>JARQZJ010000046.1:1372500-2048870 GCA_030704895.1 Henosepilachna vigintioctopunctata | reverse complement strand
AAATTTTCTGAGAATCTGTGGTTTTCCAAGAAATGATACAATGGAAAAGCCTGATATTCTCTACTAGATTCTTCATATCGGACAGCAAGAAAATTCTATTTTATAATATGTAAAATTCAAACGCTCAATTTTTAAGTGATAATAATTGTTTACTATTGTTTTCGTTTTCCTGAATATTTTGTGATCGAAGTATGAAAATTCAAAACTATCGGAGATAGTTGTAAATTGAATCCACCCTGAGGAAGTGTAAACTCCAATAAACCAATAAAAAAATTTCTTTCAAATATCGAGTGAATATAATTAAGCGAAATCATTATGAGGGAGTCGAACAACGTGATGAATCATTAGATGATTTGGCATATAAATCAATTTCTTACTGAAACAATCGATTAAACTTACGTATCAACATCATTTTATCCACTTAAAAATTACGAAATTCTTCAGAAAAAATTAGCAAATTCGCAAGCGATTTCCTATTGCGGAGAAGTCACAAAATTTTGCAGTATTTTACACACTTTAAACGAATACCCATTCGAACTTATATCAATTGTACAGGATTGAAATTTATCAGTTAATATCGACATAGATCATGTCTTCCGATTCGTTATTATTATTGTTATTATATTATTAAATTCGATGGAACAGTTTAACAGTGCAAACTCTAGCTTGTGCTACTCCTAATTTATATTTATGTATAAATGAAATTGATAACATCTTTTTGAGTACCATACAATTTTCACACTAATTTGAGGATACAATAATTCGTAGTTCAAAAATATGCGAATCAAAGAATCGACAAATAGCTCACGCTACTACTACTTAAACACATGAATACAATGTGGAACTGATAAACGCAATACTAATTCAACAAAATGCAAAGAATGCAATATCTGCGGGTTGTAGAGCAATCCTTCTTTAGTAGCTAGGTACTACAATTATGTTAAATAGAAAAATTAGACAAATATACCTCTACACTTATTATCTTCTAAAAAGTTAAATAAATTGTCCCACCTACAATGTCTAATCTACATATGTACTAACTTTTGAGAATTGAAATCAGATAATACATATTGAAACAATCTACATACAATAAGTTTTCGATGGGGTTCATGCTCTGGAGAATTGCCAGGCCAAAGGTAAAAACTGGTAGTATTGTGGTTCTGCTAAAAATTTCGTCACACTCCTTGCTCTATGGCATGGTGCTTTCAGGTCATGCATAAATATGAATTCCTTCCTCCTCTGGGAACTATTCCGGAGTTGCGGCAACAAGCAGAGTTGTCTAGGACCTGCTTGTATTGGTCCTGTCTCATGGTTCCCTGGACAATGCCTAAACTGTAGCGATTTATGACAGACCATACCCATAATTTTAGCAGGAGTGTTTAATGCGTTCCACAATGGAAATTGAGGTGAAATTTCTCGTTCATGGGCGCCGCCTGACAAAGTGCTCTTATCGGCTTAGAATCTCAAAAGTTGATTCGTCTGCGCACACAATTCTGAAAGTGTTATTTACAACTTTTTATGGGAAAATGTTTTTAATTAATATATCATAACATGTAATATGAAATATAAATTGTATTATTAAAAACTGACCCTTGCTCCAGTCTTCAACACTTCATCGGACGGTGTTCACGAGCCCAAGTGATCGTTTCTTCTTCATCGCCTTCTGTTGCAGTCGCGGTTTTTCAGCTGGACGATGACCGGTCAGGCCTTCCTCTGCCAACCTTGGCTGTACAGTTCTCTTAGAACCTTGTATTCCAGACTACTGTACCATCTGTGTTAACAATCCAGCACTTTTCTTCCTGTTTCCTTGCAAACAGATATCCCCGGATTTTCCAATCGGACCCAATGGTGTTGTAATCCGTTTTCTTCCGCATTTGCACTTTTCTTTTGGGCGAAAGTGGCTGATTTTCGATCCAGATTTATTTTTATTTTATTAACTACAGACCTCTAGAAACACCAGCCAGTTCTGCTATCTTCCTCTGGGAAATGACTTGTGTGCAAAAGAAGGGTTCTAACCTCAGACTTTCTTCTCGAGAGATAAATCTACCCTCGATTCATTTATAAAGTTAAGGCTGTAAAAAATTAAAAATAAATTATTTTCATCCTAAAATCAGCCCCATAATAGCTTTAAATTTAATAACAATAAAGTAATACTTACTTCATGTCAATAGTTGGTGTCACTACTACCAAATGCACAAAATAACTTTTTTTCAAAAATAATTATTTACGTATTTCACTTACACGTGCTTGTTGGACTGTGCGTCTCTTCCGATAATAAAATATTTTTACAAAATAAACAAATCCCATAACACTGGAAATTTACTCTCAAGCTGGATTTGTACAGAGGTGCTATGAAACGTAAAAATACATTCCAGGACCACTTACGCCTCTTGGAAATAGCAGTCAAACGCGTCTAAAGAAAAAAGAAATATGATAAAAAATGTGACCTCCCCTACTTCAATTTTGGCAACACACTGTAGATTATTAAAATCATTATTTCAGCATAGAATATCAATAGAAGAAATAATACATGATAGTTGAAGCAGTTGAAACATAGATGTCCAATGAATTTTCCTTCTTAGATACAAAGTCCAAGAGAAAAATCAGATGAAATTATTATCATTTTCTCTGTTTATATTTATAAATGATAATTCATAATCACATGTGTGTCTTTTCATAGAAAAGGTTCTCAACAAGTACTTTGAGTTTAGAGAAATTATAAAACTTCCATCTAAATATTCATGCTAAATAATTGATTAACATAGACAGAAAATATTGGTTGAATTTGGTCAAGCGTTACAGCCAAATCACTTTCCTCATTTTATGCTTGCTCTGAGATGCCTTGTTTCTCTTCCTCGGCATCTGCCACAATTTTGTCTGTCACCTTTTATGCCAACCTATATGCGAATTCAATGCATTCTTCTGTTGCAAAAGTTCTCTTTCGCACAATTTTTGCAGACGAACGCCTGCGTTCGATAGAAATGAGTTTCGGTTGAATTCAATCCTTGTTTCCGGTTTTCTTTCCGTATGAGTCTTGAAATGGTGAATCATACTGGAACGCCATACAGTAAACTTTAGGACATTTAGGATAATTCATGCCTTTTGTCCTCCTTTCGAGCCTCGTCGAACTCATTATCTTTTACAGGTTTTGGAAAATCCTAGTTCGGCATTACTCAATTCCGACACCTTCAGTGGTGAACATTTCCAATAGTTTCGTTTTCTTTGATACTATTCTGAAAATATAAAAAAATTTGTTTGGTTAGATGAGTAGAATTATAATTCATTTTAACATTCTTCAATTATAATCAAAAATCCTATTGGTTGCTTTTTAAACTTTGAATATTTCCGTTGCATATTACAAAATAACTGTTATGAATAATTTGATTTGGTTCCATTCGAAGGTTTTCATTGGAAAGAAAAATTGCATTACAAACGCCTGTACGTGAATAATACGAATTCAAAAATAAATCTATGTTTCAACTGTTCAATTACGAGGAATTATTATTTTTAAAATGGTGAATCACGTCATCACCTAGTATCAAAAATAATCCTAAGCAAAACTTTGTATTTCATTGGAACATGTCATTACTAATTGTATGCATCTATTTTGGAGAGCAATTACTGTATTGTAGTACTCACTGTTGAATTATTATACTACTGGAACATACGTTAAGGAGAACAACCATATATAAAGGTGAAAAATTTATGGGATGTTAAATTGCTGAGCATTAATAAATTTGAATGACTTACCTTGTTGATTGTGTTTTGGGCTGCTTCTTGCTTTCCCTCACGACATTGGTCAGCAGTTTTGATAGGCATCTTATGATGTCGTTTTTTATTGAAAAGAGTGAAATGGCAACTTTATCAAATTTAGGACATTGAGATGTTTTGTTTTCCTTTGAATTGATGACGTTTGAACGTCTCACTTCTCAGCTTTTTGAGAATAGGAGCACCGTTTTTCTCCAACTCTTCAAATTCCTAAACGACATATCAAACCCAAAGCAGCAATAAGTTTATTTTTGTTTCAATTCTGGAACAACATTATTGTAAGGACCAATTTCTCCTACATCAATGAGGTGATTCTGAAAATATGAAAGTATTAGTTTGATGATGTTGATAATATATGATTACATTATCACAAAAATATATTTTAAGAATTGTATAAGCGTTTGGAGTATGAATATAATTTCTGCACAATTTTAAATATCGAGTGGATGTTCAGTGCACTTTCTGTCCTTTCCATGAAATGTAAACATTTTGTATCACATATAATCTTTGGAATCGGGAGAAATCAGTGTTTGAAATCAATCGCTTTTAGTGTTCATAAGACAAAAATATATTTGATTAAATATAAAATATATTTGAATTAAAAAATTATATCATTGATTAATATATCTTTACTCGAAATAGTCTATTAACTCGCAACATAATCACAAGCTATAAGATTGATATTTCAGACATTGTCATTTTTAATCAAATTGTGTATAGTAGGAAGCGAAACTAAAAATTAGGACAAAACAATTGAAAATTATGAGGGAGTTTTTCATTGGAATTGAAAAATACCTCCTCAAATAAGTCATTATTACCTGAGAATCATCAAATTCAACGTAAATTTTTTGGGGCCAAGATATAAAACAGTGAATATTTCAAGAAATCAACAAAAGTTGAAAATGAAAACTTGATTGACCACACATATTGGATAATCAATCTAACAGTTCTATAAATTGAAATTAATTATGTACTCACCTGAACTGCAGAAGAGACGAAAACTTTTTTCACACACTCCCCTATTTAGTCCATTCTTCTCCAAATTGGGGTTGGATTGGCAACATAGAGAAGTTCATTTTGGCACTATTCATGATTATTATCGATAATAATGTATGAAAACTGGCAAGAGTTTTGACGTGATAACTGAAAGTCTCAAACTCACTAAGTTATTAGCTTATTCTAAACTGTACTCTTTATAAACTTACCACCAAATTCTATAGAGTAGGTAGGGGTGGGCTCTTCCCACCCTTGGTTGTTAATGCCAACCCGTGCAATTACAATCAACCATATATAATAATAATAATAATAATAATAAAATATTGAGTTTATTCATCGAATTATTTTCAATGCAGTACAATTTTCTTACAACATTCGTAACTTAAGTATTTTTTCTATAATTTTCGCTAAGTTTGATACGAGTGATATGAGCCTGTAATTGGCTAGTTTCTTTTTTTCACCTCCTTTGTAGAGAGGTTTAATGACCCCTAATTTCAAGATATCCGGAGAGCATCCATTTTCAAAGCAGTAATTTACAATATATGTAATCGGGTTAGAAATTTCTCTTTTCAACTCTCTTAAACATTTAGCTGTCATATTGTCATGCCTTGGAGCTTTTTTCATTTTAAGAGTATCAACTATCTTTTTCAGCTTCCTCAGTTGCTGTGGGTTTTAAGAAAATTGAGTCATTTTGTGAATCATTTACGTCCTTGAAGTTTTCAGGTATACTAATTTTTTCTGTGTAGTTTTGACCCAAGTTTGAATAATATTCATTAAAGATATCTACAATTCTTTGTGGATTCACGATTTTGTCGCCATTTTCAGCTTCAATTGATTCAATATTTGTTTCAGGCTTTTTTCCCTGGCAGATATTCTTCACGAAGTTCAAATTGCTTTTGATTCTGACTAGTTATTCTTTATTTCATTCTGTAAGTAATTCTGTTTAGCGCTTAAATTTTTTTTGTCAAATGTTTTTATATTCAATGTATTCTTTTTTCAGGTTTAAGTCACCAGGATTTTTACACAATTTGGAATAGAGGTAATTTTTTTATTTATGCATTTGAGAAGACCTGGAGTTACACATTCTTTTCTTCCAATTTTTTTTTTCATTTAAACGAACCACTGTTGTGTTGTTTTCTATATGTTCATTAAATATTTCTACGGATGCCTGTGTCATTGACTTTATGTTATTTCCTTCGAATACTTCGAAACAATTCTCTTTTTTTTAGGTTTTCTCTAAGTTTTACATTAGTGACATACTTCTTTTTTTTTGCATTTCTTGTCCTAGGTATTTTCTACTCTGCGTATCATACGGGTTATTGGCAGTAGGCATTATAGGATAATAGTAGGTTATCATGCAATGCGAAATGTAACCATCCAGGTCATCATTAAGTGTGTTCCAACCTTCAACATAGAAGTGATCCAGACAAGTTTTACTACTCGGACGGGTAATATCATTTATTATAGATTTGAATCCGAAAGTGTGCATATGATTCTTATATTCACATGTGATGTGTTGTTGATTTAACGGATCTATATTCAAGTCACCTGTGATGATATGTTTTTTACACAAAGAGGATTTTTTTAGGTACATAAATAGTTGTTCATTCAGGTTCGTTATTGAATATTGGGAGGTTTATAAATTGCTGTAATTTTCGTTTGTGAAAATTTTTTGCTATATATATTTACTTCAATTGCATTGATTTATTTCATCCATTTGTATTATCTGGTAATTATAATTTAATCTATCGCCAACGAACATTACGATACCGCATTTCGGTTGTAGGTTCCATTATTATATATACAGTCGTACCCCTTTGAATTGTACAGTTTTAAATCATAAATCTGATGAGTCTCTGTCAACACAATGACATCGAAATTTTTATATAGACTTCTGATACTCATTCGAATTATTTTTAATTTCCCATAAAATGAATATTTCTTTAAATCACTTAAATCGGTTACTTGTTTTGTTGTGTATGTTGAAAACTGATTATTTTCTAATGAACTAATCCATATTTTGAAATGAAAGATATAATATGAAATGCATGAGGTCATATACACTAATTGTTTTTGCTATTCAAAATTAAGTCTTAAAACCTGTATACACATATAATTACCTTCATCTTTAATTCACAGCCGAATCCTTTCTTAGTTTCATTCTTTTTGTTACAGTAGTTCCTGCTGTCACTTGTTTGTGAGTATTTTGGTAATTTGTTTATTTGTCATCAGTGTCTCTGATGATTTCTGCGGCACAATTTTATTATTTTCAACAAAAACAGCGTCTTCACATTTGGAATCAGATATTTCTTCTTCTGAGCTGCTGTCTTCGTTCCAAGCGTTTATTTCCTTTTTTGCCAAATGAGGTGTATCCCTTAATGTAGTTCCTTCTGAACTTTCTAACTGCGCTAAGGTGTATTCTTTTTGTTTCGACAATAATTCTGTTTCGTCTCTTATATAGATGCCTTTTTGGATGTTCTATCTTTGATTTTTATATTCAGAAAACTCTTCAATTTCAATTTTCTTATTTCTTCTCTCTGTTGGTGCGTTAAGTCCTTGGCTATTGATATCTGAGATTCTTTCAGTTTTCGTGCATTCAAAATTACCTCCTTTTTCTTCAAATATGATATAAATTCGACTTTTATGGGACAGTTGTTCTTCTTGCCTAACTGGTATAAATCACTGATATCTGATTCTTTCAGTTCTACTTGGAGTAAGCGACGAATTTCTTCGCAAATGAATGCTGGGGTTACTTCGAAGGGCTTTTCCAATCCAAATATAATGATGTTTTTTTTTGTTAGAGATTCTTTCAATCTTTTCCAATTGGATTTTTAGGTTTTTAACTATTTTGCTCTTCAATGATTGTATTTCTGACAAAAGCTTGGCCTCGCTGGTGACTATATAAGTTTTTAATCCATTTTTTGAAGCAGTGACTTCATTTAGAATCTTCTGTAATGTATTTTCGCTATTATCTCCCGACATCATTTGGGTAGTATTGAAGTGTATGTTTCCCTTTACTTGCCTGCATGCATAAGTTTTCTTTTTGTTGCAGTCCGTTTGAATCAAATTATGAATGACAAATATAAGTGAGGTTATTTGGTTTTTGGTTGATTAGTTCGTTTTAGTTGATGAAACAACAATTTGGTTCGCTTTTTTTATTCTTCCAATAGATTTTTTACAAGGAACTCAATGTTTCACTTTTGGATGTAAATTTGCTGATATTAACCATATGTACACACTAAAATGCGTAGAGAACTTTAATAATACTTGTCTCTGCAGACTTCACTCGCAGAATCTCGTTGAATAATATACAAAATTCAATAGTAGTCCAATGAAAACGTTCACTTAGATATTAATCTCTTAAAATTTAGTGCATTAAACAACAATGTTCCTCGAAATTTTCAACTGGAACAATTCCAGAGAATAATGTTTTTCATTTTTCGATTAATTCTTCTTCTGGATTTTGAATTTCCTAGAAGTAAAACGCATCAGATATAGAATATAAAAAGTAAAATGTTCATATCTTGAAGAAAAATGAGGCTTCGTTATAACCAATTATATGTAATTTATTCACTTCACATAATGAAAGTAAATGCATTTGTTCTTATAATTTCAAATGCAATCATTTCTCAGTGCAAGTAGAGCTTACTTGATGAGTCTGATGATGTTCGCAACAAGGGAAATTAATAAAGGTATTTAAAAAATATCATATTTATATATATATATATATATATATATATATATATATATATATATATATATATATATTATAGTATATTGAAAGTTTTTAGCATTAACAGGCTTTTTTAATATGAAAAAGTTTATTTCTGTTGACGTTTCGTTGTTATATTACAACTTTGTCAAAACTAATCTCCTATATTCTTGAAAAAATTGAAATTTCCAGACATAATATTTGTGAGTTGTGAAAATTGCTTTATTTCAGCTAGCAATTTTATATTTCTTGAAATTGATTTATTGCCTGTTTGAGGTATTTATTTTGAAAGTTTTTAGCATTAACAGGCTTTTTTAATATGAAAAAGTTTATTTCTGTTGACGTTTCGTTGTTATATTACAACTTTGTCAAAACTAATTAATTTTGACAAAGTTGTAATATAACAACGAAACGTCAACAGAAATAAACTTTTTCATATTAAAAAAGCCTGTTAATGCTAAAAACTTTCGAAATAAATACCTCAAACAGAACAATAAATCAATTTCAAGATATATATATATATATATATATATATATATATATATATATATATATATATATATATATATATATATATATATATATATATATATACACTCTTGTGAGAAAATATCAAAAATTACGTAGACGGTCGTTAAATAGAAAAGATTGTAGGAAAGTTAGATTAATCACCTATTTTTATTTTGAGGAAGTCGAACAACGTCCCAAATCAATAGAAAATTTGACATACACTTGCTACCTAATAATATCGTATATTTTTTGTGTTGATATGTTTGGAAAAAAAAATTGTTTCATGGTTCAAATATGTATGAACCAAGAGTTAAGTACTTATATAATTCCAAAAATTAAATAGGAATTTGAAATGAAGCTCAGCAACATCTTTCAAAATAAAATACGAAAGGAAGTGAGATTCAGTTTAATCATGTAATGAAATGAGACAAACTAGTTTTCGAAGGGAGATTCGATATATATATATATATATATATATATATATATATATATATATATATATATATATATATATATATATATATATATATATATATATATATATATATATATATATATATATATATATATATATATATATATATATATATATATATATAAAAATATATGAAAATTAAATGTTTGGATATCAGGATAGCGGTTTGTGTGTGAAATACTTTATTTTCCTATACACTCAATATTTCGTCACTATTTCGTGACTTCTTCAGGAGTATACTAAAAACAAATGAAGGTACATGAGTCATCACAATTTGTAAAAATAAAATCATTAAAACTTACAGATCTAAAAAGTTTAAATATCAAAAAACACATACACGGTTCATACTTTGTCGGCAGGCCAGAGAGCAGTGACTGACACGAGCAATATATCATTATCGGTGGTCAGGTTTTTTAATTCTTTATCTTTAATAGATTGCAGTATATGTTACTTAATTGACCAGTGTCAGATTTATAGTTAACGCAGTTCTCGTCTTTTCTTATGTGACACATTTTGAAAATTTTTGAAAAAAACACATTTTTGACTTGAGTTTTTAACTTGTCCATACAAGTTGCGGGGGCTGCAGCGCGACGACCTGTTACTGCGAGTTTCAATTGTCATTCCATACGTGATTTCTAACATTATAAGTGCGTTGTTGTTTATTTTGTGAAGATATCTGTGGAATTACGAAGTGATAAACAGAATATTTATCTTATCGGACTCCAAGCCACTAAATAAATGGTGCAAAATTACCATCTAATCGACAAGTTCGCCCGTTATATTTTACAATATACGTGAAGTCATGCTGACTGTTAGTGAAAGTGCGAATCTTGTTATAAGAGAGTGCAATATATTTTGGGAAAAATCCAGAATTCCTACGAAGGTCAATTATTGCTCCATTTGACGATAGAGAACAGCTTCTTGCAGTGCCAAAATTAGAGAATTCTTCTGGAAAACATCAAGCTAAAGCCATTTCAATACACTCTTTGACTGGAACCTCCATGATAAAGTACAGATAATGTGCTGGGATACAACAGCTTCAAATACTGACCGTTTCAGTGGAGCTTGTGCTTTTTTGAAGCAGACTTCAGAAAGGAATTACTACTTTTTGCTTGTCGTCATCATATTTATGAATCCAAGGTAAAGCAAATTACAAGTAGCCCAGATATTCCAATTTTCAAAAAAGTTAAGAGATAATTAGAAAAATATTAACACCGATAATACTGAGCCACCTCTGAGTTTCCTTTAAGCAAAAATTGCTGAGACAAAAACTACATCTTTGTTAACTTTTTATAAGACTGAACTGGAAAAACCTTTTGTTAGAGACGATTAGCGTGAATTGGTGGAACTATGCGTTGTGTTCTTAGGAGGAGATACAGAGAATAAACTGAAACTTAGGCCCCCTGCCCTGGAGCTTTGCATCAAGTGCGAAGGATGGCGAGAGCAAACTATTCTATAAAAATATGTTTGCTTCAATCGCAACTTAAAATTACTGCAAAGACAAAAATGCTTTACAAGATATTTGCTTATTTATCGCCACCTTGTATAGTATACTTTGGCTCGATTGCACAGTGCCAATTAAAGCACCTAACCAAGATTTATGCTTTTTGAAAGCTCTAAAAGAATATGAAAAAGTAGACGCGACAAGTTCCAAGACATCCATGAGCAAGTTTGTTCATCATTCATGGTATTTGTGTGAAGAACCAGTCATGTTATCACTCTTTGATGAAGAAGTTCATTTCAAAACAAAGACAAAAATAATTAATAATTTGAACAGAGATGAAAGTTCAAATTCCGCCAAACACTATATCCCGTCGAAGAAAGAAATTACGCAAAATTTTTTTAGTAAGCTTAATATTTTCTTGTTTCATTTTTCAAAAATTCGTGGCTTGATTTTTCCTTTTTTGAACTTTTTATTCTTCATTTCAGATATGACGCTGGATGATTTTGTGTCACAAAGAAGCAAACAATTTCTATCTCGAACGCAGATCGAGGACAGTTTCCTTCGAGAGGATGTATCTTCTTGGGGTGACAATCCTACTTTATTGGAAGCGAGAAGACGAATAAGTCGTTTTATGGTCGTAAATGACACTGCTGAAAGAGCTGTTAAATTAATGCAAGATTTTAATGAACTTATCACTGCTGAAGAAGAGCAAAAACACTTTTGTTTGCGTTGTTCAGGAACATAGAAATCTGTATCCAGGCTGCAAAAAACTACACTAAAGAGAAGTTACCCTAATTAATTGTTATTAATAATTTGTATCTAAATAAAAGTTTATGTTGATCCTATTTTATACTTACTCATATTTACTTTATTTGTTGCATTTTAGTTAGTTTTGGAATAAACCAAAATCAAACCGTGCTCGGTCGGCACGGGTTGCAACCATGCTACAAATATGAAATTTCATATTTGAGTACATTCTAGCATTTATAAAGCAATTAGAGGGTATGCGCTTCAAAATACAAAAAAAAGTTTTTTTTTTGCCATATAAGGGACACTCTAATATATATATATATATATATATATATATATATATATATATATATATATATATATATATATATATATATATATATATATATATATATATATATATTTATATATAACATATATATATATATATATATATATATATATATATATATATATAAATTTTTCATTAGTTTTGACAAAGTTGTAATATAACAACGAAACGTCATCAAAAATAAAATTTTAATATCAAAAAAGGCTGTTATTGCTAAAATCTTTCAAAATAAAATATATTAAACAGTCAGTAAATCAATTTCAAAAAATATAGATATAATTATATATACATATATATATATATATATATATATATATATATATATATATATATATATATATATATATATATTTTTTTAAATTATTCATGAAAATTTCAGCCAACAGGAGACTCAGTGGATTCCCCATAATTAATTCTCCAGTGCTACTATAAATTCGGTTATTAACACAAAAATAATTTTTTTCGAGACATAATTCCAGAAGCGACAAGATATCGAATTTACAAGATTGTTATCAAAGTATATTTGTATTAGGGTACAAGGATCCTTGGGTGGGATACTTGGAAAAGGTTAACCCAAGACATCAATTTGGAATTACCTGGTAAGTAAATGTTCTCAATTTTACTGACTAAGTCATAAGAATTTTTGATTGAAAATTTTGGTTGAAATCGACGATAATTTTTGATTATTTCTTTTAAAAAATGGTATAGAAATACTGAAGGAGCTGTAGTGAATGAAACTACTGGCCTAATTGGATATCCTAGTTTATGTAATTTAATAAAAGAGTGAAGTTGTGGTATTATTGGATTCGAAACAATGATTTTATAAATCTCTTTATTGTGAATCAAAATATATGTACTTCTGAAGGCAGCTTCTACATTTTCTGAAATTTAGTAGTTGGATCATTCTTCAATAGCTTATAGTTACCAGCGCTAAGAAAATCTGATGTTTTTTTGTAAATAATCACACTTATTTAATGCTATAACAGTATAACCTTTGTCAGCTTTAGTGAATATGATATCACCCAAGAGGATTTTTTGCTTGATTGATTTTACAATAGACATTTCCGATGATTTGCTGTGGTAGTTGTAATATTCATTTTTTTTTGATATTGGAAGCTAGGTGTTCGACTAATGAGTTATCAGGTAAATTTCTTACAGCTGTTTCAGTATCGACGGCAAGTTGTTCAAAATTACTAGTTGATCGAGTTGATTGTAAATTATGATAATAATAATAATACAACTTTATTGAACGGCAACTCATTACAGTGTTTCCTTAATTATAAACAACAAGCAAGTAGAAGTACATAAGCAACAGAAACCATTTCAAAAGGTGGTTAATATTGGCTTTCGCCAGTCTTACTATAAACCCCATAGAAGCAATATATTATTCCTACGAATGATTTGCTTTCCTTTTTTCTGCTCATCTAAGAGTATATTTTTCATTTGTGTTTTGAAATGCAATAGTTTCATCGTTTTGTATTTATTATTCAGTTGGTTGAAATATTTAGAGACCAAGTACGAAAATGATGCCTGAAACTTCATGGTATTGGGATTTGGTATATTTATCCGCATTTTGTCACGAATATTTCGAGAATGTAATTTATTTCTAAAAACAATTTTTTCGGCCAGGTACTTGGGACAAGATGTTGATAGAATTTTATATATAAATACATAAAATTGTGATTGAAACCTGAAATCCATTTTTAGAATTTCATTGGAATTATATATATGACTTATATGATCAAAACGTCTTATATTGTAGCAAAAACGTATGCAGGTATTTTGTAGAAGTTGTTATTCGTTTTTGAGTTGTACAGTTAAACAAGGAAAATATGCGGCATAAACATAATCACAACGTGACATAATTAAGGAGATTATAAGAGTTAATTTTGATTTATTGTCTAAGATATATTTGAGCGGTGAAAGAGTTCTAAGTTTAAGATATGCTGTTTTTAATTGCAGTTTTATATGTTTTTCGAATGTTAATTGTTGATCCATTAACAGACCGAGATTTTTAACTGAAGTTACAGTTTATAACATAACAAATTATGTTTAAAACTTTTTTTGCAATAAATTAACTTTTCTACTGTCGAAATTAGTATTGGTTAAATTATTGAATCTTTCAAAAAATTCATGTTTAGAATATTGGTTTCGTTTTTTCTGTTTTTCAAATTTCGGTTTGTTACTAACAAGAGAATTCAGCTTACGTTGTTGTACGGTGAACTTTTTATGAATAATTTCATTTACTCTTAATCTAGTTTCTGAAGCAAAAATGTCGAATTCTATATTATGTAACCTATACAATAGTTCAGAATGAATTACCTTGAGATATATGTTATAGGTGTCTCGTTTCTTGAAGAGGATCTTCTGTTTTTCTTTCAACCATCTAAGATTACTCTTCTTACCTGCTTTGTCGGCTGGAATACCTTGGTTACTCGTTCTTAAGCTCATGTATTTGGGAAAAACATTGAACTTGTGGCAAACGGAGAAAAATACATGTTCTGATTCGAGACTGCACATTTGTGTAGCAGTTTCAATTGAAATAAGGCCAAAAAGCTAGTGGTTGCTTTTTGTAGACCAAGGCTGGCCAATAGTTTTTCAAGGTGAGCAAAATTTCATAGACTGTGGTGCCGCCGAATAAATACCATATTCATAAGGTATTAATATACACAAAACGTACATTAAAAATTTGGTTTAATTTACTTTATTTGTAAATGAAATTAAGTAACATACATAATAACAACATTATTTCTATTTAATGAGAGCTGTGAAGAGGTTTTTGTGATAGTAATTTGTCGATATTTGGTTTTAAGTCTGATGTTGATAGTACAATCAAATCCGAAATGTGTTTTGCAGTGAGAGATGTGCGATATTTATTTTTGATGTATGATAGAGTTGAAAATGTTTTCTCACACACATAGGTGGAACCAAACCTGCTTAAAATTTGCATAGCAAGGTCGCGCAATGTTGGGAAATCTTCACTGGAAACGTTTTTCCAAAAACTTGCAAAACTTTCTGTTAGCTGCTCTGAAGATACATTTTCATAGAAAATTTGTTTCAGGGCAGTGTGGTTTTGAAGATCTGTTACTTCGAGATGTATGTTTGCTGGATAATCAACCAAGTCAGTAGAACTGATAGCAAATGGATTTATAAACAGCTGAATATTTCTCTTGTCCGATTCAAAATCCTGGAATCTGTTTTCAAAAGACTCTTTTAAACATTTTATTTTTGATAGGTATTTAGGAATATCAAGGGCAGTGATCTCTAATTCTTCTTTTAAACTTGCAAGTGTGGAAAAATGGTCGACTTTATTTCTCTCTAAGTTTGCTGCGAACAAGTCCAACTTTCCTTTGAAACCATTGATCAAGTTGAACATTGTTGGAAGAGAACAATTTTTTCCTTGCAGTTTAAGGTTCAGGACATTAAGGTGCTTCAATGTATCAACTAAAAATGCAAGATCGCACAGCCATAATGAATTTTCAAGCAGAGCTCTCTCTGCTGGCAATGCTTGTTTTTTCTTTCAGAAATTCCAGAACATGTTCCCTCAAATCATAAAAATGTTTCAACATTTCGCCTTTAGATAACCAGCGAACAGCGCAATAAAGATGTAATTCGCCGTATTCTTTTATTTCTTCTTCAAACAACGTTCTGAATTCTCGTCGGTTAAGTGCTCTGGCACGTATGAAATTAATGCAGCGTACTACTGGGTCAATCACGTCCTCGAAAGTCATGTCTTTAGCGCACAAAGCTTCTTGATGTATAATACAATGATAAGAAAACAATTGTCGACCTATGTAATTTTTGCAGCAAAGCTACAGCGCCATTGGTTTTCCCCATCATCGCAGGTGCTCCATCAGTGCAAACTGAATTGCATTTATCCCAGTTTAGGCTCTTACCCTCAATGCAATCTTTCAGTTTCATGAATATATCTTTTCCTGTGGTTGTAGTTTCCAGTTGACAGAGGTCCAATATATCTTGAAATATATTGAAATTGTCATCAATACAGCGTACAAAAACAGCTAATTGCGCCATACCAGTTAAATCGCAGGTTTCGTCCAATGCAAGTGAATAATATCTACATTTAGTTACAAACTCTGCAATTTGACTGTTAATGTCTGTTGACATATCTTCTACTCGCCTCATTACTGTGTTGCGCGACAGTGAAATACTAGCTGCCATAACTTTAACCTTTCTGTGCAAAAACGGACAAACTATGTTTGATAATTTCCCATCAGAAAACGGCTTTTTCTTCTTAGCCAATAATAAAGATATTTCATACGATGTTTTGACCATGGCTTCCAGTTCTTCGTGTCGTTTTACAAAAATATTTTGCTGTGAAAATAGTTCTTTCTTTTTTTATTTATGAAATCAGTCCTTACAGCTGACCCCACTGGATACTCTTTTGTCGAATTTTGTATGGTTTTGAATAGTTCAGAATGAATTACCTTGAGATATGTGTTATAGGTGTCTCGTTTCTTGAAGAGGATCTTCTGTTTTTCTTTCAACCATCTAAGATTACTCTTCTTACCTGCTTTGTCGGCTGGAATACCTTGGTTACTCGTTCTTAAGCTCATGTATTTGGGAAAAACATTGAATTGTGGCAAACGGAGAAAAAATACATGTTCTGATTCGAGACTGCACATTTGTGTAGTAGTTTCAAATAAAATAAGGCCAAAAAGCTAGTGGTTGCTTTTTTCAAATTAATAATTGATGAGGCCGATACTTGATGTAAATCGATAAACATAATAAAACAATTGTTAAGTCAAGATTTACACATATATTAAAAACAATATTGCATGACGCACGTTTCGATGAAATTCACCATTTTATAATGCTACCTGTAGACTGATGACATTTCTGGAATACATACAATAGTTAAACTCAAATTATGAATACAGAGAAAACAGGTAGATAACGAGTAGAAGGGATCAATTCGTACTGAACTAATACATAGGAAACTAAGTAATTTTGAAAAGATTGAGAAGGAGGCTTGAGGTATGATCAATTTGGCTGTTCAACAGGTTGCCAGAATATTTGTATTTATTAATTTTGAGTGATTCTAACAAATTGAGCTTCATTCCCTTATTTACGGTATTCAAAATTTCAAAATCAGAATTGAATATATGATTTTCATTGATCAAATGATTAGCATAATGTGAATCTGTCTTCTGATTATCAAAGCTACGTTCACATCCTCCAACTGTCGACCAACAAGAAGCGGAAAAAAATATACAATAGTTCAGAATAAATTACCTTGACATATATGTTATAGGTGTCTCGTTTCTTGAAGAGGATCTTCTGTTTTTCTTTCAACCATCTAAGATTACCCTCCATATCTGCTTTGTCGGCTGTAATATCTTGGTTACTCGTTCTTAAGCTCATGTATTTGGGTAAGCATTGAACTTGTGGCAAACGGAGAAAAAATACATGTTCTGATTCGAGACTGCACATTTGAGTAGTAGTTTCAAATAAAATAAGGCCAAAAAGCTAGTGGTTGCTTTTTACAAATTAATAATTGATGGGGCCGATACTTGATGTAAATCGATAAACATACTAAAACAATTGTTAAGTCAAGATTTACACATATATTAAAAATAATATTGCATGACGCACGTTTCGATGAAATTCACCTTTTTATAATGCTACCTGTAGACTGATGACATTTCTGGAATACATACACCAGTTAAACTTGAATTATGAATACAGAGAAAACAGGTAGATAACGAGTAGAAGGGATCAATTCGTACTGAACTAATATATAAGAAACTAAGTAATTTTGAAAAGATTGAGAAGGAGGCTTGAGGTATGATCAATTTGGCTGTTCAACTGGTTGCCAGAATATTTGTATTTATTAATTTGAAGTAATTCTAACAAATAAAGCTTCATTCCCTCATTTGCGGTATTCAAAATTTTAAAATCAGAATTGAATATATGATTTTCATTAATCAAATGAATTGCATGATGTGCATCTGTCTTCTGAATATCAAAGCTACGTTTATGTTCAGAAATTCTTATTTGAAAACTTCTAAACGTTCTTCCAATATGAAACTTATCACAACTACCACAGTTTATTTTATATACTCCTGATTTTTTATTTTTGTTGACCTTGGATTTGTTATTTTTGATATGTTTTCCTAAGTTATTTCCAGTACGGTAAGCAATGTTAATGTTATACTTAAAAAAAGAAATTTGAGTTTTTCACTGGAATTACCGATGTATGTAAGACTGTTATAGTTGATATTGTTTTTGACTAGGGGATAAACCAAACCAATCGCCTTTTTGAAGTTTTTCTTTAATATCATATTATCAATTATTTCAGGATTATAATCATTATTCACGGCTATTTGCTTAATTAAATTTTTCTCGGTGTTGAAATTGGTTCAAGAAAGAGGAATATTTACCAATCAAACCATTGAAAGCTACCATTTTGTGTTGAAATGGATGTATTATGTATAATATGTATGTATGTATAAGATGTATGTATGTATAATATATAGTATGGAAGTATTATGTATAATAAGTACTATCTGTATTTGATGGTTTATGGAAAATTGAAAAACTATGGTTGTTATCCAGTTTCACTATTTTAAGTTCTCAAATGTTAATAGAGTTTTCTTTCCCAAGTTGCAAAGTGAATGTAATTTTAGGGTGTAACGAATTAATGAATGTCTGAAAATGGTCGAGTTGCCGAAGAGTACCAGTGAAACCACAGATAATATCATCTACATATCTATACCAAATAAATTGAATACTAATGAGGTGACAATGAATTAGTTTTTCTCAATTATCCATGAAAATTTCAGCGAACAGGAGACTAAGTGGATTTCCCATAATTAATCCTCCAGTGCTACTATAAATTCGGTTATTAACACAAAAATAATTTTGTTCGAGACATAATTCCACAAGCGACAAGATATCAGATTTTATCAGAGGATTTACAAGAATGTTACCAATGTATTTTTGTATTAGGGTACAGGGATCCTTGAGTGAGATACTTGGAAAAAGGTTAAAGGAATTACCTGGTAAGTAAATGTTTTCAATTTTACTGACTAAGTCATTAGAATTTTTGATTGAAAATTTTGGTTGAAATGGACAATAATTTTCGATTATTTCTATCAAAAAATGGGATAGAAATACTGAAGGAGCTGCTGTGAATGACACTTCTGGTCTAATTGGATATCCTGGTTCTCTCATTGACTTGTCTTTTATGATCTAATATGATTTTGTTTATCATACCTGCCATCTTTTACGCGTTTGTCTGTTGAATTTTAATTATAAGATTGTGTTCTTTTTCTTTGTTATAGAGAAAAACACATTCTGCTTCTTACCAATATGGTGATAAAAAACAGAGTGTATTTCTCTATGAAACTATGCATTATCTCAAAGTAACAGGTGGATCTATTTATATTTTTGTTCCTTTTTCTGTGTACTCATTACTGGTAATGGTATGAGTATTACTGGAACTCATGAGTAACTATAATATAGGTAGGAATAATCAAATATGTGTTGTTTTTTGCCAAGTTTTCTAATAAGTAGCGAATTAGAAATATATTATAATGTGCTAATCTCTTGCTAGATATTCACATAAATTAGGAATTTATAATATTCTGAAGATAAAACTAGCATTACAAAATATTTCAAATGATTTCCTGAAAATTATCGTATTCGGTTCGTCACCTAGGTATTAACTTGATTCGAAATATACCTGTATCGAAAATTACAACAAATTGACAAATATTTCAATTATTTCTTACAATTTATACAATACAATTTCATGGCTGAATTACATACTGCAACAAAGAATAATTTAATCCACTGTAAGTAGCGTAGCAAAAACTACTATGAATAGTGTAGTGAATTACTTGAAAATCGGTTTAAAAATAGTGAAATAGGTGAGAAATTACTTCAATGGAGACATTTTCATAACTATACACTGAATTATCAGTAATTCAAAATTTGATTTATATTTTTTCATTCCAACTCTTCAAATTAATAATTTGTTGACACTGTCAACGTCCGTGAGCGAATGAAATAAACATGAAATATATTGAAATTAGTTTTTAATGAAAATTAAATTGGTTATTCTCATCAATTATTCAATGAAATTTCAATAAATTAAACATACCACTAAGTAACACTTTGAAGGCTCTAAGTATGAATTCGTTGTCACTAAACAAAAACACTATAACAAAAACGTAAAACCTGTAACATAAACAATGGCTTGGAAAAGGTGATTTTTTCCTATTTGGGATTGAGTAAATCTAAAGTGCTTGTATGATAATTTATTCGTTTTTATTTTGAATTAAAATAATTACCTCTCTACATAAGATACATTTAAAAAATATTTACATTTAAGTTTGAAAGTGCACAATTTTAACAAAAATTCAAGTCATTTACAATTACAGATCACTCAAAGATTTCATAGATTGCGGATTTTCGCAGGCTTGTATATCATATTCCTTTTTGCATTGCGGGCCCGTTTCTTGTTTTTCATCGATTTCCGTCTTCTTTTACTCTCTTTCTTGTCAAGTTCATAGAGCTTTTCCAATTGGCTCGTAAGTAGAGCCAGTAAACGCAAGTTCTCATACCTTGACATTTTACTTTTCCACAAGAAGAATTCCATTTCATTAATGAACGTTGATAAATTCATGATTTCAAGTTTCAATTAAACAATTGTATGTAAACTTGATGCTCACTTCTTTCAAAACAGAGCTGTTCAACTGAATAAACCCACTTACTTGGAGAGGAATGGCAAAATCAAACAGCACATAAATCAGTTTTATGGATTAGACGACTTCTCTTATACTGAATGATGTTAAGCAAGTTCAATACTTATAAGATATACCAACCTTGAACGTATAAAACAAGAAGGAGAAAAGGAGGGGGAGAAGTGGATCGTTTTTGTATCACTTCAACTAACCTAAGAGTGAGGACCATAGAATACACTGAAGTTATACAAAGAACGGAAGAATCGTATACCTGAAATTGAAAAAGGAAAATCAGTTTCTTTTATCATTAACTAAAAATGTGGTAAAAGGTACAAAATAATTATACAAATAAAATCCTAAACACATGAAAAAATTTGAAATTTTTAAGATCGAAAAACATAAATATTTAAGAGTGTTGGCGTTTACTTGATGTAAATTCATTATAATTGAATATAAACTAAAATTCAAACACTTGAACTTATGATTTACACTTTATTGACTACATAGCATGACGCGTTTTGTCGTTTCTAACGACCTCTTCAGATGCTTACAGAATAATTATTCTGTAAGAATTCTCAGAATTATTCAAAGATTCTCAGAATTATTTTGCAAGCATCTGAAGAAGTCGTTTGTAACGACGAAACGCGTCATGCTGTGTAGTCAATAAAGTGTAAGTCGTAAGTTCAAGTGATTGAATTTAAGTTTATATTCGAAAAATATAAAATTGAAAGTGAATTAATAGAAGATAGGTAATCAATCTAATCTGCTACCTGGAATATTGTAATTGAACGAATAAAGTGAAGGGCTATTATCACAACTTTGTCAAAAGTAATGATATATATATATATATATATATATATATATATATATATATATATATATATATATATATATATATATATATATATATATATATATATATATATATATATATATATATATATATATATATATATATATATATATATATATATATATATATATATATATATATATATATATATATATATATATATATCATATATATATATATATATATATATATATATATATATATATATATATAATTTTTTCATTAGTTTTGACAAAGTTTTAATATAACAACGAAACGTCATCAAGAATAAACTTTTCAATATCAAAAAAGGCTGTTATTGCTAAAATCTTTCAAAATAAAATATCTTAAACTGGCAGTAAATCAATTTCAAAAAATAAAGATATAATTATATATACACACACATATATATATATATATATATATATATATATATATATATATATATATATATATATTTTATATATAAATTATTCATGAAAATTTCAGCCAACAGGAGACTCAGTGGATTCCCCATAATTAATTCTCCAGTGCTACTATAAATCCGGTTATTAACACAAAAATAATTTTGTTCGAGACATAATTCCAGAAGCGACAAGATATCGGATTTACAAGATTGTTATCAAAGTATATTTGTATTAGGGTACAAGGATCCTTGGGTGGGATACTTGGAAAAAGGTTAACCCAAGACATCAATTTGGAATTACCAGGTAAGTAAATGTTCTCAATTTTACTGACTAAGTCATAAGAATTTTTGATTAAAAATTTTGGTTGGAATCGACGATAATTTTTGATTATTTCTATTAAAAAATGGTATAGAAATACTGAAGGAGCTGTAGTGAATGAAACTACTGGCCTAATTGGATATCCTAGTTTATGTAATTTAATAAAAGAGTGAAGTTTTGGTATTATTGGATTCGAAACAATGATTTTATAAATCTCTTTATTGTGAATCAAAATATTCGTACTTCTGACGGCAGCTTCTACATTTTTCTGAAATTTAGTAGTTGGATCATTCTTCAATAGCTTATAGTTACCAGCGCTAAGAAAATCTAATGTTTTTTTGTAAATAATCACACTTATTTAATGCTATAACAGTATAACCTTTGTCAGCTTTAGTGAATATGATATCATCCAAGAGGATTTTTTGCTTGATTGACTTTACAATAGACATTTCCGATGATTTGCTGTGGTAGTTGTAATATTCATTTTTTTTTGATATTGGAAGCTAGGTGTTCGACTAATGAGTTATCAGGTAAATTTCTTACAGCTGTTTCAGTATCGACGGCAAGTTGTTCAAAATTACTAGTTGATCGAGTTGATTGTAAATTATAATAATAATAATAATACAACTTTATTGAACGGCAACTCATTACAGTGTTTCCTTAATTATAAACAACAAGCAAGTAGAAGTACATAAGCAACAGAAACCATTTCAAAAGGTGGTTAATATTGGCTTTCGCCAGTCTTACTATAAACCCCATAGAAGCAATATATTATTCCTACGAATGATTTGCTTTCCCTTTTTTCTGCTCATCTAAGAGTATATTTTTCATTTGTGTTTTGAAATGCAACAGTTTCATCGTTTTGTATTCATTATTCAGTTGGTTGAAATATTTAGAGACCAAGTACGAAAATGATGCCTGAAACTTCATGGTATTGTGTTTTGGTATATTTATCCGCATTTTGTCACCAATATTTCGAGAATGCAAATTATTTCTAAAAACAATTTTTTCGGCCAGATACTTGGGACAAGATGTTGATAAAATTTTATATATAAATACATAAAATTGTGATTGAAACCTGAAATCCATTTTTAGAATTTCATTGGAATTATATATATGACTTATAAGATCAAAACGTCTTATATTGGAGCAAAAACGTATGCAGGTATTTTGTAAAAGTTGTAATTCGTTTCTGAGTTGTACAGTTAAACAGGGAAAATATGCGGCATTAACATAATCACATCGTGACATAATTAAGGAATTTATAAGAGTTAATTTTGATTTATTGTCTGAGATATATTTGAGCGGTGAAAGAGTTCTAAGTTTAAGATATGCTGTTTTTAATTGCAGTTTCATATGTTTTTCGAATGTTAATTGTAGATCCATTAACAGACCGAGATTTTTAACTGTAGTTACAGTTTATAACATAACAAATTATGTTTAAAACTTTTTTGCAATAAAATAACTTTTCTACTGTCGAAATTAGTATTGGATAAATTAGTGAATCTTTCAAAAAATTTATGTTTAGAATATTGGTTTCGTTTTTTCTGTTTTTCAAATTTCGGTTTGTTACTAACAAGAGAATTCAGCTTACGTTGTTGTACGGTGACGGTACGTTGTTACGGTGTTTCTGAAACAAAAATGTCGAATTCTATATTATGTAACCTATACAATAGTTCAGAATGAATTACCTTGAGATATATGTTATAGGAGTCTCGTTTCTTGAAGAGGATCTTCGGTTTTTCTTTCAACCATCTATGATTACCCTCCATACCTGCTTTGTCGGCTGGAATACCTTGGTTACTCGTTCTTAACCTCATGTATTTGGGAAAAACATTGAACTTGTGGCAAACGGAGAAAAAATACATGTTCTGATTCGAGGCTGCACATTTGAGTAGTAGTTTCAAATAAAATAAGGCCAAAAAGTTAGTGGTTGCTTTTTTCAAATTAATAATTGATGAGGCCGATACTTGATGTAAATCGATAAACATAATAAAACAATTGTTAAGTCAAGATTTACACGTATATTAAAAACAATATTGCATGACGCACGTTTCGATGAAATTCACCTTTTTATAATGCTACCTGTAGACTGATGACATTTCTCGAATACATACAATAGTTAAACTTAAATTATGAATAGAGAGAAAACAGGTAGATAACGAGTAGAAGGGATCAATTCGTACTGAACTAATGAATAGAAACTAAGTAATTTTGATAAGATTGAGAAGGAGGCTTGAGGTGTGATCAATTTGGCTGTTCAACAAGTTGCCAGAATATTTGTATTTATTAATTTGAAGTGATGCTAACAAAATGAGCTTCATTTCCTCAATTGCGGTATTCAAAATTTTAAAATCAGAATTGAATATATGATTTTCATTAATCAAATGATTTGCATAATGTGAATCTGTCTTCTGATTATCAATGCTACGTTTATGTTCAGAAATTCTTATTTGAAAACTTCTAAACGATCTTCCAATATGAAACTTATCACAACTACCACGGTTTGAACTAGTATTGTCCTGGTTCGGGTCTAAGGGCCGTCGTCGGTTGGAATTTCTTCCTTAGGAAGAATAGGAAGAATAGGAAGAAATTCCAACCGACGACGGCCCTTAGACCCGAACCAGGACAACACTAGTTCAACGACTGGCCGCGAAAGCCTCAACCAATTTGTACCACGGTTTATTTTATATACTCCTGATTTTTTATTTTTGTTGACCTCTGATTTGTTATTTTTGATGTTTTCCTAAGTTATTTCCAGTACGGTGAGCAAAGTTAATGTTATACTTAAAAAAAAGAAATTTGAGTTTTTCACTGGAATTACCGATGTATGTAAGACTGTTATAGTTGATATTGTTTTTGACTAGGGGATAAACCAAACCAATCGCCTTTTTGAAGTTTTTCTATAATATCATATTATCTATTATTTCAGGATTATAATCATTATTCACGGCTATTTGCTTAATTAAATTTTTCTCGGTGTTGAAATTGGTTCAAGAAAGAGGAATATTTACCAATCAAACTATTGAAAACTGCCATTTTGTGTTGAAATGGATGTATGGAAATATTATGTATAATACTATCTGTATGTGATGGTTTGTGGAAAATTGAAAAACTATGGTTGTTATCCAGTTTCAATATTTTAAGATCTCAAATGTTAATAGAGTTTTCTTTCTCAAGTTGCAACGTGAATGTAATTTTAGTGTGTAACGAATTAATGAATGTCTGAAAAGGGTCGAGTTGCTGAAGAGTACAACTGAAACAACAGATAATATCATCTACATATCTATACCAATAAATAAATTGACAACTAATAGGGTGACAATGTATTAGTTTTTCTCAATTATCCATGAAAATTTCGGCGAACAGGAGACTAAGTGGATTACCCCTAATTAATCCTCCAGTGCTACTATAAATTCGGTTATTAACACAAAAATAATTTTGTTCGAGACATAATTCCACAAGCGACAAGATATCGGATTTTATCAGAGGATTTACAAGATTGTTATTAAGGTATTTTTGTATTAGGGTACAACGATCCTTGAGTGAGATACTTGGAAAACGGTTAACGACATCCCAAGACATCAATTTGGAATTACCTGGTAAGTAAATATTTTCAATTTTACTGACTAAGTCATAAGAATTTTTGATTGAAAATTTTGGGTGAAATTGACAATAATTTTTGATTATTTCTATAAAAAATGGGATAGAAATACTGAAGGAGCTGCTATGAATGACACTACTGGTCTAATTGGATATCCTGGTTTATGTGATTCAATTGAAGAGTGAAGTTGTGGTATCATTAGATTCGAAACAATGAGTTTATAGATATCTTTATTCTGTATCAAAATATTCGTACTTCCGACGGCAGCTTTCATATATTTCTGAAATGTAGTCGTTGGGTCATTTTTCAATGGCTTATAGTTACCAGCGTTAAGAAAACCTAAGGTTTTTTATAAATAATCACACTTATTTAATGCTATAACAGTATTACCTTTGTCAGCTTTAGTGAATATGATATCATCCGAGAGGATTTTTTGCTTGATTGATTTTACAATAGACTTTAATTAGTTAGTTATGAATTGAATCCAAGCACAAAAAGAAATAATTGAGTTGAAAGATTTTGAAAGAAATGTATAGCAGTTTTTGTTTCGAAACTGATATAATTGAAGATTTTCAAGATTGCAAATTACTATAGAAGAGTGCGTTAAATATTTTTAGTGCTACTTAGCGTCCCTAACTTCTGTAGGCTGTAATAAGTAGCACGATTGCATGTGCTTTCCGAATTTTCGCGGATTTTCGGCGAATTTGATGAAGAAACCACCCCTATTTCAACTTTAATCAGAAAAGCTTGGAATAATTTCAGGAGAATACATTTAAATTATTTTCAACTGTGAAGAATTTCTCTCTTAATGATTGTTACTAACTCAACACGTGGACAATATAAACGCAGATTTTTATGCATATTTCAGAATATTCTTTCATTGGATTAAAAATGACCGAATAAACAAATCTCTAGGACTGTATGTCTCAAATGAAATTTCCTCTAATCCCTACAAATCAATATATAATGAAATTTAGGATTTTTAATCAATACTCAATCACTCATTGACTTGTCTTTTATGATCCAATATGATTTTTATTATCATACCTGCCATTTTTTACGCGGTTTTCTGTTGAATTTTAATTATTGGATTGTGTTATTTTTCTTTGTTATAGAGAAAAACACATTCTGCTTCTCACCAATATGGTGATAAAAAACAGAGTGTATTTCTCTATGAAACTATGCATTATCTCAAAGTAACAGATGGATCTATTTATATTTTTATTCGTTTTTCTATGTACTCATTACTGGTAATGGTATGAGTATTACTGGAACACATGAGTAACTATAAGGTAACCTAATATAGGTAGGAATAATCAAATAGGTGTTGTTCTTTGCCAAGTTTTCTAATGAGTAGCGAATTAAAAATTTATTATAATGTGCTAATGTCTTGCTAGATATTCACATAAATAAGGAATTTATACTATTCTGAAGATAAAACAAGCATTACAAAATATTTCAAATGATTTCCTGAAAATTATCGTATTCGGTTCGTCACCTAGGTATTAACTTGATTCGAAATATACCTGTATCGAAAATTACAACAAATTAACAAATATTTTAATTATTTCTTACAATTTATACAATACAATTATATGGTTGAATTACATACTGCAACAAAGAATAATTCAATCCACTGTAAGTAGCGTAGCAAAAACTACAATGAATAGTGTAAAGAATTACTTGAAAACCGGTTTAATAATAGTGAAATATGAGAAATTACTTCAATGGGGACATTACTATAAATATACACTGAATTATCAGTAATTCAAAATTTGATAAATATTTTTCATTCCAACTCTTCAAGTCCTCAAGCGTCTTTAAGCGAATGAAATAAACGTGAAATATATTGAAATAAGCTTGTTTTTAATGAAAATTAAATTGGTTATTCTCATCAATTATTCAATGAAATTCCAATGAATTAAACATACCACTAAGTAACACTTTGAAGGCTCTAAGTTTGAATTCGTTGTCACTAAACACTATAACAAAAACGTAAAACCTGTAACCTAAACAATGGCTTGGAAAAGGTGACAATGTTTATGACATGAGGTGACAAAAGGTGACAAAGTTCATGTTTAGAATATTGGTTTCGTTTTTTCTGTTTTTCAAATTTCGGTTTGTTACTAACAAGAGAATTCAGCTTACGTTGTTGTACGGTGAACTTTTTATGAATAATTTTATTTACTCTTAATCTAGTTTCTGAAGCAAAAATGTCGAATTCTATATTATGTAACCTATACAATAGTTCAGAATGAATTACCTTGAGATATGTGTTATAGGTGTCTCGTTTCTTGAAGAGGATCTTCTGTTTTTCTTTCAACCATCTAAGATTACTCTTCTTACCTGCTTTGTCGGCTGGAATACCTTGGTTACTCGTTCTTAAGCTCATGTATTTGGGAAAAACATTGAACTTGTGGCAAACGGAGAAAAAATACATGTTCTGATTCGAGACTGCACATTTGTGTAGCAGTTTCAATTGAAATAAGGCCAAAAAGCTAGTGGTTGCTTTTTTCAAATTAATAATTGATGAGGCCGATACTTGATGTAAATCGATAAACATAATAAAACAATTGTTAAGTCAAGATTTACACATATATTAAAAACAATATTGCATGACGCACGTTTCGATGAAATTCACCATTTTATAATGCTACCTGTAGACTGATGACATTTCTGGAATACATACAATAGTTAAACTCAAATTATGAATACAGAGAAAACAGGTAGATAACGAGTAGAAGGGATCAATTCGTACTGAACTAATACATAGGAAACTAAGTAATTTTGAAAAGATTGAGAAGGAGGCTTGAGGTATGATCAATTTGGCTGTTCAACAGGTTGCCAGAATATTTGTATTTATTAATTTTGAGTGATTCTAACAAATTGAGCTTCATTCCCTTATTTACGGTATTCAAAATTTCAAAATCAGAATTGAATATATGATTTTCATTGATCAAATGATTAGCATAATGTGAATCTGTCTTCTGATTATCAAAGCTACGTTCACATCCTCCAACTGTCGACCAACAAGAAGCGGAAAAAAATGGAAAAGTTGAAAATCCTGATTGACTCTTTCAACATTTGGCCTACAAATAATGTAATTATGTAATAGTTTTTCTTAGAATTTTTATTTTTATACTGGTTTTTATTTTTTTTTGTTGAGCAAATGTTTTATAAATATGAAGAAATATCAATTAATAATGTCAAGGTTTATACACACACACACACACACACACACATATATATATATATATATATATATATATATATATATATATATATATATATATATATATATATATATATATATATATATATATGTAATATTGCAATGATAAAAATGACTCAATATTTTTAATTTTGTGAATTCATGTTTTATTAAAAGTACTGTGTTTTCTGTGTATGGGTGGGTATTTAGATATTATAGATAGGTATTTTAACTAATATTATTGAGTTAAGATCTCTGACTCTGAAGGAATACTAACATGAAACTAAGTAATGAAAAACTCACAGTGAGTAAATATTTGAATTTAAATGGGAATTATTCTGGATCACGTCATAGTTTTCAAGTAGGTACTATCCCCTTTCATTTGTCGCAATATTGACTAAAAGAAGTTCTGAAAAAAATACCAACGATTCTTATCATGATTCGAAAATCACACATTTAGTTCAGAGTTTAAGATATCAAAAAGAGGGAAAAGAGGTTGCAAACTGAATTTTCTGGACACGCTATAAATTAATAATTGAAGTCCCTTACTTAATATTCAATTATATATTAATACATTTTATGAATATTAAAATAAATTGTAGTCGTAAGACTCACGACTATCCCGCTTTCCGAAGAAAATTTCAAAAATGAAGTGGAAACTTTGAAACTTCTAGCAAATAACAACGGTTATGACGAAAATATAATAGATCATCTTATAAGAAAAAAGCAACGGAAAATTCTTTCAAATTCAATTTATCCATCTCAAATTATAAAAAACAAACAAAAATATCATTTTATTAATTTCATAGATGTAGATGTAGATGTAGAGATTGTTGTCATCAAAGTTACATGACTTGTCAATATAAATGAAAATACAAATATGATCTAAATATAAAAACAGATAATTGTAAAGGACAATCATACACATTTACATTCAAAGACAAACTAGTTTAAAAAACTCGTCAACATTATATAAAGAATTTCTCAACAAAATACTCCTCACTTCCCTGTTGAACTCTGCGGGTGTCAACTTCTTCAGGCGATCCGGTAACTTATTGTAGAGCTTAAGGCAGGTGTAGTTTGGCCCCTGCTGAGCTTTCTTTGTTCGAGCATAAGGCAAAGCAAACTTATTTCTTTCTCGTGTGTCATGAGAATGATAGGAAGAGTTTCTGGGGAACTTATTTGGATTTTGATGTGCAAAATTTACACATGTGAGTATAAAAACTGAAGGAATTGTGAGTATTCTCTCATTCTTGAATATATCTCTACAGCTTTCTGTAACTTTCATACCATACAATGTTCTAACTGCTTTCTTTTGTAGTAGAAAAATTTTGTGAGCCTCTCCAGACTGACCCCACAAAATGATACCATAAATCGCGAGACTGTGGAAAGCTGAGTAGTAGGTGAGTTTAGCTACATCAGTAGTTGCTATTTGCTTTATTCTGCGTATCGTGAATATTGCTGTGGACAATTTCCTACTCAATGTATCAATATGATTGTTCCACTTCAGGGATGATTGAAAATCCAAGCCTAGATATCTGAGGGATAAGTTGTTATATTCCCTGTTAGTAAATAGTAGGCTTTGTGTTTTCTGTGGGTTCATCAACAGACCATTCGCCGTAAACCACTCCTGAGCCTTCACTTCGCAGCCCCGGGTCACCACTTGGAGGCCACCCAAGCAGCTTGATCTGTTCAAAAATACAGTATCGTCCGCATAACTACAAATTTTACTTGCTGTAATATTCTCGAAAATATCATTTGTAAAAATGATAAAGAGCAGTGGTCCCAGAATAGACCCCTGCGGCACCCCAGTCTCGACACTCGCAAGATTAGACACTCCATCATTCCACTTCACAGCTTGATACCTATTCTGTAGGTAGGACGAGAACAACTGATGAGCTTTCCCCCTGATACCATAGAAGCTCAGTTTATTTAGGAGAATTTCGTGGCAGACGGTATCAAAAGCCCTACTGAGGTCAATGCAGATCATTTCCACATTCTCACCATCATTGTAGGCCTCCATAATGACTTCCAATACATCAATCATAGCTGTTATCGTTGATTTGTTCTTACGAAATCCGTGTTGCCCACCGTTCAGAAGGAGCCGTTTCTCAAGGAAACTTAGTAATCGATTTTTTAGGGCTAGCTCAAAGATCTTTGAGATAGTGGGCAAGATCGATATTGGTCTGTAACTAGAAGACTTATGAGAGTCACCCCTCTTGAAAATAGGAGTGACAAGAGCTACCTTGAGTCTATCGGGAAATATATTCTGGTCAATGCAGTCATTGAGAATCCTACACAAAGGTTCTTCAATGAAGGGCACAATTTTTTTCAATAGAGATACAGACATACCATAAATGTCTTTCGATTTCTTATTCTTTAGACTGGAAGCAAGTTTCAATATTTCGATCTCAGTTACAGGGAACACGTACAATGATTCCGAAACATCAAGCCTACAGTTCCTCAACAATTCCTCCGATGTTTGTGGTGAGGCCCTTTCTTTGCTCTGTCTGCCAGCCGAAACAAAATGATCATTTAGCTCATCTGCTGAGATGCATATTTCCTCTGGTGGGTTGCTTCCGTTGCCTTTTTTTCTCGTTTCTTGGTTTATCAGTCTCCAGACAGCTTGAATTTTATTTATTTCTTTGTGTATTTTCGTTGCATTTTTTGCTTTTATAGATTTCGTAATGATCTCCTTGAGGAAATTTTTCAGCTGATTATAAAGTTCCATGCTATTCTCGTCATTTTTCACCCTAGCAATTGTGTGAGCAGCATCCACTTTGCTCTTTATCAATTTGATATCCCTCGTCTGCTCATATTTTTTTCTTTGTTTTATTTTTATTTTTGTTTCAGGAAAGCAGTCACTGAATATTTCAATGAGTCTGTTATAAAAACCATTAAACTGGTCTTCGGCATTTTCTGTGTACAAGGAGGACCAGTTTTCCATTTTCAGATGCTCAATGAATCGGTAAGTATTTTTTTCATTTATTTTCCTAACGATTTTGAATTTTTTGTTTGCAGGAGCTGGGTGAACAACTGGAAACTTAAGAATTTGGGCGCGGTAATCCGACAGATGAGGTTCATAGGTTATACTTTTGCACTCATCCCGGCATATATTTGTAAATATATTATCAATACAAGTACTAGAGTGTTTATTTTCACGTGACGGTAAATCAAAGACATGGTCCAGATCAAATGATCGAAACAACTCAATTAGTTCATTTTTATTTTTCGAAGGTTTAATGAAATCAATATTGAAATCCCCTGAAACCAGGATGGTCGCACTACAATACTCCGTATAGCAGCTCTCAAGAACATTATCCAAAATAGACAAAAATAGGTGTATATCACTGGAAGGTGGTCTATATATGGCAATAACAATAATGTTAAATTTGTTTAGTCTGACTGCCGCAATTTCAATTTCCCTATCAACAGAAAGATTTCTCATCTCGTTCAGCTCATTATGTCGTTTCTTATGATAATTGCAGCACCACCGTGTCGTGAGGACGAACGACAGAAGGCATTTCCGACTTTATGATTCTGTAAGTTTATCCTTTCAAGTATTTCATATGAGGCCCAATGTTCTGTCACACATGCCAAATCGACATTTTGTTCGTTTAGGAAATACATAAATTGATCCATTTTATTTGTTAGTGACTGGAGGTTTATGTTAGCCATTGTAGAAGAACTATTGTCACCTACCCTGGTTTGTATCAGAGGAAACCCTTCGAAAAAATGTAAAGCGCCGAATCGTCACTCCACACGGCCAGTTGGCACTGTTATAGAGTTCGTCCATCAAATCCATGTCTCCACCAACTCTGAATGACATACTGTTTGCTTCATTGCGGGCAGGAAGTGCTTCAACTACGAAAGATCGTCCCGGAAATATCTGTTGTAGGTGATTTTCAATTTCCTCTTTGGCGGTTTTCAGTTTCACTTTGCCGACGTGTATCCATGCTCTTTGTTCCACGCCTGCGAAACTATTTTCGTGTTTTGTTGCTCGAGTTCCTTTAATTATTTTGTTGCGGGCTCCTTCTTGTCTTTCTTTCCAAATTTCCCGAACCGAGTCGTTTGGTGTAACATTATTACCTTCATTCCACGTGTGATCAGCTGTTTTATTGTTGTTAATTCTTCTATGCGTACCAGAAGGTTGTTGACCTCTCCAGCTGTTTGCCGATCGTTGCATTTTATCACTGCTCGTTTTTTTATCCTTAGTTGGTAAAACTGGAGCATCTGCCATGTCTTCAATGTGGTTGTTTTCGTTGTTTAAAGTCAATGCTGCACGACGTACTCCCGTTTTAGCATCCTTCTCTAGCACACTTATTTTAAATAACAATAAGTTATTTTTGTCATCCATCTCAGAGATGAGTTTTTTCAGAAGTGCATTTTCGTTTATGAGTTTTTCGTTTTCCCGTGTCAGTTCAAAAATTATATTTTCATTCAATTTCACCAGATCGCTTACGTCCACAATTGTATCTTTTGATGTATCGACATCTGAATCATCATCTTGTAGGTTATTATTACACATTAATTCACAACACTTTATGTGATGTTCATCAACTTTTATAATGTCACTATAATATTTAATGCATCCCGGGTGCATTAAAGTTCCACAGTTAATACACTGAAGTCCACTATTAGGGATAATATGACACTTTTTGCATCTTTTTATCGGGAGCTCGAATTTGCGTGTCGTACCGGCGGCCATGTTATCATACATACCTCATCTGAGTGAAATAATTTGCCAAAGATTAATGAAGAGAGGAATAAAAACCATTTGCATTAACTCTAATCACTTCATAGATTTTGATAAAACTAAATGACTCCACGCAGGTAATAAAGGGAAACGTTTAGACCTTTTGGAGGCAATTGAAATAAGCAGTTCTTGGAAGAGAAAAGAAGAAATTGTAAATGAACAAGTAGATTTTCAAATATCCTCCCTACTCACATCAATTGTGTAGATATAAATTTGCTTTACGTTCCTTATAGTAGTTTAGTCTTGAAAATGAGTTAACGCTCGAAACATGATGACTATACATATTGTTAAATAAATCGTGAGACATTAAGCCAAGAGTTTAATTTATTTTAATTAATAATTGAAACATAATTGAATTATTTTAATAATTCAATTATGTTTCACCAAGAGTTAAGCGAGAATTCAATCTCAGACATTTTATGAAATTTATACTTAATATTTATTATAGGTGTTACGGCAAATTGCATTGAAATTATAATCTTGTTTCAGTAAAAGCCGATACCTGATACTTTATGGAAATACGGATTTGGTTTTACCCGTAATACCCAAAATGGATCTATAATTTAAAGACATTGTAATCTTAGTTAGGATACCAAGAATTAGCCTGGTAATGCTCTACTGTACAAAGTGGGGGGTAGTATCACCCTCAATGAAATGACCAAGGGTGATTCTTATGACTTTTAATGTCCCATGATGAAAAATTTCTAAAAAAATATCACTATCTATTATACGATGAAGAGAAAAAATAATAAATAACATATATAAAAAATACATTTACATCATTTAGTAGATACGGTATGTGTTCTCTTTAAATTGTTGATATCATTCCAGTTGTTGAATTGAAATTCCTAATTGAAGATGAAGAAGTCTTATCCTCTATTTTAAATTATCATTTAAATCTCTTCATAATTTTTTACTTCAGATTAGGTAGGGGTCTTTGTTATATTTCTCTCAATTCATTCATTTAGTTATTACGTCAATATTCAACATTATGTGATTATTTTGTGAGGGTAATTAGCTACTATACCTGTTGAGAATAAATATTTTATTATGATGAACCTGTTATTATTATATACTTCCTTATAACCATTTCAGTAGCATATTAGCCGGTCTTGATAATTGAAAATTTCCAAGCTGAATTTGGCGTAATACACAGAAACAATTGCAACAGTTTTACTCTGTAAATCTGGCCAAGTGTTTTTTATCAAATAAAATAATCATTTCCACGTATTTTATAACTATTCATCAGAAATATTCGTCAGAAATGATCTGAGAATTGTTTGAAAAATGTGTTATGGATATCTATGAATAGTATTAAAATGTAGATATTTATTATAAGATAAATGTTTTCTACACTTGAATCTGAAAATAAATAAAAGGTAATATATTTACCTTCTAAATATATACTAAATGATAAGATTCAACTCAATGCATCGAAAACTTTATTTCGGTGAGATGAATGAAAAATTATAAGATATACATATTAGATATATACTCGTAGTTTATAGAATTTTAGTTTATAGATAATTGACATTTGTAATATGCGTTCCTCTATTATAGGACAGTTTTAAACTGTCTGTTGAATGAGCCCTAGTATGTAAAAATAAAAAAAGGGAATGAAAAAAAAAATGATTATGAGGGTTTATTGACTCAATATTTGTAGTAATAATGATAATAACTTAAACTTGGAGCCTTCAAAGTATCATAATGAGTGACACTTAATTTTTTGAATGATTGATGAAAATAACGAATGTTATTCTCCTTAAAGCCTTGTTGAGCATTTTTCAATTCATTTCACGTCCATTTCAATAGCTTAATGATTTCATCATAGTGTCGACAGAGATCAAAAATTGAAACTTGAAGACTTAGAATAACGAACAATTTATTTATTCAATTTATTAAATTAATGATATTTGAATATACATTTTTGATAATGTTTTCTGTGAAATAGTTTTTTGCCTATGTCATTGGGTTCAATCATGTTTTCAGATAATGAAATACACTATTTATAGCAACACTTACTGTGGATTGATTTATTGTTTATTGCCATATTGTATGACATAAAAATCTGGAATAATATCGTATTTATATAATCAAATTTAGGGAGTTTGACAAATTTTCTGTAATATTTGAGTTATATGATATTCGAAAATTAAGAGACAAATTTCAATATCGATGCTTAATTTGGCAGTTAGAGTGAAATAATATAGTAACTTTATTGCATGGTATGTATAGTGCAGGTATTTTGAAAATAGAATTTTTAGAAGTTTTATATTCATAGGTAAAATAAAACTCCACAAAACAGTCAAATTCATAATTTATGAATGGAGATTCCTCGAAGGGAATTATATAGAATCTGACGTTGATACTAGAAATATGAGATCAATATCTAATTAGTAACAAAAACACCTTATAATAATAATAATAAAAATCTTCATTTAAGGTTCTTGTAATAAAATGGCTATGGCAATGGCTTTCGACACGTTGAAAAACATGGCTATCAAAAAAATTTAAATTTCGGAATTGGATAATTTGACTTGTAGGATCTGACGAGCTTTTAATTAATTGGATCCGTAAAATCGGCCAGAAGAAAAATGAGTTTGCTGAATAAGATCCGAACAATTTGAGAGTTCAAGTTCTTCTGAATGAAACATCCACCAGAACAGCAGGAATTATTATATAAAAAAACGGCCTGCTTGATCGTTAGATAAGAATTTGTATGGTCACTCGTCGTTGGAAAAATATAGGAAAAACTAGGCAGAAGAGGAGCAACGAAGATTCTTGATCACGGGATGGAAATTTGAAATTAAAGGTTTTCAGTTTAGTAGTTTCGTATTCTAATTGAACGCCAATGCTGTTTCAAATTGCATTTATTTCACAAAATATGATAAGGCAATTGAATAATATTTGTTTTGTGTTGATGTAAGTTATTTACCTGATTTATGACAAATTTATAAAAATTGGTTGAAATTGTGTATATTGTATTTCTATGAAATGAATAAATTGTTGATTGAAAAAAATATACTCGGAAAATTTGTGTCTCAATGTCCCGATAAATCTTCTTCAAACAAAACAATCATTACTGAATATTCCGTTTTATGGAATATTTGAAAAGAGTATACCTACGTTTTTTTGTACCCATTTACATAATACCCCATATAATTTTGTACCCCAATAACAATTTCATTTCACAACGTTATTTGAGCATCATTGGTCAGTTAACCGGGCATGCGCAATACTTTCAATCTTTTACCTATAAAATCAACCACTTACCCCTCCCACATTCATTTGTGAATTTGTATAAGTTGATACGTTACAAATTTTGAGAATAAATTCGACAATTTCTCCTATTAGTGAAATATGGATACAGAAAAAACTACGACAGTCGACCGTAAAGCACAGTATATTTTGGAATGGTTGAAAAAAACCAAACTAAAAAAATTGAAGAGCTCGTCCATGCATCGGGAGGTGGTGTTGTCCAACTACCTCGACAAAATTTCCAAATCGCTGATGTCCGCAAGTAAATCGAAGAAAAAGAGAACTTGTTTCCGTGAGATTATGGATTACATGGAAAGCGTGACGACCAACAAGAAGTGGAAAAAAATGGAAAAGTGGAAAATCCCGATTGACTTTTTCAACATTCGGCCTTCAAATCAGGTTATTATGTGATTTTTTATTTTTATACTGCTTTCTATTTTTGTTGAATAATTCTATTATTATATATTAAAAAATTATTAATTAATCATTGCTTTTCATTTCTTTTATATGAGATATATATATATATATATATATATATATATATATATATATATATATATATATATATATATATATATATATATATATATATATATATATATATATATATATATATATATATATATATATATATATATATATATATAAATATATATTTATATATATTATATATATACATATATATATATATATATATATATATATATATATATATATATATATATATATATATATATATATATATATAATTTCACATAGTTGAATACTATATAACCATCCAGGAGAATATGTATATTGAAATATTTTTATGGTTTATGTGTGTGAAATTGATAGTACATCAAGAAAGAATGATTTTTTTTTCATATACAAGAAACTAAGTTATTTTGAAAAGATTGAGAAGAGAGGCTTGAGGTATGATCAATTTGGCTGTTCAACAGGTTGCCAGAATATTTGTATTTATTAATTTGAAGTGATTCTAACAAATTAAGCTTCATTCCCTTATTTGCGGTATTCAAAATTTCAAAATCAGAATTGAATATATGATTTTCATTAATCAAATGATTTGCATAATGTGAATCTGTCTTCTGATTATCAAAGCTACGTTTATGTTCAGAAATTCATCTTTGAAAACTTCTAAACGTTCTTCCAATATGAAACTTATCACAACTAACACACTTTATTTTATATACTCCTTATTTTTTATTTTTGTTGACCTTAGATTTGTTATTTTTGATATGTTTTCTAAGTTATTTCCTGTACGGTAAGCAATGTTGATGTTATACTTAAAAAAAGAAATTTGAGTTTTTCACTGGAATTACCGATGTATGTTAGACTGTTATAGTTGATATTGTTTTTGACTAGGGGATAAACCAAACCAATCGCCTTTTTGAAGGTTTTCTTTAATATCATAATATCTATTATTTCAGGATTATAATCATTATTCACGGCTATTTGCTTAATTAAATTTTTCTCAGTGTTGAAATTGGTTCAAGAAAGAGGAATATTTACCAATCCAACTATTGAGAGCTGCTATTTTGTGTGGAAATAGATGTATGGAATTATTATGTATAATACTATAGTTGCCGAAGAGTACCAGGGTGAAACAACAGATATAATCATCTACATATCAAACCAGTAAATAATTTGACTACTAATAAGGTGACAATGAATTATTTTTCTCAAATTATCCATGAAAATTTCAGCCAACAGGAGACTCAGTGGATTTCCATAATTAATCCTCCAGTGCTACTATAAATTCGGTTATTAACACAAAAATAATTTTGTTCGAGACATAATTCCAGAAGCGACAAGATATCGGATTTTATCAGAGGATTTACAAGATTGTTATCAAGGTATTTTTGTATTAGGGTACAAGGATCCTTGAGTGGGATACTTGGAAAAAGGTTAACGACATCCCGAGACATCAATTTGGAATTACCTGGTAAGTAAATGTTTTCAATTTTACTGACTAAGTCATAAGAATTTTTGATTGAAAATTTTGGTTGAAATTGACAATAATTTTTGATTATTTCTATTGAAAAATGGGATAGAAATACTGAAGGAGCTGTAGTGAATGAAACTACTGGTCTAATTTGATATCCTGGTTTATGTAATTTAATTAAAGAGTGAAGTTGTGGTATCATTGGATTCGAAACAATGAGTTTATAAATATCTTTATTCTGTATCAAAATATTCGTACTTCCGACGGCAGCTTTTACATTTTTCTGGAATTTAGTAGTTGGGTCATTCTTCAATAGCTTATAGTTACCAGCGTTAAGAAAATCTAAGGTTTTTTGTAAATAATCACACTTATTTAATGCTATAACAGTATAACCTTTGTCAGCTTCAGTGAATATGATATCATCCGAGAGGATTTTTTGCTTGATTGACTTTACAATAGACTTTAATTAGTCAGTTATGAATTAAATCCAAGCACAAAAAGAAATAATAGAGTTGAAAGATTTTGAAAGAAATGTATAGGAGTTTTCGTTTCGAAACGGATATAATTGAAGATTTTCAAGATTGCAAATTACTATAGCAGAGTGCGTTGAATATTTTTAGTACTACTTAGCGTCCCTAACTTCTGTAGGCTGTAATAAGTAGCACGATTGCATGTGCTTTCCGAATGTTCGCGGATTGTTGGCGAATTTTATGAAGAAACCACCCTTAATTTAACTTAAATCAGAAAAGCTTGGAATAATTTCAGGAGAATACATTCAAATTATTTTCAACTGTGAAGAATTTCTCTCTTAATGATTGATACTAAATTAACACTTGGACAATATAAACGCAGATTTTTATGCATATTTCAGAATATTCTTTCATTGAATTGAAAATGACCGAATAAACAAATCTCTATGATTGAAGGTGAAATGAAATTTTCTGTAATCGCTACAAATCGTTATATAATGAAATTTAGGATGTTTAATTAATAGTGAATCTCTCATTGACTTGTCTTTTATGATCTAATGTGATTTTGATTATCATACCTGCCATTTTTTACGCGGTTTTCTGTTGAATTTTAATTATTAGATTGTGTTCTTTTTCTTTGTTATAGAGAAAAACACATTCTGCTTCTTACCAATATGGTAATAAAAACAGAGTGTATTTCTCTATGAAACTATGCATTATCTCAAAGTAACAGATGGATCTATTTATATTTTTGTTCGTTTTTCTATGTACTCATTACTGGTAATGGTATGAGTATTACTGGAACTCATGAGTAACTATAATGTAGGTAGGAATAATCAAATAGGGGTTGTTTTTTGCAAAGTTTTCTAATAAGTAGCGAATTAGAAATATATAATGTGCTAATTTCTTGATAGATATTCACATCAATTAGGAATTTATAATATTCTGAAGGAAAAACCAGCATTAAAAATATTTCAAATGATTTCCTGAAAATTATCGTATAGGGTTCGTCACCTAGGTATTAACTTGATTCGAAATAAACCTGTATCGAAAATTACAACTAACCTTGCCTCATATTCATTCATGTATTTTATTAAGTTTTATTTGACATATAAATAATAATAAACTGAAAGTTCCATCTTCAAAATGCACAATATACCTTACCATATCATTTAAACGTTATATCGTAGAATGGTACCAGTTTAACTTTCGAAAATGTCAAGTATTTATTATAAATGTTGTGAAACCAAGCGAAGGGTTCAAATTTAATATATACCATTTCTATATTCAATATATATAACTTTACAATGCAGCTTTAGTATTAGAATTCTTCTCGAGGATTTCAAATGACAAATTTTTCGATTACTTCATACAATTTATACAATACAATTATATGGCTGAATTACATACTGCAACAAAGAATAATTTAATCCACTGTAAGTAGCGTAGCAAAAACTACTATGAATAGTGTAGTGAATTACTTGAAAATCTGTTTAAAAATAGTGAAATAGGTGAGAAATTACTTCAGTGAAGACATTACTATAACTGTACACTGAATTATCAGTAATTCAAAATTTGATGAATATTTTTTCATTCCAACTCTTCAAATTAATAATTTGTTGACACTGTCATCGTCCTTGAGCGAATGAAATAAACGTGAAATATATTGAAATAAGCTAGTTTTTAATGAAAATTAAATTGATTATTCTCATCAGTTATTCAATGAAATTCCAATAAATTAAACATTACACTAAGTAACACCTTGAAGGCTCTAAGTTTGAATCCGTGGTCACTAAACACAAACACTATGACAAAACCGTAAAACCTGTAAAATAAACAACGGCTTGGAAAAGGTGATTTTTTCCTATTTGGGATTGAGTAAATCTGAAGTGTTTTATTCGATTTTATTTTGAATTAAAATAATCAGCTCTCTACATAAGATATATTTACAAATTATTCACATTTAAGTTTGAAAGTGCATAATTTTAACAAAAATTCAAGTCATTTACAATTACAGATCACTCAAGGGTTTCATAGATTGCGGAATTTCGCAGGCTTGATTATCATCTTCCTTTTTGCATCGCGGGCCCGTTTCTTGTTTTTCATCGATTTCCGTCTTCTTTACTCTCTTTCTTTTCAAGTTCATACAGCTTTTCCATTTGGCTCGTAAGTAGAGCCAGTAAACGCAAGTTCTCATACCTTGACATTTTACTTTTCCACAAGAAGAATTCCATTTCATTAATAAACGTTGATAAATTCATGATGTCAAGTTTCAATTAAACAATTGTATGTAAACTTGATGCACACTTCTTTCAAAACAGAGCTGTTCAACTGAATAAACCCACTTACTTGGAGAGGAATGGCAAAATCAATCAGCACATAAATCAGTTTTATGGAATAGACGACTTCTCTTATACTGAATGATGTTGAGCAAGTTCACTACTTATAAGATATACCTACCTTGAACGTATAAAACAAGAAGGAGAATAGGAGGGGGAGAAGTGGATCGTTTTTGTATCACTTCAACTAACCTAAAAGTGAGGACCATAGAATACACTGAAGTTATACAAGGAACGGAAGAATCGTATACCTGAAACTGAACAAGGAAAATCAGTTTCTTTTATCAGGTATACCAACTAAAAATGAGGTTAAAGGTAAAATAATATACAAAATGATTATACAAATAAGATTTCTAAACAGATGAGAAAATCGAAAAACTCGAAATTGAATGTAAATTAACTGAAGATAGGTAATCGATCTAATCTGCTACCTGGAATATTGTAATTGAACGAATTAAGTTAAAAGCTAGTATTAACTACAATTATTGTTCCATTATTATTTATTTCATATTTGATTTTTGACGTTTCTTTGTATATCACAACTTTGTCAAAAGTAATGAATAATACGATTTCACGATTTACCATACATATCGAAAGGTCAAACTTATTTTTCTGAATAAAATCAAATCGACTATTTTGTCTCTTTAGTATTCATAAGCATTTTCTCTTTTAAGTCTTCTTCACCATGAGGAAACCTCATGGAAAGCCAGGTGATTCGAATGAGTGTGATCTATATATACACATAAATATATATGTAATAATTATATATATATATATATATATATATATATATATATATATATATATATATATATATATATATATATATATATATATATATATATATATATATATATATATATATATATATATATATATATATATATATATATATATATATATTTTTGAAATTGATTTATTGCCTGTTTGAGTTATTTTATTTTGGAAATTTTTAGCAATAACAGGATTTTTTTGATATGAAAAAGTTTATTTCTGTTGACGTTTCGTTGTTATATTACAACTTTTTAAAATGTTGTAAAAGCGAAGGGATTATAGAAAGGACTTTACATAAAAGAATGACCAAACAGGTGGAAGAAAGAGGACTAATACCTACCACATCACCAGTTTGGGTTTAGAAAAAAACATACTACAACCTATCAACTCGTGAGACTTTACGGCAGACATAAAAGAAACATCAATGTATCCAAGCAACAGGGGCCATATTCCTAGACATCGGAAAAGCGTTCGACACAGTATGGCACCAAGGAATGATATACAAACTGAAGAAAGAGAAATTTAACAGAAAAATTGTCAACGTAATGCAATCATACCTGAGAGAAAGGACATACATTGTGAGGATAGGAAACATCAGAGCGAAAGAAAGAAAAATAGAGGCCGGACTACCTCAAGGATCGGTACTTTCGCCTCTGCTGTTTAACATTGACATCGCAGATATACCCAAAATGGAAAGATGCAAGATTGCTCAATTCTCAGACGATACGGCCATATATGTGGCAACAAGAAACAGACAAGAGATGCACAACGCAATTACAAAAATACATAAACAATCTAGAACTTTACTACAGAAAATGGAGGATTAAAATCAATCCGATTAAAATGACCCAATTGTGAAAATTGAAACCTAACTGTGAATATTTTGTATATACTTATTTTATGTTGTGAGCTGATTTTTTTACGGCAAGGTCGACTGCAAAGGTCGATATATCCGTGACAATCAGGGAGAAGACAATATTTTCTTAATATTGTAAAGCGTTAAAATACAACGCCTAATCTAATGGAATATTTTTCTCATCGATTTCTGGTGAATGAGTCTAAACACTCTTGGTCAACATCGAAAAATATATCATTGCTTATGAGGATATATAAAAAATAAGTGCCTACTACGAGATTACAAACCTCCAGTTCGGCAATAGAATTAACAGGTTAATCATTTTCGAAACATTAAAGGTGTGAATATATCAAATTATGGATAATTTGACTTATTTGAATTTGATGGAAGTGTTACAGTTACTTAGTCCATAGTTATCCCTTTGAGTTCGACAAAGGATGAATCATGAAAAAATAGAAATTGTAGCACAAATAGTAAAACACGCCTTTGAGGATTTTCTAAAATATTCACTGAAAATATATAGGCGTACAAAGTTCGCCCAGTCAGCTAGTTTAATAGAGATACCTATGATTGTGATAGTGTTTTCAGTGAAATAGTTTGTACTCTAGATATCATTGGGTTCAATCAGTTTTGCAGATAAGGCAAAACACTACTTATAATAACACTGTTGATTGATTATTGTTTATTGCATGTAATTGAGTCAAATAATTGAATTTCGGAGGCTTGACAAATTTTTTGTAATATTTGAGTAAGTAATATTTGAAATAATAATGAAAAATTGATGATTTTGTTTATTTCTGTACCACGCACATCGTGCCCCGATGAATCCTCTTTTTTAGTTAAATTTTCCATTGTGAAAAAAATACTTAAATTTTAATAATCATCAAATGTATAAATTATTTGATAGATTTTGTCATATTAACAATTTTCTAAAAATTGTAACTACGTGCCCCCCGCTCCACTACATATTAGTAAAATTCATAATTAAAAATTGAAAATATGGCAAATATAAATTTAATAATTATATTAACAATGCACATGTTCTCAACTTCAAATGGTTTTCCTCATAGTCATCAATTTTTAACCCTTTCTCACTGCACTCTTATTCTATGCAAAGTGATTGGAGTGGTAAGATAAGCCACGCCTTCTGTGAAAATGGGTATGCGCCATACGGAATGATTTTGTGAACGCACAACTTGGCTATGGATCTCGAATCAAATGCACCAATCACAAGAAGTTCGTCCGTTCTGTGCGTCTCCTATAATATGATTAGATGAGCTTTGTCAAAACTAATTAGTTTGACAAAGCTGTGATATACAACGGAACGTCAACCAGAATAAAGTTTTTCACATTAAAATAAGCCTGTTATTGCTATAACCATTAAAAATAAACTATCTTAATCAGGCAATGAATCAATTTTCAAATTTTCAAATATATATATATATATATATATATATATATATATATATATATATATATATATATATATATATATATATATATAATTCGTTCAGTTTTCTTGTGCTTTGCTTAATAACATAAGTGTGAAGGTTTCTTGGGAATGAGCACAGTTTAAAATTGATGGAGTAATTATTTATTCGACATATGTTTCGGCTCTAGGCCTTTTTCAAGAATATTATAGGTTCATTGTAAATATACCATATCGTATCAGAGACTCCGCCAGTGCTTTGTAAATTATCGTTAGATGTTTTATGTCTAGAATAATTGACAGTTCTTTAAATTTGGATATTAATCCTCTAAGCTTACCAATTAAGCTTCTGACGTGAGAATCCCATTCAAGGTGCGAATCAAGTATAATTCCTAAATATTTGCATTCGTATGTGCAAGGAATGTTAAATGACTTTTCTCTTCCTATTTTAATTCTCAGTGGTTCATTTGGTGGAAGTAAGTGCTTATCTACAGCAAAAGGAATGTATTTCATTTTATCTATATTAATGGTTAAGAGGTGATGCCTTAACCAATTATAGATATTCACAAAATCAGATTCAGCTTTGGTTTTGATATCGCTCCAGTTTGCTCCTGAGTAAACTATCGCAGTATCGTCTGCAAAACTGATTATCTTACCTTCACTCTCCGACAAAAAAGTTTATTCATATAGATTGTGAATAGTATTGGCCCTAATATTGTTCCCTGAGGTACTCCATATTCTATTATCCTTGTATTACTGAATGTATTGTTCACCTTCACTGTTTGGTTTCTATTTGATAAGTAGCTTTTAAATAATCTCAGATGGACCCCATTAATTCCAATCTCTTCTAGAAGTCTCAAAAGTGTTGTATGATCAATAGTGTCGAACGCTTTTGCTTAGTCTATTAATATGCACAAGGCAACGTCGCTATTGTTGAAAAATTTATAAATATGCGTCGTTAATTCAATGACAGCGTCTACAGTGGACTTATTTTCTTGAAAACCAAATTGCAGTTCAGAAATAATCTTACTAACTTTCAGAAAAGTTTGTAGCCTAATTTTTATAACTTTTTCAACAATTTTTGATAGAACGGGAAGTATGGATACAGGCCTGTAGTCTGTACATCGTTTCTGTTACCGCCTTTATGTAAGGGCACAATGACCGCTGTTTTTAGAGACGTTGGAAATTTTCTCGTTTTGAAAATCATGTTTACCATGTGACAACTGGTGGAGTTAATGAATGAACTCCAATTTTCATAGCCTCTGAAGATATACCGTCCATTCCTCTACTCTTTCTATCTTTTAGATTCAAAATTATGTTAGCTACTTCTTCGTCAGTTGTGGGCGTGGGAGAAAAATCACTCATATTTTGAGATCTTTTCTCTTCAGGTTGCGGTCTGGGTATATTCAATTTTTCTACTAACTCCCTACCGATGCTGACAAAATGATCATTGAGAACCTGGGCTATTTCCTTGTGGTCAACAATGGTGTTCCCTCCTATTTCTATTTTATCTAATTTTTGCGATTTTTTTCGTTTTCCACAGATATCAGATATGCTTTTCCACAATTGTGCCGGTTTATCGCCGCTCGATTTTATAAGTTGCATGTAGTGATCACTTTTAGCACGTTTTATCAAGAGATGTGTACTGTTTCTGAAGTTTTTGAATTCTAACCAGTTACTGTCGTTTTTATCTCGTTTCCATGCTTTGTGAAGTTCGTTTCTAGTATTGATTAACCTCAACAGACTATTTGTTATCCAGGGTTTTCTTTTCTTCTCTTTATATTTGACTCTATACTCACATAATTCAATGTTATTCTTTATTTTGTTAACTAGTGTGTCTGTTAACTCATCAGGCTCTTTCATTTCATAAATTTCGGTCCAATCTTCCTTCGCTAAATGGTCTTTCAGTTTTAAGTAGTTGATGTGAACATTTTCTTTTTGTTTGTGTGGTACTGTTATCCCGGTTTTACAAAAAATAACGACTGCGAAGTGATCAGTTACATGCGACTTAATTATTATCGGAGTATATTCTTCAATGCCTTTTATCAAAATGTGGTCTATACATGACGAGCTGTGTTTTTGAACTCTAGTAGGTTTATTAATAACACTGATGAAATTCTCCTCTGCTAGAAGGTTGAGGTAATTCAAGCTTTGTTCATTCTCTTCTAGTATATTTATGTTGAAATCACCAGTTATTATATGTTTATAATTATTTCTGCAATTTTTTTTCAAGTACTCATGAAAATTTGTATTGAATTCTTCGGTCAATACGTTATGTGGTTTATATAGCGCCGTGATTTGTAATTTGAAATTGTACCCGATGTTAACATTTATTTTCAATGCCTGTAGCTCTCCTATTGTAATTTTTACATAATCGTAATTGAATTTTTTGTTGATGTAAACTCCAACTCCATCATTCCTATTATAACTTCCGCCGTTGTATATTAAATCAAACCCTTCCAAATGAAATAAATTCAAATCTGCAATAAAGAACGTTTCTGTTAACACTATACAGTCATATCCCTTGGTTTCATGTAAAAGCACCTGTAATTGATCAAAATTTTTACATATACTTCTAATATTGTTATGAAATAATTTAAAGTCCCTATACGGAATATTGGCAGTTAGAGTTGAATAGTCTTGTGTGCTTTCACACACAAGTGTATCAATTGTATTATATTTGAAATCCCTAATAAATTGGTCCATTAACTAAAATAAAATGAATAAACCTGTTAGGAATAGTCCGTCCTTTCTCTAGTGATTTCTACCTGCCGGATATACGATGAGCACTTTAAGTCTAAACTACCGTGATTCACATCGTATGATGTTTTAAATTTTTCATTTGACAACATACAATTACCACACTTGAACATAGCACTGTTACAATTATTTTCTGCATGTTCTTTTGCACACTTCACACACGAGATTTCCTTTGTACACTCCTCTGCTTTAAGGTAGAATCCTTTGCAGTTTCTGCATCTTGGTACATACATATTTTCATAAACTGGGCACCTATTATAATTTATATTTAATTTTCCTGCGGCAATAACTTTTCGGAAAGCGGAACAATTGCATTCGATGACCGCCCAATTTGTGTCACCTTTTCTGGTTTTTCTATATAATTTGCATTCTATAACATCTTCATCTTTCACGAAATGATTTTGGTTTCTTATTGATTCAATCAATTCCTACTCTTTAGTTTCAATATCAATATTAGATATTATAACCGAAGGTTTTTTCATTTTGGTTTCTTTTATTTCGTAATTTCTCCCATTTTTTTTTCAATTCTATTTTAATTTTTTCTTTTGATTGTTTTGTATCACATTTTATTACTAGTGATCCGTTTCTTGAATTCGTAATCTTATTAATTCCAACTGACATTTCTTACAATTTATACAATACAATTATATGGCTGAATTACATACTGCAACAAAGAATAATTTAATCCACTGTAAGTAGCGTAGCAAAAACTACTATGAATAGTGTAGTGAATTATTTGAAAACTGGTTTAAAAATAGTGAAATAGGTGAGAAATTACTTCAATGGGGACATTACTACAATTATACAATGAATTATCAGTTATTCAAAATTTGATAAATATTTTTTCATTCCAACTCTTCAAATTAATAATTTGTTGACACTGTCAACGTCCTTAAGCGAATGAAATAAACGTGAAATATATTGAAATAAGCTAGTTTTTGATGAAAATTAAATTGGTTTTTCTCATCAATTATTCAATGAAATTCCAATAAATTAAACATTACACTAAGTAACACTTTGAAGGCTCTAAGTTTGAATTCGTTGTCACTAAACACAAACACTATAACAAAACCGTAAAACCTGTAACATAAACAATGGCTTGGAAAAGGTGATTTTTTTCTATTTGGGATTGAGTAAATCTAAAGTGCTTGTAAAATAATTTATTCGTTTTTATTTTGAATTTAAATAATTATCTCTCTACATAAGATACATTTAAAAAATATTTACATTTAAGTTTGAAAGTGCACAATTTTATCAAAAATTCAAGTCATTTACAATTACAGATCACTCAAGGATTTCATAGATTGCGGATTTTCGCAGGCTTGTATATCATCTTCCTTTTTGCATAGCGGGCCCATTTCTTGTTTTTCATCGATTTCCGTCTTCTTTTACTCTCTCTCTTTTCCATTTGGCTCGTAAGTAGAGCCAGTAAACACAAGTTCTCATACCTTGACATTTTACTTTTCCACAAGAAGAATTCCATTTCATTAATAAACGTTGATAAATTCATGATGTCAAGTTTCAATTAAACAATTGTATGTAAACTTGATGCACACTTCTTTCAAAACAGAGCTGTTCAACTGAATAAACCCACTTACTTAAAGAGGAATGGCAAAATCAAACAGCACATAAATCAGTTTTATGGAATAGACGACTTCTCTTATACTGAATGATGTTAAGCAAGTTCAATACTTATAAGATATACCTACCTTGAACGTATAAAACAAGAAGGAGAAAAGGAGGGGGAGAAGTGGATCGTTTTTGTATCACTTCAACTAACCTAAAAGTGAGGACCATAGAATACACTGAATTTATACAAAGAACGGAAGAATCGTATACCTGAAGTTGAACAAGGAAAATCAGATTCTTTTATCATTAACTTAAAATGTGGTAAAAGGTACAGAATAATTGTACAAATAAAATTTCTAAACAGATGAAAAAATTTGAAATTTTTAAGATCGAAAAACATAAATATTTAAAAGTGTTGGCGTTTACTTGATGTAAATTCATTATAATTGAATATTAACTCAAATTCAAACACTTGAACTTATGATTTACACTTTATTGACTACATAGCATGACGCGTTTCGTCGATACAAACGACCTCTTCAGATGCAGAAAGAATTCTCAGAATTCTCAGAATTATTCAAAGATTCTCAGAATTATTTTGTTAGCATCTGAAGAAGTCGTTTGTAACGACGAAACGCGTCATGCTATGTAGTCAATAAAGTGTAAGTCGTAAGTTCAAGTGATTGAATTTAAGTTTATATTCGAAAAACATAAAATTGAAAGTGAATTAATTGAAGATAGGTAATCAATCTAATCTGCTACCTGGAATATTGTAATTGAACGAATTAAGTGAAGGGCTATTATCACAACTTTGTCGAAAGTAATGATATATATATATATATATATATATATATATATATATATATATATATATATATATATATATATATATATATATATATATATATATATATATATATATATATATATATATATATATATATATATATATATATATATATATATATATATATATATATATATATATATATATATATATATATATATATATATATATATATATATATATATATATATATATATATATATATATATATATATATATATATATATATATATATATATATATATATATATATATATATATATATATATATATATATATATATATATATATATATATATATATATATATATATATATATATATATATATATATATATATATATATATATATATATATATATATATATATATATATATATATATATTATATGTTATATGTATCTTATACATAATAACTAGTATATTTTTACTTTATATTTTCAATGAATAGATTCCAAGTATATTGAAATTCTTCTCTGAATTTTTGAATATCATATAACTCAAATATGACAGAAAATTTGTCGAACTCCCGAAAGTAAATTATATGACAACAGTATTATTCCAAATTTTTATGCCATACAATTATATGGCAATAAACAATAATTCAATCCAGAGTAATTGTTGCTTTAAATAGTGTATTTCATTATCTGAAAACATGATTGAAACCAATGACATAGGTAAGAAACTATTTCACTGAAAACATTATCACAAATATATATTCAAATATCATTAATGTAATAAATTGAACTGATAAATTTTTCGTTATTCGAAGTCTTCATGTTTTGGTCTCTGTTGACACTAGGAGGAAACCATTAAGCGATTGAAACGGATGTGAAATGAATTGAAAAACGCTCAACCAAGCTTTAAGGAGAATAACATTCCTTATTTTCATCAATCATTCAAAAAATTAAGTGTCACTCATGATGATACTTTGAAGGCTCCAAGTTTAAGTTATAATCATTATTACTACAAATATTGAGTCAATAAACACTCAAATTCATTATTTTTATTTCTATTTTTTTAATTTTTACATTTTAGGGCTCACTCAACAGACAGTTTAAAACTGTCCTTGAATAGAGGAGCACATATTACAAATGTTAATTACCAATAAACTAAGTTTCTATAAACTACGAGTATATCGTATCTAATATGTATATATTATAACTATAAATTTTTCATACATCTCATCGAAATTAAGTTCTCGATGCATTGAGTTGAATATTTTCATTTAGTATATATTTAGAAGTTAAATATATTACCTGTTTTATTTTCAGATTCAAGTGTAGAAAACATTTATCTCATAATAAATATCTATATTTTCAATACTATTCATAGATTTTTTTCATTAGATAGTTTTTATCATTTTGATAAAACAGTTTACCTGCCTCTTACTAGCTATGAAAATCATCTCCCAGATTATAAAACTGTCACCTTAACTATCGATGGAAATTCAATGAATATTAAAAGCACTAATAAAATAAAATATCTCGGGATAATTATTGCAAGCCATCTTCGATGGAATGACCATGTGAAATACATAATACAGAGCCTCAGATCGCTTCTGGGGAGATTTAAATTATTAGCGCAAATTTTGGAATTGCCTCAGTTGAAGACTGTCTATTATGCATTCATCGATTCTAGACTAACATATGGAATATCAGGTTGGGGAGGAGTAGGCACTGGCCATTTGAATAAACTCATTGTACTACATAAAAGATTTTTAAAGATAATTTACAAAAAACCTTTCACGTACCCGTCCGAGTTACTTTACCAAGACACACAACAACTTGAATTGAGAAAATTATTTTTTTTTGAAGCGGTATGTTTTATCTAGAAGAACAGGGACCTCATTAAAACATGTAAATTAGATAATACTAGAGAAATCAGATTTAATGATTCCACCAAATTTAATACTTTACTGCAAATAAAGTCATAGGCACAAAATGCATAGCATATTTGGGACCTAAATTCATCAATTTTTTGTATCCGAGTGTTCAAATATGTAGCTCGAACTCTTTTGTTCATTTTAGAAATTCAGTTAGAAAATTTCTGCTTGCTGATAAAATTGTTGTCAAAAAGTTTTTCTTTTAGTTGAGTTGTTAGGCTTAAGAAAATTATACAGAAAATATTTTGTTTATGTGTTATTAATATACGGTATCATGGTTCATGTAAAATAGAATAAGGATAGATTTAAGTATTCCCACCGACAGCAAATTGATTGCTTTGTGGGTTTCATTTTCGTTTATTGTGATTGTTCATTTCAATAGACATTATTATTATTATTATTATTATATCTATAACACATTCTTCAAACAATTCTCAGATAATTTCTGACGAATATTTCTAGTGAATAGCTATAAAATACGCGGAAATGATTATTTTATTTGATAAAAAACACTTGGCCAGATTTACAGAGTAAAACTGTTGCTTAACAATTGTTTCTGTGTATTACGCCAAATTCAGCTTGGTAATTTTCAAGTATCAAGATCGGCTAATATGCTACTGAAATGCCACTGAAATGGTTTTAAGTAAGTATATAATAATAGCAAGTTCATTATAATAAAATATTTATTCTCAACAGGTATAATAGCTAATTACTCTCACAAAATAATCACATAATGTTGAATATTGATGTAATAACTAAATGAATGAACTGAGAGAAATATAACAAAGACCCCAACCTAATCTGAAGACACTAAAAGAAATTACGAAGAGATTTAGATGATAATTTAAAATAGAGGAAAAAACTTCTTCATTTGAAACTTGTACTTATGAGAAAATTACAATTTTCATTAAATTAATGAAATCGTGTAGCCGTTCACGATCGGTGTCCATTTTGAAACATGGTGATATGATCTTCCGGGCTGATTGGCCGTAATCAACTGGAACTCCTCTTCTTCCAGACGTTTCGTCTCTAACTGCGAGAGACATCTTCAGTGGCAGCGAGTGCTTCGACGTAGTTGTGTACTGGGCGACGACTCTGGAGCAACTGAGTGGATACTTTCGAAAAAATAGATATGGCAGGTTTGAAAACTATTGTGAGAAATCTCAAAAACACAGGTAATTATGAATATGATATAACTATTGATATATTGAATGATGCTTTTGTCATTTCTTGAAATAGATTTTCAGAATTGATAAACATATCACTGACGCATGAATGTTTCCAAATGAATGGAAATGTTCTGAGAGTGCTAACAAGTGCTAAAAGTGCTAAATGTTCTAAAATTTTTAAAACTGTCAAATTGGACGAATTTCGATCTATAAATCTTTTTCCAAAATATGAAAAAATTCTAGACCTAGCTGTTAAAAATCAGGTTCATGAATTATGCGAAAAACCTTCAGTTATTTCTGACTTACAATCAGGTTTCAAGAGAAATTCCTCCTGTGAGACAGCACTGTTGAGCATATGTGAGGAATGGTATAGAGCTATAGATAAAGGAGAGGTAGTGATTGTAGTATTATTGCATTTCAAAAGAGAATTCGAAACTCTATGTGGATCATTGCTGATGAAAAAACTAAATAAAATTGGTTTTGAAAGTTTACTAAACAAATGGTTCAATTCTTATTTACATTCGTGATCTCAAAAAGTTAAGTTCAATGATGTTCTTTAGTCATTGGAGTTGATTTTGGCGTACCTCAGGGTACGATCTTAGGTCCACTGCTATTATCCTTATACATTAATGATATTGTTTTGCATGTAAAAAAATGCTTTATACGATTGTTCGCAGATGATACAATGATTTATGTTAGTGGTAAAAATATCCAGACTACGACAGAATGGATCAATAGAGACTTGGTAGCAATAAATGAATAAGCGATAACAGTATATCGCTGAATGTAACAAAATCTAAATTTATAGTTTTTGTACAAGTGAAATTCTAAAGGTGATTAGTAACGAAAATATGAGTATTACAACTGAAAACCAGAACATTGAAAGGGTAAAACTTTGTTGAATACTTCATTATGTTAGATGAGAAATTGTGTTTCAATAGTCATGTTGACTTCATATCGTATGAAATCTCTAAGAAAACCAACTTTCTAAAAAGATTTGGAAAATGTCTGACGACATATATGAAGTTATTGCTCTTCAACTCAATAACAATGCCACACTTGGAATAGTGTTCACTCTGTTATTGGCATTGAGTAAAGAAAAAACTCAACAGTTACAATAGTTACAGAATAGAGCTATGCAAAAATTTTGAAATGTAATAGATATACTCCAATGCGACTCATGCTTAACAGTTTAGAACTAATGTCAGTCAAACAGAGAATGCATTTTGCTACATATATATTCATATTTAAAGTTAAACACAAATTGTTTTCATATAGAATAATAAAAAATGTAACATGTGACAGTGATGTGCACAGTTATAATACAAGAAATGCTGACAATTTTTACATGCAAGTTTGTGAGCTTTCCAAACATAGGAATAGTATATTTTATAAAGGATTCAACGCATTCAATAAATTCCCTAGATCCAAAAAACAATAGGTGACCTTAAATTATTCAAGGGTAAGTTAACTAAGCTCGTTTTAAACATATAATTGTAAATAATATATTTTGAAACTAAATGTATATATAATTTTGTTATAGCTATTTCTGAAATAAATAAATATTATTATTATAATTTTCAATAACCCAAAATGTTTAAATATTTAAAGAATGCAAAAATTCGATTTTGTCAGCTCGGTTTTCTTTTTATTTTTCTTCTATATTCAAAAACCTGTTATTTAGACCCTTAGATGTACAGGAAGGGGTACAGGAAGGTTAACTGTAATAGAGTCAGGACCAATTTGTTATTAGAAGTGTGCATAATGTTAGGTATTTATATACGGCTATATATGTCGAAAAACATTTCTATCAAATTAATTAAAGTTTCGGAATTGGATAATTTGACAAGTACTGACAAGCTTTTAATTAATTGGATCCGTAAAATCGACCAGAAGAAAGATGAGTTTGCTGAAAAAGATCCGAACAACTTGAGAGTTCAAGTTCTTCTAAATGAAACTTCCACAAGAATAGCAGTAATTATTCAATAGAAAACGGCCTGCTTGATCGTTAGATAAGAATTTGTATGGTCAATTGTCGTTGGAAAAATATCGAAAAAACTAGGCTGAAGGGGAGCAACGAAGATTCTTGACCACGGGATGGAAATTTGAAAATAAGGGTTTTCAGTTTAGTAGTTTTGTATTCCTATTGAACGCCAATGCAGGTTTGAATTGCATTTTATTTCACAAAATATGATAAGGTAATTGAATAATATTTGATTTGTGCTGATGTAAGTTATTTACCTGCTTTATGACAAATTTATAAAAATTGGTTGAAACTGTGTATATTGTATTTCTATGAAATGAATAAATTGTTGATTGAAAAAATATATACTCGGAAAATTTGTGTCTCAATGTCCCGAAAAATCTTCTTCGAATAAAACAATCATTACTGAATATTCCGTTTTATGGAATATTTGGACAGGGTATACCTACGTTTTTTTTTTGTACCACTTTACACAATACCCCATATAATTTTGTAACCTAATAGCAAATTCATTTCACAACGTTATTTGAGCATCATTGGTCAGTTAACCGGGCATGCGCAATACTTTCAATCTTTTACCTATAAAATCAACGACTCACCCCTCCCACATTCATTTGTGAATTTGTATAAGTTGATACGTTACAAATTTTGAGAATAAATTCGTCAATTTCTCCTATTAGTGAAATATGGATACAGAAAAAACTTCGACAGTCGATCGTAAAGCACAGTATATTGTGGAATGGTTGAAAAAAACCAAACTTAAAAAATTGAAGAGCTCGTCCATGCATCGTGAGGTGGTGTTGTCCAACTACCTCAACAAAATTTCCAAATCGCTGATGTCCGCAAGTAAATCGAAGAAAAAGAGAAATTGTTTCCGTGAGATTATGGATTACATGGAAAGCGTGGATAATTCAAATCCTCCAACTGACGACCAACAAGAAGTGGAAAAAAATGGAAATGTGGAAAATCCCGATTGACTTTTTCAACATTCGGCATTCAAATAAGGTAAGCATTTGATTTTTTTAATTTTTATACTGCTTTCTCTTTTTGTTGAATAATTTTATTATTATATATTAAAAAATCAACAATTAATCATTGCTTTTCATTTCTTTTATATGACTTATCATATATATATATATATATATATATATATATATATATATATATATATATATATATATATATATATATATATATATATATATATATATATATATATATATATATATATATATATATATATATATATATATATATATATATATATATATATATATATATATATATATATATATATATATATATATATATATATATATATATATATATATATACTGATATTTTTATTTTTGTTAATTTTTGTAATTGACTGAATTGTTAATTTTTGTTTTATTGAAAATACTGTGTTTTCTGTGTATGGGTAGGTATTTAGACCTTATAGGTAGGTTTTTCGAATAATTCCATTGAATTGAGAGCTCTGACTCGAAAAACTGATTTTGAGTAGGTATATATTTAAATTTAAATAGTAATTATTATGGGTCACGTCATAGTTTTCAAGTAGGTACTATCCACCTTAATGAAACATCACCAGACTAATTCTTGATTCAATTAACTAAAAAATTAAATAAATTATTCTTGGACAAAATTCCATCTATCAAAACTAATACCAATTCTTGCTTCATTTTAGTATTACTAAAGATCTAAATGCCTACAAACTTATAAGGTGAATCCCACGCATTTATTTACAAATAATAATTGATTTTGGTTTTTCTGAGTTAGGTTACTATCGACTTCAGAAATGTTCAGACCAACAAGAAACGGAAAAAAATGGAAAAGTGGAAAATCCCGATTGACGTTTTCAACATTCGGCCTTCAAATAAGGTAATTATGTGATTTTTTATTTTTATACTGCTTTCTATTTTTGTTGAATAATTCTATTATTATATATTAAAAATTATTAATTAATCATTGCTTTTATAATGTTATTAATTAATCATTGCTATGATATATATATATATATATATATATATATATATATATATATATATATATATATATATATATATATATATATATATATATATATATATATATATATATATATATATATATATATATATATATATATATATATATATATATATATATATATATATATATATATATATATATGTTTCGCGTCAAGTTCAACCTCAGTATAAATATATACGGTATATATTCGAATATTTTGAGTGTCAGACGTCAACTTTGACTACAAAAATTTTATATATTCAAACTAAAGTTGGACTTCATTTCATTAGCGTAGCATACAGATGAGTTATGGATAGGTTTCAATATAAGTTGAAGATTATATATTATTATATATTTTGACTCATTAAAAATTGATGATAAATTCTTATTTGATTTTTCATTTATAAATTATATGAAAAAATATATGATGATAATTCATAATATACATTATATAATTGAGGAGATAATCTCTCTTGATAAATTACCTAACTATTTAGGTATTTCAATATTAATGGAAATTAGTTGCAGCTGATTTTTTGTATGCGTCGTTGTATACAGTTATAACAATGCGATTATTTATAGATAATATGTACTTATTCAATTTATAACAAGCTGAAATTTATGTAATAAAAGGAATTCATTCCATAAATGCTTTTAACCACAGTAGATATTGAATCCTTGTTCATAGAGGTTTTTTGATATTGTTTGTTTCCTAACATTTTCCATTGATTTTGTTAGTGATTTGAATCAAAACTGAATTTTTCTCGACGATTTGAAATATAATCGTTTGGGAAATAAAAACCCAAAAAGGAACGAAAATGAGGATTTTTCGAATCTTCAATTATAACTCCTAGCAAGTTATATATGTTATTATTATTATTTATCATTTATGATAAACAAAATTTAAAACAAAATAGCTTTTTATGAAAGTTCAATTATTTGATTTCGTAATTTAATTCTGTCTTCTGTTGTATTAGTCCTTGTAAGTAATTCATTAACGTAGAACATTTTCAAAATAGTTTCACTTGCTATGAGGTATTTTTTTTGTGATAATGCAATTCGATCAAATGCTCTAATGTCTGGAAGATATGAAAATCTTAAGCCCTAGGTTACACGTCAGATTCTATAATGTTTTATCTATCGGTTCATTAAATTACGCCAAGGTATTATTTCAAAAAATATTGTGTTGTCTGAACTTTAATAATTTCGAAAATAAATCGTTTTAAACAGCAGATCCGTTAAACTGAACTTCATTCAATACTCAAATTAGCATTTATTTTTAGTAAACCATTGAAAACGACTCTAAATTTAGTGGTATACCCCTATGATGAGGCAAGTAAAAGTTTATAGTTTCATCGTTGATTTCATTGTCCGATATTTGTTTCATATGAGCAAAGCTTTCGAATTCAGTCAAAAATTTTATATATTCACTTATATATATATATATATATATATATATATATATATATATATATATATATATATATATATATATATATATATATATATATATATATATATATATATATATATATATATATATATATATATATATATATATATATATATAATTTCACATAGTTGAATACTATATAACCATCCAGGAGAATATGTATATTGAAATATTTTTATGGTTTATGTGTGTGAAATTGATAGTACATCAAGAAAGAATGATTTTTTTTTATATACAAGAAACTAAGTTATTTTGAAAAGTTTGAGAAGAGGGCTTGAGGTATGATCAATTTGGCTGTTCAAAAGTTTGCCAGAATATTTGTATGTATTAATTTGAAGTGATTCTAACAAATTAAGCTTCATTCCCTAATTTGCGGTATTCAAAATTTCAAAATCAGCATTGAATATATGATTTTCATTAATCAAATGATTTGCATAATGTGAATCTGTCTTCTGATTATCAAAGCTACGTTTATGTTCAGAAATTCTTATTTGTAAACTTCTAAACGTTCTTCCAATATGAAACTTATCACAACTACCACAGTTTATTTTATATACTCCTGATTTTTTATTTTTGTTGACCTTGGATTTGTTATTTTTGATATGTTCTCTTAAGTTATTTCCAGTACGGTAAGCAATGTTAATGTTATACTTAAAAAAAAGGAATTTGAGTTTTTCACTGGAATTACCGATGTATGTAAGACTGTTTTAGTTGATATTGTTTTTGACTAGCGGATAAACCAAACCAATCGCCTTTTTGAATTTTTTTTTAATATCATATTACCTATTATTTCAGGATTATAATCATTATTCACGGCTATTTGCTTAATTGAATTTTTCTCGGTGTTGAAATTGGTTCAAGAAAGAGGAATATTTACCAATCAAACTATTGAAAGCTGCCATTTTGATTATACTATATTTTATATATAATATTAATTGATAATATATTTTGATGATATTAAACGATCAATAAACGAATAAATTTTAGGGTGTAACGAATTAATAAATGTCTGAAAAGGGTCGAGTTGCCGAAGAGTACCAGTGAAACAACAGATAATATCATCTACATATCTATACCAATGAATAAATTGACTACTAATGGGGTGACAATGAATTAGTTTTTCTCAATTATCCATGAAAAAAGTGGATTTCCATAATTAATCCTCCACTGCTACTATAAATTCGGTTAATAACACAAAAATAATTTTGTTCGAGACATAATTCCACAAGCGACAAGATATCGGATTTTATCAGAGGATTTACAAGATTGTTATCTAGGTATTTTTGTATTAGGGTACAAGGATCCTTGGGTGAGATACTTGGAAAAAGGTTAACGACATCCCAAGACATCAATTTGGAATTACCTGGTAAGTAAATGTTTTCAATTTTACTGACGAAGCCATAAGAATTTTTGATTGAAAATTTTGGTTGAAATTGACAATAATTTTTGATTATTTCTATTAAAAAATGGGATAAAAATACTGAAGGAGCTGCTGTGAATGACACTACTGGTCTAATTGGATATCCTGGTTTATGTAATTTAATTAAAGAGTGAAGTTGTGGTATCATTGGATTCGAAACACTGAGCTTATAGATATCTTTATTCTGTATCAAAATATTCGTACTTCCGACGGCAGCATTTATATATTTCTGAAATTTAGTAGTTGGGTCATTCTTCAATAGCTTATAGTTACCAGCGTTAAGAAAATCTAAGGTTTTTTATAAATAATCACATTTATTAAGTGCTATAACAGTATTACCTTTGTCAGCTTTAGTGAATATGATATCATCCGAGAGGATTTTTTGCTTGAATGACTTTACAAAAGACTTTAATCAGTTAGTTATGAATTAAATCCAAGCACAAAAAAAAATAATTGAGTTGAAAGATTCTGAAAGAAATGTATAGGAGTTTTTGTTTCGAAACGGATATAATTGATAATTTTCAAGATTGCAAATTACTATAGAAGAGTGCGTTAAATATTTTTAGTGCTACTTAGCGTCCCTAACTTCTGTAGGCTGTAATAAGTAGCACGATTGCATGTGCTTTCCGAATTTTCGCGGATTGTTTTCGAATTTGATGAAGAAACCACCCCAAATTTAACTTTAATCAGAAAAGCTTGGAATAATTTCAGGAGAATACATTTAAATTATTTTCAACTGTGAAGAATTTCTCTCTTGATGATTGTTACTAAATTAACACGTGGACAATATAAACGCAGATTTTTATGCATATTTCAGAATATTCTTTCATTGAATTAAAAATGACCGGATAAACAAATCTCTAGGATTGAATGTCTCAAATGATATTTCCTGTAATCCCTACAAATCAATATATAATGAAATTGAGGATGTTTAATTAATAGTCAATCTCTCATTGACTTGTCTTTTATGATCTAATGTGATTTTGATTATCATACCTGCCATTTTTTACGCGGTTTTCTGTTGAATATTAATTATTAGATTGTGTCCTTCTTCTTTGTTATAGAGAAAAACACATTCTGCTTCTTATCAATATGGTGATAAAAAACAGAGTGTATTTCTCTATGAAACTATGCATTATCTCAAAGTAACAGATGGATCTATTTATATTTTTGTTCGTTTTTCTATGTACTCATTACTGGTAATGGTATGAGTATTACTGGAACTCATGAGTAACTATAATATAGGTAGGAATAATCAAATAGGGGTTGTTTTTTGCCAAGTTTTCTAATAAGTAGCGAATTAGAAATATATTATAATGTGCTAATCTCTTGCTAGATATTCACATGAATTAGGAATTTATAATATTCTGAAGAAAAAACAAGCATTACAAAATATTTCAAATGATTTCCTGAAAATTATCGTATTCGGTTCGTCACCTAGGTATTAACTTGATTCGAAATATACCTGTATCGAAAATTACAACAAGTTAACGAATATTTCAATTATTTCTTACAATTTATTCAATACAATTTATATGGCTGCATTACATACTGTAACAAAGAATAACTTAATCCACTGTAAGTAGCGTAGCAAAAACTACTATGAATAGTGTAGTGAATTACTTGAAAACCGGCTTAAAAATAGTGAAATAGGTGAGAAATTACTTCAATGGAGACATTACTATAACTATACAATGAATTATCAGTAATTCAAAATTTGATAAATATTTTTTCATTCCAACTCTTCAAATTAATAATTTGTTGACACTTTCAACGTCCTCAAGCGAATGAAATTAGCGTGAAATATATTGAAATAAGCTAGTTTTTAATGAAAATTAAATTGGTTATTCTCATCAATTATTCAATGAAATTCCAATAAATTAAACATTTCACTAAGTAACACTTTGAAGGCTCTAAGTTTGAATTCGTTGTCACTAAACTCAAACACTATAACAAAACCGTAAAACCTGTAACATAAACAATGGCTTGGAAAAGGTGATTTTTTCCTATTTGGGATTGAGTAAATCTAACGTGCTTGTAAAATTATTTATTCTTTTTTATTTTGAATTAAAATAATTAGCTCTCTACATAAGATACATTTAAAAAATATTTACATTTAAGTTTGAAAGTGCACAATTTTAACAAAAATTCAAGTCATTTACAATTACAGATCACACAAGGATTTCATAGATTGCGGATTTTCGCAGGCTTGTATATCATCTTCCTTTTTGCATTGCGGGCCCGTTTCTTGTTTCTCATCGATTTCCGTCTGCTTTTACTTTCTTTCTTCTCAAGTTCATAGAGCTTTTCCATTTGGCTCGTAAGTAGAGCCAGTAAACGCAAGTTCTCATACCTTGACATTTTACTTTTCCACAAGAAGAATTCCATTTCATTAATAAACGTTGATAAATTCATGATGTCAAGTTTCAATTAAACAATTGTATGTAAACTTGATGCACACTTCTTTCAAAACAGAGCTGTTCAACTCAATAAACCCACCTTCTTGGAGAGGAATGGCAAAATCAAACTGCACATAAATCAGTTTTATGGATTAGACGACTTCTCTTATACTGAATGATGTTAAGCAAGTTCAATACTTATAAGATATACCTACCTTGAACGTATAAAACAAGAAGGAGAAAAGGAGGGGGAGAAGTGGATCGTTTTTGTATCACTTCAACTAACCTAAGAGTGAGGACCATAGAATACACTGAAGTTATACAAAGAACGGAAGAATCGTATACCTGAAATTGAACAAGGAAAATCAGTTTCTTTTATCATTAACTAAAAATGTGGTAAAAGGTACAAAATAATTATACAAATAAAATTTCTGAACAGATGAAAAAATTTGAAATTTTTAAGATCGAAAAACATAAATATCTAAGAGTGTTGGCGTTTACTTGATGTAAATTCATTATAAATGAATATAAACTCAAATTCAAACACTTGAACTTATGATTTACACTTTATTAATAATAATAATAATAATCTTTGTTTATCCTTTCATACATATAGAAACATATGTACCTATAGGACACGTCAAATTACTAGACTATCAGAAATCACAATCATTGAAGTATTCTTCTACAGAGTAGTAACATTTTTTGATCAACTTCAACTTAATAACATTTCTAAATTTAGTTTTGGGTAAACATTTTATTGAATATGGTAGATGATTGAAGAGCTTAACTCCTTTATACAGTGGTGAAGATTCCTATTTAGATGTTCTGTGATGGGGAAGTAGCAACACTTGAGAATTTCTTGTGTTGTAATCATGAAAACTCGATAATTTCACCAAATTACTATGGTTTTCCTTCACATACAATAAACTCTTGCAAATGTATATACAGGGTACCGTCAATATCTCATGTGCCATGAATAGCGGCCTACAGGAAGAACGAGGATTCAAAACAAATATCATACGGATAATACGTTTTTGGGACACGAATACTCTACTTATACTAGAGAGGCCCCACAGCAATATATTATAGGACAAGTGACTGTAGCATAAGGCATAGTAAACATTCAACACCGATTCTTTAGGAAGAGAATCCTTTATTTGATTTATTGCGAAGTAGGCTCTGCTTAGTTTTTTGCACAATGCATCAATATGTTGACACCATCTCAAATTACTATCAATGTACACCCCAAGGAATTTAACATGATCCTTAGAGGTGATTAATGTACTACCAAACTGTATAGTCATTGTACGTTTTAAGTTTTTAATGCCAAAGAACATACAGTCAGTCTTCTCAATACTTACAATCAAGGCATTTTTATGACACCAATTTGTAAAGCACTGCACTAAACTGGAACATACCAGAGAAAGCTTCTCCGGGCTCTCAGCGGATACAGCCAACGAAGTATCATCCGCAAACAACGTCACATTACATCCAAGAATGTGATCTGGAAGATCATTAATAAAGAGAATGAATAAGAGAGGGCCAAGAACAGATCCCTGGGGCACCTCCGAATTTATACTGTAAAATTTAGAGAATTTATCCTGAATTCTCACTCTCATAGTCCTGTCTGTAGAAAGCTGTGGAGCCAATCCAGAAATACGCCTCGGAATCCGAGATTATAATATTTGTTAATCATAAAGTCGAAAGACAGAACGTCAAAAGCCATCGATAGATCGAAGAGTAGACCAGCAACAAAAAGTCCTTTATCTAGGCTGCAATATACATATTTTACAAAAGAGATGGCAGCGGTTTCCGTTGAATGACCAGACCTAAAACCATGTTGGGAATACGTGAGAAGTTTGAATTTATTCAAATAGTCAATCATACGACGCATAACAATTTTTTCTATGACTTTCGATAAGACACTCAACATAGAAATAGGCCGATAATTCAATATATCATGAATATCATTTTTTTTAAATACGGGAATTACAATGCAAGGTTTCAAAGATGAGGGAAACCTGCCTGATGTGATAGATATGTTAATGATATAAGCCAAATGCTTTGCAATATGAACCTTTATAGCCTTCAACATCTTAGAAGACAACAAGTCAACACCTGAACTTTTCTTATTACCCAGTGCATCAACGACATTTACAACCTCAAATTCGGTGACTGGATAAAAGTAAAAGTTGTGAGGCGTCATTGGTGAGGATGTACAAGATACAGACTTCGTATTTCCATAGTGCTGTTTTAATTTGAGCTCAGCAATCATCGAGAAATGTTCACCGAAGGTGTTTGCAACAATATTCGGGACAGAGCACAATTCATCATCCACATTAACTGAGATTGCCCTTTTGTAACTACGTTTTCTACCAGTTTCCCGATTTACAATAGACCATACAGCCTTGTTTATATTAGTTGAATTTGCCAAAAAATTCACATTATAATTTAACTTAGAATATCTTAATAATAATTTGTAATTCTTTTTTGCCGTTTTATAAATATCCAAGGATTGAGTAGTCTTCAATTTAGAGTGAACCCAGTACTGATCCTTTACATATTTACTAGCCTGTCTAATTTCATTAGTTATCCAAGCATTATTACAGTTTTTATTTACCCTAACGTTCTTTAATGGAATGCATTCATACATAGCAGACTGCAATAAATCAGAAAATATCTTAAAAATAATATCTATATCTGAGTTAGAATATAAGGCAGCAAAGTCAGTGCTTGCGAGCATTGTAACAAAGCTATTTAAAGAAGAGTCATTTATAATTCTGACTGACTTCAGCGGTGAACTTATAGGCAGTGGTAGGAAAAAAACAGATAATAAATCTAGCTTTTTCATTTTGTGGTCGCTATGATTTGCTTCGACGACTTCAACTTCAAATTGATCACGTTCTGCATTGGTCAGGACATAATCAAGTTTAGCACTAGTTGTTTTACCAACAGAATTTAGAAATACCCTAGTTGGTAGCAGTGAAGAGACAGTAAGATTGAAACAACCGAGTAAATCACTGAGCAGTTTTCTATCATTGCTGCAACTGTCTAAATAATTTACATTTAAGTCGCCGCACAGAAACATGACATCAGTTCTAGCACTACAATATTCTAGAGCATTATATAATATGTCTAAAAAATTTGAAAGTTGCCTCTAGGTGACCTGTAGCAACTAATGACGCCTAACTTACGATTTTGTGTAGTTACTCTTATGCCGCACACCTCACAGTGCACCTCCTCTGAGAACCTAGAGATATCCAAGGGCGATATCTGAAGTCCAGACTTTACATAGATCATAGTACCTCCATGCTTTTTTGGGGGTCGACAGAAATAGTCGGCTTGTTCATAGCCTGTAATTGACATCATCGAAATGTTATCATCATGGCACCAATGTTCCACAACACTTAAAATATCAGGAGCTTCTTCACTTAAAATACTTTTAAACAGTCCTGTTTATTCGTTAAGCACTGTATATTCATCTGTATCAATCTTAATTTGTTTGACGGTTTACACTCCACTTTCAGTTTTTGTGATCGTGGTTTGTCAATCTGCGTTGAAAAAATTATGCACAGTGGCTTTGTTTGGCCAAACTGATCCATCCATTGCTGTCTGAAATTGACTGATAGGGATTTCAACTTTGAAAGAGGCATACCTCTCCGGATATTTAGACTGGAGAGCTTCACACTTTACATCAGTAAAATTTTTCTGAAGGAAGGACGCAGATCATCGACAGTTGTGTCTGGTTTCAGATTAGAAACATGCAGTTGCTTATATTTTTCTAGTCCCATGACTGACGATGCTCCCGAGAAAGTACCCACAACTAGAGTACGGCCGGAAGATTTGCGCGACCGTTTCCGGGAATTCTGCCTCCATTCGTATTTTGTATGCATGTTTTCATTATCATTTTTTGATTCTTTGACTGAGTGTATGTTTTCTTTTGCCAACCAATAGCTTTCCCGAGCTGACGCAATAACTGTACCAACGTCAGCAATTGTAAACAATTTTTCAGAATCTTTCGTGTGCATCTCTAATGATGTGGACACATCTTCAAGATCATTTGAAGAATTGGTGGGAACGCCGCGATCATCTGTTACCGCAGATTTAATCGGAGCGCTCGTTCTAACAATCTTTGACTCATCACGCTTCTTGCGATAATCATCGCTTGCATTCAACCTTGTTTCCAGATTGTTTACTCTCTTTTTTAAATTCGTTATCTCCCGTTTTTAATGCATGCTTCATCTTCTAATTTGGAGATTTTATATTTTAATAACAAAGAATTTTCAAGAAGTATCAAATTTTAAGCTTCGAGTTCTTCAATTAATTTCAACAAAAGTTCTTCTTTTGATGATTCACTCGAGACTTTCAATGTTTTCGATAATACTATATTATGTGCAGTTTGCTCAGAATTGGGTTCGCAGTAAAGCGGATTTGTCAATTCTTCGCCACAACACATTTTAACCCTGCCACCACATCGAGGGTGATAAACCTTAGAACACATATTACATTTTAAACCACTTTTTACGACAGATTGTCTGCACTGACCACATTTGTAAGAATCTATTTGCGGAGCAACGCTCACATCGACATTCTTGTTCGAAGACATTATCGCGAATCGAAATTATTCACTACATAGCATGACGCGTTTCGTCGATACAAACGACCTCTTCAGATGCTTACAGAATAATTATTCTGTAAGAATTCTCAGAATTCTCAGAATTATTCAAAGATTCTCAGAATTATTTTGTAAGCATCTGAAGAAGTTGTTTGTAACGACGAAACGCGTCATGCTATGTAGTCAATAAAGTGTAAGTCGTAAGTTCAAGTGATTGAATTTAAGTTTATATTCGAAAAACATAAAATTGAAAGTGAATTAATTGAAGATTGAAGGTAATCAATCTAATCTGCTACCTGGAATATTGTAATTGAACGAATTGAGTGAAGGGCTATTATCACAACTTTGTCAAAAATAATATATATATATATATATATATATATATATATATATATATATATATATATATATATATATATATATATATATATATATTCATTAGTTTTGACAAAGTTGTAATATAACAACGAAACGTCAACAAAAATAAACTTTTTAATATCAAAAAAAGCCTGTTATTGCTAAAAACTTTCAAAATAAAATATCTTAAACAGGCAATAAATCAATATCAAAAATATATATATAATTATATATACACATATATATATATATATATTTTTTTTTTTTAAATTATCAATGAAAATTTCAGCCAACAGGAGACTCAGTGGATTCCCCATAACTAATTCTCCAGTGCTACTATAAATTCGGTTATTAACACAAAAATATTTTTGTTCGAGTCATAATTCCAGAAGCGACAAGATATCGGATTTACAAGATTGAAATCAAGGTATATTTGTATTAGGGTACATCCTTGGGTGGGATACTTGGAAAAAGGTTAACTCAAGACATCAATTTGGAATTACCTGGTAAGTAAATGTTCTCAATTTTACTGACTAAGTCATAAGAATTTTTGATTAAAAATTTTGGTTGAAATTGACAATAATTTTTGATTATTTCTATCAAAAAATGGTATAGAAATACTGAAGGAGCTGTAGTGAATGAAACTACTGGCCTAATTGGATATCCTAGTTTATGTAATTTAATAAAAGAGTGAAGTTGTGGTATTATTGGATTCGAAACAATGATTTTATAAATCTCTTTATTCTGAATCAAAAAATTCGTACTTCTGACGGCAGCTTCTACATTTTTCTGGAATTTAGTAGTTGGGTCATTCTTCAATAGCTTATAGTTACCAGCGCTAAGAAAATCTAATGTTTTTTTGTAAATAATCACACTTTTTTAATGCTATAACAGTATAACCTTTGTCAGCTTTAGTGAATATGATATCATCCAAGAGGATTTTTTGCTTGATTGACTTTACAATAGACATTTCCGATGATTTGCTGTGGTACTTGTAATATTCATTTTTTATGATATTGGAAGCTAGCCAATATATGTCGTTAGTCGTTATATCAATATATAATGAAATTTAGGATGTTTAATGAATAGTCAATCTCTTATTGACTTGTCTTTTATGATCTAATGTGATTTTGATTATCATACCTGCCATTTTTCACGCGGTTTTCTGTTGAATTTTGATAATTAGATTGTGTTCTTTTTCTTTGTTATAGAGAAAAACACATTCTGCTTCTTACCAATATGGTGATAAAAAACAGAGTGTATTTCTCTATGAAACTATGCATTATCTCAAAGTAACAGATGGATCTATTTATATTTTTGTTCGTTTTTCTATGTACTCATTACTGGTAATGGTATGAGTATTACTGGAACTCATGAGTAACTATAATATAGGTAGGAATAATCAAATAGGTGTTGTTTTTTGCCAAGTTTTCTAATAAGTAGCGAATTAGAAATATATTATAATGTGCTAATCTCTTGCTTGATATTCACATAAATCAGGAATTTATAATAATCTGAAGATAAAACAAGCATTACAAAATATTTCAAATGATTTCCTGAGAATTATCGTATTCGGTTCGTCACCTAGGTATTAACTTGATTCGAAATATACCTGTATCGAAAATTACAACAAATTAACAAATATTTCAATTATTTCTTACAATTTATACAATACAATTATATGGCTGAATTACATACTGCAACAAAGAATAATTTAATCCACTGTAAGTAGCGTAGCAAAAACTATTATGAATAGTGTAGTGAATTACTTGAAAATCGGTTTAAAAATAGTGAAATAGGTGAGAAATTACTTCAATGGGGACATTACTATAACTATACACTGAATTATCAGTAATTCAAAATTTGATAAATATTTTTTCATTCCAACTCTTCAAATTAATAATTTGTTGACACTGTCAACGTCCTTAAGCAAATGAAATAAACGTGAAATATATTGAAATAAGCTAGTTTTTAATGAAAAATAAATTGGTTATTCTCATCAATTTTCAATGAAATTCCAATAAATTAAACATAACACTAAGTAACACTTTGAAGGCTCCAAGTTTGAATTCGTTGTCACTAAACACAAACACTATAACAAAACCGTAAAACCTGTAACATAAACAATGGCTTGGAAAATGTGATTTTTTCCTATTTGGGATTGAGTAAATCTAAAGTGCTTGTAAAATAATTTATTCGTTTTTATTTTGAATTAAAATAATTAGCTCTCTACATAAGATGCATTCAAAAAATATTTACATTTAAGTTGGAAAGTGCACAATTTTAACAAAAATTCAAGTCATTTACAATTACAGATCACTCAAGGATTTCATAGATTGCGGATTTTTGCAGGCTTGTATATCATCTTCCTTTTTGCATTGCGGGCCCGTTTCTTCTTTTTCATCGATTTCCGTCTTCTTTTACTCTCTTTCTTCTCAAGTTCATAGAGCTTTTCCATTTGGCTCGTAAGTAGAGCCAGTAAACGCAAGTTCTCATACCTTGACATTTTACTTTTCCACAAGAAGAATTCCATTTCATTTATAAACGTTGATAAATTCATGATGTCAAGTTTCAATTAAACAATTGTATGTAAACTTGATGCACGCTTCTTTCAAAACGGAGCTGTTCAACTGAATAAACCCACTTACTTGGAGAGGAATGGCAAAATCAAACAGCACATAAATCAGTTTTATGGATTAGACGACTTCTCTTATACTGAATGATGTTAAGCAAGTTCAATACTTATAAGATATACCTACCTTGAACGTATAAAACAAGAAGGAGAAAAGGAGGGGGAGAAGTGGATCGTTTTTGTATCACTTCAACTAACCTAAAAGTGAGGACCATAGAATACACTGAATTTATACAAAGGAAGGAAGAATCGTATACCTGAATTTGAACAAGGAAAATCAGTTTCTATTATCATTAACTTAAAATGTGGTAAATAGTACAAAATAATTATACAAATAAAATTTCTGAACAGATGAAAAAATTTGAAATTTTTAAGATCGAAAAACATAAATATTCAAGAGTGTTGGCGTTTACTTGATGTAAAATCATTATAATTGAATATAAACTCAAATTCAAACACTTGAACTTATGATTTACACTTTATTGACTACATAGCATGACGCGTTTCGTCGATACAAACGACCTCTTCAGATGCAAACAGAATAATTATTCTATAAGAATTCTCAGAATCCTCAGAATTATTCAAAGATTCTTAGAATTATTTTGTAAGCATCTGAAGAAGTCGTTTGTAACGACGAAACGCGTCATGCTATGTAGTCAATAAAGTGTAAGTCGTAAGTTCAAGTGATTGAATTTAAATTTATATTCGAAAAACATAAAATTGAAAGTGAATTAATTGAAGATAGGTAATCAATCTAATCTGCTACCTGGAATATTGTAATTGAACGAATTAAGTGAAGGGCTATTATCACAATTTTGTCAAAAGTAATGATATATATATATATATATATATATATATATATATATATATATATATATATATATATATATATATATATATATATATAAATTTTTCATTAGTTTTGACAAAGTTGTAATATAACAACGAAACGTCAACAAAAATAAACTTTTTAATATCAAAAAAAGCCTGTTATTGCTAAAAACTTTCAAAATAAAATATCTCAAAAAAATGTGATTTTTTCCTATTTGGGATTGAGTAAATCTAAAGTGCTTCTAAAATAATTTATTCGTTTTTATTTTGAATTAAAATAATTAGCTCTCTACATAAGATGCATTCAAAAAATATTTACATTTATGTTGGAAAGTGCACAATTTTAACAAAAATTCAAGTCATTTACAATTACAGATCACTCAAGGATTTCATAGATTGCGGATTTTTGCAGGCTTGTATATCATCTTCCTTTTTGCATTGCGGGCTCGTTTCTTGTTTTTCATCGATTTCCGTCTTCTTTTACTCTCTTTCTTCTCAAGTTCATAGAGCTTTTCCATTTGGCTCGTAAGTAGAGCCAGTAAACGCAAGTTCTCATACCTTGACATTTTACTTTTCCACAAGAAGAATTCCATTTCATTTATAAACGTTGATAAATTCATGATGTCAAGTTTCAATTAAACAATTGTATGTAAACTTGATGCACACTTCTTTCAAAACGGAGCTGTTCAACTGAATAAACCCACTTACTTGGAGAGGAATGGCAAAATCAAACAGCACATAAATCAGTTTTATGGATTAGACGACTTCTCTTAAACTGAATGATGTTAAGCAAGTTCAATACTTATAAGATATACCTACCTTGAACGTATAAAACAAGAAGGAGAAAAGGAGGGGGAGAAGTGGATCGTTTTTGTATCACTTCAACTAACCTAAAAGTAAGGACCATAGAATACACTGAATTTATACAAAGGAAGGAAGAATCGTATACCTGAATTTGAACAAGGAAAATCAGTTTCTATTATCATTAACTTAAAATGTGGTAAAAGGTACAGAATAATTGTACAAATAAAATTTCTAAATAAATGAAAAAATTTGAAATTTTTAAGATCGAAAAACATAAATATTTAAGAGTGTTGGCGTTTACTTGATGTAAAATCATTATAATTGAATATAAACTCAAATTCAAACACTTGAACTTATGATTTACACTTTATTGACTACATAGCATGACGCGTTTCGTCGATACAAACGACCTCTTCAGATGCAAACAGAATAATTATTCTATAAGAATTCTCAGAATCCTCAGAATTATTCAAAGATTCTTAGAATTATTTTGTAAGCATCTGAAGAAGTCGTTTGTAACGACGAAACGCGTCATGCTATGTAGTCAATAAAGTGTAAGTCGTAAGTTCAAGTGATTGAATTTAAGTTTATATTCGAAAAACATAAAATTGAAAGTGAATTAATTGAAGATAGGTAATCAATCTAATCTGCTACCTGGAATATTGTAATTGAACGAATTAAGTGAAGGGCTATTATCACAATTTTGTCAAAAGTAATGATATATATATATATATATATATATATATATATATATATATATATATATATATATATATATATATATATATATATATATATATATATATATATATATATATATATATATATATATATATATATATATATATATATATATAAATTTTTCATTAGTTTTGACAAAGTTGTAATATAACAACGAAACGTCAACAAAAATAAACTTTTTAATTATCAAAAAAAGCCTGTTATTGCTAAAAACTTTCAAAATAAAATATCTTAAACAGGCAATGAATCAATTTCAAAAAATATATATATATAATTATATATACACATATATATATATATATATATATATATATATATATATATATATATATATATATATTTTATAAAGTTTTTAGCATTAACAGGCTTTATTTAATATGAAAAAGTTTATTTCTGTTGACGTTTCGTTGTTATATTACAACTTTGTCAAAACTAATTATAAAAAAAAATAATAATTATAATAAAAACTAATTTATAAAACTAATTAGTTTTGACAAAGTTGTAATATAACAACGAAACGTCAACAGAAATAAACTTTTTCATATTAAAAAAGCCTGTTAATGCTAAAAACTCTCAAAATAAATACCTCAAACAGGCAATAAATCAATTTCAAGAAATATATATATATATATATATATATATATATATATATATATATATATATATATATATATATATATATAATATATATATATATATATATATATATATATATATATATATATATATATATATATATATATATATATATATATATATATATATATATATATATATATATATATATATATATATATATATATATATATATATGTGTTTTTTTTCTAAATTATCCATGAAAATTTCAGCCAATAGGAGACTCAGTGGATTCCCCATAATTAATTCTCCAGTGCTACTATAAATTCGGTTATTAACACATAAATAATTTTGTTGGAGACATAATTCCAAAAGCGACAAGATATCGGATTTACAAGATTGTTATCAAGGTATATATTTGTATTAGGGTACAAGGATCCTTGGTGGGATACTTGGAAAAAGGTTAACCCAAGACATCAATTTGGAATTACCTGGTAAGTAAATGTTCTCAATTTTACTAACTAAGTCATAAGAATTTTTGATTAAAAATTTTGGTTGAAATTGACGATAATTTTTGATTATTTCTATTGAAAAATGGTATAGAAATACTGAAAGAGCTGTTGTGAATGAAACTACTGGCCTAATTGGATATCCTAGTTTATGTTATTCAATAAAAGAGTGAAGTTGTGGTATCATTGGATTCGAAACAATGATTTTATAAATCTCTTTATTCTGAATCAAAATATTCGTACTTCTGACGGCAGCTTCTACATTTTTCTGAAATTTAGTAGTTGGGTCATTCTTCAATAGCTTATAGTTACCAGCGCTAAGAAAATCTAATGTTATTTTGTAAATAATCACACTTATTTAATGCTATAACAGTATAACCTTTGTCAGCTTCAGTGAATATGATATCATCCAAGAGGATTTTTTGCTTGATTGACTTTACAATAGACATTTCCGATGATTTGCTGTGGAAGTTGTAATATTCATTTTTTATGATATTGGAAGCTAGGTGTTCGACTAATGAGTTATCAGTTAAATTTCTTACAGTTGTTTCAGTATCGACGGCAGGTTCTTGAAAATTACTAGTTGATCGAGTTGATTGTAAATTATAATAATAATAACAATAAAACTTTATTGAACGGCAACTCATTACAGTGTTTCCTTAATTATAAACAACAAACAAGTAGAAGTACATAAGCAACGGAAACCATTTCAAAAGGTGGTTAATATTGGCTTTCGCCAGTCTTACTATCAACCCCAAAGAAGCAATATATTATTTCTAAGAATGATTTGCATTCCCTTTTTTCTGCTCATCCAAGGGTATATTTTTCACTTGTGTTTTGAAATGCAATAGTTACATCGTTTTGTATTTATTATTCAGTTGGTTGAAATATTTAGAGACCAAGTACGAAAATGATGCCTGTAACTTCATGGTATTGTGTTTTGGTATATTTATCCGCATTTTGTCACGAATATTTCGAGAATGTAATTTATTTCTAAAAACAATTTTTTCGACCAGATACTTGGGACAAGATGTTGATAAAATTTTATATATAAATACATAAAATTGTGATTGAATCCTGAAATCCATTTTTAGAATTTCATTGGAATTATATATATGACTTATATGATCAAAACGTCTTAAACTGTAGCAAAAACGTATGCAGGTATTTTGTAAAAGTTGTAATTAGTTTTTGAGTTGTACAGTTAAACAGGGAAAATATGCGGCATTAACATAATCACAACGTGACATAATTAAGGAGTTTATAAGAGTTAATTTTGATTTATTGTCTAAGATATATTTGAGCGGTGAGAGAGTTCTAAGTTTAAGATATGCTGTTTTAAATTGCAGGATCTACTTATATTTTCGTTCGTGTTTCTATGTACTCATTACTGGTAATGGTATGAGTATTACTGGAACTCATGAGTAACTATAATATAGGTAGGAATAATCAAATAGGGGTTGTTTTTTGCCAAGTTTTCTAATAAGTAGCGAATTAGAAATATATTATAATGTGCTAATCTCTTGCTAGATATTCACATAAATTAGGAATTTATAATAATCTGAAGAAAAAACAAGCATTACAAAATATTTCAAATGATTTACTGAAAATTATCGTATTCGGTTCGTCACCTAGGTATTAACTTGGTTCGAAATATACCTGTATCGAAAATTACAACAAATCAACAAATATTTCAATTATTTCATACAATTTATACAATACAATTATATGTCTGAATTACATACTGCAACAAAGAATAATTTAATCCACTGTAAGAAGCGTAGCAAAAACTACTTTGTATAGTGTAGTGAATTACTTGAAAACCGGTTTAAAAATAGTGAAAAAGGTGAAAAATTACTTCAATGGGGACATTACTATAAATATACACTGAATTATCAGTAATTCAAAATTTGATAAATATTTTTTCATTCCAACCCTTCAAGTTAATAATTTGTTGACACTGTCAGCGTCTTTAAGCGAATGAAATAAACGTGAAATATATTGAAATAAGCTAGTTTTTAATGAAAATTAAATTGGTTATTCTCATCAATTATTCAATGAAATTCCAATAAATTAAACATACCACTAAGTAACACTTTGAAGGCTTTAAGTTTGAATTCGTGTTCACTAAACACAAACACTATAACAAAATTGTAAAACCTGTAACATAAACAATGGCTTGGAAAAGAAGATTTTTTCCTATTTGGGATTGAGTAAATCTAAAGTGCTTGTAAAATAATTTATTCGTTTTTATTTTGAATTAAAATAATTAGCTCTCTACATAAGATACATTTAAAAAATATTTACATTTAAGTTTGAAAGTGCACAATTTTAACAAAAATTCAAGGCATTTACAATTAGAGATCACTCAAGGATTTCATAGATTGCGGATTTTCGCAGGCTTGTATATCATCTTCCTTTTTGCATTGCGGGCCCGTTTCTTGTTTTTCATCGATTTCCGTCTTCTTTTACTCTCTTTCTTCTCAAGTTCATAGAGCTTTTCCATCTGGCTCGTAAGTAGAGCCAGTAAAAGCAAGTTCTCATACCTTGACATTTTACTTTTCCACAAGAAGAATTCCATTTCATTAATAAACGATGATAAATTCATGATGTCAAGTTTCAATTAAACAATTGTATGTAAACTTGATGCACACTTCTTTCAAAACAGAGCTGTTCAACTGAATAAACCCACTAACTTGGAGAGGAATGGCAAAATCAAACAGCACATGAATCAGTTTTATGGATTAGACGACTTCTCCTATACTGAATGATGTTAAGCAAGTTCAATGCTTATAAGATATACCTACCTTGAACGTATAAAACAAGAAGGAGAAAAGGAGGGGGAGAAGTGGATCGTTTTTGTATCACTTTAACTAACCTAAGAGTGAGGACCATAGAATACACCAAAGAGTACAATAAAGTTATACAAAGAACGGAAGAATCGTATACCTGAAATTGAACAAAGAAAATCAGATTCTTTTATCATTAACTAAAAATGTGGTAAAAGGTACAAAATAATTATACAAATAAAATTTCTAAACAGATGAAAAAATTTTAAATTTTTAAGATCGAAAAACATAAATATTCAAGAGTGTTGGCGTTAACTTGATGTAAATTCATTATAATTGAATATTAACTCAAATTCACTTGAACTTGTGATTTACACTTTATTGACTACATAGCATGACGCGTTTCGTCGTTACAAACGACCTCTTCAGATGCTTACAGAATAATTATTCTGTAAGAATTCTCAGAATTATTCAAAGATTCTCAGAATTATTTTGTAAGCATCTTAAGAAGTCGATTGTAACGACGAAACTCGTGATGTTATGTAGTCAATAAAGTGTAATTCGTAAGTTCAAGTGATTGAATTTAATTTTATATTCGAAAAACATAAAATTGAAAGTGAATTGATTGAAGATAGGTAATCAATCTAATCTGCTACCTGGAATATTGTAATTGAACCAATTAAGTGAAGGGCTATTATCACTACTTTGTCAAAAGTAATGATATATATATATATATATATATATATATATATATATATATATATATATATATATATATAGATATATATGAGATGAAAAGACTGAGGAGACCGAGAATTAAAATTACTAATATTACAGAGGAATATAGAGTGGAAGAATTGGAACAAATTATTCAACAACAAAATTTAATAAATGGTGAATTAAAAGTGAAATTTATAAAGAAAAAGGACAAAAGTGGTGAAAGGACGGTGTACTGTGAATGTTCCCCTAAGGCCTATCATGACATAATGCAAAGTGGAAAGATATGCATTGGATGGAAAAGATATCCTGTGTACGAGGATTTGACGGTTCCAAGATGCTTCAATTGCCAGGGGTTTTTCCATAAGAAGGACAACTGTACGAATGATTTGGTTTGTCTGGTGTGTTCCGAGTGTCATGAAGAGAAGCAATGTCTTAGGCAGAGGACTTGCTGTAAGAATTGTACTGTATCCAACGAAAAATATAGAACGTCGTACGCTACTGACCACTATTCGTATAATCGAGACTGTCCAGCACTGATGCACCATCTGGAGAAGTTGAAGAAAAAAACGGATTATTGTGGTGAAGATTAACAGAAAAAACTAATTCATGAATCAGTTTACAAGAGGTATATTACACGCACCGAAACAAGATAAGGAATTAGAAAATATGTTTGAATATAATGCAGTCTCAACGAGAAATGATTTCAGGATTTTTCACCAGAATATACGGAGCATAAATAAGAACCTGGATATGCTTATAATTTATTTATCGCAAGTCAATGACCCATTTGATTGTATTGTTCTAACTGAAAGTTGGCGTGTCGATGGTTTCGACCTCCTCCAGATGAAGGATTATGATTTGCTATATAATAAAAGCGAGTTAAGTCTTCATTAATGCTAATCTGGAATATTCTTATGAAATTATAGATATTGGGAGATGTAAAGCAATAGAAATAAAAATCGTGGAAGGTCTCAGTACATTGGTGGTAACAGCTGTATATAGGTCTCATGATCTAGTGGATATTGAGTTTTTGAATAGCCTTTTCCCGTATTTTGGGGGGGTCTCCTCTTACAGAGCTTCATTTCATGCAATTATTGGAGACTTCAATATAGATATACTGAATGAAAGTGACGTAGCATCTCAGTATATGGATCTTTTGTATGAGAATGGGTTTAAGGCTATGATTACCTCAATTACAAGACCAGAAAGTGGAACATGTCTGGATCACATCTTTCTAAAGACTAAAAATAATGGAGTAAATTGTAAATCTTATACTGTTAAGCTTGGTATAACGGATCATCATTCCACCATAATAGATATACCCCTTGAAGATCAAAGAAAACTTAATAACAACCAACCCAGTTATAAATATTTTACAGATTATAAGCAGATGATCAGAAACTTAAATAAATTTAACTGGGCCAGATTTTATGAAATAGTTGATATAAATGAATGTGCAGATTTCCTTATTGATACTATAAAAAGAGAAATCGAAAGATCTACAAAAAAAGTCAAAATGAAAAATTTCAATAAAAAGAGGAAAACTTGGATCACTATGGCACTTGTAAATTCAATCACAAGAAGAAACGAATTATTTAGAGTATTGAGACAGGACCAAAATAACATACAATTGAAAAGAGAATATATAACATATAGAAATAGACTTCATAATCTTTTGAAAATAGCGAAAGAAGAGTATTTTAAAAAAAAAATCGACAACTGCGGTTCTGACAGCGGAGCACTTTGGAAAACCGTTAAAACTGTTTACGAAAATTATTACAGAAGAACAGGAATAAGCGAGGTTATAGGCTCTGCTGGAGATTTGGTTACAGAAAAAGCTGATATTGTTGAAGAGTTTAATGACTTCTTTTCTTCTGTCGGAAAAAATCTTGCAGAGGGTATTCGTAAACCTGTAAGAACAAAAATAAAGAGAATGTCTGTGAGGGACTCGCTTTTTCTTGCACCGACAACTCAGCATGAAGTCAGTGAAATGATCAAACCATTGAAAACCAATAAAACTCCAGGAACAGACGGAATACCATCAGAAACTTTGAAAGAAATATCAGAAGAAATATCGCCTCCTTTAACATACTTAATAAACAAAATAATGGTATCGGGTGAGGTGCCTAAGGCATTTAAAGTAGGTATCATAAAACCTTTATATAAGAGTGGCGACAAAAACGTATTATCGAATGACCGACCCATCACGCTAATAAGCTCACTAACAAAAATTTTCGAAAAAGTGTTAAAGAAGCGACTGATAGAATATTTGGAAAAGCACCATTTGATTTCTCCGAGACAGTTTGGCTTCCGAAAAAATTTTTCAACACAGGACGCAGCCGTGTTCTTGACGTCCAAAATATATCGAAGCCTTGAAAAGGGAAAAAAATCGATGGCTGTATTCTTAGACCTTGCGAAGGCCTTCGAAACAGTTCATCATGGGCAGTTGTTGCAGGTGTTGTGGGATATTGGTTTGAGGGAAATTGTGGGCGATTTAATGACAAGTTACCTGAAAGGTAGGGAGCAGTATGTAAAAATTGATTCAACTTGTAGTAGGAAGAATATTGTAGAGTATGGTGTCCCGCAGGGTATGGTGTTGGGTCCTGTTTTGTTTATTATATACATGAATTGTATACTTAATGTTGACTCAGCAGGTGAGATATCAAGTTTTGCAGATGACACTGTAATCTTTTACGAAGATGAAACATGGGAAAATTTGAAGGGGAAGGAGGAAACAGATTTGGGCCATTTGATTGACGCATTCAGTGGTATGTTTTTGACAGTTAATTTTAATAAAACGTGTTTTTTGCTTCAGCTGTCTTGCATCTAATGTCCCCAAATATGATAAATTGAGAATTTTTAAAGATGATACAGTTATAGAAATCTTAATGAAGGATCAAGTAAAGTATCTTGGTATTATAATTGACAGACATATGAGATGGAATTCTCATATAAGTGGCATGGTGTCTGACTTGAGGGGACTATTGCAAAATTTTAGATTTCTAAGACAAGTTCTAGACCTAAAGGGACTGAAAGTAATTTATTATGCTTTGGTTGAAAGTAGATTGACATATGGGAATTTGTTATGGGGATCAGCTGCCAAATGTCATATAATAAAATTAGAGAGATTCCAAAAACGAGTACTAAAATTAATGCTTAGTAGGACTAGGGATTATCCATCGGATAAACTATATCGGGAGGCAGATGTTTTAGATATTAGACAGCTCTTTTTTTTGAAGTGTGTAATCGTAAATATGAGGAACGGCTGAAATTAAATTATATTGAACACGACTATCATACCAGAAGTGTTACTCAGCAGAAAACTAGAACAGCCTTTTGCTCCACTACTGTGGGGCGCCGATCTCTCGAATATCTGGGAAATAGATTATTTAATTTTCTACCACATGAAATAAGAAATCTGAAAACTAGGAAAAAATTCGTAGTTAGAACGAAAACGTTTCTCATGGAGCGATCTAGAAATCTCATCGGCTCCTTGATGGAATGAGTGGTTGGAAGCGCTCTGTCTGGGGTGTTGACTTTGGGTTTGTTTTCTGAATGAATGATGTTACTTTGAATTATTTATATTTTGAATTATTGTTTTGGTTGAAGAAATTATTGTTTAAGTTGAGGAAATTGTTATCCCACGCTCTGGCAAAGCCTTTGTGGGAATAGAGTAGTTTTTGTTTATTTACATTTTGGATTTGACAGTAGGAAAGTCATATTATAGAAAACAATGTACCAATTTATATATTACAAAATTCTGTAGCCAATTTATGTTAAATAAACTATATTATTATTATTATATATTATATATATATATATATATATATATATATATATATATATATATATATATATATATATATATATATATATATATATATATATATATATATATATATATATATATATATATATATATATATATATATATATATATATATATATATAAATTTTTCATTAGTTTTGACAAAGTTGTAATATAACAACGAAACGTCAACAAAAATGAACTTTTTGATATCAAAAAAGCCTGCTATTGCTAAAAACTTTCAAAATAAAATATCTTAAACAGGCAATAAATCAATTTAAAGAAATATATATATAATTATATATACACATATATATATATATATTTTTTTTTCTAAATTATCCATGTAAATTTCAGCCAACAGAAGACTCAGTGGATTCCCCATAATTAATTCTCCAGTGCTACTATAAATTCGGTTATTAACACATAAATAATTTTGTTGGAGACATAATTCCAAAAGCGACAAGATATCGGATTTACAAGATTGTTATCAAGGTATATTTGTATTAGGGTACAAGGATCCTTGGGTGGGATACTTGGAAAAAGGTTAACCCAAGACATCAATTTGGAATTATCTGGTAAGTAAATGTTCTCAATTTTACTGACTAAGTCATAAGAATTTCTGATTAAAAATTTTGGTTGAAATTGACGATAATTTTTGATTATTTCTATTAAAAAATGGTATAGAAATACTGAAGGAGCTGTAGTGAATGAAACTACTGGCCTAATTGGATATCCTAGTTTATGTAATTTAATAAAAGAGTGAAGTTGTGGTATTATTGGATTCGAAACAATGATTTTGTAAATCTCTTTATTCTGAATCAAAATATTCGTACTTCTGACGGCAGCTTCTATATTTTTCTGAAATTTAGTAGTTGGGTCATTCTTCAATAGCTTATAGTTACCAGTGCTAAGAAAATCTAATGTTTTTTTGTAAATAATCACACTTATTTAATGCTATAACAGTATAACTTTAACTTTTAACTTTTGTCAGTTTTAGTGAATATGATATCATCCAAGAAGATTTTTTGCTTGATTGACTTTACAATAAACATTTCCGATGATTTGCTGTGGTAGTTGTAATATTCATTTTTTATGATATTGGAAGCTAGGTGTTCGACTAATGAGTTATCAGGTAAATTTCTTACAGCTGTTTCAGTATCGACGGCAAGTTGTTCAAAATTACTAGTTGATCGAGTTGATTGTAAATTATAATAATAATACAACTTTATTGAACGGCAACTCATTACAGTGTTTCCTTAATTATAAACAACAAACAAGTAGAAGTACATAAGCAACGGAAACCATTTCAAAAGGTGGTTAATATTGGCTTTCGCCAGTCTCACTATCAACCCCATAGAAGCAATATATTATTCCTAAGAATGATTTGCTCTCCTTTTTCTTCTCATCTAAGGGTATATTTTTCATTTGTGTTTTGAAATGCAATAGTTTCATCGTTTTGTATTTATTATTCAGTTGGTTGAAATATTTAGAGACCAAGTACGAAAATGATGCCTGAAACTTCATGGTATCGTGTTTTGGTATATTTATCCGCATTTTGTCACGAATATTTCGAGAATGTAATTTATTTCTAAAAACAATTTTTTCGACCAGATACTTCGGAGAAGATGTTGATAAAATTTTATATATTAATACATAAAATTGTGATTGAAACCTGAAATATATTTTTAGAATTTCATTGAAATTATATATATGACTTATATGATCAAATCATCTTATATTGTAGCAAAAACGTATGCAGGTATTTTGTAAAAGTTGTAATTCGTTTTTGAGTTGTACAGTTAAACAGGGAAAATATGCGGCATTAACATAATTACAACGTGACATAATTAAGGAGTTTATAATAGTTAATTTTGATTTATTGTCTAAGATATATTTGAGCGGTGAAAGAGTTCTAAGTTTCAGATATGCTGTTTTTAATTGCAGTTTTATATGTTTTTCGAATGCTAATTGTTGATCCATTAACAGACCGAGATTTTTAACTGTAGTTACAGTTTATAACATAACAAATTATGTTTAAAACCTTTTTGCAATAAATTAACTTTTCTACTGTCGAAATTAGTATTGGATATATTGGTGAATCTTTCAAAAAATTTATGTTTAGAATATTGGATTCGTTTTTTCTGTTTTTCAAATTTCGGTTTGTTACTTACAAGAGAATTCAGCTTACGTTGTTGTACGGTGAACTTTTTATGAATAATTTTATTTACTCTTAATCTAGTTTCTGAATCAAAAATGTCGAATTCTATATTATGTAACCTATACAATAGTTCAGAATGAATTTACCTTGAGATATATGTTAAAGGTGTCTCGTTTCTTGAAGAGGATCTTCTGTTTTTCTTTCAACCATCTAAGATTACCCTCCATACCTGCTTTGTCGGCTGGAATACCTTGGTTACTCGTTCTTAAGCTCATGTATTTGGGAAAAACATTGAACTTGTGGCAAACGGAGAAAAAATACATGTTCTGATTCGAGACTGCACATTTGAGTAGTAGTTTCAAATAAAATAAGGCCAAAAAGCTAGTGGTTGCTTTTTTCAAATTAATAATTGATGAGGACGATACTTGATGTAAATCGATAAACATAATAAAACAATTGTTAAGTAAAGATTTACACATATATTAAAAACAATATTGCATGACGCACGTTTCGAAGAAATTCACTTTTTTATAATGCTACCTGTAGACTGATGACATTTCTGGAATACATCCAATAGTTACACTTAAATTATGAATACAGAGAAAACAGGTAGATAACGAGTAAAAGGGATCAATTCGTACTGAACTAATACATAGGAAGCTAAGTATTTTGATAAGATTGAGACGGAGGCTTGAGGTATGATTAATTTGGCTGTTCAACAGGTTGCCAGAATATTTGAATTTATTAATTTGAAGTGATTCTAACAAACTAAGCTTCATTCCCTCATTTGCGGTATTCAAAATTTTAAAATCAGAATTGAATATATGATTTTCATTAATCAAATGATTTGCATAATGTGAATCTGTCTTCTGATTATCAAAGCTACGTTTATGTTCAGAAATTCTTATTTGAAAACTTCTAAACGTTCTTCCAATATGAAACTTATCACAACTACCACAGTTTATTTTATATACTCCTGATTTCTTATTTTTGTTGACCTTGGATTTGTTATTTTTGATATGTTTTCCTAAGTTATTTCCAGTACGGTAAGCAATGTTAATGTTATACTTAAAAAAAAGAAATTTGAGTTTTTCACTGGAATTACCGATGTATGTAAGACTGTTATAGTTGATATTGTTTTTGACTAGCGGACAAACCTATCGCCTTTTTGAAGTTTTTCTTCAATATCATATTATCTATTATTTCAGGATTATAATCATTATTCACGGCTATTTGCTCAATTAAATTTTTCTCGGTGTTGAAATTGGTTCAAGAAAGAGGAATATTTACCAATCAAACTATTGAAAGCTGCCATTTTGTCTTGAAATGGATGTATGGAAGTATTATGTATAATACTATCTGTATGTGATGGTTTATGGAAAATTGAAAAACTTTGGTTGTTATCCAGTTTCACTATTTTAAGATCTCAAATATTAATAGTGTTTTCTTTCCCAAGTTGCAAAGTGAATGTAATTTTAGGGTGTAACGAATTAATAAATGTCTGAAAAGGGTCGAGTTGCCGAAGAGTACCAGTGAAACAACAGATAATATCATCTACATATCTATACCAATAAATAAATTGACTACTAATGGGGTGACAATGAATTAGTTTTTCTCAATTATCCATGAAAATTTCATCGAACAGGAGACTAAGTGGCATTCTCATAATTAATCCTCCAGTGCTACTATAAATTCGGTTATTAACACAAAAATTATTTTGTTCGAGACATAATTCCACAAGCGACAAGATATCGGATTTTATCAGAGGATTTACAAGATTGTTATCAAGGTATTTTTGTATTAGGGGATCCTTGAGTGAGATATTTGGAAAAAGGTTAAAGGAATTACCTGGTAAGTAAATGTTTTCAATTTTACTGACTAAGTCATAAGAATTTTTGATTGAAAATTTTGGTTGAAATTGACAATAATTTTTGATTATTTCTATCAAAAAATGGGATAGAAATACTGAAGGAGCTGCTGTGAATGACACTACTGATCTGATTGGATATCCTGATTTATGTAACTTAATTAAAGAGTGAAGTTGTGCTATCATTGGATTCGAAACAATGAGTTTATGGATATCTTTATTCTGTATCAAAATAGGTATTCGTACTTCCGACGGCAGCTTTTATATATTTCTGAAATTTAGTAGTTGGGTCATTCTTCAATAGCTTATAGTTACCAGCGTTAAGAAAATCTGAGGTTTTTTATAAATAATCACACTTATTTAATGCTATAACAGTATAACCTTTGTCAGCTTTAGAGAATATGATATCATCCGAGAGGATTTTTTGCTTGATTGACTTTACAATAGACTTTAATTAGTTAGTTATGAATTAAATCCAAGCACAAAAAGAAATAAGTGAGTTGAAAGATTTTGAAAGAAATGTATAGGAGTTTTTGTTTCGAAACGGATATAATTGAAGATCTTCAAGATTGCAAATTACTATAGAAGAGTGCGTTAAATATTTTTAGTGCTACTTAGCGTCCCTAACTTCTGTAGGCTGTAATAAGTAGCACGATTGCATGTGCTTTCCGAATTTTCGCGGATTGTTGGCGAATTTGATGAAGAAACTACCCCTAATTTAACTTTGATCAGAAAAGTTTGGATTAATTTCAGGAGAATACATTTAAATTATTTTCAACTGTGAAGAATTTCTCTCTCAATGATTGTTACTAAATTAACACGTGGACAATATAAACGCAGATTTTTATGCATATTTCAGAATATTCTTTCATTGAATTAAAAATGACCGAATAAACAAATCTCTAGGATTGAATGTCTCAAATGAAATTTCCTGTAATCCCTACAAATCAATATATAATGAAATTTAGGATGTTTAATCAATAGTCAATCTCTCATTGACTTGTCTTTTATGATCTAATGTGATTTTGATTATCATACCTGCCATTTTTTACGCGGTTTTCTGTTGAATTTTAATAATTAGATTGTGTTCTTTTTCTTTGTTATAGAGAAGAACACATTCTGCTTCTTACCAATATGGTGATAAAAAACAGAGTGTATTTCTGTATGAAACTATGCATTATCTCAAAGTAACAGATGGATCTATTTATATTTTTGTTCGTTTTTCTATGTACTCATTACTGGTAATGGTATGAGTATTATTGGAACTCATGAGTTACTATAATATAGGTAGGAATAATCAAACAGGGGTTGATTTTTGCCAAGTTTTCTAATAAGTAGCGAAATGAAATATATTATAATGTGCTAATCTCTTGCTAGATATTCACATAAATTAGGAGTTTATAATATTCTGAAGATAAAACAAGCATTACAAAATATTTCAAATGATTTCCTGAAAATTATCGTATTCGGTTCGTCACCTAGGTATTAACTTGGTTCGAAATATACGTGTATCGAAAATTACAACAAATATTTCAAATATTTCTCACAATTTATACAATACAATTATATGGCTGAATTACATACTGCAACAAAGAATAATTTAATCCACTGTAAGTAACGTAGCGAAAACTACTATGAATAGTGTAGTGAATTACTTGAAAACCGGTTTAAAAATAGTGAAATGGGTGAGGAATTACTTCAATGGGGACATTACTATAAATATACACTGAATTATCAGTAATTCAAAATTTGATAAATATTTTTTCATTCCAACTCTTCAAGGTAATAATTTGTTGACACTGTCAGCGTCTTTAAGCGAATGAAATAAACTTGAAATATATTGAAATAAGCTAGTTTTTAATGAAAATTAAATTGGTTATTCTCATCAATTATTCAATGAAATTCCAATAAATTAAACATACCAATAAGTAACACTTTGAAGGCCCTAAATTTGAATTCGTTGTCACTAAACACAAACACTATAACAAAACCGTGAAACCTGTAACATAAACAATGGCTTGGAAAAGGTGATTTTTTCCTATTTGGGATTGAGTAAATCTAAAGTGCTTGTAAAATAATTTATTCGTTTTTATTTTGAATTAAAATAATTAGCTCTCTTCATAAGATACATTTAAAAAATATTTACATTTAAGTTTGAAAGTGCACAATTTTAACAAAAATTCAAGGCATTTACAATTAGAGATCTCTCAAGGATTTCATAGATTGCGGATTTTCGCAGGCTTGTATATCATCTTCCTTTTTGCATTTCGGGCCCGTTTCTTGTTTTTCATCGATTTCCGTCTTCTTTTACTCTCTTTCTTCTCAAGTACATAGAGCTTTTCCATTTGGCTCGTAAGTAGAGCCAGTAAACGCAAGTTCTCATACCTTGACATTTTACTTTTCCACAAGAAGAATTCCATTTCATTAATAAACGTTGATAAATTCATGATGTCAAGCTTCAACTAAACAATTGTATGTGAGTTTGATGCACACTTCTTTCAAAACAGAGCTGTTCAACTGAATAAACCCACTTACTTGGAGAGGAATGGCAAAATCAAACAGCACATAAATCAGTTCTGTGGATTAGACGACTTCTCTTATACTGAATGATGTTAAGCATGTTCAATACTTATAAGATATACCTACCTTGAACGTATAAAACAAGAAGGAGAAAAGGAGGGGGAGAAGTGGATCGTTTTTGTATCACTTCAACTAACCTAAGAGTGAGGACCATAGAATACACTGAAGTTATACAAAGAACGGAAGAATCGTATACCTGAAATTGAAAAAGGAAAATCAGTTTCTTTTATCATTAACTAAAAATGTGGTAAAAGGTACAAAATAATTATCCGAATAAAATTTCTAAACAGATGAAAAATTTGAAATTTTTAAGATCGAAAAACATAAATATTTGAGAGTGTTGGCGATTGCTTGATGTAAATTCATTATAATTGAATATTAACCCAAATTCAAACACTTGAACTTATGATTTACACTTTATTGACTTCATAGCATGACACGTTTCGCCTTTACAAACGACCACTTCAGATGCTTACAGAATAATTATTCTGTAAGAATTCTCAGAATTCTCATAATTATTCAAAGATTCTCAGAATTATTTTGTAAGCATCTGAAGAAGTCGTTTGTAACGACGAAACGCGTCATACTATGTAGTCAATAAAGTATAAGTCGTAAGTTCAAGTGATTGAATTTAAGTTTATATTCGATAAACGAAAAAATTGAAAGTGAATTAATTGAGGATAAGTAATCAATCTAATCTGCTACCTGGAATATTGTAATTGAACGAATTAAGTGAAGGGCTTTTATCACAACTTTGTCAAAAGTAATGATATATATATATATATATATATATATATATATATATATATATATATATATATATATATATATATATTTTATATATATTTTTCATTAGTTGTGACAAAAATGTAATATAACAACGAAACGTCAACAAAAATAAACTTTTTAATATCAAAAAAAGCCTGTTATTGCTAAAAATTTTCGAAATAAAATATCTTAAACAGGCAATAAATCAATTTCAAAATATATATATATATATATATATATATATATATATATATATATATAATTATATATACACATATATATATATATATATATATATATATATATATATTATATATATATATATATATATATATATATATATTTTTTTTTCTAAATTATCAATGAAAATTTCAGCCAACAGGAGACTCAGATTTTCATCAATCAAATGATTTGCATAATGTGAATCTGTCTTCTGATTATCAAAGCTACGTTTATGTTCAGAAATTCTTATTTGAAAATTTCTAAACGTTCTTCCAATATGAAACTTATCACAACTACCACAGTTTATTTTATATACTCCTGATTTTTTATTTCTGTTGACCTTGGATTTGTTATTTTTGATATGTTTTCCTAAGTTATTTCCTGTACGGTAAGCAATGTTAATGTTATACCTTAAAGAAAAGAAATTTGAGTTTTTCACTTTAATTACCGATGTATGTAAGACTGTTATAGTTGATATTGTTTTTGACTAGGAGATATACCGAACCAATCGCCTTTTTTGTTTTTCTTTAATACCATATTATCTATTATTTCAGGATTATAATCATTTTTCACGGCTATTTGCTTAATTAAATTTTTCTCGGTGTTGAAATTGGTTCAAGAAAGAGGAATATTTACCAATCAAACTATTGAATGCTGCCATTTTGTGTTGAAATGGATGTATGGAAGTATTATGTATAATACTATCTGTATGTGATGGGTTATGGAAAATTGAAAAACTATGGTTGTTATCCAGTTTCACTATTTTAAGATCTCAAATGTTGATAGAGTTTTCTTTCTCAAGTTGCAAAGGGAATGTAATTTTAGGGTGTAACGAATTAATGAATGTCTGAAAAGTGTCGAGTTGCCGAAGAGTACCAGTGGAACCACAGATAATATCATCTACATATCTATACCAAATAAATTGAATACTAATGGGGTGACAATGAATTAGTTTTTCTCAATTATCCATGAAAATTTCAGCGAACAGGAGACTAAGTGGATTTACCATAATTAATCCTCCAGTGCTACTATAAATTCGGTTATTAACACAAAAATAATTTTGTTCGAGACATAATTCTAGAAGCGACAAGATATCGGATTTCATCAGAGGATTTACAAGATGGTTATCAAGGTATTTTTGTATTAGGGTACAAGGATCCTTGAGTGAGATACTTGGAAAAAGGTTAATGACATCCCAAGACATCGATTTGGAATTACCTGGTAAGTAAATGTTTTCAATTTTACTGACTAAGTCATAAGAATATTTGATTGAAAATTTTGGTTGAAATTGACAATAATTTTTGATTATTTCTATTAAAAAATGGGATAGAAATACTGAAGGAGCTGCTGTGAATGACACTACTGGTCTAATTGGATATCCTGGTTTATGTAATTTAATTAAAGAGTGAAGTTGTGGTATCATTGGATTCGAAACAATGAGTTTATAGATATCTTTATTCTGTATCAAAATATTCGTACTTCCGACGGCAGCTTTTATATATTTCTTAAATTTAGTAGTTGGGTCATTCTTCAATAGCTTATAGTTACCAGCGTTAAGAAAATCTAAGGTTTTTATAAATAATCACACTTATTTAATGCTATAACAGTATTACCTTTGTCAGCTTTAGTGAATATGATATCATCCGAGAGGATTTTTTGCTTGATTGACTTTACAATAGACTTTAATTAGTTAGTTATGAATTAAATCCAAGCACAAAAAGAAATAATTGAGTTTAAAGATTTTGAAAGAAATGTATAGGAGTTTCTGTTTCGAAACGGATATAATTGAAGATTTTCAAGATTGCAAATTACTATAGAAGAGTGCGTTAAATATTTTTAGTGCTACTTAGAGTCCCTAACTTCTGTAGGCTGTAATAAGTAGCACGATTGCATGTGCTTTCCGAATTTTCGCGGATTGTTGGCGAATTTGATGAAGAAACCACCCCTAATTCAACTTTAATCAGAAATGCTTGGAATAATTTCAGGAGAATACATTTAAATTATTTTCAACTGTGAAGAATTTCTCTCTTAATGATTGTTACTAAATTAACACGTGTACAATATAAACGCAGATTTTCATGCATATTTCAGAATATTCTTTCATTGAATAAAAAATGACCGAATAAACAAATCTCTAGGATTGAATGTCTCAAATGAAATTTCCTGTAATCCCTACAAATCAATATATAATGAAATTTAGGATGTTTAATTAATAGTCAATCTCTCATTGACTTATCTTTTATGATCTAATGTGATTTTGATTATCATACCTGCCATTTTTTACGCGGTTTTCTGTTGAATTTTAATTATTAGATTGTGTTCTTTTTCTTTGTTATAGAGAAGAACACATTCTGCTTCTTACCAATATGGTGATAAAAAACACAGTGTATTTCTCTATGAAACTATGCATTATCTCAAAGTAAGAGATGGATCTATTTATATTTTTGTTCGTTTTTCTATGTACTCATTACTGGTAATGGTATGAGTATTACTGGAACTCATGAGTAACTATAATATAGGTAGGAATAATCAAATAGGTGTTGTTTTTTGCCAAGTTTTCTAATAAGTAGCGAATCAGAAATATATTATAATGTGCTAATCTCTTGCTTGATATTCACATAAATTAGGAAGTTATGATAATCTGAAGATAAAACAAGCATTAGAAAATATTTCAAATGATTTCCTGAAAATTATCGTATTCGGTTCGTCACCTAGGTATTAACTTGATTCGAAATATACCTGTATCGAAAATTACAACAAATTAACAAATATTTCAATTATTTCTTACAATTTATACAATACGATTATATCGCTGAATTACATACTGCAACAAAGAATAATTTAATCCACTGTAAGCAGCGTAGCAAAAACTACTATGAATAGTGTTGTGAATTACTTGAAAATCGGTTTAAAAATAGTGAAATAGGTGAGAAATTACTTCAATGGGGACATTACTATAACTATACCCTGAATTATCAGTAATTCAAAATTTGATAAATATTTTTTCATTCCAACTCTTCAAATTAATAATTTGTTGACACTGTCAACGTCCTTAAGCGAATGAAATAAATATAAAATATATTGAAATAAGCTAGTTTTTAATGAAAATTAAATTGGTTATTCTCATCAATTATTCAATGAAATTCCAATAAATTGAACATTACACTAAGTAACACTTTGAAGGCTCTAAGTTTGAATTCGTTGTCACTAAACACAAACACTACAACAAAACCGTAAAACCTGTAACATAAACAATGGCTTGGAAAAGGTGATTTTTTCCTATTTGGGATTGAGTAAATCTAAAATGCTTTTAAAATAATTTATTCGTTTTTATTTTGAATTAAAATAATTAGCTCTCTACATAAGATACCTACATTTAAAAAATATTTACATTTAAGTTTGAAAGTGCACAATTTTAACAAAAATTCAAGGCATTTACAATTAGATATCACTCAAGGATTTCATAGATTGCGGATTTTCGCAGGCTTGTATATCATCTTCCTTTTTGCATTGCGGGCCCCTTTCTTGTTTTTCATCGATTTCCGTCTTCTTTTACTCTCTTTCCTCTCAAGTACATAGAGCTTTTCCATTTGGCTCGTAAGTAGAGCCAGTAAACGCAAGTTCTCATACCTTGACATTTTACTTTTCCACAAGAAGAATTCCATTTCATTAATAAACGTTGATAAATTCATGATGTCAAGTTTCAATTAAACAATTGTATGTAAACTTGATGCACACTTCTTTCAAAACAGAGCTGTTCAACTGAATAAACCCACTTAAGCCACCACAGAGCGCTCAACTGAATAAACAGCACATAAATCAGTTTTATAGATTAGAAGACTTCTCTTATACTGAATGATGTAAGTAGTAGTAGTAATACGTTTATTAATTTTCATATGGCATTTTTACAATAAAATACAATTTTATAAACAAAAGGAGGGAGGTTATAAGGCCGATTCGACCTTCTTCAACCCTAGAAAAGTACAGAACTAGAAATTTTCTTATTATCTGAACAATAGATAATAGAGTTAATGAATGAATTTAATTAATTGCCATTTTTGTTGCGGCTGTGGCCGACTTTCTGATTACGTGCCATTCGGTCGAACGTCGGATTTTCAATTCGTCCGACGTTTGATGGTAAAGGAAACCACAGAAAACTTTACCCACGTAATGTACAGTTAGATATGTTGATATAAATTGTAAACATATATAATTGATCAATATATTAGTAATAATTGTAGAAGTACCGCACTTGATTCACTGATCGGAAAGGCCATTCGCGGTTTTACGACACTACTCGAATTTCGGAACTTCGCGAACTTTCGGCACTACTCGATTTTTCAACAGTTATAGATATAATTTATTGTTACAATCATGATATGACGTATATTGAGAAATTTTTCAGCTGAAGGCTGTTAAAATGATTTTTAGCGTAATTAATTTAGAATTTTGAAGCATTAAAAATAAAAACATTAATTTTTATAACAAGTATATAGTGAAAGAAAATTTTGAATTTCATCGAATAAGTAATGGTATGTCCTCTAGGTATTCGAGGACGTCTTCTGACGGGTCTGGCATTTTTCCAAGTAATCGCGCTGGAGGGAATGGAGATTTTCGTTTCGGCTTTTTTGCAGAAATCGGCCGCCATCCACGCCACGGGGACATCAGCGTCGCTTTGGCTTCCCGGTTGGGACCTCGGAGGGTGCGTTGGGCATATCTGATCTGAAGTTTTTCCATGAAAGATGTTATTGTTGGAATTTTAGCGTGATTGAAAACTAGGGAGGACGGATAATATCGATTCAATCGGAAGATGCTGCGACAGATTGCTCTTTCACAACTCTCCAATTGTTTGAGAAGATTTTTTGAAATTGTTGAATATAGGATAGCTCTATAGGAAATTACAGGGCGGATGTATGTCTTATAAGTGTGGAGGAGAGTCAGAGGATTACATCCTCTAATTCTCCCCTAAGGGCATAGAGCAAATTGGATCTATTTCTGACTTTATCAAGAGCATCTCTAATATCCAACGACCATGAATTGTGTTGATGAAATTTCAAACCCAGGTAGGTGATTTCGTCTTGAAGTTGGAGTTGTTCACCCCAAAGTCTAAGACTAACGGCACCTTTGGAAAAGTGGCGAGAAGTTGTATAATTGGAATGGTGAAATAGAATTGATTGGGTTTTCCTGGGTTTGGTGTTAGTCTCCATTTTCTAGCCCATGCACCGATCTCATCCAGTTGGCTTTGCGCTATGCGGTTACATAGTGCCGACGTTCTCGCCGTGGCCCAGGTAGCGGTGTCATCTGCAAAAAGAGAAACTTTTGAGCGTCTATTGCGAGAATGTGGAATATCGTACGTGTATATGATGTAGAGTAAAGGCGCGAGTATCGATCCTTGCGGAATTCCTGCTGAAGGCGTGAACGGATCAGAAAAAGATTTATTGACTTTAATTTTTATTGTGCGATCTGATAAATATGATGCTATAAGTTTGACAAAGTGATTTGGAAGTTGAATATCTTGGAGTTTCCGAACTAGCCCGGCATGCCAAACTTGATCGAAAGCTCTTTTAATATCTAAAAATGTCGCGAGTACGCATTCTCCAGAGTTTAATGCTCTGGTAATATCAGTATGAAGCCGCAATAACGGATCGATTGTAGAATGGAAGGGTCGGAAACCGTGTTGAAAATCAGGGATAATGTTATTATGATCGACAAAGTCGGATAGACGTCGGCAAATTATTTTTTCGAATACTTTACCGACGACATTCAACAGCGATATCGGTCTATAATTATCAGGATGGGAGAGGTCTTTGTGAGGTTTAGGAATAAGGATAGTAGTGGCTTCCTTCCACTCACGCGGAAAATAACATAACTCCATACAACGATTGAATATTTTACCGAGATACTCATGGCATTCCGGGGGAATTTGCCGTAGAATTGCCCGGTTAATACCGTCGTCGCCCGGTGCCGTATTTCTTCCCGCGCTTATGGCCTCGGCCACTATTTCCGCGGAGATCGGGGCATTCAGTATTCCGTCACCGTTCATTTCAAAGTTAATTTCGTAATTTTTGATATTTTCAAAGTTATTTTCTAAATCATGAAATAATATATCGTCGAAATTCGCGTTTTGAGGAATTTGGAAAATGTTTTGAAGATGATTTTTGAAAATATTGGCTTTCTCTAGGGGCGCGGTAACGTATGTATTCCCGATTTTAAGATGAGAAGCTTGCGTTCTATTCGAGTTCGTTAGAATTCTGAATTGGCGCCAGAACTTTTTGCCGTCTCTGAAATCTAATTTGGCCGTTGTCTCGGCCCATTTTTCTTCCATGAAACGATTAGTTTCGCGGCGAATCGTCGCTGAAAGACGATTATATTCCGTCTTAATCGCCGCGTCTCTAGTTCGCAAAAAGTGTCTGTAAATGCGTCTTTTTTCTTTGATTAAGTTTACAATGAACGGTGGAAGAGGAGGTCGATTTAAATTAATAGTACGTTCGGGGGCGGCTGTTTGGAAAGCTTCAGTGATGGTTCCGGAGAACCGTTCTATGGCGTGACTTAAATCCTCAATGTTTTGAAGGGGGGGATTGATAGGTAAAGACCGCGATATTGAATCGCGGAACAATTCCCAGTCTGCATTTTTTATGTTCCTGAAAGTGATTGTTTCAGGCAGAGGGTCAGGGGGCGAACTCAGGTCAGAATGAATTAGTAATGGGAGATGATCGGATGTTACAGTTTGTCCAATAAAGCACTGATCATCGAAGTGGTTTATTAAGTCAGGGGTTAAAATAATATGATCTGGGATTGAGATACCATTGTGGTTGATGAAAGTAGGTTTATTATTGTAACAGCGCCAGAGATTTAATTCTATCAGACAGTCGGACAAAATTCGGCCATTTACATTAGTGTGGACATCACCGAATTGGGTGTGTCTAGCGTTAAAATCGCCTAGTAATATTGAATACGGAATATGTGCGATGTAACGGAGGAAGTCGGCCGGAAGAGGGTCCTGTCCGGGAGGATGGTAGTAACTGAAGACAGTTACTTTTTTATTTTTAAATGAAGTTGGGCTGCTGTACATTCAAGGTGAGAGAATTCATCGGGGAGTTTGAAACTAGTAGCTGCAATCGAAGAGTGGACAGCTAAAGCAGTACCGCGACAAGCGCCGAGCGTACTATTCCTTTGAAAAGTGGAATACCGCGCAATTTTTAATGGATATTTCAACTTCGTTTCCGTGATAGAAAGGATAGCTAATCGATTTTCTTGTAAAAGCGCTTTGAGAAGATGGCGTTTGCGGCGTAGTCCGCAAACGTTTACCGTTCCTACCGTGAAATTCATTACCATACACTTTAGTTATTTGAATTCGTTGAAATTGCGCCGTCTAAGTTAATATTAAGTGGCGCTAATGTTATCGAGATGTTATTCCCGATATAGTTGATCCGCGTGTATCGATTGAGAAAATCGCGAGAAGTAACTTCGATGACTTTCGCGATGATTTCCCTTTTTTCAGGGAGAATGTTGGAAAGCGATTGTGTGATGAAACGAATCATATCGTTGATTCGTGCGAAATCATCGGATTTTGATGGTTCCGATAGCGTAGTTGTGATTTTTTCAGTACTTTCATTAAGTACTTTGACCGGCGCCGTCGATTTCGTAGTCGTGGGCGGTTCACGACGTTTTGGGCATTTCAAGTCCCAGGCTGGGTGATTACCCTTACAATTTGGACAAGTAGGATTTTTGAGTTTAGGACAGGGAGAGTTTTTGTGTGATTCCCCGCAGGAGGCACAGATAAATTTCGAAGTGCATTCCGCACGATCATGACCTGATTGAGAGCAGGTCGAGCAGTATTTTTGAAGCGGTTGGGGAACTCTTGAAGGTTCGGCCTCATGAATACGTCCGTAGATGTTGAGGCCATTTAAAAGGAGAGAGTCAATGGTATTTTTAGATGAGGTTGTCACTCTAATGAGTGTAGTTGGTTTGTTCGTGGCCTTGGACACGATTCTCCAGCATTTATTCACGGAAAGGTTTGCTGATGTAAGGAATTCGTTGATTTCGTCAATGTCGTATTCGAGATTGACGTTTTTGAGAACGCAGGAATAGGAGAGCTTGGGAGTTGATTTTTGGGAGTGTCTTATAGCGTTGTTGTTTAGGGGCGAAAAGGTAATTGAGGGGGATCCTACGAAGTTTTGTAGCAGCCGTTGGAAGTATTCAGGGCTGGACAGGTGCACTCGATGAGTGCCGTTTGGTTGTAGTTGACCTTGAGATTGGTCCATTTGAGTGGAGTGGTTTTAAGTACATTATAGAAGTCTCGCTGGGTTTTGATGTTATTCGGAATGTTGCGTACAACATATCTACCTGAAGATTTTGGGGACGTTGGGATTAGGAGAGATGGTATTGTTACAGGATGTATTTGATTTTTCGGAAGAAATCGAAGAGATAGATGTATTCGCGCTAGGTGCTGCGGGCGATGGAGATCTAGGAGGAGTTTGCGAGGATGTTGTAGGTTTAGGGGGCTAGGGATGATAGTGACCTAACTGCAACACACTTCGATCTTAACACGTAGGCCTTGAGAAAGACCTATAGGAGGGAAAAGATTTGACAACAGTGATCTTTTCCTATAACCCTACGTGTTAATGGAACAGGCTTGTGGCACAAAAATTCACTAATCGACTTGTGTATAAATGATGATGTAAAGCAAGTTCAATACTTATATACTACCTTGAACGTATAAAACAAGAAGGAGAAAAGGAGGGGGAGAAGTGGATCGTTTTTGTATCACTTCAACTAACCTGAGAGTGAGGACCATAGAATACACTGAAGTTATACATAGAACGGAAGAATCGTATACCTGAAATTGAACAAGGAAAATCAGTTTCTTTTATCATTAACAAAAAATGTGGTAAAAGGTACAAAATAATTATACAAATAAAATTTCTAAACAGATGAAAAAATTTGAAATTTTCAAGATCGAAAAACATAAATATTCAAGAGTGTTGGCGTTTACTTGATGTAAATTCATTTTAATTGAATATTAACTCAAATTCAAACACTTGAACTTATGATTTACACTTTATTGTCTACATAGCATGACGCGTTTCGTCGTTACAAACGACCTCTTCAGATGCTTACAGAATAATTATTCTGCAAGAATTCTCAGAATTCTCAGAATTATTCAAAGATTCTCAGAATTATTCTGTAAACATCTGAAGAAGTCGTTTGTAACGACGAAACGCGTCATGCTATGTAGTCAATAAAGTATAAGTCGTAAGTTCAAGTGATTGAATTTAAGTTTATATTCGAAAAACATAAAATTGAAAGTGAATTAATTGAAGATAGGTAATCAATCTAATCTGCTACCTGGAATATTGTAATTGAACGAATTGAGTGAAGGGATATTATCACAACTTTGTCAAAAGTAATGATATATATATATATATATATATATATATATATATATATATATATATATATATATATATATATATATATATATATATATATATATATAATAATAATAATAATAATAATAATAATATATTTATTTTCAATAATTATCACTACATATTTCAATTTTGAAGGTGCAGCAAGAAAAATGAAAAAAGTCAAAACAAATAACAAATTACAGAAAGATTACAAGAAGTATGACACTATTCTATTACACCTCTACATAATCTTTCAAATTCTCTTATACTATATGGTTCACATCTTAGAACCAGACTGTACAACGATTTCCTGAAGAGCTTGTGATCCTCAATCTTCTGCAATGACACTGGCAATCTATTAAATAACTTTATACCCGCATATTGCGGACCCTTCTCTCTTAATGCCGAGCAATGTGTCGGATATAAATATGGAAATGTCTGTCTGGTGTTATTTCTGTTCTTGCACCCTTCAAAGTAGTGATTGTGTTTATGAAGAAATAATAGCAAGCGGTAGATATAAAGGCCATATATGGTTAGGATGTTATTTTGTTTGAAATACGTTCGACATGAGTCTCTGTATCTCAACCCTAAAATTGTTCGTAACGCCCATTTTTGGAGGACAAATATTCTTTCTGCATATGATGAGCTACCCCGAAATATGATACAATAAGAGGCTGCAGCTTGAAAATTAGCGTAATAGATTACCTTCAACACATTAGATTTCACTTGCTTTTTCAGTACTTTGAGAGTATAAATCACAGAACAGAGTTTTCTTTTTACTTGGTCAATATGTGGAAGCCACTTCAATGTTTTATCTATTTGTAATCCTAGAAACTTAGCTTGTTGGCCCACATGAATAGTCTGGTTGTTGTAAAGTACTATATTTGGAGGAGTCCAACTTTGTTTCTCCGTAGTGAAATATAGGCACTCAGTTTTTTGCACATTGATTATCAGTTTATTCTTAATACACCATTCCTCAACATATCCGAGAACAGATTCCAATGCTACAGTTGACGACGAAACGTTCGCAGATCGGACCAAAATGTTGGTATCATCCGCATAAATGATTGGTTTACAGGCATCTGCAGGTAAGTATTCGGCAATGTCATTTATATATACAATAAATAGCAACGGTCCCAAAATACTACCCTGAGGTATTCCCATAGTTGTCACCAGCTCACTTGAAGTGTATGTGTTCCCATTAACAGTGATTTGTACTTTTTGTTTCCGGTTGGAGAGGTAACTTTCTATAAGTTTCAGTTGTTTATCTCTTACTCCAGATAATTCCATTTTTTTCAGTAAAATTCCATGGTCAACGCAGTCGAAAGCCTTAGAGAGGTCGAGGAACAATGCAGTTGGAATTTGCCCTTCCTCCAATGCTAAAAGTATGGCATGTGTGAGCTCATATATGGCCGTTTCCGTATTTTTATTACCAACATAACCATGTTGGATACTCTTGATAACATGAAACTTCTTGAAAAATTTTAGAATTTTAACTGACAAATTTTTTTCGAAGATTTTAGTAAATGAACTTAGTAGACTGATAGGTCTGTAATTTCCCAGTTCAGTATAGTCTCCTTTCTTATGTATAGGCCTGATAACAGCTATCTTTAGAGCATCCGGAAAAATACCTTCTTTGAAGGATAAATCCATAATATGAGCAAGAAAGGGAGCAATTATGTGAATAGATTTCTTCACAATGCGCATAGGAATTCCTTCATAACCGCTCGAGCAGTTGTTCTTCATCGATTTAACTACTTTAATGATTTCAGATTCTTCAATATCAAATACGTAGAATGAATTATGAAGACGTGTTGAATTTTTTCCCGGGCCATTTTTTGACTGCAAGTTGCCACTCAAAGAAGGAGCTATATTCACAAAAAAACTATTGAAATCATTCACAAGCTTGTGAGGATTCACCTGTTCCATATTATCAAGACTAGATTCAGACTTCTGTTTCGTTAGTTTATTAACTACCTGCCAAGTTGCTTTAGTTTTATTTTGTGCATTTGTTATAGTCGTACTGTAATATTCTTTTTTCAACCTTGTAATACACAAGTCATATCTTTTTTTGTAAGAGTTATAGATCGTTTTAAATTCTTTTCTTACTTGTGAAACTGTGAAAAGTTTATCCATTATATTCTTCATATCTCTAATTTGTTGCGTGTTTCGGAAAAAGTTTTCAGTATTCCTCCTCACTACACATTTCAGGGGAAAACAATCATCAAAGATTTTCTTGTATCTATCTGAAAAGCAATTCCACATTCCGTTAATATTTCTCTTATCAAAACTGTAAATTTCGTTCCAATTTGTTTCTGACAAAGTTAGTAGAAAATGATTTATAGTTTTTTCATTTATTTCCCTAACCCAAATCTTCTCTTTTTCAGTGTCTCTAAGTTTATCTTTAATTGTGAAAATCAATGCCTTATGGTCCGATAGGTGATTTTCAGTTACCTGTGTGAAGCCGTCAATATTAGTTATTATATTATCCAGACAGGAATTTGAGTCAGGTCTTGTAGGTTCATTTATTTTGACTTCCACATTAAAAGTTTCGAGAAGGGCCAAAAAATTACGCGATCTCTCCGTATCAACAAGCGTGTTAATATTAAAGTCTCCCGCAATTATATATTTGGCCCCCTCTTCAATACAAATTTCTAAGAGAACTTGAAGCCTTTCTAGGAAAATTTCTATATTACCGTGTGGTTGTGAATTAGGTCTGTATATACAAATCACTAAAATCTTCAAATTTACAAAGTTCACCTGACATGCACAACATTCTATTACATGAGGTACACTCAAGCAATTTATATCTTCTCTCTTATAAAAAATGTATGGAGTCTTACAAAAAATTGCGCTTCCTCCATGTCTACCTTGTTTTCTACAAAAGCTGGTTGCTAGGTTATAACCTTGTAATATGTAGGTATCAAGTTCATCTTTGCTTTTCCAATGTTCTGTAACCATGAGTATATCCAATTCATGTTCCTGTGAAAAAATTTCTAAGAAATTCAGGCAGTTTCCAATGGATTGAACATTCTGGTGGGCTATTTTGGGTCCAGTTCTTCTCACGGAGCAACCAAATTTTGCCTGCGATTCAGAAAAAACCGCTTTATAGCTACACCTTCAGGCCAAAAACTCGGACTCATTACCCGATCTAAAGTATCAAATGGAACTGTTACCTTAAATGAAGAGTAAATTTCGGGTTTTCGTGAATTCAATTTTTCGCAAGTCACATCAGGAATACTTTGACTAATGTAATTTTCAATATTTGCTGCTTCCGTAGTTGGACTAAGTCTCGAAACATGTAATATTGCACGAGACTTTTTAGGCGCAGCTATCAGAATGTCTGATTTTATAGTACCGATTACAGGCTTTAAAGATTTTCGGGAGCTTCCCTGTAGTTTATTTGTGAAATTTTCCTTCTTATCTCGCGTAGCTGAGGCATATGTGTTTGTTTTCTCTTTTTTTCTGGATTTAACAATTTTCCAGTCATCTTGTGTTTTTGAATTATCTATATTTGCATTCATATTGGGCTGTTCATCACACTCAATCCTTATTAGGTCATTCATCATTTTTCCTTGAATCATATCGAAGGGACGATGATCATCCGATGATACTTTGCATGTAGAATCCGAAGTTCCACCTGTATTAATGTTAACATTCACAGGTGGTTCCGTCAGAGATTTCCCATCACATGTATTTGTTTTCAAACAATTCTTATCGCCTTTGATTCCATGCAATTCAGATTTCAATTCACGAATTATGTCGCTTTGTACGGTTATTAATTTTTTCAATTCAACCATTTCAGCAACTAACGCTGTATTAATTTCACTTACAATCTCTTGTTTAAGAGCTATTAAATGCTTTTGAGTTATGGATTCTCCATCAATATATTTTAGTTGACTATGAACTGTCACACTTGATTCACTTGCGGTACACTGTTCCTTGCAGGATTCACAAATCCATTGATTTATCTCATTTTGAGCACGTATTTTCAGAAAATCTTCTGTAGATTGAAAAGCACACTTAATGTGTAATTCACTTTTACAACTTGCACATATAATAAAGTCATCATACCTATCAATTTTCAAATCACAGCGAGAGCACTTAATACCGCGTCCACGCGACATGGTGTCCATTCAATATATATATATATATATATATATATATATATATATATATATATATATATATATATATATTTTTCATTAGTTTAGATAGAGTTGTAATATAATAACGAAACGTCAACAAAAATAAACTTTTTAATATCAAAAAAAGCCGGTTATTGCTGAAAACTTTCAAAATGAAATATCTTAAACAGGCAATAAATCAATTTCAAAAAATATATATTAAATTATATATACACATATATATATGTTTTTTTTTAAATTATCAATGAAAATTTCAGCCAACAGGAGACTCAGTGGATTCCCCATAATTAATTCTCCAGTGCTACTATAAATTCGGTTATTAACACAAAAATATTTTTGTTCGAGTCATAATTCCAGAAGCGACAAGATATCGGATTTACAAGATTAGTATCAAGGTATATTTGTATTAGGGTACAAGGATCCTTCGGTGGGATACTTGCAAAAAGGTTAACCCAAGACATCAATTTGGAATTACCTGGTAAGTAAATGTTCTCAATTTTACTGGCTAAGTCATAAGAATTTTTGATTAAAAATTTCGGTTGAAATTGACGATAATTTTTGATTATTTCTATTAAAAAATGGTATAGAAATACTGAAGGAGCTGTAGTGAATGAAACTACTGGCCTAATTGGATAATTGGATCCTAGTTTATGTAATTTAATAAAAGAGTGAAGTTGTGGTATTATTGGATTCGAAACAATGATTTTATAAATCTCTTTATTCTGAATCAAAAAATTCGTACTTCTGACGGCAGCTTCTACATTTTTCTGAAATTTAGTAGTTGGGTCATTCTTCAATAGCTTATAGTTACCAGCGCTAAGAGAATCTAATGTTTTTCTAGAATAATCACACTTATTTAATGCTACAACAGTATAACCTTTGTCAGCTTTAGTGAATATGATATCATCCAAGAGGATTTTTTGCTTGATTGACTTTACAATAGACATTTCCGATGATTTGCTGTGGTAGTTGTAATATTCATTTTTTATGATATTGGAAGCTAGGTGTTCGACTAATGAGTTATCAGGTAAATTTCTTACAGCTGTTTCAATGTCGACGGCAAGTTGTTCAAAATTACTAGTTGATCGAGTTGATTGTAAATTATAATAATAATAATAATACAACTTTATTGAATGGCAACTCATTACAGTAATTCCTTAATTATAAACAACACACAAGTAGAAGTACATAAGCAACGGAAACCATTTCAAAAGGTGGTTAATATTGGCTTTCGCCAGTCTTACTATCAACCCCATAGAAGCAATATATTATTCCTAAGAATAATTTGCTTTCCCTTTTTTCTGCTCATCTAAGAGTATATATTCCATTTGTGTTTTGAAATGCAATAGTTTCATCGTTTTGTATTTATTATTCAGTTGGTTGAAATATTTAGAGACCAAGTACGAAAATGATGCCTGAAACTTCATGGTATTGTGTTTAGGTATATTTATCCACATTTTGTCACGAATATTTCGAGAATGTAATTTATTTCTAAAAACAATTTTTTCGGCCAGATACTTGGGACAAGATGTTGATAAAATTTTATATATAAATACATAAAATTGTGATTGAAACCTGAAATCCATTTTTAGAATTTCATTGGAATTATATATATGACTTATATGATCAAAACATCTTATATTGTAGCAAAAACGTATGCAGGTATTTTGTAAAAGTTGTAATTCGTTTTTGAGTTGTACAGTTAAACAGGGAAAATATGCGGCATTAACATAATCACAACGTGACATAATTAAGGAAAACTCCTTAATAAAGGAGTTTAAAAAGGATAAACAGAAGAGTTAATTTTGATTTATTGTCTGAGATATATTTGAGCAGTGAAAGAGTTCTAAGCTTAAGATATGCTGTTTTTAATTGCAGTTTTATATGTTTTTCGAATGTTCATTGTTGATCCATTAACAGACCGAGATTTTTAACTGTAGTTACAGTTTATAACATAACAAATTATGTTTAAAACTTTTTTGCAATAAATTAACTTTTCTACTGTCGAAATTAGTATTGGATAAATTAGTGAATCTTTCAAGAAATTTATGTTTAGAATATTGGTTTCGTTTTTTCTCTTTTTCAAATTTCGGTTTGTTACTAACAAGAGAATTCAGCTTACTTTGTTGTACGGTGAACTTTTTATGTATAATTTTATTAACTCTTAATCTAGTTTCTGAATCAAAAATTTCGAATTCTATATTATGTAACCTATACAATAGTTCAGAATGAATCACCTTGAGATATATGTTATAGGTGTCTCGTTTCTTGAAGAGGATCTTCGGTTTTTCTTTCAACCATCTAAGATTACCCTCCATACCTGCTTTGTCTGCTGGAGTACCTTGGTTACTCGTTCTTAAGATCATGTATTTGGGAAAAACATTGAACTTGTGGCAAACGGAAAAAAAATACATGTTCTGATTCGAGACTGCACATTTGAGTAGTAGTTTCAAATAAAATAAGGCCAAAAAGCTTGTGGTTACTGTTTTCAAATTAATAATTGATGAGGGCGATACTTGATGTAAATCGATAAACATAATAAAACAATTGTTAAGTCAAGATTCACACATATATTAAAAACAATATTGCATGACGCACGTTTCGTTGAAATTCACCTTTTTATAATGCTACCTGTAGACTGATGACATTTCTGGAATACATACAATAGTTAAACTTAAATTATGAATACAGAGAAAGCAGGTATATAACGAGTAGAAGGGATCAATTCGTATTGAACTAATATAGTGGAAACTAAGTAATTTTGAAAAGATTGAGAAGGAGGCTTGAGGTATGATCAATTTGGCTGTTCAACAGGTTGCCAGAATATTTGTATTTATTAATTTGAAGTGATTCTAACAAATTAAGCTTCATTTCCTCATTTGCGGTATTCTAAATTTTAAAATCAGAATTGAATATATGATTTTCATTAATCAAATGATTTGCATAATGTGAATCTGTCTTCTGATTATCAAAGCTACGTTTATGTTCAGAAATTCTTATTTGAAAACTTCTAAACGTTCTTCCAATATGAAACTTATCACAACTGTCACAGTTTATTTTATATACTCCTGATTTTTTATTTTTGTTGACCTTGGATTTGTTATTATTGATATGTTTTCCTAAGTTATTTCCAGTACGGTAAGCAATTAATGTTATACTTAAAAAAAGAAATTTGTTATACTTAAAAAAATTGTTTTTGACTAGAAATTTGAGTTTTTCACTGGAATTACCGATGTATGTAAGACTGTTATAGTTGATATTGTTTTTGACTACGGGATAAACTAAACCAATCGCCTTTTTGAAGTTTTTCTTTAATATCATATTATCTATTATTTCAGGATTATAATCATAATTCACGGCTATTTGCTCAACTAAATTTTTCTCGGTGTTGAAATTGGTTCAAGAAAGAGGAATATTTACCAATCAAACTATTGAAAGCTGCCATTTTGTCTTGAAATGGATGTATGGAAGTATTATGTATAATACTATCTGTATGTGATGGTTTATGAAAAATTAAAAACTATGGTTGTTATCAAGTTTCACTATTTTAAGATCTCAAATGTTAATAGAGTTTTATTTCCCAAGTTGCAAAGTGAATGTAATTTTAGGGTGTAACGAATTAATAAATGTCTGAATAGGGTCGAGTTGCCGAAGAGTACCAGTGAAACAACAGATAATATCATCTACATATCTATACCAATAAATAAATTGACTACTAATGGGGTGACAATGAATTAGTTTTTCTCAATTATCTATGAAAATTTCAGCGAACAGGAGACTAAGTGTATTTCCCATAATTAATCCTCCAGTGCTACTATAAATTCGGTTATTAACACAAAAATAATTTTGTTCGAGACATAATTCCAGAAGCGACAAGATATCGGATTTTATCAGAGGATTAACAAGATTGTTATCAATTTATTTTTGTATTAGGGTACAATGATCCTTGAGTGAGATACTTGGAAAAAGGTTAACGACATCTCAAGGCATCAATTTGGAATTACCTGGTAAGTAAATGTTTTCAATTTTACTGACTAAGTCATAAGAATTTTTGATTGAAGATTTTGGTTGAAATTGACAATAGTTTTTGATTATTTCTATTAAAAAATGGGACAGAAATACTGAAGGAGCTGCTGTGAATGACACTACTGGTCTTATTGGATATCCTGGTTTATGTAATTTAATTGAAGAGTGAAGTTGTGGTTTCATTGGATTCGAAACAATGAGTTTATAGATATATTTATTCTGTATCAAAATATTCGTACTTCCGATGGCAGCTTTTATATATTTCTGAAATTTAGTAGTTGGGTCATTCTTCAATAGCTTATAGTTACCAGCGTTAAGAAAATCTAAGGTTTTTTATAAATAATCACACTTATTTAATGCTATAACAGTATTACCTTTGTCAGCTTTAGTGAATATGATATCATCCGAGAGGATTTTTTGCTTGATTGACTTTACAATAGACTTTAATTAGTTAGTTATGAATTAAATCAAAGCACAAAAAGAAATAACTGAGTTGAAAGATTTTGAAAGAAATGTATAGGAGTTTTTTTTTCGAAACGGATATAATTGAAGATTTTCAAGATTGCAAATTACTATAGAAGAGTGCGTTAAATATTTTTAGTGCTACTTAGCGTCCCTAACTTCTGTAGGCTGTAATAAGTAGCACGATTGTATGTGCTTTCCGAATTTTCGCGGATTGTTGGCGAATTTGATGAAGAAACCACCCCTAATTTAACTTTTATCAGAAAAGCTTGGATTAATTTCAGGAGAATACATTCAATATATTTTCAACTGTGAAGAATTTCTCTCTTAATGATTGTTACTAAATTAACACGTGGACAAAATAAACGCAGATTTTTATGCATATTTCAGAATATTCTTTCATTGAATTAAAAATGACCGAATAAACAAATTTCTAGGATTGAATGTCTCAAATGAAATTCCCTGTAATCCCTACAAATCAATATATAATGAAATTTAGGATGTTTAATTAATAGTCAATATCTCATTGACTTGTCTTTTATGATCTAATGTGATTTTGATTATCATACCTGCCATTTTTTACGCGGTTTTCTGTTGAATTTCAATTCTTAGATTGCGTTCTTTTTCTTTGTTATAGAGAAAAACACATTCTGCTTCTTACCAATATGGTGATAAAAAACAGAGTGTATTTCTCTATGAAACTATGCATTATCTCAAAGTAACAGATGGATCTATTTATATTTTTGTTCGTTTTTCTATGTACTCATTACTGGTAATGGTATGAGTATTACTGGAACTCATGAGTAACTATAATATAGGTAGGAATAATCAAATAGGTGTTGATTTTTGCCAAGTTTTCTAATAAGTAGCGAATTAGAAATATATTATAATGTGCTAATCTCTTGCTTGATATTCACATAAATCAGGAACTTATAATAATCTGAAGATAAAACAAGCATTACAAAATATTTCAAATGATTTCCTGAGAATTATCGTATTCGGTTCGTCACCTAGGTATTAACTTGATTCGAAATATACCTGTATCGAAAATTACAACAAATTAACAAATATTTCAATTATTTCTCACAATTTATACAATACAATTATATGGCTGAATTACATACTGCAACAAAGAATAATTTAATCCACTGTAAGTAGCGTAGCAAAAACTATTATGAATAGTGTTGTGAATTACTTGAAAATCGGTTTGAAAATAGTGAAATAGGTGAGAAATTTCTTCAATGGGGACATTACTATAACTATACACTGAATTATCAGTAATTCAAAATTTGATAAATATTTTTTCATTCCAACTCTTCAAATTAATAATTTGTTGACACTGTCAACGTCCTTAAGCAAATGAAATAAACGTGAAATATATTGAAATAAGCTAGTTTTTAATGAAAATTATATTGGTTATTCTCATCAATTATTCAATGAAATTCCAATAAATTAAACATTACACTAAGTAACACTTTGAAGGCTCCAAGTTTGAATTCGTTGTCACTAAGCACAAACACTATAACAAAACTATAAAACCTGTAACATAAACAATGGCTTGGAAAATGTGATTTTTTCCTATTTGGGATTGAGTAAATCTAAAGTGCTTGTAAAATAATTTATTCGTTTTTATTTTGAATTAAAATAATTAGCTCTCTACATAAGATGCATTTAAAAATATTTACATTTAAGTTGGAAAGTGCAAAATTTTAACAAAAATTCAAGTCATTTACAATTACAGATCACTCAAGGATTTCATAGATTGCGGATTTTTGCAGGCTTGTATATCATCTTCCTTTTTGCATTTCGGGCCCGTTTCTTGTTTTTCATCGATTTCCGTCTTCTTTTACTCTCTTTCTTCTCAAGTTCATAGAGCTTTTCCATTTGGCTCGTAAGTAGATCCAGTAAACGCAAGTTCTCATACCTTGACATTTTACTTTTCCACAAGAAGAACTCCATTTCATTTATAAAGATAAATTCATGATGTCAAGTTTCAATTAAACAATTGTATGTAAACTTGATGCACACTTCTTTCAAAACGGAGCTGATCAACAGAATAAACCCACTTACTTGGAGAGGAATGGCAAAATCAAACAGCACATAAATCAGTTTTATGGATTAGACGACTTCTCTTAAACTGAATGATGTTAAGCAAGTTCAATACTTATAAGATATACCTACCTTGAACGTATAAAACAAGAAGGAGAAAAGGATGGGGAGAAGTGGATCGTTTTTGTATCACTTCAACTAACCTAAAAGTGAGGACCATAGAATACACTGAATTTATACAAAGGAAGGAAGAATCGTATACCTGAAATTGAACAAGGAAAATCAGTTTCTATTATCATTAACTTAAAATGTGGTGAATAGTACAAAATAATTATACATATAAAATTTCTAAACAGATGAAAAAATTTGAAATTTTTAAGATCGAAAAACATAAATATTTAAGAGTGTTGGCGTTTACTTGATGTAAAATCATTATAATTGAATATAAACTCAAATTCAAACACTTGAACTTATGATTTACACTTTATTGACTACATAGCATGACGCGTTTCGTCGATACAAACGACCTCTTCAGATGCAAACAGAATAATTATTCTGTAAGGATTCTCAGAATTCTCAGAATTATTCAAAGATTCTTAGAATTATTTTGTAAGCATCTGAAGAAGTCGTTTGTAACGACGAAACGCGTCATGCTATGTAGTCAATGAAGTGTAAGTCGTAAGTTCAAGTGATTGAATTTAAGTTTATATTCGAAAAACATAAAATTGAGAGTGAATTAATTGAAGATAGGTAATCAATCTAATCTGCTACCTGGAATATTGTAATTGAACGAATTAAGTGAAGGGCTATTATCACAATTTTGTCAAAAGTAATGATATATATATATATATATATATATATATATATATATATATATATATATATATATATATATATATATATATATATATATAAATTTTTCATTAGTTTTGACAAAGTTGTAATATAACAACGAAACGTCAACAGAAATAAACTTTTTAATATCAAAAAAAGCCTGTTATTGCTAAAAACTTTCAGAATAAAATATCTTAAACAGGCAATGAATCAATTTCAAAAAATATATATATAATTATATATACACACACACATGTATACACACATATATATGTTTTTTTTCTAAATTATCCATGAAAATTTCAGCCAATAGGAGACTCAGTGGATTCCCCATAATTAATTCTCCAGTGCTACTATAAATTCGGTTATTAACACATAAATAATTTTGTTGGAGACATAATTCCAGAAGCGACAAGATATCGGATTTACAAGATTGTTATCAAGGTATATTTGTATTAGGGTACAAGGATCCTTGGGTGGGATACTTGGAAAAAGGTTAACCCAAGACATCAATTTGGAATTACCTGGTAAGTAAATGTTCTCAATTTTACTAACTGAGTCATAAGAATTTTTGATTAAAAATTTTGGTTGAAATTGACGATAATTTTTGATTATTTCTATTGAAAAATGGTATAGAAATACTGAAGGAGCTGTAGTGAATGAAACTACTGGCCTAATTGGATATCCTAGTTTATGTTATTCAATAAAAGAGTGAAGTTGTGGTATCATTGGATTCGAAACAATGATTTTATAAATCTCTTTATTCTGAATCAAAATATTCGTACTTCTGACAGCAGCTTCTACATTTTTCTGAAATTTAGTAGTTGGGTCATTCTTCAATAGCTTATAGTTACCAGCGCTAAGAAAATCTAATGTTATTTTGTAAATAATCACACTTATTTAATGCTATAACAGTATAACCTTAGTCAGCTTTAGTGAATATGATATCATCCAAGAGGATTTTTTGCTTGATTGACTTTACAATAGACATTTCCGATGATTTGCTGTGGTAGTTGTAATATTCATTTTTTATGATATTGGAAGCTAGGTGTTCGACTAATGAGTTATCAGTTAAATTTCTTACAGTTGTTTCAGTATCGACGGCAAGTTCTTGAAAATTACTAGTTGATCGAGTTGATTGTGAATTATAATAATAATAACAATAAAACTTTATTGAACGGCAACTCATTACAGTGTTTCCTCAATTATAAACAACAAACAAAGGAGCTGTAGTGAATGAAACTACTAGCCTAATTGGATATCCTAGTTTATGTTATTCAATAAAAGAGTGAAGTTGTGGTATCATTGGATTCGAAACAATGATTTTATAAATCTCTTTATTCTGAATCAAAATATTCGTACTTCCATTATTATTTATTTCATATTTGATTTTTGACGTTTCGTTGTATGTCACAACTTTGTCAAAAGTAATGAATAATACGATTTCACGATTTACCATACATATCGAAAGGTCAAACTTACTTTTCTGAAAAAAATCAAATCGACTATTTTGTCTCTTCAGTATTCATAAGCATTTTCTCTTTTAAGTCTTCTTCACCATGAGGAAACCTCATGGAAAGCCAGGTGATTCGAATGAGTGTGATCTATATACACACATAAATATATATGTAATAATTATATATATATATATATATATATATATATATATATATATATATATATATATATATATTATATAAACACATATATATATATATATATATATATATATATATATATATATATATATATATATATATATATATATATATATATATATATCTTGAAATTGATTTATTGCCTGTTTGAGGTATTTATTTTGAAAGTTTTTAGCATTAACAGGCTTTTTTAATATGAAAAAGTTTATTTCTGTTGACGTCCTCTGTGAGAAAGAGAAATTTAACAGAAAAATTGTCAACGTAATGCAATCATACCTGAGAGAAAGGACATACATTGTGAGGATAGGAAACAACAGAGCGAAAGAAAGAAAAATAGGGGCTGGACTACCTCAAGGATCGGTACTTACTTTCGCCTCTGCTGTTTAACATTGACATCGCAGATATACCCAAAATGGAAAGATGCAAGATTGCTCAATTCTCAGACGATACGGCCATATATGTGGCAACAAGAAACAGACAAGAGAAGCACAACGCAATTACAAAAATACATAAACAATCTAGAACTTTACTACAGAAAATGGAGGATTGAAATCAATCCGATTAAAACGACCCAATTGTGAAAATTGAAACCTAACTGTGAATATTTTGTATATACTTATTTTATGTTGTGAGCTGATTTTTTTACTGCAAGGTCGACTGCAAAGGTCGATATATCCGTGACAATCAGGGAGAAGACAATATTTTCTTAATATTGTAAAGCGTTAAAATACAACGGCTAATCTAATGGAATATTTTTCTCATCGATTTCTGGTAAATGAGTCTAAACACTCTTGGTCAACATCGAAAAATATATCATTGCTTATGAGGATATATAAAAAATAAGTGCCTACTACGAGATTACAAACCTCCAGTTCGGCAATAGAATTAACAGGTTAATCATTTTCGAAACATTAAAGGTGTGAATATATCAAATTATGGATAATTTGACTTATTTGAATTTGATGGAAGTGTTACAGTTACTTAGTCCATAGTTATCCCTTTGAGCTCGACAAAGGATGAATCATGAAAAAATAGAAATTGTAGCACAAATAGTAAAACACGCCTTTGAGGATTTTCTAAAATATTCACTGAAAATATATAGGCGTACAAAGTTCGCCCAGTCAGCTAGTTTAATAGAGATACCTATGATTGTGATAGTGTTTTCAGTGAAATAGTTTGTACTCTAGATATCATTGGGTTCAATCAGTTTTGCAGATAAGGCAAAACACTATTTATAGTAACACTGTTGATTGAATTATTGTTTATTGCATGTAATTGAGTCAAATAATTGAATTTCGGAGGCTTGACAAATTTTTTATAATATTTGAGTAAGTAATATTTGAAATAATAATGAAAAATTGATGATTTTGTTTATTTCTGTACCACGCACATCGTGCCCCGATGAATCCTCTTTTTTAGTTAAATTTTCCATTGTGAAAAAAATAGTTGAATTTTAATAATAATCGAATGTATAAATTATTTTATAGCTTTTGTCATATTAACAATAATCTAAAAATTGTAACTACGTGCCCCCCGCTCCACTACATATTAGTAAAATTCATAATTAAATATTGCAAATATTAATTTAATAATTATATTAACAATGCACATGTTCTCAACTTCAAATGGTTTTCCTCATAGTCATCAATTTTTAACCCTTTCTCACTCTACTCGTATTGTATGCAAAGTGATTGGAGTGGTAAGTTAAGCCACGCCTTCTGTGAAAATGGGTATGCGCCATACGGAACGATTTTGTGAACGCACAACTTGGCTATGGATCTCGAATCAAATGCACCAATCACAAGAAGTTCGTCCGTTCTGTGCGTCTCCTATAATATGATTGGATGAGCTTTGTCAAAACTAATTAGTTTGACAAAGCTGTGATATACAACGGAACGTCAACCAGAATAAAGTTTTTCACATTAAAATAAGCCTGTTATTGCTATAACCATTAAAAATAAACTATCTTCATCAGGCAATGAATCAATTTTCAAATATATATATATATATATATATATATATATATATATATATATATATATATATATATATATATATATATATATATATATATATATATATATATATATATATATATATATATATATATATATATAATTCGTTCAGTTTTCTTGTGCTTTGCTTAATAACATAAGTGTGAAGGTTTCTTGGGAATGAGCACAGTTTAAAATTGATGGAGTAATTATTTATTCGACATATGTTTCGGCTCTAGGTCTTTTTCAAGAATATTATAGGCTCATTGTTGGTTGGAAATTGACTTCAATTTCACAAATGTTTCGTAAAACTGAATAGTGCTAGAATTATGGTCTATGGGTAACATCTGTAGGTTCGTTTGTTTATGACATGCGCATCTTCCGATGAATTCTTATCTTTGGTCTCATGGGCGTGCAGTTCTTGGATTTTAAATGTTATTTTATGAGATTATAATATATTTTAGATGAACTATTCGTATCTGTTTTATCATTTATGGCATTTTTTCTTTTTTAATGTGAATCATTTCCAATATAGTTCTAGATTTATAGTTGTTTTCTTTGTTCAATATTTTATAATTTTGAAAGTCAAATGTATGATTTTTTTCCTGTTCGTGTTTTTTTAAAGCAGTGTTGTTTTTGGAGTATTTATGGCCGTTTATTTTTTCTTTTATGTATTGTGATGTTTGGCCGATGTATACTTTAGGGCAATTTGAACAGTTCATTTGGTATATACAATTTGATGTTTTGTTTGTGGGAATATTTGTTTTGAGTTTTGTGTATATGTGTTGTGAATTATTTTTATTTTTATGAGCTATTTTAATGTCGCAATTTTTAAAGTTATTGTTCAATCTTTCTGATAAGTGCTGGACATATGGCATAACTATGTAATTTGATTTATTTTTTTCGGTTTTTGTTTTGTTTATTGTGTTGTACATAAACATATGTACATATGTACATAAAATTCACATTATTTAAATTGATTATTAATTTTTATTGTAAATAATATGGTCGATAAGGCTTTTTGTGTTATCCGTTACACGAGTTGCGGATACCTATTTGAAAATTGGTCATATTTAAAATATTCATATATTCTCTGCATAAGTTAGTATTAGTTTTCAATAAGTCTATATTGGTGTCCCCTAAAATAAAATGGTTAGATGGATGATTGAGTAGTATATTCTCTAATATATCAAGAAAGTCATTATTATTAAACGAAGGAGGTTTATATATAGCACTTAATTTCAGTTTATTGTTATCTAAGTCAACACTTAACCAACTTACTTCACTACATGTGTCAGATTTCCCGACTAAAGAAAACTTAATACCATTTCTGATGAATATGGACGCACCTCCTCCTCTCTTAGTTCGGCAGCTATGCACCCCCTCGTATCCTTTTATTAAGAACGTTTGTGTCTCAAAATCACTCAGCCATGTTTCGACCAGTATTCTAATATCCATTTCACATTCACTTACGTAGCACTGTAGTTCATCCTGTTTATTCCTTGCGCTCTGTATATTCATGTACGCTATGTTGACACTTGGTTGTATATTTAGTTTTTTAAACAGTTGTAATCCTCGATCAAAATTATCTTTGAATTATCTTCCTTTCGTAGCAGTATATTACCCTCCTGAACCCATAGATACTTATAGTTATTTTCCTCCTTGAATTTTTTTGCCGCTTTTAAGAGTTTTATGTTCTGTTTGGTTAAATCATTGTTGATGTACACCTGCGTATCCGTCTTATACCCTAAATCTCTAGTTGTTAGTTTTCTTGTAGCATTGGCTTTGACAATTTTCTTTTTCACTTCAGCATTGTTGAACATTATTTTGATTGCGTTACTTTTATCAGTAGATTTACGTAGATTTATTTTTCTTTTATGTTCAAAAACCTGTTATTTAGACTTTCTGTAATAGAGTCAGGACAAATTTGTTATTAGAAGTGTGCATAATGTTAGGTATCTATATACGGCTATATATGTCGAAAAACATGGCTATCAAATTATTTAAAGTTTCGGAATTGGATAACTCGACTTGTACTGACGAGCTTTTAATTAATTGGATCCGTAAAATCGACCACAAGAAAGATGAGTTCGCTAAAAAAGATCCGAACAATTTGAGAGTTCAAGTTCTTCTGAATGAAACATCCACTATTTTGATTGCGTTACTTTTATCAGTAGATTTACCGAGCCTGTAGGTTTCTTTAATGCCTCGAGGTATATTTACCTGGAGCTTTTTGGCTAGGTTGTCTACCACTTCATTAATAATATCATTGCTATTTTGTGGGATGCATGGATTATCACATTGTTATTTATTTCTTTTTGATCTCGCCGTTTAGGTCTTTTTTTATGGATTCTATTTCTACTTCCAATTGTTATATATATATATATATATATATATATATATATATATATATATATATATATATATATATATATTAATTCATATAATAATATAATTAATAATAATAAAATATAATTATATTTAATTATATATAATAGGCGTATTTCAAAACTTTCATAATGAATCCTGAAAATTGATCAAGAATTATATGCGATACTAATAATTTTCAAATTCAAACTCAGCAGTTGAAATCCTTGTTCATATAATTACCTCCCTCGAATTATATTGCTTTTTTGCTGATGTAAGTTATTTAGCTACTTTATGAAAAATTTATATAAATTGATGAAAATTGTGTACCTTTATTGAAATGGATGAATTGTTGAAATTATTTCTCTCGACTTGATTTCGCATTAAAATTTAAAACCGAAGATGAAAAAATTCAGTATTATCACAACTGTTTGAATTGAATAATTTCAATGGAATTGATGGAATATCCATAAATCGCAGGGTGAAGCATGATTTAATATTTAATTTTTTATATTCTCTCATATCTTTCTTGATTTTCTTGAGACCCACATATTATAAAAATTGACCTTGTTTACCATCATTCTAGTCCGTACAGCAGATTTACGTACAGTTTTGAAAAAGCACATCGAATTTCCATCGAATTGTTCAATTCACATTTGAAATCACGAATTTATCGACGTTCATTGACGAAATGGAATTTCACTTGTCGAAATGTAAAAAGGTGAAGCTCAAGAATTTGCGATTATACGCTCTACTCTCGAGTCAATTGAAAAAGCTCCATGAACTTGAGCAGGAAGAAATTGAAAGAAGACAAAAATGGACAATGGAGATTCAAAAGAAGAAAAGGGCTCGAAATGCCCGCAAAGGGGGATGATGTACAAGCCAGCGAAAAACATGAACCTTCAATAAACTCAAGTAATTGGTTACTGTTAATTGATTTATGTTGAAATTGTGCAATTTGAAACATAACTGTAAATATTTTGTATATATCTTATGTAGATAGCTAATATTTTGTTTTAAAAAAAGATAAATAATTATCTAATTTTAGAGATTTACTAAATCCTATGAAACTTTTTCCGTGTTATTGTTTCTTTTACAAGTTTCATGGTTTTGTTATAGTGTTTGTGTAAAATGGCCACGAACCTAAACTTGGAGCATTCATTGTGTTATTAAGTGTGATGTTTAATTTATTAAATCAATATTTATGGCTTTTTCGCTTTGGAAGTCTAGTAATATATATATATATATATATATATATATATATATATATATATATATATATATATATATATATAATAATAATAATAATAATAATTTATTATAAGATTCTCGTAATACAGGTAAAACAATAGTAACTATACTAATTTTATGATCTATCTTTTCAATTATGTTTCCTAAACAAAGATAATAATTTGCTCACAAAGACCATAGCCTGTGGTGAGTACGAATAATGTTTATTTATTATTATCTGCTATATTTAATACTTACATTCATATCAAGGTATCTATTTTAATGATTCAAGAAAAAGCTTATTAATCTAAAAATTTGATAACAATATTGAGGAGAAGCGGATATCAATATTATAAAAATTTGTACACTATCATATATTGTTTTACAACCATTTTTGCTTTTAAATTTTCACCAGTCGATGAGTCATACATCTGTCCTTTGTTTTCATCCAGTTCTTTATGGCAGACTTGAATTTTTTAATATTAATCATATTTTTTACTTCAAATGGCAATTCATTATATATTCTTGGTGCCAAATAGAAATAGCTACGAAGACATATAGATTTTCTGTATATCGGAATTGATAAAGAGTTCCTGCTATATCTAGTATTCACTCTATGTTCTAAAAAGTAACTACGGTCTATTTTCTTTTCCGTGAAGATTAGCAGCGATTGAACAAACAGCTGTCGTATATCCAGAATGTCAGCCTCTTTATACAGAAAGTCAGTAGGATATCTGATATCTTTTTTATGAAGGATTTTCAGCAACCATTTTTGTTGAATTTCGAGCTTTTTTATTGCTGTATCATAGGCACCACCCCACGCAACAATACCATATCGTATCAGAGACTCCGCCAGTGCTTTGTAAATTATCGTTAGATGTTTTATGTCTAGAATAATTGACATTTCTTTAAATTTGGATATTAATCCTCTAAGCTTACCAATTAAGCTTCTGACGTGAGAATCCCATTTAAGGTGCGAATCAAGTATAATTCCTAAATATTTGCATTCGTATGTGCAAGGAATGTTAAATGACTTTTCTCTTCCTATTTTAATTCTCAGTGGTTCATTCGGTGGAAGTAAGTGCTTATCTACAGCAAAAGGAATGTATTTCATTTTATCTATAATAATGGTTAAGAGGTGATGCCTTAACCAATTATAGATATTCACAAAATCAGATTCAGCTTTGGTTTTGATATCGCTCCAGTTTGCTCCTGAGTAAACTATCGCAGTATCGTCTGCAAAACTGATTATCTTACCTTCACTCTCTGACAAAAAAGTTTATTCATATAGATTGTGAATAGTATTGGCCCTAATATTGTTCCCTGAGGTACTCCATATTCTATTATCCTTGTATTACTGAATGTATTGTTCACCTTCACTGTTTGGTTTCTATTTGATAAGTAGCTTTTAAATAATCTCAGATGGACCCCATTAATTCCAATCTCTTCTAGAAGTCTCAAAAGTGTTGTATGATCAACAGTGTCGAACGCTTTTGCTTAGTCTATTAATATACACAAGGCAACGTCGCTATTGTTGAAAGATTTATAAATATGCGTCGTTAATTCAATGACAGCGTCTACAGTGGACTTATTTTCTTGAAATCCAAATTGCAGTTCAGAAATAATCTTACTAACTTTCAGAAAAGTTTGTAGCCTAATTTTTATAACTTTTTCAACAATTTTTGATAGAACGGGAAGTATGGATACAGGCCTGTAGTCTGTACATCGTTTCTGTTACCGCCTTTATGTAAGGGCACAATGACCGCTGTTTTTAGAGACGTTGAAAATTTTCTCGTTTTGAAAATCATGTTTACCATGTGACAACTGGTGGAGTTAATGAATGAACTCCAATTTTCATAGCCTCTGAAGATATAACGTCCATTACTCTACTCTTTCTATCTTTTAGATTCAAAATTATGTTAGCTACTTCTTCGTCAGTTGTGGGCGTGAGAGAAAAATCACTCATATTTTGAGATCTTTTCTCTTCAGGTTGCGGTCTGGGTATATTCAATTTTTTTACTAACTCCCTACCGATGCTGACAAAATGATCATTGAGAACCTGGGCTATTTCCTTGTGGTCAACAATGGTGTTCCCTCCTATTTCTATTTTATCTAATTTTTGCGATTTTTTTCGTTTTCCACAGATATCAGATATGCTTTTCCACAATTGTGCCGGTTTATCGCCGCTCGATTTTATAAGTTGCATGTAGTGATCACTTTTAGCACGTTTTATCAAGGGATGTGTACTGTTTCTGAAGTTTTTGAATTCTAACCAGTTACTGTCGTTTTTATCTCGTTTCCATGCTTTGTAAAGTTCGTTTCTAGTATTGATTAACCTCAACAGACTATTTGTTATCCAGGGTTTTCTTTTCTTCTCTTTATATTTGACTCTATACTCACATAATTCAATGTTATTCTTTATTTTGTTAACTAGTGTGTCTGTTAACTCATCAGGCTCTTTCATTTCATAAATTTCGGTCCAATCTTCCTTCGCTAAATGGCCTTTCAGTTTTAAATAGTTGATGTGAACATTTTCTTTTTGTTTGTGTGGTACTGTTATCCCGGTTTTACAAAAAATAACGACTGCGAAGTGATCAGTTACATGCGACTTAATTATTATCGGAGTATATTCTTCAATGTCTTATCAAAATGTGGTCTATACATGACGAGCTGTGTTTTTGAACTCTAGTAGGTTTATTAATAACACTGATGAAATTCTCCTCTGCTAGAAGGTTGAGGTAATTCAAGCTTTGTTCATTCTCTTCTAGTATATTTATGTTGAAATCACCAGTTATTATATGTTTATAATTATTTCTGCAATTTTTTTTCAAGTACTCATGAAAATTTGTATTGAATTCTTCGGTCAATACGTTATGTGGTTTATATAGCGCCGTGATTTGTAATTTGAAATTGTACCCGATGTTAACATTTATTTTCAATGCCTGTAGCTCTCCTATTGTAATTTTTAATGATCGTAATTGAATTTTTTGTTGATGTAAACTCCAACTCCATCATTCCTATTATAACTTCCGCCGTTGTATATTAAATCAAACCCTTCCAAATGAAATAAATTCAAATCTGCAATAAAGAACGTTTCTGTTAACACTATACAGTCATATCCCTTGGTTTCATGTAAAAGCACATGTAATTGATCAAAATTTTTACATATACTTCTAATATTGTTATGAAATAATTTAAAGTCCCTATACGGAATATTGGCTGTTAGAGTTGAATAGTCTTGTGTGCTTTCACACACAAGTGTATCAATTGTATTATATTTAAAATCCCTAATAAATTGGTCCATTAACTAAAATAAAATAAATAAACCTGTTAGGAATAGTCCGTCCTTTCTCTAGTGATTTCTACCTGCCGGATATACGATGAGCACTTTAAGTCTAAACTACCGTGATTCACATCGTATGATGTTTTAAATTTTTCATTTGACAACATACAATTACCACACTTGAACATAGCACTGTTACAATTATTTTCTGCATGTTCTTTTGCACACTTCACACACGAGATTTTCTTTGTACACTCCATTTAATTTTCCTGCGGCAATAACTTTTCGGAAAGCGGAACCATTGCATTCGATGACCGCCCAATTTGTGTCACCTTTTCTGGTTTTTCTATATAATTTGCATTCTATAACATCTTCATCTTTCATGAAATGATTTTGGTTTCTTATTGATTCAATCAATTCCTACTCTTTAGTTTCAATATCAATATTAGATATTATAACCGAAGGTTTTTTCATTTTGGTTTCTTTTATTTCGTAATTTCTTCCCATTTTTTTTCCAATTCTATTTTCATTTTTTCTTTTGATTGTTTTGTATCACATTTTATTACTAGTGATCCGTTTCTTGAGTTTGTAATCTTATTAATTCCAACTGAAATCTTTGATGGATTAATTATATTTTCCATCTCCGATTTTGTTTTGTGGCATGATTGTTTGTCATCATTTGGCACTATAAGAATGCAAGGTGTATTATTGCCTAATTTTTTTTCATTAATTCCGCTTTTAACTATTCTTGAGTAGGAGATTTGAGCCGCTCCTCTGTTCATTTCTTTTTCTGAATCATTTTTCTGTTCCTTCAACTTATCTTCAAGCAAACTTATTATTTTTTCTTTGTCTTCAATCGTAGATTTTTGAAGTCGAATTGTTTGAAATTCCAAGCAATCATTACAATGGTATTTCTAGTTTCTTTTCTCTTGTTGCATATATTTTATTTCTTCTGTACCTAACCCAGAACATCCTCCGCAATAAAACTTTTACAATCATCGCAGCAGGCTAGTTTCCTCGTTTTGGTTGACGAAGATTTACAACCTACGCATTCCATCTTCTCTTCGTTTACCGTATCCCTTTGCGCATATTGGAAATCCCTGTCTTTACTACAAATATGCAGTGCTATTTTCACTAATTTCACTTTTTAGCGGAACTATTCACTTATCAAAAATTATTTTTTCCTTGTTTCGATCTGTTAATTGAACGTTGTAAGTTGTCCAATTTTCACTTAATTTCGAATTGTTATACCACTTCAATCGATGATTTTACAGGAACCCGTAGAACGCGTGTAGCTTACTCGAACGCCCGTGAAAAAATGATATATAATATATATATATATATATATATATATATATATATATATATATATATATATATATATATATATATATATATATATATATATATATATATATATATATATATATATATATATATATATATATATATATATATATATATATATATATATATATTATATATATATATATATATATATATATATATATATATTTATATATAAATATATATTTATATATATATATTTCTGAAATTGATTTATTGACTGTTTGAGATATTTTATTTTGAAAATTTGCAGCAATAACAGGCTTCTTTTGATACGAAAAAGTTTATTTTTACTAACGTTTCGTTGTTATATTACAACTTTGTCAAAAGTAATGAAAAATTGGATTTATGAGTTACTATAGATATCAAATGTCAAACTTATTTTTAGAAAAATCAAATTAGTTTTTTTGTATCTTCTTTGTATATATATATATATATATATATATATATATATATATATATATATATATATATATATATATATATATATATAAATATATATATATATATTTTCTTGAAATTGATTTATTGACTGTTTAAGATATTTTATTTTGAAAATTTGCAGCAATAACAGGCTTCTTTTGATATGAAAAAGTTTATTTTTGTTAACGTTTCGTTGTTATATTACAACTTTGTCAAAAGTAATGAAAAATTGGATTTATGAGTTACTATAGATATCAAATGTCAAACTTATTTTTTAGAAAAATCAAATTAGTTTTTTTGTATCTTCACTCATTGATTTTCATTATCAGAGGAATATTTCTGGCTTAGAAATATTCATTCACTACTTAAATATTACATTCCCTTACCATATATTCCAAAATTATGTACAAACATTGCTAAAATATTAGAACCTTATAATTTAAGAATAGCACATACTGCCAAAAGTCCAATCGAAGAAATATATACAAAATTAAAAAGTAAAACTGTAACTCAGAGAAAAACTCATACACTTTATAATATTACGTGTAACAATGGCAATAAAAGCTATATCGGACAAACAGCACAAAATATGGAAGAGAGAATCGAAGACCATAAATACGCAAAAACTCAAATAACAGCCTTACATTAGCATAAAATAAGAGAAAAACACGATTTTGATTACAAAAATACGAAAATTTTAGCAACTGAAAGGGACAAAAAAAGTAGAGAAATTTTAGAAATGTTACACATTCGTAAAAATTTAGAAAACACAGTAAATGAAATAACAGACATTAAACATCTTAATTCTATTTACAACAACTTAATAATCCTCAAAAATAACACTCACAAAATAAACACACAACAATCACCAAATATCACATCTCAAAACGTATTTTTTCCAATCTACCTTCAGTTTCACACACATAAACGAACAATATACATATTTTGGATAAGAATAAAAAACTATATGTAATTATATATATGTAAATATAAATCACACTTATTAGAATCACCTGGCTTACCATGAGTTTTTCAGAGGTTTCCTCATGGTGAAGAAGACTAAAACTTCCGGAGCGAATGCTGAGCCAGAAATATTCCTCTGATAATGAAAATCAATGAGTGAAGATACAAAAAAATTAATTAGATTTTTCTGAAAAATAAGAGAGGAGGAACAAAAATAAGAGAGGAATAAAAAAGGAAGAGAGAAGACAACTGTCAATTCAAGATCTGACATAGAGTATTTCGGAAGAATATATCATAATACAATCCACCTTGAAGACTGAGACGAGTTGATGCGAGAGAGAAGTTTATCATGTGACGAGACAAACGCGACACCTACAAACTTAATAAAGAATAAAAAATAATTCTATATAATAAGTTATAAAAAGATTTATAACTTATGTAAAGATTGTTGAATTGTAGATTAAATTGATATTAGATATTTTGAAAATGATAAATAATCGAAACGCGTAAATAAAAGTTTTTGTATTATTAAATATAGTTATTAATTGTGAGAGTTATTTGATGACATTAACCTAGTAAAAAATAAACCTATATATATATATATATATATATATATATATATATATATATATATATATATATATATATATATATATATATATATATATATATATATATATATACTGAGATATTTAATTTATTTTAATATTCAATATATATATATATATATATATATATATATATATATATATATATATATATATATATGCTTGAAATTGATTTATTGCCTGTTTAAGATATTTTATTTCGAAAGTTTTTTTTTTATTTTTAATGAAAATTTTTATTTCACACACATAAACTAACAATATACATATTCTGGATAAGTATATAAAAAACTATATGTAATTATAAAATGTTAATATGAATCTTATTAAAATCACCTGGCTTACCATGAGTTTTTCAGAGGTTTCCTCATAGTGAAGAAGACTAAAACTTCCGAAGCGAATGCTAAGCCAGAAATTTTCCTCTGATAATGAAAATCAATAAGTGAAGATACAAAAAAACTAATTTGATTTTTTCTAGAAAATGAGTTTGACATTTGATATATATAGTAACTCATAAATTCAATTATTCATTAGTTTTGACAAAGTTGTAATATAACAACGAAACGTCAACAAAAATACAGTTTTTCATATCAAAAAAAGCCTGTTATTGCTGAAAAATTTCGAAATAATATATATATATATATATATATATATATATATATATATATATATATATATATATATATATATATATATATATATATATATATATATATATATCTTGAAGAAGTTCTGAAAAAAATACCAACGATTCTCATCATGATTCAAAAATCACACACTCAGTGAAGGAGCTGTAGTGAATGAAACTACTGGCCTAATTTGATATCCTAGTTTATGTAATTTAATAAAAGAGTGAAGTTGTGGTATTATTGGATTCGAAACAATGATTTTATAAATCTCTTTATTCTGAATCAAAATATTCGTACTTCTGACGGCAGCTTCTACATTTTTCTGAAATTTAGTAGTTGGGTCATTCTTCAATAGCTTATAGTTACCAGCGCTAAGAAAATCTAATGTTTTTTTGTAAATAATCACACTTATTTAATGCTATAACAGTATAACCTTTGTCAGCTTTAGTGAATATGATATCATCCAAGAGGATTTTTTGCTTGATTGACTTTACAATAGACATTTCCGATGATTTGCTGTGGTAGTTGTAATATTCATTTTTTATGATATTGGAAGCTAGGTGTTCGACTAATGAGTTATCAGGTAAATTTCTTACAGCTGTTTCAGTATCGACGGCAAGTTGTTCAAAATTACTAGTTGATCGAGTTGATTGTAAATTATAATAATAAAACAACTTTATTGAACGGAAACTCATTACAGTATTTCCTTAATTATAAACAACAAACAAGTAGAAGTACATAAGCAACGGAAACCATTTCAAAAGGTGGTTAATATTGGCTTTCGCCAGTCTTACTATCAACCCCATAGAAGCAATATATTATTCAAAACAATGATTTGCTTTCCCTTTTTCTGCTCATCTAAGAGTATATTTTTCATTTGTGTTTTGAAATGCAATAGTTTCATCGTTTTGTATTTATTATTCAGTTGGTTGAAATATTTAGAGACCAAGTACGAAATTGATGCCTGAAACTTCATGGTATCGTGTTTAGGTATATTTATCCGCATTTTGTCACGAATATTTCGAGGATGTAATTTATTTCTAAAAACAATTTTTTCGGCCAGATACTTGGGACAAGATGTTGATAAAATTTTATATATAAATACATAAAATTGTGATTGAAACCTGAAATCCATTTTTAGAATTTCAGTGGAATTATATATATGACTTATATGATCAAAACGTCTTATATTGTAGCAAAATGGTATGCAGGTATTTTGTAAAAGTTGTAATTCGTTTTTGAGTTGTACAGTTAAACAGTGAAAATATGCGGCATTAACATAATTACAACGTGACATAATTTAGGAGTTTATAAGAGTTAATTTTGATTTATTGTCTAAGATATATTTGAGCGGTGAAAGAGATCTGAGTTTAAGATATGCTGTTTTTAATTGCAGTTTTATATGTTTTCGAATATTAATTGTTGATCCATTAACAGACGGAGATTTTTAACTGCAGTTACAGTTTATAACATAACAAATTATGTTTGAAACCTTTTTGCAATAAATTAACTTTTCTACTGTCGAAATTAGTATTGGATAAATTAGTGAATCTTTCAAAAAATTTATGGTTAGAATATTGGTTTCGTTTTTTCTGTTTTTCAAATTTCGGTTTGTTACTAACAAGAGAATTCAGCTTACGTTGTTGTACGGTGAAATTTTTATGAATAATTTTATTTACTCTTAATCTAGTTTCTGAATCAAAAATGTCGAATTCTATATTATGTAACCTATACAATAGTTCAGAATGAATTACCTTGAGATATATGTTATAGGTGTCTCGTTTCTTGAAGAGGATCTTCTGTTTTTCTTTCAACCATCTAAGATTACCCTCCATACCTGCTTTGTCGGCTGGAATACCTTGGTTACTCGTTCTTAAGCTCATGTATTTGGGAAAAACATTGAACTTGTGGCAAACGGAGAAAAAATACATGTTCTGATTCGAGACTGCACATATGAGTAGTAGTTTCAAATAAAATAAGGCCAAAAAGCTAGTGGTTGCTTTTTTCAAATTAATAATTGATGAGGCCGATACCACGTTTCGATGAAATTCACCTTTTTATAATGATACCTGTGGACTGATGACATTTCTGGAATACATACAATAGCTAAACTTGAATTATGAATACAGAGAAAACAGGTAGATAACGAGTAGAAGGGATCAATTCGTACTGAACTAATACATAGGAAACTAAGTAATTTTGAAAAGATTGAGAAGGAGGCTTGAGGTATGATCAATTTGGCTGTTCAACAGGTTGCCAGAATATTTGTATTTATTAATTTGAAGTGATTCTAACAAATTAAGCTTCATTCCCTCATTTGCGGTATTCAAAATTTTAAAATCAGAATTGAATATATGATTTTCATTAATCAAATAATTTGCATAATGTGAATCTGTCTTCTGATTATCAAAGCTACTTTTATGTTCAGAAATTCTTATTTGAAAACTTCTAATTGTTCTTCCAATATGAAACTTATCACAACTACCACAGTTTATTTTATATACTCCTGATTTTTTATTTTTTTTTGACCTTGGATTTGTTATTTTTGATATGTTTTTCTAAGTTACTTCCAGTACGGTGAGCAATGTTAATGTTATACTTGAAAAAAAGAAATTTGAGTTTTTCACTGGAATTACCGATGTATGTATAACTGATATAGTTGATATTGTTTTTGACTAGGGGATAAACCAAACCAATCGCCTTTTGAAGTTTTTCTTTAATATCATATTATCTATTATTTCGGGATTATAATCATTATTCACGGCTATTTGCTTAATCAAATTTTTCTCGGTGTTGAAATTCGTTCAAGAAAGAGGAATTTACCAATCAAACTATTGAAAGCTGCCATTTTGTGTTGAAATGGATGTATGGAATTATTATGTATAATACTATCTGTATGTGATGGTTTATGAAAAATTGAAAAACTATGGTTGTTATCCAGTTTCACTATTTTAAGATCTCAAATGTTAATAGAGTTTTCTTTCTCAAGTTGCAAAGGGAATGTAATTTTAGGGTGTAACGAATTGAATGAATGTCTGAAAAGGGTCGAGTTGCCGAAGAGTACCAGTGAAACAGCAGATAATATCATCTACATATCTATACCAATAAATAAATTGACTACTAATGGGGTGACAACGAATTAGTTTTTCTCAATAATCCATGAAAATTTCAGCGAACAGGAGACTGAGTGGATTTCCCATAATTAATCCTCCAGTTCTACTATAAATTCGGTTATTTACACAAAAATTATTTTGTTCGAGACATAATTCCACAAGCGACAAGATATCGGATTTTATCAGAGGATTTACAAGATTGTTATCAAGGTATTTTTGTATTAGGTACAAGGATCCTTGAGTGAGATACTTGGAAATAGGTTAAAGGAATTACCTGGTAAGTAAATGTTTTCAATTTTACTGACTAAGTCATAAGCATTTTTGATTGAAAATTTTGGTTTAAATTGACAATAATCTTTGATTATTTCTATTAAAAGATGGGATAGAAATACTGAAGGAGCTGCTGTGAATGACACTACTGGTCTAATTGGATATCCTGGTTAATGTAATTCAATTAAAGAGTGAAGTTGTGGTATCATTGGATTCGAAACAATGAGTTTATAGATATCTTTATTCTGTATCAAAATATTCGTACTTCCGACGGCAGCTTTTATATATTTCTGAAATTTAGTAGTTGGGTCATTCTTCAATAGCTTAGAGTTACCAGCGTTAAGAAAATCTAAGGTTTTTTATAAATAATCACACTTATTTAATGCTAGAACAGTATTACCTTTGTCAGCTTCAGTGAATATGATATCATCCGAGAGGATTATTTGCTTGATTGACTCCACAATATATTTTAATTGGTTAGTTATGAATTAAATCCAACCACAAAAAGAAATAATTGAGTTGAAAGATTTTGAAAGAAATGTATAGGAGTTTTTGTTTCGAAACGGATATAATTGAAGATCTTCAAGATTGCAAATTACTATAGAAGAGTGCGTTAAATATTTTTAGTGCTACTTAGCGTCCCTAACTTTTGTAGGCTGTAATAAGTAGCACGATTGCATGTGCTTTCCGAATTTTCGCGGATTGTTGGCGAATTTGATGAAGAAACTACCCCTAATTTAACATTGATCAGAAAAGCTTGGATTAATTTCAGGAGAATACATTTAAATTATTTTCAACTGTGAAGAATTTCTCTCTTAATGATTGTTACTAAATTAACACGTGGACAATATAAACGCAGATTTTTATGCATATTTCAGAATATTCTTTCATTGAATTAAAAATGACCGAATAAACAAATCTCTAGGATTGAATGTCTCAAATGAAATTTCCTGTAATCCTTACAAATCAATATATAATGAAATTTAGGATGTTTAATCAATAGTCAATCTCTCATTGACTTGTCTTTTATGATCTAGTGTGATTTTGATTATCATACCTGCCATTTTTTACGCGGTTTTCTGTTGAATTTTAATTATTAGATTGTGTTCTTTTTCTTTGTTATAGAGAAAAACACATTCTGCTTCTTACCAATATGGTGATAAAAAACAGAGTGTATTTCTGTATGAAACTATGCATTATCTCAAAGTAACAGATGGATCTATTTATATTTTTGTTCGTTTTTCTATGTACTCATTACTGGTAATGGTATGAGTATTATTGGAACTCATGAGTTACTATAATATAGGTAGGAATAATCATATAGGGGTTGATTTTTGCCAAGTTTTCTAATAAGTAGCGAATTTGAAATATATTATAATGTGCTAATCTCTTGCTAGATATTCACATAAATTAGGAGTTTATAATATTCTGAAGATAAAACAAGCATTACAAAATATTTCAAATGATTTCCTGAAAATTATCGTATTCGGTTCGTCACCTAGGTATTAACTTTGGTTCGAAATATACGTGTATCGAAAATTACAACAAATATTTCTTACAATTTATTTATAGTGTGTTTATAATTTAAAAATAGTGAAATAGGTGAGAAATTACTTCAATGGGGACATTACTATAAATATACACTGAATTATCAGTAATTCAAAATTTGATAAATATTATTTCATTCCAACTCTTCAAGTTAATAATTTGTTGACACTGTCAACGTCTTTAAGCGAATGAAATAAACGTGAAATATATTGAAATAAGCTAGTTTTTAATGAAAATTAAATTGGTTATTCTCATCAATTATTCAATGAAATTCCAATAAATTAAACATACCAATAAGTAACACTTTGAAGGCCCTAAATTTGAATTCGTTGTCACTAAACACAAACACTATAACAAAACCGTAAAACCTGTAACATAAACAATGGCTTGGAAAAGGTGATTTTTTCTTATTTGGGATTGAGTAAATCTAAAGTGCTTGTAAAATAATTTATTCGTTTTTATTTTGAATTAAAATAATTAGCTCTCTACATAAGATACATTTAAAAAATATTTACATTTAAGTTGGAAATTGCACAATTTTAACAAAAATTCAAGGCATTTACAATTAGAGATCACTCAAGGATTTCATAGATTGCGGATTTTCGCAGGCTTGTATATCATCTTCCTTTTTGCATTGCGGGCCCATTTCTTGTTTTTCATCGATTTCCGTCTTCTTTTACTCTCTTTCTTCTCAAGTACATAGAGCTTTTCCATTTGGCTCGTAAGTAGAGCCAGTAAACGCAACTTCTCATACCTTGACATTTTACTTTTCCACAAGAAGAATTCCATTTCATTAATAAACGTTGATAAATTCATGATGTCAAGCTTCAACTAAACAATTGTATGTGATGCACACACTTCTTTCAAAACAGTTTGATGCACACTTCTTTCAAAACAGAGCTGTTCAACTGAATAAACCCACTTACTTGGAGAGGAATGGCAAAATGAAACAGCACATAAATCAGATTAGCTGTTCAACTGAATAAACCCACTTACTTGAAGGAATGGCAAAATGAAACAGCACATAAATCAGTTTTGTGGATTAATTACGACTTCTCTTATACTGAATGATGTTAAGCAAGTTCAATACTTATAAGATATACCTACCTTGAACGTATAAAACAAGAAGGAGAAAAGGAGGGGGAGAAGTGGATCGTTTTTGTATCACTTCAACTAACCTAAGAGTGAGGACCATAGAATACACTGATGTTATACAAAGAACGGAAGAATCGTATACCTGAAATTGAAAAAGGAAAATCAGTTTCTTTTATCATTAACTAAAAATGTGGTCAAAGGTACAAAATAATTATACAAATAAAATTTCTAAACAGATGAAAAAATTTTACATTTTTAAGATCGGAAAACATAAATATTTAAGAGTGTTGGCGTTTACTTGATGTAAATTCATTATAATTGAATATAAACTAAAATTCAAACACTTGAACTTATGATTTACACTTTATTGACTACATAGCATGACGCGTTTCGTCGTTACAAACGACCTCTTCAGATGCTTACAGAATAATTATTCTGTAAGAATTTTCAGAATTATTCAAAGATTCTCAGAATTATTTTGTAAGCATCTGAAGAAGTCGTTTGTAACGACGAAACGCGTCATGCTATGTAGTCAATAAAGTATAAGTCGTAAGTTCAAGTGATTGAATTTAAGTTTATATTCGAAAAACATAAAATTGAAAATGAATTAATTGAAGATAGGTAATCAATCTAATCTGCTACCTGGAATATTGTAATTGAACGAATTAAGTGAAGGGCTATTATCGCAACTTTGTCAAAATTAATGATATATATATATATATATATATATATATATATATATATATATATATATATATATATATATATATATATATATATATATATATATATATTTTTTTGAAAGTTTTTAGCATTAACAGGCTTTTTAATATGAAAAAGTTTATTTTTGTTGACGTTTCGTTGTTATATTACAACTTTGTCAAAACTTATCTTGTTATATTACAACTTTGTCAAAACTAATGAATAATTGAATTTATGAGTTACTATGGATATCAAATGTCAAACTTAATTTTTAGAAAAATCAAATTAGTTTTTTTGTATATTCACTTATTGATTTTCATTATCAGAGGAATATTTCTGGCTCAGCATTCGCTTCGGAAGTTTTAGTCTTCTTCACCATGAGGAAACCTCTGGAAAACTCATGGTAAGCCAGGTGATTCTTACATATATACAATTACATATAGTTTTTTATATACTTATCCAGAATGTGTATATTGTTCGTTTATGTGTGTGAAATTGAAGGTAGATCTGGAAAGAATGAGTTGTGAGATGTGATGTTTTGTGATTGTAGTGTGTTTATTTTGCGAGTGTTATTTGTGAGGTTTATTAAGTTGTTGTAGATAGAATTTAGATGTTTAATGTCCGTTCTTTCATTGACTGTGTTTTCCAAATTTTTACGAATGTGTAACATTTCTAAAATTTCTCTACATTTTTTGTCTCTTTGAGTTGCCAAAATTTTCGTATTTTTGTAATCAAAATCATGTTTTTCTGTTATTTTATGTTTATTTAAGGCTGTGATTTGAGTTTTCGCGTATTTATGTGCTTTGATTCTTTCTTCGAGATTTTGTTTAGATTAGTTTTGACAAAGTTGTAATATAACAACGAAACGTCAACAAAAATAAACTTTTTCATATTAAAAAAGCCTGTTAATGCTAAAAACTTCAAAAATAAATATCTCAAACAGGCAATAAATCAATTTCAAGATATATATATATATATATATATATATATATATATATATATATATATATATATATATATATATATATATATATATATATATATATATATATATATATATATATATATATATATATATATATATATATATATATATATATATATATATATATATATATATATATATATATATATATATATATATATATATATATATATATATATATATATATATATATATATATATATATATATATATATATATATATATATATATATATATATATATATATATATATATATATATATATATATATATATATATATATATATATATATATATATATATATATATATATATATATATATATATATATATATATATATATATATATATATATATATATATATATATATATATATATATATATATATATATATATATATATATATATATATATATATATATAATAATTTTTAAGGATTTAATGACTCAATATTTTACAGTGGTACTCTTTTCTCTTTACCAAGCTTTTGCAATTTTCTTTATTGCTTCTTCAGGGTTATGAGAGTTGAGGTTATAATCATTAAACTATTTAGCAGTAATAACATAAGCGCAATTTTCAAACTATCTAAAATTTCTTATTCAGTCTCAATATCAATATATTATTTTAGGTTAAATGCATTTAACCTAAATTATAGGTTGAGATGATACGTGACAAGAATATGCATTTAACCTAAAATAATATATTTATATTGAGACTGAATTAGAAATTCTAGATAGTTTGAAAATTGCGCTTATGTTATTACTGCTAAATAGTTTAATGATTATAACCTCAACTCTCATAACCCTGAAGAAGCAATAAAGTAAATTGCGAAAGCTTGGTAAAGAGAAAAGAGTACCACTGTAAAATATTGAGTCAATAAACCCTTAAAAATTATTATAAATAGTATACTACAGACTCTTAAATAACATACAAATATATATATATATATATATATATATATATATATATATATATATATATATATATATTTTTTTTCATTAGTTTTGACAAAGTTGTAATATAACAACGAAACCTCAACAAAAATAAACTTTTTAATATCAAAAAAAGCCTGTTATTGCTAAAAACATTCAAAATCAAATATCTTAAACAGGCAATAAATCAATTTCAAAAAATATATATATATATATATAATTATATATACACATATACATATGTTTTTTTTCTAAATTATCCATGAAAATTTCAGCCAACAGGAGACACAGTGGATTCCCCATAATTAATTCTCCAGTGCTACTATAAATTCGGTTATTAACACAAAAATAATTTTGTTCGAGACATAATTCCAGAAGCGACAAGATATCGGATTTACAAGATTGTTATCAAGGTATATTTGTATTAGGGTACAAGGATCCTTGGGTGGGATACTTGGAAAAAGGTTAACCCAAGACATCAATTTGGAATTACTTGGTAAGTAAATGTTCTCAATTTTACTGACTAAGTCATAAGAATTTTTGATTGAAAATTTTGGTTGACATTGACGATAATTTTTGATTATTTCTATTAAATAATGGTATAGAAATACTGAAGGAGCTGTAGTGAATGAAACTACTGGCCTAATTGGATATCCTAGTTTATGTAATTCAATAGAAGAGTGAAGTTGTGGTATCATTGGTTTCGAAACAATGATTTTATAAATCTCTTTATTTTGAATCAAAATATTCGTACTTCTGACGGCAGCTTCTACATTTTTCCGAAATTTAGTAGTTTTTCGAGATTGAGCTGTGTTTACATACGGTCGCGTGTACAGGTGCTAATCCTGTTGTATCGAAATCTGTTTTTGAATAATTATAAGTGATAAAATTATCGGTATTGAATCAGTTCAAAACTATGTTCAATATGCATAATAACAATCCGCCAGACCCAGGGGGTATACCATCTACATCTAATGCCATAGTGGATGCTTTGAACTTATTAAATGACAATTCTTTAGAAATGGATCATGAAGCTTCCAACCCATTGACCGTCCCGGTGAGTTCGTTCCATAACGACATTTCTAGTGAAATTTCTTTACCTTCAAATATGACATCTGAAAATTTGTTGGAGAAAAGCATTGTCGAAAACAGTAATAAAAAATCTTTCTCAAACAATAACAAAGTGAAACGTGACAATTCATTGAGATATCAGTTATCTGATGTAGGTCCATATCTTGTTTATATAGATTCGATCGATCCTAATATAAAAAACTTGTCTCAAATGGTAGTAGGAAAATTAATATTCCGAAATGATAACAAAATTGCTGAGAATGTGATTCATATTAAAAAATCTGGCATTAAACGTGTCGTAGTCGAAATGAGAACATTCACAAGTGCTAATTTACTTTTATCGTCGAATCTACTGAAAGATAACAAATTAGAAGCATATGTTCCTTTATTTTTGTTGCGTCGTTTAGGTGTAATAAAACACATAGATTTGGATATAGGTATAGATGAATTGAAATCGTGTATTAGCCCAGTCAGGGGAGAAGTTTGTAATATTACAGAAGCTAGAAGATTGAACAGGAGGGTAGTAAATGAAGATAAATCAGTCAAATATATTCCAACATCATCTGTTCTTTTAACTTTTAGAGGACAACGGTTACCTTCTAAAGTCGGTCTTTTTGGTTGCATTAGAGAGGTTAACCCTTTCGTTCAAAAAGTAGTTCAATGTGGCAAATGCCTAAGATATGGTCATTCAGAAGGTTTATGTAATAGCTCGGTTAGATGCGCCAAATGCGGTAATAATCATGACAGTCAAAATTGTCTGGCAGACAAACTAAATTGTGTACATTGCCAGGGAGAACATCTTTCTAATAACAGGTCTAAATGTCCAGTATATGAAAAACAAAAAACAATTAAACAAAAAATGGCGGAAGATAATATATCCTTCAAAGAAGCCTCCAAGAAATTGGACCAGTCATATGCTAATATATTATCTAACGAGAATAAAAATGTTTCTCACAAACTTGGAACATCATCAGGTTTTCCGAATGACAGGTATTCTAATAATGAAGTTGGTTCATCTAAGAAAAGAAAAATAAATGTCTCTTCCATAAATCAAATAGAATTACTCAAAAATCACAATCAAATCATCTCTATTCCCCACTCAGAACTTGGAAACGGAGTGTGCGTTAGAGAAAAAACCGGTAACGTTTCAGATTCTATAACAGATGAGTCTGATAGTAGTAATCTTCTAGATACAATTTTCAATATAGTTCTAAAATGTTTATTAGATTTAAGTGGTTCAAATTATTCAGTTTCCGACAGATCTTTTCAATTATCTTTGAAAAGTAGAATCAAAAACTTTTTCAACAATGACCCCAGAAATTCGAATACTACAATGGAATGCTAGATCCATATTGACAAATAAGGGTCAACTAGAACATTTTTTAGAGGATAGGAATATTGATATAGCTTGTATTAGCGAAACTTGGCTTCAACCTCAATTCAATTTCTCGATCAAAGGGTACAATACATTTAGGAATGATAGGATTCAAGGTAGAGGAGGAGGCGTTCTCCTTCTTCTTAAAAAGAAATTTGCTTTCGAGTTAATTTCTGACATGAACTATCCTGTTGGCATAGAAGTCGCAGGAATTTCAATCAAATCGCTGGATAAAAAGAAAATTTACTTATTCTCTATTTATAATCCACCCAGGACAAACATCTGTCAGCGAGATTGGAACAAATTTTTCGAATCTATCACTGAAGATTTCGTAATATACGGCGATTTTAACCTGCACCATTCATATTGGGGATCTAACCAAGATAGCAAATTTGGATCGGAACTAGTATCAGCTATAGAAGAAAATAACTTTTTTATATCGAATAATGGAGAATCTACGCGTATTCTCAGCCCTCCTGAAAATATTTCAGCGGTTGATTTAACCATCACGGGAAGCTCACTTTTTCCATTTGTCGATGATTGGAAAGTGTAAACTGTTTCTTTAGGGTCAGATCATTTTCCAATCACATTCACAATAAAATCAAGGGATATTCTGCAAAGAAATGTGGTTTCCACTCCGAAATTAAATATCAAAAAAGTAGACTGGGTGAAATTTTCTGATATTCTGTCAGAAAAAACAGAAATTAGTAAAACAGCCAGAGACTATGAGTATTCAACATTCACGGAAAGTCTTTCGGTGGCATGTCATTCCTCTATACCAACTTACACACATGAGAGGAGCTTCAGCAATATTAAATTTTGGTGGAACAATGAATGTAAAATAGCAATTGAAAACAAGAAAGCGGCTTTGGAAAAATACCTGAAAGAATCAAACTCGTCTAATTTTATCATTTTTAAAAAACTTGAAGCTATCGCACGCAAAACGGTCAAGCAGAGCAAAAGAAACTCATGGAGACACTTGTGCTCTAGTTTGAGCAGCACCACCCCCATAACAAAAGTTTGGAAGAGTATAAAAAAAATTAAGAATATTTCCTACTCTCCATCCATTGGTGGTAGATCAATGGACTTTCGATTTCCATAACAAACTCGCTCCCGCTTCTACTAGTCAACAAGAAAAAATACTTCCTCCAGGTGATGATAACGATATCATGGACAAGAAATTCACTTTGTCAGAGTTCGAAAGAGCTCTTAAATATAAAGCCATTAGCGCTCCAGGAAAAGACGATGTACAGTATATCATGGTATCTAACCTTCCGCAGAACGCAAAGCTACACCTACTCCACATTTTCAATACTATATGGTCAACCGGAAGAATTCCTGAGGATTGGAAAAAGTATATTATTGTTCCTATTTTAAAACAAAACAAAAATCCAAGAACAGCTGACTCCTATCGTCCAATTTCATTAAGCTCTTGTATTTTAAAAACATTCGAAAGAATAATCAAGTATAGACTGGAATGGTGGTTAGAGGCGAATAATAAATTTCCAAAAACTCAGTTCGGCTATCGTAAGGGGTTCTCGACTTATGACAGTGTTTCTCATTTAATATCCGACATCAATATTGCGTTCACCAAGGGTGAATATTTGATGGCCCTATTTGTTGACCTGATAGGAGCATACGACAATGTCATATTGGAGGCTCTTGGCAGAGAAATGAGTAACATCGGGTTATCTCGGCGATTTACCACTTTTATAATTAACCTTTATTCAAACAGACAAATTTTTGTAAAAGTGGGAGAAAATAGCATAGGACCAAGGATCTCCAGTTTAGGTCTGCCACAAGGAAGTATTTTATCCCCCATTTTATATATCATACTCTATCACAGACTTGAAAAAATTTTCAATAACCCTAATATCAAAATTCTTCAATACGCCGACGATATATGTTTATATGTCCACAACAAAGATTTAGCTGAATGTCAAAGTTCATTAAGTGACGCAACTGCCATATTTAAAAAGTTTCTCCTCAACAACGGCCACGAAATTTCCATCGAAAAATCTAACGTTTGCACGTTCACAAGAAAACGAACACTAATGAATAATTCAATTAGACTTGGAAATCTAACTTTTACACATAGAGAGTCGGTCAAGTTTTTGGGAATAGTATTAGACAAGAAAATATCATGGAAACACCACATATTTCATGTAGCGAATAAAACATCGAAAAGCATCCAACTTTTAAAGCAAGTTTGTCACAACAAATGGGGAGCTGATCAATTAACTGCTATCCTTTTCTATAAGTCATATGTCAGATCAATAATCGAATATGGTTGTATTTTCTATGGGAACGCCTCTGATTCATTACTATCAAAATTAGATGTCTTTCAACGCAAAGCCCTCAAAATTTGCATGGGATTATTAAACTGCACTCCCAACGAAGTTGTTCTTGCAGAGGCAGCAGAACTTCCATTATCCTTTCGAAGACAACTTCTTTCCAGAAAATTCGTTCTGAAACATATGGCCATATCATCTCCAATTCTTCAATAAATCAACCACCTGCACATTTTAACTCTTACTCACAAATACTGGATAATAAAGAAAGACCCTCTCCCTACATCAGCCTACAATTATCTAAGTAATTATTCGAGAGAGATAATGAAATCAAATAAAATGCTGTTCTTCACTGTTGAGTTAGAATTATTCCAAAGTATTAAAAAAATACATATTCCTGAATACAGTCAGAGTCTGACAACGGTCGAATTTTTGGAATTAATTGATAAATTTTACAAAACTATCACCAAATATATACGGATGCCTCCAAACAGCAAAAAAGTGTAGGATGTGCTTTTTACGATCCTAAACTTGAACTTGGTTCTCAGTTTCGTCTGAAAGATGAATTTTCTATATACAGTGCAGAACTTTTCGCGATTTGGAAGTCTTTAGAATATATTATTCATTCTCAGCTACCCTCAAAAAATTTTCTTATCCTAACGGATAGCATGAGTGGACTCCTTAGCTTGAAGAATATACAACCAAATTGGAAATTCAACTATATTCATAAGAATATACTTTTATGCCTCCAAATTATTAAAACACAAGGATCAACGGTACAATTTCTCTGGGTTAAAGCTCATTCAGGAATCTTAGGTAATGAAAAAGTGGATTCGTTAGCCAAAGCTGCCATCAGCATACCACATTACGACACATCATTATGTGTTTACTCAGACATTATTCCCCTCATCAAACAGAATCTTGACGAGAAGTGGAAAATTTATTTCGAAGATAAACAAAAGGGACGGCATTACTCATCGATACAGCCTTTCCCTCCGAAAGTGCCTTGGTTCAAAAACCTTGCTGGAGACAAATTCAATAGAGACTTCTTTCGCGCATTAACAAGACTGAGAAGCGGTCATGCAATATGCCCTGAATACCTCTATAAAATCAACAAGAAAAATAACCCACTGTGTGAGTGTGGTGAAAGAGGCAGCATAAATCATATATTATTTCAGTGTACTAATAATCACCAGGATCGTGAAAAGTTAGATAAAGCTATATATAATGTTTCTAAATATCTCCAACCCTATAACCTGAATATGGCCCTCAGTCTAAATAATATTTCTATCTACTGCGAAATTTACTCATTTATACGTAGACTTCAACTAAGCATTTAAATGAAAACTTCACTAAGGTTAGGTCATCTGTCGAACTTCCTGTGTTCTCTATCCTATATGTAAAATACCCATGTTAATCCGAGACTTTCCCTGTATGTGTATGAAGATATAAAATCGCTATGATCAGTCCCTTAGCGTATTGTGTCCCTGCAAATCCTACTTGTCATCATCGTTAAATTCTAAAGATCGTTTAGGTGATTTAGAAATTGAAATAGAAAGTTTCTATTATTAAATGTTCATAGTCGATCAAAAGGCCCACAACTAACCTGCTGGCAAATGTCGAAAGATATGCCATAGCCAATAATTTAAAAAAAAAAAAAATTCAGTAATTTCGATATTGTATATTCATAAAACATAAAAATTTAGACAATAAAATGGTGAATTAACAAATGTACAAACATAAAAATTCAGACAATAAAATGGTGACTTAACAATAAAATGATTATTCAACAAATGTACATATGATTAGCTTATTGACTTTTTCATAATATATAAAAAATTGTAATAAAAACAAATACAGAAGTTCTAATTATAGAAATATAAATTTATAACAAAATGTTCATTCATATCAATCAACAATATTTCAGTAGTTCATCCAGAAGTGTGTCGATGTTCTCATGCCAACCTACATCATAGTGACCCCATGCTAAAGTTCTAAAAGAGTTTTTCAACAAAAAACGCTTATCGTCAAAAGAAGATAATGCAATTTTATTTCTCATTACGGTAAACATATCTGAATATCTCATTACAATGTAAACAAGATCTGAAAATTGACATTACGCACAAAAGTGATTCATTTTTGGTAATAACATTCTTATAATCGGATAGATGAATATTTTTTCCAACTAAATTCTTACTGATACCCTTCGCTTTCTTATCAACCTTATCTAATAATTCTACACAACAAGCTTTGGCTCCCGTACCGTAGAAACTCTTAATAACTTGACCAGCATATTCGTCTTTCATTTTGCCTATTTGTGACACGTTTGGAATAATGTTGTGCATATTTTGAGGTGAGTAATTGGAAAGGTCGAAATGTTGTGAATTTTGCTTAATATCTTCATATATATTTTCTGTGAATACTTCACCAGAAGTGAGTCTGTATCACTATAAAGTAATGAAACCTTTTCACCATATTTTTGCTTCAAAAAATTATAAAAAAAATTATATATTACAGTTTTCGAAATATCCAAAACACAAAATCCCACATAAATAGGCTCATCATATGTCACACGCGTTTTATTCATTTCAATTGCTATTAAGTTCTCAGAAAATATTTCTCTATCTTTAAAGTGGGGTTTAGCAATCCAAGTTTCAGCTCCAAATTTTTTTCCCTGCTTTTCCCAATGACTAATTAATTTTATATCCCTTCGATTTTCAACATTTTCCATTGTTTCACCGAAAATACTATTAATTAATAATTTGAATAAATTTTTTTCAAAGACATTTTTTGAATTGTTTCGCAATTCTGTATTAAGGTCTATGTAAGGTTTCAACCAAGGGGATTGTTGAAATTTCAAAACTCTATGGATTTTTGTAAGAATTAATCCTTCTTCCAAACATTGTTTCAAAGATTCGAAGTGAATTACATAGTTCGTTTTATCAAATAAATTTGGTATTAGTTTAGGGGTTTTTCCTTGTGGAGGTATTATATTTTCCGGCAAAAATGGTAGATCATTATGTAAAACATGAAGCGTCTCAGGATAAGTAATATCTACCTCAAATATATATCCTTCGGATGCGTTATTACATAGATTTTCAATATTCAAATTCATGATTTCTTGCTCATTCAACCAATAAAAACCGCCAGTTGGTAAGAATTGACTCATTGAGTAACCATACAAATTAGTAGCATCTAAATACATTATGTATGATGATTCTTTTGTAGGATTATAATTTGGCAAGAATTTATTATTAGTTTCAGCGAATCTTTTAACACATATACTAACACCTCCACGTATACCCTTCTTAATGAAATGTATCATATCTACATCGGTAAGCAATTCTAATGAGATGTCTGTCTTTTTCAACATAGCATCCCAACTCAACGATGGAGCTGTTAAATACTGTGCAGGATCTAAAGAGTAGTGAGTTAAACATGTATTCCGAAAATTCTCGAAAATATCTGATAATAATAAAACATCTGACTTTAAATATAAATCTGAATATTCTCCTAAAGTTTGACAATCAAAGGTGCTCCAAACATGCTGAGCTCGCAAATATTTTTTTAAAGAAATATGCTCGTCACTCAATTTATCAAAAAAATTTTCTTCACTTGGTAATTTTGGATCATCTAGTTTGGACCGGTTATCTACATATGAGTAAGGAAATACGCCTTTCTCTCTTATCAAACTGAATTTAGTACTATCTGGAAAATATTTCCGTACGATTTCACATTGTTCATCATTTAATGTACTGGATAATTTATCTAAAGATGAAGCTAAAAATTTAAATCCATACTAATATTATAAATGCGAAAGTAACTCTGTCTGTCTGTCTGTTACTCTTTCACGCCTAAACGGCTGAACGGATTTTGATGAAATTTGGTATGGTGATAGACGATAACCTAGAAATGGTTATAGGCTATAAATAATCACTCTATCGTTCTTAGGGGGTAGGCAGTAGGCAGATAACTAAATTGAGTTAGTGATTTTTAGTCGTTTTTGTTGGAACTTTTGCTCTTTCACGTCTAAACGGCTGAACGGATTTTGATGAAATTTAGTAAGGTAATAGATGGTTACCTAAAAACGAATATAAGATCAAAATGATCACGTCATCGTACTTAGGGGATAGGAAGTAGGTAGAAAACTGAATTGAGTTAGTGATTTTTTTATGGCTTTTGCTGGGAGTTTTGCTCTATCATGCTTAAACGGCTAAACGGATTTTGATGAAATTTAGTTAGGTGATAGAGAGTAACCTAGAAAAGGATATGAACTATTAATATTCATGCTATCGTACTTAAGGCGTAGGCAGTAGGCAGAAAACTAATTAAGTTAGTGATTTTTAATCGTTTGTTTCAAAAGTTTACCTCACACACGCCTTAACGTCTGAACGGATTTTTATAATACTTGGTTAATTTAAAGATAGGATCCTAGGCACAGACACAGGCTACTTTTTACGGCGGGAAAATACTTCATTTCCGCGGAAATCTAGCTTGATCGTGTCAAGAAGCGCATGACGCCATAGCTACTGAAATGATTTTGATGGTTTTTTTTTAAACTGAGTGTTACTAAGACTTCAAGTTAGTATTTGATCACTTTTCTAACTTAGAGGGTAGATAGGTGCCATAATTTAGGGAATTTATGATAAAATTTTGATGCAACTGTCTTTATTTAACAGTTTTACTTGGATCGAAACTTAGCGAAATTCCATCACACTACTTAACTTATAGGGTAGGAAGGTAACAAAATTCAGACTACTTTTTACTCCGGGAAAATATCTCATTCCCACAGGAACCTATACATAGTTACCTATCTACAACATTAAAACTCGGTCTAGAATCACATTACGCCAAAACTATTGATCTGATTGTATACGATTTTTTATTCAACTGACTGTTACATTACATACAGATAAAATCTAATTACCTACACCACAGAATTAATATAGTATGTACTACATAACTAGCTACGCTTTAAACTTGAGGAGCTAATTAGATAGACATTTATACGAACTTAAGCCCAGTAATCAGTTCAGGATAGGTAATCAGTTCATCACCGAAATTATAACACCTACACATAGTTTGTTTACAATCAACGAGGGAAAATAATTCAATATAACGCAAACCTTCAAATCATACGTCGTCGTAGGGAATATAAGACGCTGCGCCGAGCGAAGAGGTGGTGCGGCGCTAGGGGAGGGCCGTGCCCAACTGTGCCTACCCAAGCGGGTAGGTAGTTTTTTTGGCAGGTAGAAGCATTAGGTAGTTAAGGTAGCTGTTAGATGTAGGTATTTTCATAACCAATCATTCATATCTCTAGGTTTACTCAGATACGTATTATTCTTTATTTTTGCACTCGCTTTCATTTGTTAATTCTCAATTCATGTGTAGGTTAAGTGTTTTTTAGCTCACATCAGGATGTTTATAGTTCGTAGTAAATTAGTTTAGTAATAGATTTTGTCATTATATTATAGTACTTTTGTGTTAGTTTGGATAGATAAGTAGGTAGTACCAGTAGTGAAGAAAATTGTGTATTGTAGTGTGGTACATAAATTCAATATTTTTGAATTTATTTTGTTAATTTAGGTTTTAGGTATAAAAGGTTTGTCAGGTGCATAGTTGTTTAGGTTCAATACGTAATTGATTGATTTAGATATTTAGGTTTTAAGTAAAAAGGTTTGCTTTATCGAAGTTTTAATAAAAAATTGTCTTATGTTATAGTTTTTAAAACTACCGATTTTAAAAATCTTTAATTATTGTTTTCGATATTCCACGCAAACGTAAATCCAATCTAAGCCGTAGCTCTACCAGAGCTCGAAATGCAAAAGTTACTAGAAGCCAAGAATCTGAAGAGCAGACTCAGACGCGTCAGATGTTAGATTTTCAGCGTGATGCGACTCAAAGAGCTTCTGAGACCTTAGAGCAGAGTCAGGCCCGTCGGGCCTTGGATGCTGAACGCCACGCATCTCAAAGGGCCTCTGAGACGTTTACACAGACTCAAGCCGTCAGGCCCTAGATGCTGAACGCCACGCATCCCAAAGAGCCTCTGAGACGTTTACGCAGACTGAGACCCATCGGGCCCTGGATGCTGAACGCCACGCATCTCAAAGGGCCTCTGAGACCTATACGCAGACTCAAGCCCGACAAACCTTAGATGCTGAGCGCCACGCATTTCAAAGGGCCTCCGAGACGTTTACGCAGACTCAGGCCCGTCAGACCCTGGATGCTGATCGCCACGCATCTCAAAGAGCTGCTGAGACAGTAATTTAGAAAAGAGTTGTTTTTCTCACGGACAATTATAAGTAGCTTGCTCACGTGTTTCAAGTCCACAGAATCTCCATGTGTTGGCCAGAGAGGAAAATACAAAGAACATAGTTTACAAAAATGTACTACACTAATAAGGCCTCTTATTTTTAGCTTCCTACATTATTATACTACTTACATTAAGTTAGTACTTCCTAAGCAGACGATGTTGCGGCTGTCACACTGTCCGACATCGGGGGTTGGCAGGTAGGTAGTTAGTAGTATTTTAAACGAATTACATTATTTACTTTTTATATATACTAAGGAAACATTAGGAGCTATCCATTATGTGCTTAGGTTGCTTTTGAACAAATGTTGATGTGAAGTTGAGGGCCGGAACACGATAGTGGGACATTGTTGCAGGGGGACTTACAGCCGGGAGAAAACAAAAAAACTTATGCGGACGAAGTCGCGGGTAAAAGCTAGTGAGTCTATAAATCTAAGTTCTACAAATTTCTGTTTACAGTCTCCTTCAACAGGGATGTATTTTGAAAAGGTTATGTACTTCTCTTTAGTTTGACCTATACAACTTTTACCTCCTTACCATTAATCGAAAGTTTCTTAATGAATAAACGTGAATCATAATTAGTTAGGTTGTGAATTATAACTGGTACAAATTTCGACGTTTTATAAAACAAATTACAATTTTGATGAGCAGCGCCTCTATAAAAACCGGTTAAGTGATCGGGGTCCCTAACTTTGATCGAATCGGGCATGAATTCTTTTTTACAAATATGACAAACGGAGCAAATTTCAAATTCATGTTCTTGAATATCAGTAAGCGGATCCATAGTAACTACACGACTCAGATATCTCGAGTGAATGTACCTCACATCATTTTCTAACGAAGTAATAAACCTTACGCAGCAGTCATTCCCCCGAAAGAATACATATTTAGATAATGAATCATCGAAAGCACACTTCATGTAATAGCCGCAAGAATATGGTTCATGTAAAAAAGTTTTCATTGTGAAAGATTTATCGGGATTTGGTTGAGCATTATCTAACGGTTTCAGCAAGCATTCAAAATCAGCATAAAAAACAAATGGAACTTTAATTTGTTTCTGATAATTTTTGAACTCAAAATATTTTCTGGGAGAAATTGCTTCAATTCATTTTGAATTATATTAGTTGATGGAATTTTAGCGTATAGTTGCCCACAATCTTTCTCACAATGCTTGGATAATCTTTCCGCAGATGAAAAATATTGCAGACAACCATCACAAAAATGTTTTTAAGGCTTATGCCGACTTATTTGTGAAGAAACCAGACCAGATAAATTTTTTATTGTGCAATAATGTAAATTTCCATCATCGTCGTCTAAAATTAAAAGATTGATGTGATAAGCTTTTTTGATACTACTGAAATATAGCGGACCAACTATTTCATATTTTCGTTTACCTTTATCCATTATTGATTCTAATCCATAAACATTGATTGAAATATTATCATTTAAGTTCAAAAAAGTTGAAATATTATCTAATTTGACCGGAAACTCAATACCGTTAAAATTAAAATATTGCGAAAAATGAGGATATGATTGTGGTAAATAATTAGGCCCGTCGGGTGTGAAAATACCTGCCATGAGTGCCCATCCAAAGCAGTGGTAATCGGTGTTCCTCACGTTGATTACAGCGTTCTTTTTACTTATACATTTCGGCAATTCAATGTAAGATGATGCTCTCAACGGATTGTAACGATTGATGTTCACTTTCAGATTCAATATTTTCACTAATGCCCAACCTAAACAAAAGGAGCGTATTAATAAATATCAATATAATAATTGAAAGTTCAACTTACCAGAATCCCTTTCCTGAAAATCGGTCATCTTCTGCGTAATAATGTTTTGAAATTTGTGGATGATGTCAGTCAAATTAGTCCCCAAAGTGATGATGACATTTTCGGTATTGAATGATTTTATGTCAAACAATTCTTTGTTCTCAATTGTGTAAAATCCAAACAACTCAAAGTTGAGTTTGAGTGTTGTCATTTGCGTGAGACTACTCCGAATAATGTCAATAATTTTGGTTTGGCTGGTATTTTTGTCGAAAAATTCTATTATGTCAATAATGTGGCCATCAGCATCAATACGATAAGAGACAACCCTATTCTTGAATGCTGAGGCAATTTTGGAAACTCCATTACCAACGGGGATGATGATGTTATTTTTATGTCCTTTGGACTTCAGATGGGCGTTGAAAAGATTGGATGTTATATCAACATCACACTGATAGCAATGTACCATACTTGGAGTCTGAGTCTTCTGCTTTTACTTTTCGTGGCAGTTGAATTTCAGATGCCTATTCAGTGATGAAGATGTTTTAAACTTAGCGTTACATGATAGACATTCGAATGGTTTCTTAAAAAAAAAATAAAATTTGAAAAAGTCAATAAACTAAAACAAGTCGCCTTCAGGTGCCATAAGTGTTTCATATAAATCATATAAACTGATAATTTGGAAAATAAAGCAAAAAAATTGATAATTTGGAAATAATATTTATAATTTGAAACGAAACAGTTATCTTATATATAAAATTCTCGTGTCACAGTTTTCGTTTCCATACTCCTCCGAAACGGCTTGAGCGATTCTCATAAAATTTTGTGAGCGTATTGAGTAGGTCTGAGAATCGGCCAACATCTATTTTTCATCCCCCTAAATGTTAGGGGTAGTCCACCCCTGAATTTTGTTTTTTATTTTTTAGACAAAATTTTCAGTTTTTATTTTTTTATGATACAACATACAAAAATACATACAATACTAAATTTTCACCCTTCTACGATCAACCCTTATTTTTTATAGCTGTTTATTTCTTTGGCGGCTTGATGATATTGTTGGCAGGCGATTTCAGGCAGACGTTGCCAGTAATTCCCCGTGGAACGCCTGCAGATGAATTGAATGCTTGCCTGATGGCATCACCTTTATATGTTACCGTTATTATGGAATAACGTAAAAACATTATCGCTAACCACTAATATGAGAATTCAACTTCAAAATGATCAAAGTGCTGCACAATTTTCCAAACAATTATTAGCTGTTGGAAATTGAAAAGTCCCAGTTGATGCGACATCTGGATAAATTACTCTTACCAACAACTTTTGCCGATTTGTAGACTCTCAATTAGCTTTTATTGAAGATGTTTTCCAAACATTAGTGAGAATTATCAGAATTATGCTTAGTTAAGTCAACGAACAATTCTTGCAGCAAAGAATAATGATATACACGCACTGAATTTCACCATTCAATCAAAAATTGCAGGCGATTTGGTGACATACAAATCCGTTGATTCCATAACAAATCCCGATGATGTAGTAAATTATCCAACGGAGTTTTTGAACTCTCTGGAGTTACCAGGATTTCCAGCACATAACTTGCAACTCAAAGATGGTACAGTTATTATGATATTGCGTAATTTGAATCCACCGCGACTTTGCAACGGTACTCGACTTTCGGTTAAAAGACATGCCGAATTTGATTGAGGCAACCATTATTAACGGAAAGTACGCAAGTGAAAATGTATGTATTCCTCGAATACCAATGATTCCGACTGATCTTCCGTTTGACTTCAAACGATTGCAATTTCCAGGTCGCCTTGCGTTCGCAATGACAATGAACAAGTCGCAAGGCCAATCGCTTAGTGTTTGCGGGATAAATTTAGAAAATCATTGTTTTTCACATGGGCAGTTATACGTTGCGTGTTCACGAGTTGGGAAACCATCCGCTTTGTTTGTGTTAACGTCAGACCAAAAAACAAAAAATGTGGTTACTTCAATGAAACGGATAATTTGCGGACACGGATATAATTCAGTATTTACTTTTGATTCACTTTCATTTACTTAGAGACGTTCAACTAAATAACACTTCATTTTTGTAATCGAAATGAATTCATTACTGTTGAGAAACGAAATAAAATTTTTCCTTTTCAAATATAAAACTTTTAATCACCAAACGAAATGTTACATAAAACGAAGCCATCTGGTGGCGAAACGGAGTTCGCCGGGTCTGCTAGTATATATATATATGAATTAAACACTTATGGATATCCGACAAGACCACTAGGAGAAGCGACACGCTTGTCATAAGTTGTTGTATTAAATGGCGAATAGTGAATTAAAAAAAAAAACCTCAAGTAAGTTTGAAACGCTAGTAAAAAAATCATAAATGTGTGAATTGGGTTTTTTTTTTCAAACAGAATTTAGAATTTCTCCTATTATATGTCAAAATAGGACTCGGAGGCCGATCAAACAAATCACTTGAAGAGTGATGTGTCGAGTCTATTAATTCTTCACTGATTACCCTACTGCTTTTTTCTAATTTGGAAAGAAAATTCGGCCTATTTTTTCAGGACCTTTTATCAAAATAGGACTCAATGATTCACAGTCATCATCACTTGAAGTGTACTGTGTCGAGTCTATAATTTCTCCGTTTATCAAAATAGGACTCAATAATTCACAGTCATCTTCACTTGAAGAGTACTGTGTCGAGTCTATAATTTTTTTTACCGATTACCGAACTACTTTTTTCTAATTTAGAAAAAAAATTTGGTCCAATAGGACCCAATGATTCGCAAACATCATCACTTGAAGAGTGATGTGTCGAGTCTATAAAATCTTCGTTTGTCCTACGGCTTTTTGAATTTGGAAAAAAATTCGGATTTCTACCATTATTTAAAATAGGACATAGTATTGGGGCCGGTGTACAAACATCTGCATCTTCTCGCATAGGTGTTATTGTTTCCATATCAAAACATAATTTCCTTTTTTTGATAGGTTTTTCAATAACCCCTTCCATGTCTGAATCCACAGTAGTATACCGTCTTTTCATCAATACTAGCTACATCAACAGGTGATAGTTGGGTAGCAGTAATATTGAAATCGTTATCACTCAGAGGTGCGAACCCTCCATTACTGATTATCTCATTAATTTCGGGATAGTTTCTTTCACTTGAAGCTTTTAACGATTCAAAATTGTGTATAACAGTATCTCTATGGCACATACTTGATTGCGTAGAAGATGCAGATTTTTGTATACAGGACTCATAAACATTAGAAATATTAAAATCGGAATGAAAAGCAGATTTTGTCATACTTATAGGAGAATAATTAATCGAAATATTGGCCCTTGGAGATTCTAAATAACCTTCACACATATTATCCATTTGTGTTGCTCCTAGCCCACCATCTTGTGAATTTTCTAACAAGGGCACTTCATTCAAATACATAGAAACATTTAAATTTTCAACATCAAAATTTTGAATGGATCTGTCTTTAAAAGGTCATCTGTAAAGTTCATAGATGAATCAATGTTGTAATTAGTCAACTGTATTGGAGACTTAACACTATCAACTCGTCTATTTGAATGTACAGATGTAATTTTAGAAGCACTCAGACATTCATCCATATTATCAATATCAATATAATCAGAAAATGGTCTAGAAAACACATCGAGATCGAAATCGGTTATATTATTCAATAAAATTTCACGAAGTGTTGAGCTTTCAGCATCATTATTATTCAGTTTGTCTGAAGGTATTAAACTCCAAGAAGATTTCTGAGAGTTCATTATCTTAGAAAAACTGAATAAATCATCATGATCTTCTTTCTCAACCGCAGAAAATGGCCTAGATAGCAAATCGAGATCGAAATCGGTTATATTATTTGATATAATTTCACGAAGTGATGAGCTTTCAGAATCATTATTATTCAGTTTGCCTGAAGATATTAAACTCCAAGAAGATTTCTGAGAGTTTATTATTTTAAAAGAACTGAATAAATCGTCATGATCTTCTTTCTCAGCCAGCAATTTCGACTCACCTTCAGAAATAGAAGGTGAATCGATATTAGCCGGTTTGAGCAACACATTAGATAAAATTTTTAGTTTTTTATATGGATTCATACCTAATCCTTCGTTTCTAAGTAAACTTACTTGAGGTTCTGTAACATTATCCTGTATCGAACTTAGCACAGGTTCACCACTTGGCTCACCAACTAAACCCGACGCAGAACTTTGGCTATCACAATATTCACTGAAAAACTTCGCGGCCATTTTAATAATTAGCTTATCAAGACGTAATTAATTATCGTGACGTATACAACAACTAATGATGATCAGCATGTGTTGCATGTATATATGTATGGGAGGGATGATAATGGTGGGAGTGCTCAAGGTCAACAACAGTGGGAGTGCTCAAGGTCATGAACTTGCCTAAACCGAGTCAATGACTTATCTAATTCAAGGTCACGATGTTTTCGGTTTAATGAACTTTTCAAGGTCGAATTTTTTTCAAGGTCAATGAACTTCCGATTTCGTGATTTATCTATTTTAATACTGTTTAGAAAACTTAGGTTACGTTATAGTTTCAAGGTCATATTTTTGAGAATTTGTGAATTTTTAACGCATTTTCTGGCTATCTAGAACCTAATTTTTCAAAATTTTCCCCTTCTGCGGGGACTTTTAATTTTTCGCGGTGGACCGCGCGGAGGGGCCCCCTTTGGGGCCTTTATGGGCCCCCTTTGGGGTCTCGCGGACGTCTGTCTATATCAGTAGATATGTGAATATAAAAAAATACATTTCTTATTGAAATATTTATTAGAGAAAAAAAATATAATGCTTCATTATAGAACAATGCTTTCTTCATCGCTACAGTCCATATCGAGCTGTGTAGGATTATCGATGACATGTTGAAATGTTTTTCAGAGAAACTTTACATTTTTCAATGAACAATAACATTTGTTGATCTCGTGAAACATACAGTCAGGTTCATCAAGTATTAATGCTGGATGTTCTGGAAATTCAATAATTTTACTAGGTCTGATGTATTTCCCAATTATTTTTGCTTTTTCTCCTCCTTTCACATATATTTTCTCAATATCATTAGTGAGTGTAGTTAATATTGATTTCAGTTTCCATGGCTGTACGAATCCGGTTTCCCATTTAATACAATGATGATTGTGTATGAGCCACATCACTTGTTTTTTATATTCTTCAGGAAGATGTTTGAATTGAAACGGTTGTTTGAAGATGAAATGTGCAATTCGATCATTTCTCAGGATTGCAAGTTCCTTCGTGAAGAAATATTTTTTATTTATAATAAATCCTTGAATGTCTATTATAGCATATGACATTATTTCACCGACTTCGCTAGTGGATTATACGTAAATACTCTATATCACTAATAATCAATATATGCGCAGTAGTATTAGCAAGTATTGCCGTGTTAGTTTCAAACTCAACTCTAAGAACCACTGATTGTGTTTGAAACCCAGTCTTTTGTTTAGAACAATCCACAATGATGAGTGGAAATGCTTTTGCGAACTGAGATGGCGTTATATCAGTTTCGGATTTATAGTCATAATAGTATGCGGATCTAAATTGTGTAAACATTTCATACAATGTTGCAAACTGATTATTCGCAAATGATATATTCAAGTTTTCATATGGGTATCGTTCATTATTGAGAAATAGTCTTATATTACTGAAATCACACGTATCAAATTCACTACTATCAGCTTCTAATCGTTCTCTATCTGTTTGAAATCCCATAATAATATATCTCGGAGATTCCAATTTTGTGGATGTCTTCACATTCCAAGTATGTCTTGTTGTATTTGGCAATGATGGGAAACTATGTAGTTCCCAAGTTCTGTATGGAACTATGATGTCTTTTCCCTTTTCAATGAATTTAGTTAAATTTACTTCTTCATGTAATCCGGGTATTATATGTGGTACTTTCCACATTATTTTATCTATTACAACTTTCGCCTCATCGTCTGCGTAACATTTCTTTGTACCCGAAGCATCTGTGGTAACTACACATTTCAATGCAGATTTATCACTGTTGCTACGTATCAATATAAGTTCTTGGAAAATGTTGACCATTACTTTTTTATAATCTTCAGCGAAACCTAGTTACATTTTCAAAGGAATGCAAACACTAAATCTACCATTTTTGACTATAGTACTTTCCTTCCCCGGGAACCATCCAGCATTTTCATATTTCACTGCTTCACTCTTGTTGAATGATGTTAATCCTTTCATTGTGGATGTTAAACCTGGTTTCGTATTAACATCAACTACGAAACCATTCACCTCATACCTTATTTCACTAAACAAGAATGCAATTCCATTATTCACAAATTTTGTATTTATTCCTGAAGCTGTTCCATCTGATTTCAGCAACTGACCTTCGATATATAAGTAGCTTTCACTTGGTAATGTACACAAATCTTCTTGTAGCGGTATTCATATTTCATCATTATTATTATATCGTGAAGTATATGATTCGTGAATATGATATTTATATGATACGACAGATTCATCAGTGGGTATTCCTTCGTGTATACTAAAGATTTTAGTTATTCACTTCAAAACCTATGGATTTTAAGAATTGCTTGTTCTCAGACGTTAATAGTTTAACGAGCTTCTTCCTACTGTTAATTTTTCGACACTTATGTTCATTTTTATACTTGCGACGGGTGTAAGTATTCTTGAAATCTAAACTCATATTTCTTTTCGAAGATGTAGACCTACTGTGGTTTCTTGTTGGAAATTAACCAGTTTATCATTCTGATCCACTATTTTAATAACTATGCTTCTTATGGTATTAACACTAATAGGTAAATAAATAACATGTTCTGGAGACTCTACCATTTTGAATCATGGTGGAGCTGTCGGTGAAAACTGATGTATTATATGCTGAGGTACACCATTTCTATAACTCTTTACCACAATATTACATTCAACAGATATTGAATTTACAGATTTTATATCGGCAATATTGTCTGATTTAGCTTTAGAGTCTTTAGCTAATATTTTTCTATTGAATCCAATTAATGGTGCTATACTATTTGAACTTGTTATATCTACTTCTTCTGTACAGTTAATATGTGTATGAAGTGTATTACGATTTTTTGATAACATATTTCATATTTTGAATCACTTTTGAGCTCATGGGTAATAAAATTGTTTAAATCCTGAAGTTGATAGCATCCAGTTGGAATTGTTATTTCTTTAGATCCTATTTTTATTGAATTACAATCATCATCAATGTTTGGGATTGAATTGTACACTGCGAAATCTGTTAGACCTAACACGTATCGACCATCTTTAACTTCAATGGGTGGGTTGAATTCGGAAACTAATATTGATGATTTACCACTTAGTACAAAGAACATTTCTGTAGTGAAGATATACTTCAACTGGTATTTTATATGTGTGACCATTTATATAAGAATTTCAGAACTAAATGCCCGCAGTTATATGTATTAATTTTTTGATACCTCTGTCTGTTATACAATATTCTGTTCCTTTTGTTATCGCTCTTGAAATAAGACTTTGCTCCCATTGGAGGATTCAAATTTCCAATACTATCGAAATAATAGATTACCTTGCCATGTTTCACATAACCTGTCCAATGAGTTCCATTTCCACTACTTCCATCTAAATTAATTATTCCACTCTCATAATTCCTTATTTTTCGCGGTAATTGATTTCGCATAAAAACCCCTCTGAAATATGGAATCTTCAATTTCTTCACTATTTCTACAAGTTCTACATTACTCAACGCGTGTCTTGGTAGCTTTATTGGTAATTTTTTTGATACCGTTGGTACGGACCTATATATAAACCTTTTCCCTTACGTTTCTTTCTTCGTACTAATCATTTACCTTTAGTGGCTTCCATTTGCTTGTTATGTCTAATAGTCTCCTTCAATATTGTTTTATTTGTTCTCGCTTTATCAATCGCTGCTGCTATGGATGCTGCACCACCTCATAAAGCTCCTATAGCTCCAAGAAGAGGTAATAATATCGGTAAAAAACCACCTCGTTTAGGTGTTACCGAAATTCTAGTTTTGCATGATTTCTTTCTTGATACTCGTTTTGCCCCCATACCTATTTTTGTTTTCGCCTTCATGAGTACTAATACAAGAAGAGCTGCTGATTTCTCTTTTTGACTTGCTTCTTTGGATTTCAAAATATCACTGGCTTTTTGTATCAAGATATTATCAGCTTGCCTCCTTTTCTCAAAATCTTTCGATTCACTATATGCTAGATCGTGTTCTTTACATGCCTGATCTAATTCATTTATTCCTATATCTCCTCGAGCTAGTCTTTTCTCTAGATCCGTACCGGGTCCACAAAATTGATACATTGGTATATGTAACTCAAATGGTAATTTATTTATCAAACTATTTATGAAGGAACCACCTTTCTTCATGGAGTTCATTGATTTTCTGATATCTATCATTTCATTTTTCTTTATATATATGATTTGTATGGTACGAGTATAACGTGAGAACTGAAAGATTTTCTATTTATTCTTTAATAATATATATCTACAATTAAATACATATTTACAATTATATACATATATATATATATATATATATATATATATATATATATATATATATATATATATATATATATATATAAATAAAATAAATTAAACTCTTGGCTTAATGTTTCACGATTTATTTAACAATATGTATAGTCAACATGTTTCGAGCGTTAGCTCATTTTCAAGACTCAGTCATCAAGACTTCATTTTCAGTCTTGAAAATGAGCTAACGCTCGAAACATGTTGACTATACATATTGTTAAATAAATCGTGAAACATTAAGCCAAGATTTAATTTATTTTAATATTCAATTATGTTTCACCAAGAGTTAAACGAGAATTCAATCTCATTAATATATATATATATATATATATATATATATATATATATATATATATATATATATATATATTCACAAATATAATTTACAAACCTAATATATAATTCTAATATCTAATGTTCAGAGTCCATGCTCTCAGCGCCACTATCACTATCAATGTCCTCAATCTCCTCAACCATCACCCTTCTCATTGGGTCATGCCAATTGTTGAAAACAAATGCCTTGAACCTGCACCCGCGTTCCTGTGTTTCTAAGAAGTACGCCCCCTGCGTTCCACAATGGCTACAAAGCATCTCACCTGGTGCTGGATGAGGCTGGTGAAGATGTCTCACCGTGAACGCTTCATTGAAACTCCTCACACACAAAATACACAACAATGGCCCCTCTTCCCCATTGCTGTACCGGCGGAAAATTTCGAAGCATGGATTCTCTGGAAATGTAAAAAAAATATTGAAAAAGATTTTATCATGAAAAAGTATGAATTGATTAAAGCATTGTGTTGAAAAAAAATCAAGAAGTGTTTTCATTCAATTAATATTTCAGCATGTTTCACTACTAGGTAGACGAATATTCAACCACCTTGAATGTATTTCTCAGAATTATCTCACAATTTTCAATGTTATGTAAATTATTAACCTCATCAGTATTGACTTCAAAAATATAGAACTCAGAAACAAAGAATTATTGGTAAATACAATTTTCATATGTACGTTTTGTGGAAGCGAAACCCATTTAGGCCCTTATGAACTAAATGTACATTTTCGAGTACACATTTAATACATATTTATATACATTTTCACATATTTAAGTACACATATATCCAAGTTTCGGAATTGTAATTGACAACTCATTTCACACTTTCTAAAAATTTTTTAAAACTGTAGGAGATCAATGGAGTTCGGTCTTCATATCGAGAGTCTAGAGAAGGGAAAATATCTGTTCTTAGATAGAAACTCAGAAAAAAGTTTCATATCTGCATTAATACATTGTCTAGGTTAGAGTTCTAAAACTTTTTGAGCAAATTCCGGTATGGGGTTTTGAAATATTTTTTTGAAACATTTGAAACAAAATATGTATTCGGAAGATTGATAAACCTTTGTAGTTGTTATAATATTATTTTATACCATAATTTACAAACCTAATATATAATTCTAATATCTAATGTTCAGAGTCCATGCTCTCAGCGCCACTATCACTATCAATGTCCTCAATCTCCTCAACCATCACCCTTCTCATTGGGTCATGCCAATTGTTGAAAACCAGATGAAATGCCTTGAACCTGCACCCGCGTTCCTGTGTTTCTAAGAAGTACGCCCCCTGCGTTCCACAATGGCTACAAAGCATCTCACCTGGTGCTGGATGAGGCTGGTGAAGATGTCTCACCGTGAACGCTTCATTGAAACTCCTCACACACAAAATACACAACAATGGCCCCTCTTCCCCATTGCTGTACCGGCGGAAAATTTCGAAGCATGGATTCTCTGGAAATGTAAAAAAAACATGAAAAAGTATGAATTGATTAAAGCATTGTGTTGAAAAAAAAAACATGAACAAAATATGAAATAATTAAAGCATTGACACTTACCCATTATTCAAAAACTATTTCGAAACTATTTCTCAACAAAATGACAAGATTCGGATAGTCGTTGCTTACAACTCTGAATTAATTTCAGACTGACTCTCTATCAGCGTATTGCGCGATATATGGGAAAGTAGTGCCGGAAATTCTCAAGGCCGTACCTGACCAATCGAATTCTAGGTCAATCCCCACCATTAACCCTTCCACTGATTCAAGGCCAAAGGTCAACCCCCACCACTGATTCAAGGTCGACTCCGCCCATTACCCCCACCACGCCTACCTTTTCAAGGTCAAGGTCACTCGGCACGGTGCACCCCCATTCTTTACCTACTCGTATGCCTCTTCTGAATATGAAAGTGACAAAAACATCGTAAAAGCTAATTATGGAAATAAGAAGGTGAATACAAATTTTATTTTATTTTTTTTTGCAAATTTTTCACCAATTTCGAGAAGTAGAATTTTTTTCATGTATTTTCATATTTCATTTATTTGTTCAGGAAAAGGTTGCAATGAATACTCCTATACCTACCGTCCAATTTCCAAGAATCCGGTTAGGAAAAACGATGGTGAGTGAAGATTAGAATTATTAATGTGAAGCTTATTGTTTTTACAGAATTTTGTTTTGAACATTGTATTAACATTCTGGTTATAGAAATTATGTCACTGTTAATTATGTCACTGTGAAATTATGTTCAGTTCTAATCAATTGGTTACTTGATTAGAACTGAAACAGAATATGTATTGAATTTTGTTTAGGAACATCTTAAGAATCAAAAAGGAGTATAAACCTACTTCATAGAAACATCAAAAAAACAAATACAACTTATAGTAGTGATACAAATGAAGGTAAACCGTTAATATTGTTTCCATACAAAAATACTCCATTGCATTTTCTAATTTTAGAACCAGAAAGTGAATTTGACGATGAAGATGCCGATCCCAGTTTCAAAGTAGATGAAGATTACTTATAGCGTTACGGATGAAGAAAATTCGAAATTCAATGATAGAAATTTATCGAAAACAGTTACCGGTAAGTTACTTATATATTATAATGAAAATTGAAAAATTTGCTGCTACGATTTTAATCTGAGCAAAAAATGCATTGATTAATCATTTTTGGTTCATATAAAAATCATTGGACCTGTATTTTTCCAATGAGATTTTGAAAAAATCATAAAATGATTAATGGATATTGCAGCCAATAAAACGATTGTACCTGTCATAAAATTGGTAATATATCTAATTGTATATACCCTTTCAAATGAAAAATTTGAATACGATTTCATAATACGATTTATATATTAGCAACACCACAAATGACTTTTTATGATTATACTGAGATAGTTCACGTATGGTATGTTTAAAAAACTGAAATTGGTCTAAAATATGCAAGAGTTCATCTTCTGAAATTATATTATTTCCTCATTTTTTTTTTTTTTTAATTCAGTGGACCTACAGTTTAACGCCGGTTCCGAACGGCCATTGGGCTTGTAATCGATGTACATTACCCAGCAAATATCATTATTTAAACTTCTCAAATCATAGACAAACACAAACACCCATGCCTTAATCTGGGCTCGAACCCGAGTTCTACCGCACCACAGTTGGGAGTTCTACCGACTAAGCTACGGAGACAGGCAATATTTCCTCATTTGTTTTGATATATTCTTCATTAACATATTCTTAATATCTCCAGAACTGTATCGGTATTACCAAGTGATACTCAAATATCAGTTATTTTCTTCCAATGAGAATATATTTTGTTAAGAACTTCTAAGCATACATTTAAAAAACATCGAAGGATGTTCCTTCGTAAAAATTAGAATTCGTTATATTTCTCAGTAATTGAGAGCCAAAAATTGACAAAAAATAGATGAACACTTAGTTTTACCTATTCAGAATAATATGTATATAAAACAAGAGAATATTCATTTCGGTTTGAATCAACATCATATCATATATTCAGGGAAATGGTGATAAAGAATATCAATATAATAAATATGAAGAATATAATTATAAAACGTAGTTCATAGCTTTTGACTTTAACCTCTATATATTGAATTGTTTCAGTGAAAAATTCGGTACTCAATAAGAATCATATTATTCATTCAAGTAATGAAAAAAACTGGATATAGCGGAGGAGAATTGTGGCCCTTCTTCACGTGTGTCTGATAATCCTCATTTCAATCAACAAGGTAATTTTGTTGACTAATATTTTATTCTTCCATTTCTTCCACTTACGTTTATTCATTTATTCTCAAATAATAGTTCATTCTTGAATACGTAAAGTGGTTAGGTAAGTTGTAATTTTTTACATAGTTTTTCGTGAATTTCGCTCATATAGAATATTTCATGCAAAATTGAATCTCTTAAATTTCTGTTTCAAAAATAATTTCGAAAAGTACTCTCAAATCAAAAAGCAAATGTATTCTATTCTTTCACCAATTGTTAATTACTAGTCTGTTGATTATTTCATAGAAACTACGCATGTGTAAGTAATGCGAGTAATCACCTTGCGGTGTAATGATACATTACGCATTACGCGATAAATCACACATCACATCTTGACGCATTGTTTTGCGCACGTCTAATTGGAGTTTTCATTTTCTTTCAACGCATAAAGTTACTTTTTGAAACTTCTAAGTTGAAAGAAAACATATCACAAGCTTTGTAGGAGCTATCAAAAATAAAAAATTTGAATAAGGTAAGATTGGAAGATGTGAAGAACTTTCTACAGCTCATTACGGAAGAATTTGCTTATGATGTATATAAGGCAGTGGCCGAAAATCAGTTAGAAATGAAAAGAAAGAAAAATTGCAATCTTCCAACAACACGAGATATCAGTAAATTAATGAGTTACCTGGAAACGAAAATCTCTACTCACAATGATGAACTCAAGTTAATGTTCAGCTTGACAAGTTGGAAGGAACTTCAATCATGTTTGTTGACGTATTTACAAGTTTTTAACAGGAGAAGAGCGGGAGAAATAGAACGCATGAAGACAAACGATCTCCGAGAATGCGAAACTTTCGAAAATGATGATGATTTTTCCAACACTCGAAATATCGAAACTGAACATTATGTAAGAGTATGCATCAGGGGAAAATGGGGTAGGGGCGTACCTTTGCTGATAACCAAACAGAAATTAGACGCATTAAAACTTGTCATTGATTCCAGAAGCCTGGCTGATGTACATCCTGATAATCCGTTCGTTTTCGGTATTCCAGGAACTGATAACGCAAAGCATCTCGAAGCAAACAGGCTAATGAATAAATTTGCTTGTTTATGTGGATCAGAGAATCCTGAGAATTTGAAGGGAACGCAACTGCGTAAACATTTTGCTACCAAATGCGGTACTATGCAGCTATCGAGTATTGAGTTCAAGGATATAGCTGACTACATGGGCCACGAGGAACGTATACATATGGAGCACTATAAGCTACCCACTGCTCATAGGGACCTTCGTATATCGCGACTATTAGAAGAGGCTTCTGGAAAAAACACCGTCAAGGGAACTTTCTACGCCTTGTAGTAGTAAGAACACTGTGACTACCTGTACTAGTAATGAAAACGCAGCTCCTATGGTAGAATATCACGGTGAGTGTGTTTTTAATTTCTGTTCGAGTAGTTATTGAGACATAAATTCAATTATTAATCAATATACCCTCTGCCAAAAAATTGTACTAGAGGACAGATATCAAATATTCCTAATGAACATTTCAAGATTCAGTATTAGATATTCAATCTATTTGTAACTTACTTGTACTTAATTTCGTCTTCAGGTCAGCAAATAATCAGTCAAAAGCAGAAAGATGGCCCCTTCAAAACCCCTTCAAATGTCAAAAGGCTATCGTGGAGTGAATGGGAGAAAAAGTTTGTGGAAGATAAAGCAAAATTTTATCTAGAGAATATGGAGTCTCCGACAATTGACTTCTGTTCCTCTTTGATAAATACAAAACCAGCTCTCCGAAAGAGACGTCTTTATGTTCTGAAAGCATTCATTATGAATGCAATAAAACAAAGAAAACAGAACATTATGAATTCCAGTACTAAGAAAAAAATTAACAGGGGTAAATATCGAATATATCTGGTGACAGGTATATCGTGTTATTTATTGAATTATCTTTGTAATGTGTTATTTGAAATAATATTCAGAAAAACAACCAATTTATGGGCTATATTACTAATTTATTTTCATTACAACATAATTTTTTTCAAGATCGAAAAGATTTTAATTAGATTTTGAATGATATAATATAAAACAACAGACAATGAGCTTTCTATTCATTGGCTGTTGTGATAATTACAAATTTCTTTCATTTCAAAATCAGTTTTTTCAGGGCCTAGAAGATTTTGGTCAGATGAGGAGAAATCTCTGGTTGAAACCGTATTCGCAGAGAACTTCAAGGCGAAAAAATTACCAAGCTTGTCACTTTGTACTAAAGCAATAGAGGAAAATACAACTTTACGACATCGCACTCCTGCTGTATTAAAGGCTTTCATTAACAATTGTTTGAAAAAAAAAACAACCTAATTATAAAATTTTATCTAATTATTTATATATCGTTTTATTGTTCATTCCACTGAAATTGTCTAGTGATAGGAAAAATTATTCCAGTATATAATAGTACATGTTACCGAATTATTCATATAGTACTGTTATTGCAGACTTGATTTCAACATTCATTAAGATCATATGAAATAAAAAATACCTCTAGCGTATTGAAATTTTTCAGTTCTATTAAATCAAGACACAGAAAAAACATCTCGCATGTATGAAAGTTTATAAAAATCTTTTCATTTCATATTCCACCAAATTGATCGATTTATAGAAAAAATGAGAGAAAAGCAATATTCAGTGAAAATATTGGCCAGTATTGTAATCTGAGTCACTTTCAATTGATTTATGCTTTCGATTATTCATGGTACCCTCTACCCAGTAGGCCGGAAGTGGGGATAAGGAAGTATGTACACATAGTATGTATACCTATGTGTACATACTGCCCTTTTATTTTGACACAAAGGCCAATAAATTTTCTATCTATTCCATCTAAAGTTTATGTCTATGCAATTCTTGAATAGAATTCAACTTCTATAATATTATTTGGGAATCAATATAATTAGAGTATAATAGTCACCTACTCGATCCATGTATTTTTTTATCCATATATTGATTTTGTAACGTTAATAACTTCGCTAATAAAAGCCAGTATTATTCCCCATTTTTAGTGTTAAAATTTCCACTAGTACTCATAGGTGGACTTCCACTTATCGGAGAAATCATATATCTGATTGACAGTAATCAGACCCGTAGCAGTAGTCCCTCAGGTAGAAATCTTCAAGAGGAGTTGAGTTACGTGAAGTAATTATTATTGTATATCAATGTTTTTTTATTTATTATTATACTATCATTATTCGAGAACCAAATTATCTACAAATATTTCATATCAAACGCAACGTAAACCTGGTATGTACATCTTCAGGCGATATGAATGCTCCATGTCTCAAAATGTCAAGATTCTAATTTTTCTGTCAATTTCAATTGATAAATTGCGTATGACATCAAATGAAGGTTTTAATATCTGAATCGAAGTGATCGAAATAACTAAATAATATGGTACTGTTACTGAGGATTTTAATTCTAACATTCATTCAGATCACATGAGATTTGGACTCAATACTGCGCGAATTGAATGAGGAATTGAAGATTTTAAATATTTAATACAGTTATGTTCCATTTAGAAATGACGATTTTTCTCGGAATTCGGTTGATAACATCTAGATTACATCTCATATTTCACGATTTGTAACAGTTCAACACAGGGATTTGAAAGTTTATTTGTCACACTTTCGTCAGAAAAATACAAATTGAACAAAAATTAAAATTAAGATTCATGAATGATTGAATAATGATTAGTGAATCAAAGTGTTTTATCAATGCATTAGTGCATAGTTTATGTTATTTCGTTTTATTTCGTTCTTATCATATAACTTTTGTTAACTAATATTTCGGCCAGTATCTCGGTCTTCAATCATCAATTCGGAAAATTATTTGTTTTTTATTGGGAATTAAACAGCAAGTACGTGACTATGGATTATGAACCATTCGTTCTAAAAGACTTGTCTATCGAGACGCTTACATTTTTAAAGATTTATTCCATGAAATAATTCGCTTACCTCGTACATATCTATGATAATTTAATACATGCAGTTTAAAAATATTGAATACAGACAAAACATATATTTCAATACGAAAACCTTAAATAACCAAATTTTCTATAGATAATAGACATCTTAGCGGAAGAAAAGTCATCCAAATATTTTTTCAAATTCTGAAATGAGTAGCACGTTTAAGAATGCCATTTTTATGGATAACAGTTAGATGTGTTGACTTTTAAATTTTCAGTTATTCTAAATATCAATTGAGACAGTTCGTTTTTTCTATATGTTTCTCCTCAATACTCTATTAAGTTGAAACAGAAAACAAATAAGCATTCGTGAATTTATCAGTGTCCCAATTATATAATTCCGAAGTCGATATCAGTAGAAGGTATTTGATGTACACGCAGATATGGGAGAAGATCGATTTGCTGCAATTCTTTTCAATTCGATGAAAATTATTGTTCATAGAGAAGATTGATTAATATTAATCATATTTGGATGTTTTAATATTTTAAATCAAACGCAACAAATCAAGTACTTACATCTTCAGGCGATATAAATTCTCCAAGCCTTAAAATGGCAACATTCTAATTTTTCTGACAATTTCAATTCACAAGTTGTCGCATGACATCAAATGAAGGTTTTAATACCTGAGTCGGAGTCATCATCAATATAACTAAACGATATCGTACTGTTATTTGGAATTTTCATTTCAAACAGTTATTCAGATCAAATGAGATTTGGACTCAAAACTGTGCGAATTGAATTAGGGATTGAAGATTTGAAATGTTCAATACCGTTATAAATGACGATTTTTCTCGTATTATTTGTGCATGTTTGCAATATTTTCAGTTATTCGGTTAATAACACATATTTCTGTAGGTTCTTCTGTCGAATGATCATGTTCTTATTCTATTTCAAAATGTCTCCAAAGTTGGAACGAATGTCCCCAACCTTCAGAAAAATGTCTTAATATAAGTGTTTACCGAAAGTTATGGTTGGCGATCAGAGATGTTTGGAGTCAGACTTCAAACGTGCCAAATGTCCCGAAAGTTATGGTTGCAGATAAAAATATATATATACATTCGTATTGCCGATAAATATATATATATATATATATATATATATATATATATATATATATATATATATATATATATATATATATATATATATATATATATATATATAATGGGTAGGTATTTAGACCTTATAGGTATGTTTTTTAACTAATTTTTTTGAATTAAGAGCTCTGAATCAGGCAATATTTCCTCATTTGTTTTGATATATTCTTCATTAACATATTCTTATTATCTCCAGAACTGTATCGGTATTACCAAGTGATACTCAAATATCAGTTATTTTCTTCCAATGAGAATATATTTTGTTAAGAACTTCTAAGCATACATTTAAAAAACATCGAAGGATGTTCCTTCGTAAAAATTAGAATTCGTTATATTTCTCAGTAATTGAGAGCCAAAAATTGACAAAAAATAGATGAACACTTAGTTTTACCTATTCAGAATAATATGTATATAAAACAAGAGAATATTCATTTCGGTTTGAATCAACATCATATCATATATTCAGGGAAATGGTGATAAAGAATATCAATATAATAAATATGAAGAATATAATTATAAAACGTAGTTCATAGCTTTTGACTTTAACTTCTATATATTGAATTGTTTCAGTGAAAAATTCGGCACTCAATAAGAATCATATTATTCATTCAAGTAATGAAAAAAAACTGGATATAGCGGAGGAGAATTGTGGCCCTTCTTCACGTGTGTCTGATAATCCTCATTTCAATCAACAAGGTAATTTTGTTGACTAATATTTTATTCTTCCATTTCTTCCACTTACGTTTATTCATTTATTCTCAAATAATAGTTCATTCTTGAATACGTAAAGTGGTTAGGTAAGTTGTAATTTTTTACATAGTTTTTCGTGAATTTCGCTCATATAGAATATTTCATGCAAAATTGAATCTCTTAAATTTCTGTTTCAAAAATAATTTCGAAAAGTACTCTCAAATCAAAAAGCAAATGTATTCTATTCTTTCACCAATTGTTAATTACTAGTCTGTTGATTATTTCATAGAAACTACGCATGTGTAAGTAATGCGAGTAATCACCTTGCGGTGTGATGATACATTACGCATTACGCGATAAATCACACATCACATCTTGACGCATTGTTTTGCGCACGTCTAATTGGAGTTTTCATTTTCTTTCAACGCATAAAGTTACTTTTTGAAACTTCTAAGTTGAAAGAAAACATATCACAAGCTTTGTAGGAGCTATCAAAAATAAAAAATTTGAATAAGGTAAGATTGGAAGATGTGAAGAACTTTCTACAGCTCATTACGGAAGAATTTGCTTATGATGTATATAAGGCAGTGGCCGAAAATCAGTTAGAAATGAAAAGAAAGAAAAATTGCAATCTTCCAACAACACGAGATATCAGTAAATTAATGAGTTACCTGAAACGAAAATCTCTACTCACAATGATGAACTCAAGTTAATGTTCAGCTTGACAAGTTGGAAGGAACTTCAATCATGTTTGTTGACGTATTTACAAGTTTTTAACAGGAGAAGAGCGGGAGAAATAGAACGCATGAAGACAAACGATCTCCGAGAATGCGAAACTTTCGAAAATGATGATGATTTTTCCAACACTTGAAATATCGAAACTGAACATTATGTAAGAGTATGCATCAGGGGAAAACGGGGTAGGGGCGTACCTTTGCTGATAACCAAACAGAAATTAGACGCATTAAAACTTGTCATTGATTCCAGAAGCCTGGCTGATGTACATCCTGATAATCCGTTCGTTTTCGGTATTCCAGGAACTGATAACGCAAAGCATCTCGAAGCAAACAGGCTAATGAATAAATTTGCTTGTTTATGTGGATCAGAGAATCCTGAGAATTTGAAGGGAACGCAACTGCGTAAACATTTTGCTACCAAATGCGGTACTATGCAGCTATCGAGTATTGAGTTCAAGGATATAGCTGACTACATGGGCCACGAGGAACGTATACATATGGAGCACTATAAGCTACCCACTGCTCATAGGGACCTTCGTATATCGCGACTATTAGAAGAGGCTTCTGGAAATGTTAAAACACCGTCAAGGGAACTTTCTACGCCTTGTAGTAGTAAGAACACTGTGACTACCTGTACTAGTAATGAAAACGCAGCTCCTATGGTAGAATATCACGGTGAGTGTGTTTTTAAGTTCTGTTCGAGTAGTTATTGAGACATAAATTCAATTATTAATCAATATACCCTCTGCAAAAAATTGTACTAGAGGACAGATATCAAATATTCCTAATGAACATTTTTTTAAGATTCAGTATTAGATATTCAATCTATTTGTAACTTACTTGTACTTAATTTCGTCTTCAGGTCAGCAAATAATCAGTCAAAAGCAGAAAGATGGCCCCTTCAAAACCCCTTCAAATGTCAAAAGGCTATCGTGGAGTGAATGGGAGAAAAAGTTTGTGGAAGATAAAGCAAAATTTTATCTAGAGAATATGGAGTCTCCGACAATTGACTTCTGTTCCTCTTTGATAAATACAAAACCAGCTCTCCGAAAGAGACGTCTTTATGTTCTGAAAGCATTCATTATGAATGCAATAAAACAAAGAAAACAGAACATTATGAATTCCAGTACTAAGAAAAAAATTAACAGGGGTAAATATCGAATATATCTGGTGACAGGTATATCGTGTTATTTATTGAATTATCTTTGTAATGTGTTATTTGAAATAATATTCAGAAAAACAACCAATTTATGGGCTATATTACTAATTTATTTTCATTACAACATAATTTTTTTCAAGATCGAAAAGATATTAATTAGATTTTGAATGATATAATATAAAACAACAGACAATGAGCTTTTTATTCATTGGCTGTTGTGATAATTACAAATTTCTTTCATTTCAAAATCAGTTTTTTCAGGGCCTAGAAGATTTTGGTCAGATGAGGAGAAATCTCTGGTTGAAACCGTATTCGCAGAGAACTTCAAGGCGAAAAAATTACCAAGCTTGTCACTTTGTACTAAAGCAATAGAGGAAAATACAACTTTACGACATCGCACTCCTGCTGTATTAAAGGCTTTCATTAACAATTGTTTGAAAAAAAAAACAACCTAATTATAGAATTTTATCTAATTATTTATATATCGTTTTATTGTTCATTCCACTGAAATTGTCTCGTGATAGGAAAAATTATTCCAGTATATAATAGTACATGTTACCGAATTATTCATATAGTACTGTTATTGCAGACTTAATTTCAACATTCATTAAGATCATATGAAATAAAAAATACCTCTAGCGTATTGAAATTTTTCAGTTCTATTAAATCAAGACACAGAAAAAACATCTCGCATGTATGAAAGTTTATAAAAATCTTTTCATTTCATATTGCACCAAATTGATCGATTTATAGAAAAAATGAGAGAAAAGCAATATTCAGTGAAAATATTGGCCAGTATTGTAATCTGAGTCACTTTCAATTGATTTATGCTTTCGATTATTCATGGTACCCTCTACCCAGTAGGCCGGAAGTGGGGATAAGGAAGTATGTACACATAGTATGTATACCTATGTGTACATACTGCCCTTTTATTTTGACACAAAGGCCAATAAATTTTCTATCTATTCCATCTAAAGTTTATGTCTATGCAATTCTTGAATAGAATTCAACTTCTATAATATTATTTGGGAATCAATATAATTAGAGTATAATAGTCACCTACTCGATCCATGTATTTTTTTATCCATATATTGATTTTGTAACGTTAATAACTTCGCTAATAAAAGCCAGTATTATTCCCCATTTTTAGTGTTAAAATTTCCACTAGTACTCATAGGTGGACTTCCACTTATCGGAGAAATCATATATCTGATTGACAGTAATCAGACCCGTAGCAGTAGTCCCCCAGGTAGAAATCTTCAAGAGGAGTTGAGTTACGTGAAGTAATTATTATTGTATATCAATGTTTTTTTATTTATTATTATACTATCATTATTCGAGAACCAAATTATCTACAAATATTTCATATCAAACGCAACGTAAACCTGGTATGTACATCTTCAGGCGATATGAATGCTCCATGTCTCAAAATGTCAAGATTCTAATTTTTCTGTCAATTTCAATTGATAAATTGCGTATGACATCAAATGAAGGTTTTAATATCTGAATCGAAGTGATCGAAATAACTAAATAATATGGTACTGTTACTGAGGATTTTAATTCTAACATTCATTCAGATCACATGAGATTTGGACTCAATACTGCGCGAATTGAATGAGGAATTGAAGATTTTAAATATTTAATACAGTTATGTTCCATTTAGAAATGACGATTTTTCTCGGAATTCGGTTGATAACATCTAGATTACATCTCATATTTCACGATTTGTAACAGTTCAACACAGGGATTTGAAAGTTTATTTGTCACACTTTCGTCAGAAAAATACAAATTGAACAAAAATTAAAATTAAGATTCATGAATGATTGAATAATGATTAGTGAATCAAAGTGTTTTATCAATGCATTAGTACATAGTTTATGTTATTTCGTTTTATTTCGTTCTTATCATATAACTTTTGTTAACTAATATTTCGGCCAGTATCTCGGTCTTCAATCATCAATTCGGAAAATTATTTGTTTTTTATTGGGAATTAAACAGCAAGTACGTGACTATGGATTATGAACCATTCGTTCTAAAAGACTTGTCTATCGAGACGCTTACATTTTTGAAGATTTATTCCATGAAATAATTCGCTTACCTCGTACATATCTATGATAATTTAATACATGCAGTTTAAAAATATTGAATACAGACAAAACATATATTTCAATACGAAAACCTTAAATAACCAAATTTTCTATAGATAATAGACATCTTAGCGGAGAAAAAGTCATCCAAATATTTTTTCAAATTCTGAAATGAGTAGCACGTTTAAGAATGCCATGTTTATGGATAACAGTTAGATGTGTTGACTTTTAAATTTTCAGTTATTCTAAATATCAATTGAAACAGTTCGTTTTTTCTATATGTTTCTCCTCAATACTCTATTAAGTTGAAACAGAAAACAAATAAGCATTCGTGAATTTATCAGTGTCCCAATTATATAATTCCGAAGTTGATATCAGTAGAAGGTATTTGATGTACACGCTGATATGGGAGAAGATCGATTTGCTGCAATTCTTTTCAATTCGATGAAAATTATTGTTCATAGAGAAGATTGATTAATATTAATCATATTTGGATGTTTTCATATTTTAAATCAAACGCAACAAATCAAGTACTTACATCTTCAGGCGATATAAATTCTCCAAGCCTTAAAATGGCAACATTCTAATTTTTCTGACAATTTCAATTCACAAGTTGTCGCATGACATCAAATGAAGGTTTTAATACCTGAGTCGGAGTCATCATCAATATAACTAAACGATATCGTACTGTTATTTGGAATTTTCATTTCAAACAGTTATTCAGATCGAATGAGATTTGGAATCGATACTGTGCGAATTGAACTAGGGATTGAAGATTTGAAATGTTCAATACCGTTATAAATGACGATTTTTCTCGTAATATTTGTGCATGTTTGCAATATTTACAGTTATTCGGTTAATAACACATATTTCTGTAGGTTCTTGTGTCGAATGATCATGTTCTTATTCTATTTCAAAATGTCTCCAAAGTTGGAACAAATGTCCCCAACCTTCAGAAAAATGTCTTAATATAAGTGTTTACCGAAAGTTATGGTTGGCGATCAAGAGATGTTTGGAGTCAGACTTCAAACGTGCCAAATGTCCCGAAAGTTATGGTTGCAGATAAATATATATATATATATATATATATATATATATATATATATATATATATATATATATATATATATATATATATATATATATATATATATATATATATATATATATATATATATATATATATATATATATATATATATATATATATATATATATATATATTTTTTTTTTGATAATAGTGAGTCAATATTTTTATTTTCTTTTGAATTTTTGTTTCATTGAAAGTACTGTGTTTTCTGTGTATGGGTAGGTATTTAGACCTTATAGGTATGTTTTTTAACTAATTTTTTTGAATTAAGAGCTCTGACTAGAAAAACTGATTCTAAGTAAATATTTGAATTTAAATAGGAATTATTTTGGGTCACGTCATTGTTTTCAAGTAGGTTCTATTCCGCCTTAATGGAACATCACCAGACTAATTCTTGATTCAAATAGCTAAAAAATTAAATAACTTATTCTTGGACTAAATTCCATCTATCAGAGCTAATACCAATTCTTGCTTCATTTCAGTACCTACTACTCAAGACCTAAATGCCTACAATCTTATAAGGTGAATCTCACTCATTTATTTACAAATAATAATTGATTTTGGTTATTCTGCGTGAGGTGACTATCGACTTTAGAAATGTTTCCATTAGAATATCCGAAAATACAAGAAGTTTTGAAAAAAATGAATACGATTCCCTTCATGCCAATCACTTGATAGAGGAAAATCACACAATTAGTCTAAAGTTGAAGATATCAAATGGATGTTTCAAATTAAATTTTCCAGAATCGTTAAAAATCAAAAATTGAATTCCCTTACTCAATATTCAATCATATGTTTATACATTATATGTACCTTATACAAAATAACTAGTATATTTTTACTTCATATTTTCAATGAATGACACACATCAGAAGAATTATCCACCGGTTAATTTCTATGAAATCGAACAGTGTTCAATTGACGAATATCTTGAAACCAAATTTTGAGTGATGAATATAAATTGTAATTTTTCTATGTTCTTAATATTTTAATTTTCAATTGCTCTGTATACTGTTCTTATGGTTTATTATTATTTCATCTTTTCGTCATCTTCTCTTGACTTTATTTCTTTGCTGTTGTAGCACATTTTGTATCAAACATTTTTGAGGAGATATGAAGTTTTTATGATTACAGCACTAAATGAAATATTTACGAAAATGAACACTTAAACATTCATGCGAAAAATTCAAATTAATTGTATAATTATATAGTTTTAACCAGTTCCAAATCAAATCATATGAGCTGATCTTGTTACTTTCAAGCTGATTTTTCAGTAATACGTGGAAACAATTGTTGAGCAACAATAACTCCGTTCAACTGATAATTACTCATTATGAAATAAATATTTCACAAAATATGATAAGGCAATTGAAGTTCAAATTATGTTTCTACATACAAAAATTATAATTGAAGAAACTATATGTAATTATATATATATATATGTTAATAAAAATCACACTTATTAGAATCACCCTGGCTTACCATGAGTTTTCCTCATGGTGAAGAAGACTAAAACTTCCGAAGCGAATGCTAAGCCAGAAATATTCCTCTGATAATGAAAATCAATGAGTGAAGATACAAAAAAACTAATTTGATTTTTCTATAAATAAGTTTGACATTTTGATATCTATAGTAACTCATAAATTCAATTTTTCATCAGTTTAGACGAAGTTATTATAAAACAACGAAACGTTAACAGAAATAAAGTTTTTCATATCAAAAGAAGCCTGTTATTGCTAAAAACATTCAATATATATATATATATATATATATATATATATATATATATATATATATATATATATATATATATTATATATATATTAGGGTGGAGCGAAAAATTTTTTTTCGCATTTCCAACTTCTAAGAGTAAAAAGTTTATGCCTCTTAAGCTCAAACATATACCTGTAAAATATTATTTGATAAAAATAAATATAACTACCTCCGAAAGGTTATTGAACTTTCAGAATATTCAGAATTTATGCAGGAGTTAGTGATTTATTTTTTCTATAACATCTTGATCTTTCTTTCTGTATTACTGTATTAATTAATTGGAAATATACTGTATTTTAACAATAAAAATAAAAACCAGGTACTGTAAGTACGAACAAGGAGTGCGGGGGGGTGCAAACCGGACAATTCGCGCGTGGACCGCGCGGGGCAGTGCACTATTGTCTTTCGAGGTGAACTGTCGCTCGCACGCAATTAAAACATAACCTAAAACATTGTTTTTGTCAAATATGGAAAAAACTCGTAGTGCTTCTAAATGCCCGCTATTTGGTGAATGTTGTGAGTTAAAGAAAAATGTTCTACCTACCTACGAAGATGTTGTGAAACATTACGAATGGACGAGGCAAAGCATGAAAACGAGCAAACAGGAGCCCAAATTTTCAGAAATTTCCGATAAAATTGTGCCTGAAATCGAGAGTATATGGCAAACGGCATCTTTACCAACAGTGACTAGTACCAGAATTATACAAATGTTAAAAACTTACCACGAGAAGCGGAAAAATCTTCTTAAGTCGATGAAAAAGAATTCCCAGCAAACTTTAGAAAATTTTATGAAAAATAAAAAGTTACTTTTTGATATATCAGCTTGTAAATGCAAAGATTTTAACTGTTGCACGTGTCCAAGAGAAAAGAAGGTCCCTAAACGTGAACAAGCTTTTTTTAATTGACCAAAGAACGGCTCGTAAAATGATAATTGGCAGAGTTGATGTTACTGTAAGTAAAAAAAATCTGATAAATCAGGAAAGGAAGCTAAAACAACAGTATCGCTCTGTTAGCCCGGCGATTGCAAGTACGTCCTCTGGTAATTTAGATATCAGCACCTCTTCTCTTTCTTCCGAAACGGATGAGCCACTGAAAAACGATGCCTGCGCTAAGAAAATTGAATCCGTTTTTCCTCTAAAGAAAAAGAAAAAGTGTCGTCCCTTGACTTGCCTACGGCATCGAAAACGTGTGATAGATACGGAGTGTCTGACAGGGCTGCTGCTGCGATTGTGCCATCAGTATTACATGATATTGGTTCTGAAGTTGAAGTTATAGATAGAAGTAAGCTACGAAGAGAAAGAAACAAGTCAGACAGGAGTTTTAGGAGGACAAGGCTTTTTGCTGTACCAAAAATTAATTTTGATGCATCGAATTATATCGAGATGATAAATTGGCAAAACGAGATAACTGAACCTCCAATTTTTAAAAATTTGTCGACAGGAGAAATTTCCTGTATTGTTCAGTCTGGTGGCGAGGGCCAGCTATCATTTTTGCGTCTTCCGTGCCATACCCAGCCTGTAGAGCGAGCCGTGAAGATCACAACAGAAGCTGCTATGTCTCAGTGTACGAAAAAATCGCGACTAGGTGACATGAAGGCAAAATTAAAGTCAAGAGCCCAAATTCCAAAATTTGATACAAAATGTCATTTTAAACCAAATTAAAAGGTGTTCCTAGCATTTCTTTTATATGTTACATTTACTTCTTTTTGCATTTATTACATACTTACTTGTCTGATTATAGCTTTGTGTATTATTTCACATCCATTTTTCCGTAATTTCCACTAAATATAGATTTGAACAAAGAAGTCAGTTTTTTCAAGAATTTCGAAATTTTAGAGGCGATTCGGAGGTAAAAAGAAATTTTCAATAATTACTAAAATTGGCATATGTTCATGTTTTTACATAAGGCATAAATCCCCCCCATTTAGAAATCAAAAATATTCAAAAAAAATTTCGCCATACATTCGTGCTCCACCCTAATATATATATAATCTTTGTGTTGTTGTAATCAAAATCGTGTTTTCCATTCATTTTATGTAAGTGTGATATTTCAGTTTTTGCATATTTATGTGCTTTAATTATTTCTTTGACTTTTGTCCCACATAGCAATTATTACAGGGTATATTATATTATTTATTATATGTTATATTATTATATTAATTATTATATGTTATATTATTATATTAATTATTATATTATATTATTATTATATTGAAAACAGTATGTTTTTCTGAGTTATTGTTTCACTCTTCAACTTGTTTTATATTTCCTCGATTTGATTTTGTGCAGTTTGTAAAAATTATATAAAATTAAAATATATATATTAAAAATTATATATGAATTATTATATAATTAATAAACTGTAATTCAAAGGCATTATAAGTTTCACGTTTTGCTATCTATGTTAATGCATAATATTCAATTATTCATTAGTTTTGATAAAGTTGTGATATACACTGAAATAAAGCTTTCAACATTGGAAATAGACTGTTATTGCTGAAAATCTTGAAGATAAAACCTGAAATAGGCAATAAATTAATTTCGAAATTTTATATATATATATATATATATATATATATATATATATATAAAATGAATGGAAAACAAGATCAAAGTATCACTACCCCAGGCACCAGTCGAAAGACTGGCTTCACCTGATCATCGTATTCTGGGGGATCAGGGACACCATGCGGAGAAGAATTGGAGCTTCTCAAAAACCTTCCATTATCTCAAGATCAAACAAAAACATCACATCGGTACAATTAACGTTAATACACTCGCTAAAACAGGTAAACTGAAGCAGCTCACCAACACCATAAGAAAGTTCAATCTCAAAATCACCGCTCTCCAAGAAACACGATTCATGAACGAGAATCATTTCGATACCGACAGTTTCAGAATCTACAAGGGGAAATCTGTCGTGAAAGTAATGAGCAAATTACCGCTTTTAGGTACCGGATTCGCGATACACAATTACATACTAGACTCGGTTATTAATTTCACATCGCCCAACGAGAGAGTCCCACTGCTTTCTATTGAATCAGCTAATGAAGCTTACACTTTAATCAACGTGCACGCTCCCATTAATCACCACAACAAAACCGTTCCAGAAAGCGTACAAGATTTTTGGGAAACATTGGAAGAAACAACCAATAAAATAACAAAACACCACGTGAAAATCTTGCTAGGAGATTTTAACGCACAGCTAGGTAAGGAAAGGAAATTCAGAGATACTACGGGTCCCCATAATAAACACAAACGTACCAACAAGAACGGTGAAAGGTTGATCGCGTTCTGTAGGAACTTCGAACTCAAGATCATGAGTACTCAATTTCAAAAACCTGCACATGAGCTAACTACTTGGAGATCGCCCAGTCTCAAGCAGGGTGAATATCAAATTGATCATGTCGCAATTTCCAAGAACAACGTAAAGGAAATTTTAAATGTCAGAACTCGTAAAGGCGTCTTTGATTCGGATCACTATTTCCCAAAATAAAAACAAAATTTCAACCCAACAGAAATAAAAAATTTACAACCAGAAAAGTTAGGTCCGATCCCGAATATCTGAAACTTCACAAGGATACAATAGTAGTATACCAAGGCGGGTTCTAGACAGGAAGTGCCGAAAACATGGCCGCCAGTCTTTGGGGGGATTCTGGACAGGAAGTGTCAAAAAGGCCTAACCCTAAAAACTCAAGTGGGGTAGTAGACTAGTATACCAAGGCGGTTTCTAGACCGGAAGTGTCGAAAACATGGCCGCCAGTCGTTGTGGGGGGATTCTGGACAGAAAGTGTCAAAAAGGCCTAACCCTAAAAACTCAAGTAGGGTAGTAGACTTGTCAAAAAGGCCTTACCCCTAAAAAAAAAAAAAAAAAAAAAAAAAAAATCGATTTGGTGGTGGTGGTGGTGGTAGAGGGGAAGATCAAAAAGACTTGACCCCTTAATCGTTGAAAAAGTTCCCCCCCCCCCGTTCCCCGTGGCCACCCTCGTTATTTTGATTGAATACTCGATCTATTTTTCGTTGGAATTCACAAGGTCATATTTTCCAGTTATTATTGCATTTTTCTATGATGTGCGTGTTTATCATGTTCGGTAAACCGTAATCAGATTGATTAGGATACCTTGAATGAAAGTGAAAACAAAATGTGTGTGAACGTCTCATGGGAAAATTTAGGAGGAAATGAGTATTGATATATAAATGTGTTGAAAACAAAAAATGTCTTCATATTTTTGTAAGAAGATAAGAAGATGGATGTTGCATTTGAGAAGGCTGAAGGAATCTTGCATTCCATCTACGGAGATGTAGAAGTGAGTACCATATATATATATATATATATATATATATATATATATATATATATATATATATATATATATATATATATATATATATATATATATATATATATATATTAGTACGTTACTGTTATGAATAACTATAGACCACCAGATCACATCTCACCCGAACTCAATTTACAGGAGAGATTCCGTGGGGTTTTGGATGGAGGAACAAATGTTGTAATTTTTACAACATTCAACGTAGCCCCCATGGCATTTGTCTTCTATTCTTAATTTTAATTCATATAATTTTTAATAATTTGTATATAGATTTTGTTCACGCAACAATATATTTCATTACCTGTTAAGTCATCACTCTCCATTAGTTATTAGAATTTGTACACTCAATTCAATTATTTTAATCACTTTCTTAGAGCACTCATATTTTGTATATTCTTGAACTTAATATCAGAGATTCAATTCTATAAAAATCACATCGGTCACTACTCTCAACATACTTCTTTTTAGATTCCGAGAGAATCATTATTGAAGCGTACGCTTCTGAATTAAACTGATAACTGAAATTAGTATAGCGCTATTCTATTTTTAAAATTCAAATTTTAAAGTAATTGTTTCCGGTAGAATACAAATTGTGCATATTCTCAATAAAATTTAAATTGGACGATTTTGCTATTGTATAATTGTTAATATAAAATTTGTTCATTATAATTTAAAACTATTTTACATATACAACATATTTTATCAATTTCCATAACAGTTAGAAGTTCGTTTGCGATTCCCATTTCATCCAATTCTTGTAATGAAGCAATAAGACAAAACTGACATTTACCATCTTCAATTTCGTTACATTGTTCGAATGAATTCACACATTCAATAACTTTTTTCAACCTCTCCACTTCAGGTTTATATTCATCATCGAAAATATCAAGATGTTGATATCGGTCATCAAGATGAAATTTCTTTTCAAGGAAAATTTCTCCAGTTTCTTTAACTATGTTATCGAATGAAGACATCTCACAAATGAACAACTTGAAATTATATTTCACACTCATGAATTTCTGTTTGTTACAGTTCATTTATATCATTTTCTATAACCACCATGTTATATTCCATATCACATGTTTATGGAACTTCTGTTTTTGTCTGCAGTTGATTCCATATCACTTGTTTATGAAATTGCTGTTGTTGTCTGTGGATGATTCCATATCACTTGTTTATGGAACTGCTGTTTTTGTCTGCAGTTGATTGCATATCACTTGTTTATGAAACTGCTGTTGTTGTCTGTGGATGATTCCATATCACTTTTTTATGGAACTGCTGTTTTTGTCTGCAGTTGATTCCATATCACTTGTTTATGAAATTGATGTGGTTGTCTGTGGATGATTCCATATCACTTGTTTATGGAACTGCTGTTTTTGTCTGCAGTTGATTCCATATCATGATTCCATATCACTTGTTTATGGAACTGCTGTTTTTGTCTGTTGTTCCATATCACTTGTTTATGGCTGTGGTTGTCTGTGGATGATTCCATATCACTTGTTTATGGAACTGCTGTTTTTGTCTGCAGTTGATTCCATATCACTTGTTTATGAAATTGCTGTGGTTGTCTGTGGTTGATTCCATATCACTTGTTTATGAAACTGTTGTTTTTGTATGTGCTTGATTTCATGTCACTTGTTTATGAAACTTCTGTTGTTATCTGTATATAAGGTGTTAAAACACAGATGAAGTTCAGTGTTCAAGCAGCAAAGCAAGTTGAAATACACAAACCAGGTGAGTAAAGTATATATATGCGTGCGATAAATATTCATTATATTATCATGTTTCAGAAATGGATCTTAACAAAATAAATTCTGTTTGTAGTTTGGTGAAACCCACTACGAAATTGAAGGATTTACCTTCAATACGGTATTTCCAATCACCAACGCAAATTTAAAAAAAGGGAAGTTTGGAACAGCTATTTTATTAGAGCTGAACGACCAGTTTGTCTACTTACCTCAACGCAGCACAGAAGTGCTCAAGGATAAGTTAAATTATCTGAAGGATCAAATATATGGGCTGAAAGTAACTGGACTGAAGGAGTACGCAAACTTGTCCCCTTCAGTGTTATTTGAAATTGTGGAATTGTGAAGAGAAATATGGATTCCGAGGTATGTAACGTTGTACCAGTATTCAAGAAAGCATTCAAGCTTTTACTTAAATCAAAAAATAATAACGATGAGTGTATAAAATGGTTAGGATATATATAGAAAACAGATGACTCAATTGAATAGATTGCTTAGACATAAATTTATCAACCATGGTAGTCGCATAAAAACGCAAACATCTATTGTTCATCTCAAACGATACAGATTCAAACTTTTGAATAAAATTAAATCAAAAATAGGAGGATCTAATACAAAACGTAGTAGCAGAGTTAGATGGGAAGATGGTGAAAGTGCATTTGATAATAGAATACGTACAGGAGTTGTATTACGTTTGAAACATACTGATATTAATGAATTTTCAACTGATGCATATCATTTATTCAAATCTAGAGTTAGTAATATATTGAAAAAATATCCTGTAATCAAACTGAATACAGTATTTTGTGGAAAATTCATTAAAAAAACTTCGGACAAAGAAACATTTGAGTATAAATATTTTCCTACAAAAAATGTGCGAATTGATCTTGGTACTGATTTGAAAACTTGCTTCATAAATTATATATCAGAAAAAATTCTACAGAAGCTCCAAAACTTCCAAGAAAAGGATAGTGGTTTCGCTTTGAACTCAATCGTTTGTTTAGAAGTGAATCTCAATAAATTTGAAATAGTGAATGGATCTTCCTATATTCGTTTACCTGAAAAAATTGCCAACAGAAAGGTATGTATCAATGTTCGAAATTATGATGATAATGCTTGTTTTGCCTGGAGCATTGTTGCTGGATTATATCCAACTGTTTGGCATTCCAATAACGTTAAATCATAGAAAATTTGATGGCAATTGAAATGAAAAAATCATATTTTATTCAATAAACCCTTATATATAGGCATGGTTGTACTTGACATCTCTAAAACATGTGTGTATGATTTTTACTATGATTACATGTTGAAGAATGTCAGTGAATGTTATCTTAATTACATTGATACAGATGGAATTATCGTTGAAATTATTAATTATAAAATTAATTTGTCTGTAGATGATGATGATGTCAGTTCTAGTTCAATTAGGTGAAGAAACTATAAGTGAGAACATATATCGTTTCAACCGATCATGTGGAGAAGTTCAGAGTTGATTTTCCTGCTGAATATCGAGAGGTGATGAAGATACCTATCAATCAATGGGTTATTGTTGGAGGAGGATAAAAGGGACTCTTCTGATCTATTATGTTATGAATTAATGTCTCCTTCACCTTAATTGTAATAAATAATTAGTGATCCAACTAGCATTTTTATTCTCCTTTGTAGTGTATGAATAATACAAGACATTTCAATGAATATTTTTTATTTATTTTCTTTAATTTGATTTATATCATATAAAATTTTATCCTCCACGAAGAGTAATGCTTCATTCAATATACAATTATGAATTGAAGGATTTACGTTGCAAAATAAATTAATTAATTCTGTTATTGGTCTAGATCTATCTTTACTAATTTCACTTAGAATTCTTATAAACTTCTTATAATAATCATCAAATTTATACATAATCATTAGTTCCAACCTATTTTTCAAAAACCTATAATAATAATCAAATATTTTAGATATATCTTCTTTGATCAAATGAAGATGACTCTCATTTCTTGATAAATGTATCATCTTGAAACCATTTATAGTTGTAGTTGAAATTGTAATATCATCAATGTTTCTAATATCATTTTCTTCTTGTAAATTGAGTATTTCGATTATTATCAACCATTGCATATAATCGAAAGAAATACTTCTTTTTTTTACGAAATATATAGAAAGTTCATCTGTTGATATTTTGACTGCTGGTGAAAAATTTCTTGCTGCACTCAATCCACAGTCAATTACATATTCACCTAATGAAAAACTTGTATTCAATACAAATTGTTTTTCATTCTCAATTAATTTGATATTATGACTTGATGGTAGTAAATTGAATTCAAGATCTGGAGTATACATCTTGCTTCTCTGAATTCTACAGTTCAACTGAAAAACTTTACAGTTGATTCTTGTTATTTATCCACGAATCATGTGACTTATCAAATCCAAGCCACCGCACAAGTACTTTGTTTCCTTTTCGACGTAAAACTTTTTCCACTGAATAAACATCTGAATATTTTGCTTCCTGTAATTCATATTCATAAAATGCTCCTCTGATGGGATGTCCTTGTAGATCTTCAAGAAGGTAAGTAACAGGATTTGTAACTTGAATTTTAACAACTTTGAACAATTCAGTAGTCCAATTAGGTAAATATCGCTTCACGAGCATGTGTTTGAATTTGCTAATTCGTACAAAATCAGCAGTATTGAATTTTCCATGTCCAGCAATTTTAATATTATTATATTTAGTTTTGAGTAGAGCTTTTTCATTTTTGGGATTTACATCAGATGGTTTCATTCCAATAGTTCTATGTTTAGTTGTGTTATACTCATTGACGATCTCTTGAAGAACATCTATCCATCGATATTTTCCACTTAAACTGAAGTACTTATACAATTTCGATTTCAAAGTTCTTATTGCTCGTTCTGCTATAGAAGCTTTCATTACAGAAAAACTATTGCAATGATTTATTTTATTTTCTTTCATCAAGGCTCGAAAATGCTCATTGAAAAATTCCTTACCTTGATCGGTCTGCAAATTTTTAGGATAAGAACGGCTTTCTCTCAAAATGTCTCCGAATGCTTTGGTTACTTCTCTACCAGTTTTAGATTTCAAAGGTTTCGTCCACATGAATTTAGAGAAGCAATCGATGACAACAAGAATAAATTTAAATCCTTTATTGTTATGAGCATATAAATCCATCTGAGCAAGATCGGCTTGCCACAGATCTGATAAACCTTTAATAATAGTACGACGACGTTTGAAATTTCTTCGAGCAGAACGATGTAATTCCTTAATGACTTGAAGTTTTTCTTTAGAATATTCCATTATGGTTATTCACTTACAGTTGAAATGTTTATGCAACTCGATTGTATTGATGTTGGATTATATTATACTTGTTTGATTATAATATCACTAAGGTCTTTGAGACTTTTTTCAATTTTTTTGAGTTCGGTGTTTACGAAAATTTTGAAAGACTCTGAATTACTATCAGATGTTTGAAATCCTTTCTTCATATGTTCATTGAGAACCTTCATATATTTTTCAAGGTTTTCATTAAATTGAATACTTCTATTAATTTGTTTTATCACTTTATCTGTCTCTTGCTGATTAACTTTCTTGAATGTGATAATATCCATGTTTGTTTCATTATATTTATCATGAAGTAGCTGATAATTATCATTAACAATTGTTTGTATATTATTTATTGAAGAATCAACATATGATTTAGTTGCACCATCATTATCGGATGTTGGTATTTTTATATTACATTATTTATGATTTTTGAAATCATACTCACCATCTGGTGTTAAAGGAAATCGCTGAATTTCAATTTTTCTATGTTTATATTGATAACCTCTACTATGAGAAGTATGACCGAACTTGTTGAGAGGCATTGTTCAAATGTAACTTCCAATCGATTATATTTTCAATATATAATTTGAGCTTCACGTAATTCTTCAATTATAGATTGTATTTCATTATTCATTGAAGTATTTCCTGCAGATTTTGATGCATAGAGCAGTTGCAATCTATCAACTAATTCATTCACGTCATTCCAAAAGACATATTCAATCGGTTTTTCATTGTATGTCATCAAACTTCCTCCTTTAATAGTACTAATAGGACCAATAATTTTAGTGTATTTATTACCCTGATTTCCTTTTCGTTGTTTTGAAGGATCATTATCCCTTCTATGAACATTTGTTATATGAAGAATTTGATTAAATTATTCTTTGTCTTTGTTTGTGTAATGTAAAGGGTTATTATTGAATATTAAATCATATAGACCTTGAGTGCCAGGAAAACGATCTTTACCATCTAGAATTATTTCATTTGTATTTTTATCAAAATTAATGGGTGTTCTACCTAAAAACCATTTAGATAATATGAAGTCATATCTGGGACCATATACAGGATCGATGGGAACCCCAGTTTCCGGTTTCCATATATTAGAAACATAGTCTTGCATTTCAGGTGGATATGATTCCAGGTATTCATTCATAACAATGGGATCCTTAACACTTAGACTGACGTTTCTCATGTTTTTCACATCATCATCATCTTCGTCAGAAGATGGAGACTCAGTTTTATGCACAGTTTCAGCTACTATCTTTGTATCCAAGAAAGGAGTAGATTGATTATTTGCTTGCTCTTTAACAGCTGCTAATGTTGAACTAGGATTCAGTTTCTTTATTTTAGGCGTTGATGTGACGAATGATTTTGATGCAGGCACCTTTTTGGAAGCTGTTTGTTCATGTTTGATAGATGTTATATATGTCGGTCTACTAGCTTGACTAATGAGTCCTGCAAGTTGTTTATCTTCAATTCTATCAAGTCTTGTAGTTATCTGTTTAAAAAGCCTACGAATTGTTTCATCATTTTCATTTTTCCCAAGTTTGAAAGTGAGGTATTTTTTTCTTATATCTCTGATAATTTGTTGAATTCTAAGTTTACGCTGTCGTTCTGATTTAATCTTCATTTTAAAGGAGATTATCTAACACTGAGGATAGTTCAGGTATTCTTATGTTGTTATCAAAACCTTGACGATAACGTCCATCATTAATATCAAAGTCTTCAACAATAACAATAAAACCATACTTATTCGCATTCCAGCAATACGCACATAATTTTTTGAATGAATTATAATCCATGTCTGGAGTCACATGTTCATCAAAAGCGTGTCTAAGATTAACATCATCCTGTTTGAATAAGACAATTATTTTCAAATTATCTCGACATCCATGCTTAATTGCCATAACGTACGATTGAGTTAGAAAAGCTACATCAATTGGTCTGTGACGTCCCATGCAATAGAAAGCTTTAATTTTTTCCTGCTTATCACCAACAACATCATCAAAAATAAAAATTTAATTTTCTTTTGTTTGATCAGGATTTATGAGATCATCACTTTCATTGTAAGTATAATATCCTATTTCCGGAACACCACGAAGTACTTGCTCTAGTAGTTGATATTTAGGTTGATAAAGACTTTTTGAATATATGTATATATTATTGAATCGTAACCCATTAACACTGAATATTAAACTCAATAGAGCATTTGATTTTCCACAACCACTAGGTCCGGCAAAAAGTATACGACAGCTATCTGGAAATAAATCTCCATGTTTTGATACTTTTTCCTCATCCAAAATATCCAAGTTTTCAACAGGTAATTGTGATGGGTGTTGTTCAATTTGAATTTTAATGAATACTGAGCATGTGAAGCTCTACAAAATTTTTATATACCCTATTTAATGAAAGATATCGAATATTTCATTCATTATAATGTTGACTAGAGCGGAAGGTACAGGTTTCGTAAACACACTTATATAAGCTCATATACCAGGATATAATTGGTAGGTATATATAAAGCAAATGTTCATTAGAATTAATAAATAAATTATACATTCAGATGTGGACCTGGTACTAATATTGATAAGCGTTTACGTAACAACGATCAAGGAATTAATCAACTCGACGCAGCCTGTAAGGAACACGACTTAGCCTATGCAAAGGATAAAGACTTGGCAAGTCGTCATAAAGCTGATAAAATTCTTGAAGATAAGGCGTGGAAAAGAGTAAGAGCCAAATACGCTAAATTTGGAGAAAAAGCTGCAGCCTTGCTCACAACTGGAATCATGAAACTCAAACGAAAATTTGGTATGGGTCATAGAGAAACATCGTCTTCAAAAAAATTTAAGGAGGTAGAAAAAAAAAATCTTTCGATACTGCGGTTATAAATCCTGTTAAAAGAGCTTTGAAAAATTCTGATCTGAAAGATTTGAAAAAATCAACTGCGTTAGCGCTTACAGCAGCACGAGTTGCTATTAAAAAGGCTGGTGGTAAAAGGAAAATCAAGATACCGCGAACCATTCCCTTTGAATCGAAGCAAGGTGGAATTATCCCTATTCTACCTATCTTAGCAGGATTATCACAGCTAGGTCCACTACTTGGTGGTGCAAGTGCAGTAGCAAAAACTGTAATTGATGCAAAAAATGCTAGCAAGAAATTGGATGAAGATCATCGTCATAATAAGGCAATGGAAGCCATTGGACATGGATTGTTTTTGAAGAAAACAAAGAAAGGTTATGGATTATTCCTGAAAAAGCAAAAAAAAAAACTTCTAAAAACTTTACCTAAGAGAGCATTATATGATTATGAAATTCTGAAATGTGCGAGAGGAAATATTCCTCATTTTAGAGGAGTTTTCATGAGATATGCATTAGCGAAAACTATCAGAAAAAGAGAATGTGGTGTAGTAAATTTAGATTCTTCGACTGGACCTGGTTCTCATTGGGTTGCGTATATCAAAAATAATACCAATATAGAATACTTCGATGGATTCGGAAAATTGAAACCACCTAAGGAATTGATTGAATATTTCAGTGGTTCTAATATAAAATATAACAGGGATAATTATCAGGATTATAATACTTATAATTGTGGTCATTTATGTTTACAGTTTCTTTTATATAAAACTCTATAAATAATCATTAATTAGTGTAATTTGAATAGTCATGTCGCTGCTCTTCACATTAAAAAGTTGTTCATCAACACTTTCAGTTGATCTTCCTATACCTATAGAATTAGATCCGAAATATCAATATGGTCTTGCATTGATTGGATTTTATTCATATAATACAATTCCTGATATCGAGAATAATAAGTTTTATTATTTCGACGGAAATCTTAGAAAATCTATAGACATTTCCACTGGAACGTATGAGATAGTGGATATTGAAGAATTTCTACATGAAAACTTGATGACACAAGAACAATTTAAACAAGAACATGAACAGATTTTCTTCTTACGATCTAACCTCAATACACTCCAATGTGAAATTTATCATCGATATTATGATATTGATTTCACTGAAGATGATTCCATAGGTCATCTCTTAGGTTTCTCGAAAAAAATTATTCCAGCTAACGAGATTAAACAATCAGATTTAACAGTGAATATAGTAAAGGTCCAAACTATCAGTATTGAGTGTAACATTACTGAAGGAGCCTACCACAATGATGTACCATCTCATACAATATATGAGTTTTCTCTAGATTCCGACCCTGGATATAGCATTGATCAAGTACCAAGAAACTTGATTTATCTACCCCTCTCAACCTCTAAGATTCATAACATTACTTTGAGAGTATTAAATCAAGATTCGGAGCTTGTTAACTTCAGAGGTGAACAAATAGTCATACAAGTTGAATTGAAAAAATGGTTCTGATATTAAACAAACCATATAAATGCAGTTTATTATATTCAGTGAAGTCATTCTCAGAGCAACCTCACAAGAAGCTGGGTGAAAAGCTTTCTCTTAAAAATAGATTATTTCTACAGTCAATTGGTTATGTTGTCAAGCCAAACATTTAATTTTTATCAACCAATTAACAATGATGAAGCAATTGTTAAAGTTGAAAGTCGAACTTATCTGCCTTTTGTTAAATCCTTCAATTATAACGATAGTGTTGAAATAACGATAAACCGTCCAGATACATGGTTTCTAATGTACGATGCAGCCCTCAACATCAAAGGTAAACTTCAGAAAACTGCTGGAACTGGAACAGTTGAACTTGTGTTGAATGCTGGTGCATTTCTCTTCGATACAATTTCTTATGAATTAAATGGAGCAGAAGTGGATTCAGTTAGAGAGCCTGGTTTAGTAAGTACGTTAAGAGGATATATGTGTTATGAAAAAGATGATTCTATGGAATTGGAAACATCAGGTTGGAACTTCCCTAATCGAGCAACATTAAATGCAGATGGGAGTTTCATATTTTGGATACCACTCAGAAATTTATTGAACTTTTTCAACGATTATCGTTTAGTTATTTTTGGAAAGCAAACCATCCGATTAGTAAGATCACAGAATGATAATAATGCCATGAAAATAACAGCTGGTGGTGGTGAAGCTGAGGGTGTAACAAAAGGTCAATTCTCTATTGAAACTATTGAACTGAGGGTGAAAAATATTCAGCCTAACGATGTTCTGAAACTGGATTTACTAGAATCTATGAAATCTGACCGACCAATACTGCTTCCTTTTAGAAAATGGAAAATTCACGAACTACCTTCTCTCACAGCAAATTCCCTCACGGAAATATGGAGTGTTAAAACCACTTCAAACATAGATTGTCCTAGATTCATAATTTGTTGTTTCCAAACGAAAAAGAAGAATATAATTACTGCCGATCCAACATTATTTGATAATATTGATATTTCTGATATTCGTTTATTACTGAATGGTGAAATAATTCCTCAAGAAAACTAACGGTTGAATTTTGAGAAGAATGAATATGCTGAAGCTTATTATAATTATTCTGAATTTCCAATAGCTTATAATGGACAAAGGAAAAATCCTCTACTATCATACACAGAATTCAAAAATGAATGTTTATTTGTTATTGATTGCTCTAGACGTAACGAAACCTTCAAATCATCAACTGTTGATGTAAAACTCGAGATAGAATCACGAAAAGGATTTCCTGCCAATACTCGTGCTTATTGCATCATAATTCATGACTGTATAATGGAATATTTACCACTTACTGAAGTAGTTCGAAAGTTGACATCATTGTGAACAGAATGAAAATTCTTACCTTAGACCCTCAGGGATTCATGGTTAACAATGAATTCATTGTGAAAGAATTGGCGATATCTAATGGAACACAGATATATCATTCAATTTTCAAACCTAAAACAGATTTTTCAATGCTCTCTATGAAAGATAAGCGAACTGTCGAATATTTGGAAAATAATCATCATGGAATAAAATACAATGATGGTTTCGTGGATTACAAGGAACTTGATGATATAATCGAAAAAATTTCAATAGATATTGATATAGTCTATGTCAGTGGACATCAAAAATATGATTTCTTATCAAGATTATTAGAAGGCAAACACACAAAGGTTGTTAATGTTGAAAATCAAGGTTTAAGCCAGCTAAAACTTAATAGAGATTATCCTCAATGTATGGCTCATAAAGACAACTTTCAAATGTGCAGTCTAGTCAATTGTAAGAGGATATGGAAATGGGTAAAAAACTTTCATGTCTTGACGAACATCACCAATCTAGATAAATGGGATAATTTAGTTTTTAAGAATCAGCAACGATTTTGTAATTCAAAATGTACTCCTAAACATATTTCTGTAAATAAATGTTCTTAGTTGCCTAATGCGGTTTTATTCTTATATAATAGTAAGAGTAGTATAATTAGAAATCAGTTCAACTTCAATATTCATAGTGAATGGATAGAAAAATGAAACTCTCATTATTATTTTCAATACTTCGGTATGTATTTTCACAGAACGTGGATGTAAATGATGTTGATTATTTTGCAAAAGAAGATTCCATTGATTTGAAGGCTAAATCCTATTTAGAGAATTATGGTTACCTGAAAAAGTCGAATAATTCAGATCAAGAAATAACTGAATATTCTGTATATTCAGATGGTATAACTAAATTTCAAGAATTTTTCAATTTGAAACCAACTGGTCATTTGAATAATGAAACACTGAATCTAATGAAACAACGTCGATGTGGTGTTACAGATTTTGCACAAAATTTTGTTATTATGGATAAATGGTTGAAAAAGAAACTTGTTTGGAAATTTGTACGAGGAAATATGGATGATGAACTTATGACAACATCTGAATTCAATGTTTGGCAGAAGAATTCGGACTTATCGTTTCATAAAAATGAAACTCATAATGATATTCTAATCAAATACAGTTCAATAAATCATACTTTTCATAAATCATGTGGAGGTCCTGGAAAATGTACATTTAATTTCGATGGACCTGGTATAGTACTAGCACATGCATATTTTCCTCAGGATGATACTTGTCGTGAAATTCATTTGGATTCATCTGAGAAATAGTATAAAATATTAGCAACTCCACCGCGAGGATACACCTCCCTATATAGTACTTTACTTCATGAAATTGGTCATTCCTTAGGTTTATCACATTCAAGCGTACAAGATTCTATTATGTTTCCATATTATGATGAACGAAATATATTCCATGATTTATTACCCGATGATATTTATGGCATTCAATCATTATACGGGCCTTCTAATACAAAATCCACTACTGCAAGAACGACAACAACAAAAATGAAAATTACACCAAGTAGAAAGTATCCTGTACTAAAAGCGGTAGATAATTAAATTTCTCAACCGAATTTATGTGAAGTGAAATCGAAAATTGATAGGGTTTTAATAATAAATAATCATATATATATATTTTCTACAAATCATGGGTGTGGGTCATATCTTTAAGAGATAAAATTATAACAAATCCAGTTCGTCTATCATCATATATACCAATATCAAATTTCAATTTCAAACATGGTGTCAATTTGTATCAAAGACCTAATAGTGAAATTGCTCTATTTTATAATTCTTATATTTATAGAATAAATTCAAATAGCTTTCATATAATGGAAATGAGAAAATTTGAAAGAATAGATATCCCAGGTAATAGTAAAATCAATGGTGTTGTTAACACTTATAGTGGAAAAACATATATTTTTTATGAAAATAATTATTGTATGGAACTTGATGAATGTACATTGAAAGGAAAAAGTGTTAAATTTATAAGTGAAATATTTCCTGGGATTCCTAGTAATATCACATCTGTATTTAGATATACTAATGGTATTCTCTACTTCATGAAAGATGGTATGATTTACGAGTATAATGAATTCTTGAATAAAGCAACCGGATCATATCCATTTGAGATGGAGAAATTATTCCAATTACCATGTCAATCTGTGAGTTTATTACAACAACTTAAAAATCTTCTGAGTATGATAATAGGTAAACAAATAGTTATAAGTAATAGAGACTGAATATTATTTGAGAATAAAACAAATTTTCATGAATAAACTATACGACTTTCATTTTCCTCATGTATTGATATATGATACAATTACATCTACAATGTCCAAATGATTTACATTTTTGACATGCTATTCCATCAACCTCATCCTCATTAAGGGATCTTCCTTCACATTTCAATGGACAGCAATATTTTAAACTATCAATTCTGTAAAAACCTCTCTCATCTTCCATTACTGAACATTCCGACTGAATGTTATGATTCAAACAATATATTGTGAATCCACCACAGCTTTGACATTTAACATGATTATCTTTGAACACATATTTGGAACGTAAACTCTCCAATTTAGCAATAATCGATTCTTCGTCCATATTTTAAAATGAATTCCAATTCATAGTTCTCACGATGAAGTTTCGTATAATACAACACAGGTGCGCTTACATAAACATACATATATCAAGAAGATATGATAAATACATCTCCAACCACATGAAAACATGATAACATCCTAAACAATCTGATAACAGTTTACCGAACAGAAAAATACAATAATAACTGGAAAATATGACCTTGTGAATTCCAACGAAAAATAGATCGAGTATTCAATCAAAATAACGAGGGTGGCCACGGGGAACGGGGGGCGGGGGGCACTTCTTCAACGATTAAGGGGTCAAGTCTTTTTGATCTTCCCCTCTACCACCACCACCCCATCGATTTTTTTTTAGGGGTAAGGCCTTTTTGACAAGTCTACTACCCTACTTGAGTTTTTAGGGTTAGGCCTTTTTGACACTTCCTGTCCAGAATCCCCCACAACGACTGGCGGCCATGTTTTCGACACTTCCGGTCTAGAAACCGCCTTGGTATACTAGTCTACTACCCCACTTGAGTTTTTAGGGTTAGGCCTTTTTGACACTTCCTGTCCAGAATCCCCCCAAAGACTGGCGGCCATGTTTTCGGCACTTCCTGTCTAGAACCCGCCTTGGTATACTACTTACAATCATTGCACAAATCAACAAGGAAGAATCAACGAATTGGGAAATCCTTACAAAGAATATTCAGAAAGCCATCACACTAGGGCAACCTCCTCGCACCAGGAAACACCGCTGGTGGAACTTAATCTGCGACCAAGCAGTCGACAAGAGAATAACTGCATGGAGAAAATTTAACGGCCATAAAAATGACGAAAACTGGGAGAATTTCCTTACAACTCAAAAACAGGCCTCCAAAGTAATTAGAAGAGAAAAACGGAGATATGATAATAATAGGTGTCACGAAATACAGAAGTATTTCACTAATAATAATACTAGAGATTTTTACAAAACTATCAGAGAAAACTTGCGAGGATACCAAGCGCCCACTCTTTGCTTAAAAAAATTCGATGGCGCGTTGGAAACTAACACAAAAAATAACTGCAAAATGTTAGCCGAATATTTCAGCACCCTTCTCAACTGCAATCCACCCCAAGAAAAACTTAAGTTCGACTTTTCGGGGTTTACGCATCCAGACTCGCAAGCCCCTGATATGGAAGAGATTACGGCAATTATCAAGCAACTCAAAAACAACAAAGCAGCAGGAGAAGATGGGATTATTGCGGAACTCTGGAAACTGAACGATACTACTTTGACCCAAAAACTTCATCATTTAATATCAGAAATCTGGAGAACGGAAACCATACCAGAGGATTGGAAATGCGCGTTGATACATCCATTGCACAAAAAAGGGGGAAAATGGATATCAATAATTACAGGGGAATTTCCTTACTCCCGGTTGCGTACAAAATACTTTCTAAAGCATTCCTAAACAGAGAGAACACCAAGCGGATCCACTAATTGGGGAATACCAAGCTGGATTCAGAAAAGGCCGATCATGTGCTGAACAGATCTGGACTTTGAAGACGATATTACAGATGAGGAAATGTAGAAATACAGTGATCACATTCATTGACTTCAAGAAAGCATATGACTCGGTAGACCGCGGTAGACCTTTCATGATTTCTTTTCGAAATCATGAAAAAATTTGGAATCGATCGAAAGACCCGAACAATTATAGAACAGACACTTACAGGTACAACTTCCAAGGTAAAATTTATGGGTGAAATATCAGGTCCCTTCGAAATCAAAACCGGCGTGCGGCAGGGGGACGGACTTTCGCCAATTCTTTTCAATATTGTTTTAGAAAAGATCATAAGGGAATGGGAACTTCACGTGAAGGGCATACAAGTGGGCATCAAAAAAGAAAATAGAATAAATGTCAAATGTCTCGCCTTTGCAGACGATATTGCTTTCATCACAGACAACAGAACTGAAGCCATTCGCGCCGTGGAAAAACTACATGAAATTGCGCAGAAAACCGGGTTACAAATTTCTTATGATAAAACCAAATACATGGAAAGAAAACCAAAAAATAAATCTTCTCTTATGACAAAAAATGGTGAAATTCTGCAAGTAGGCCATTTCAAATACCTCGGGGAAGTTATACAGTCCTCAGGTTTAAACCGAATCGCTAATGAACAGAAAATAACCAAGCTCCAAAGGGCCTACAAACTAACATGGGCTCACTATAACAAAAAGTGCATTTCGAGAGGCGCCAAATTGAGGCATTATAACACAACGATTCTTCCAGAAGCAATCTACGCAGCTGAAACAATGGTTATCGGCGGCCATTCAAGAATTAGAGAAATACAAAAAAACAAGAACGAAAAATTCTCAGAAAGATTTACGGGCCAATCAATAGAAACGGTATTTGGATGAAAAGACCTCAAAATCAAAAGACAAATACGATAACGGAAGAAATCAGAAAACGACGAGAAAAGATCTATGCACATGTCTACAGAATGAAACAGTCCAGAATACCGAAGCAACTACTCAATATAATTATGAATAGTAAATGCGGAACAGAGTGGCTAAAAGAGGTCCAAGAGGATCTACAACAGATCAATATAAAAAATCTCGAAGATCGCACTGAATGCCGCTATAAAATCGCACATATAAAGTTTGAGCAAAAAGTAAATCGTCAACCTGGAGTAAAGTGGACAGATGAACGGAAGAAAGAGCATTCAGATAGGATGAAGCGTTTTTGGGAGGCAAAAAAGATGAAGCCAAATTCCTAATGATTGCGAATTCAAGTTCAGTCGCTCTCCTCATGGGGAACAATCGAAATAAAAATATATATATATATATATATATATATATATATATATATATATATATATATATATATATATATATATATATATATATATATATATATATATATATATATATATATATATATATATATAATATATATATATATATATATATATATATATATATATATATATATATATATATATTGTAAAAATACGAATCTTGGGTTTTTTGGTTCAATTAAAACAAGATGATGTTAGTTTATATAGAAATTACGTTTCGGTTATTATTTCAACCTTCATTAAATCGATATATGTCATATTATCGCTAAAACAAAATGAATATAAAAAAAATGCTCACAAACGTGATTTTAAATCTCACTACATTATAAATAATACAGACACAAAAGTTCATATGTGACAGCAACAACTGTATTGATGATTATACTCAAATATTTAAAATTTTTCCAAAGAACAATTACTTTCATCTCTCAAGGCATATTACAAATATATGACTGGACTTGCAATATTACTTACACACTTCAAATGATTCATCTTTTTTCATGTTCTGCAGCATGTTCTTATGCGGTTAAAATATTGTTATATATTTCACTAGTTATGTCGGTTTCATCATGGACAGATTCTGAATTTTTCTTTATATGAATCATTTCTTGAGAGATGAGCGTGATTGTTTTATTTGAAAGTATTTAACTATTAGCTATAAGGTATCATGTAGGAGTCCCGATGAAGAAATAAAAATATTCCCAAAGTTTTGCCTAGAAAAAAAAATAGGTATATCTAGTAGTGATTATTGATAAATTGATTATTATTAGTTAAATTGGTATACATATGTAAAGGTATAACCTATGTGTGTATTTCGTATAATTTTCTTAATTTCTTTTTGATGTGTACCTATATATAAATTCATTGAGAACAAAAAATTTAATATATGTACATTTCCAAACTATTCAATTTGTTGGATAATAATAATTGTCTATTTCAATATTACTTACACAAATCGAATGATACATCTTTAGGTTTTGCCGCATGTTCTTATGCGGTTAAAATATTTTTATACATTTTACTTAGACCGGTTATGTCGGTTTTATCATTGATAGATTCTAGATTTTTCTTTATATGAATCATTTCATGAGAGATGAACGTGATTGCTTTTTGGAAAAACTTAAAATATTTAAGTATAATCATCAATATAGTTGTTGTTGCTGTCACATATGAACTTTTGTCTCTGAAGTATTTATATTGTGGTAAGATTTACGTTTGTGAGCATTGTTTTTATGAGTATTCATTTTGCTTTAGCGATTATATGACATATATCAATTTGATAAAGGTTAAAATAATAACCGTTTTTGAATTTCAATTTCAATTGAATCAAAAAACCCAAGATTCGAATTTTTACAATATGAATAAAATGGTTCACGAATCAGATATATATATATATATATATATATATATATATATATATATATATATATATATATATATATATATATATATATATATAGTATATATCTATATCTTATAATTGATTTATTTCCTGTTTAGGATATTTTATTTCGAATGTTTTTAGCAATAACAGACTTCTTTTGACATGAAAAAGTTTATTTTTGTTAACGTTTCGTTGTTATATTACAACTTTGTTGTAATATAACAACAATATAAGAAAATTACAAATTGGTATAATTTCAAAGAAATTTTTGAACCGATGAAAGTAGATATAAAAACTATTGAGCAATTTAAGTAAAATAGTTTTTGAAAATTTAACTAGGTGGCAACACTACATATGAAGATTATTGTAACTAAGTGTTCTTGCATCTAAGTGTCATTCATCTTATTACCAAATAAAAGTTATATTTGTGCTAATTACTATCGTTTATTTGATAAACGACCCATAATCCTTTAGGTTATGGGCCCAGTAGATTCTGCAATTGAAAGTTTTAAGAAAAATAGCAAAGAAAGAGTTACAATCGTATTGTGAAGAAATTGACAGAATAACCTCAAAATGGATTCAATGCGGTCAATAAACTTAGAAAAATTTGATGGAAATAACTTTAGGCAATGGAAATTCCAGATAAAGTGTGCCCTAAAAGCAAAAGGGATTGATATTTCAGTGCCTAAACCGGCTGGAAATAATGTTGAATGGACAAAGAATGATGGCATGGCCATGTTTATTATAACATCTTCGATGGACTTCAAACAAATAACTTTAATAGAAAATTGTGAAACTGCTAAGGAAATAATGACAAAACTTGAATCAATATACGAACAGAAGAGTGAATTATGTAAAATGTTGATCCATGAAAAGTTTTACCAGTATAAAATGTCTACAAATGACAGTGTAGCTCAACACATTTCTAAAGTGGAATCATTGGCCAAGCAGTTAAAAGAAAGTGGCGAAAGTATTAGTGAAATGGCTGTGATAACAAAAATACTTGGAACACTGCCTCATAAGTATAGATCACTCCGTCAAGCGTGGATGTCTTTGGATCCAGAGCAACAGACTCTTGTCAATCTCACTGCTCGTTTGTTAGATGAAGAAGCTAGTTTACAGTGTGAAGAAGAACAAGAAACCGCTCTTCTTGTGGCTAAGAAAGGATGGAAAAATAGCCCAAAACAAAGCGAGCTGAATAGAAATGCTAGTAATTCAAATCAAAATAAAAACAGTAAACACAGATTTGAATGTTATAATTGTGGGAAACGAGGACATTTTTCTCGAGAATGTCGTGCTCCAAAGAAATCCAAGTCTAGAAAACCTCAACAGGAAGGTGCAGACTTGTTAGCGTTTAATGTAGAAACCAAATTCCATGAAGCTGAAGACAATGTGTGATTTTAGACAGTGGTGCCTCTGCACATATGACCTATAGAAAGGAGTTCTTTCTAGAACTATTGGAATGTAACCAGAAATCATTGACATTAGGAAACAAACAGTCAGTGGAAGTGGCTGGCATTGGCAAGGTGTTAATAAAGAGATGTGTCAATGGACAGTGGGAGAACAGTGAACTACGTGATGTATTGTATGTTCCGAATTTGCGACGAAATCTGTTCTCAGAAGGTGTGATAATGCGTAAATCCTATATCATTATCAAGAAAGACTCTGGTGCATTCATTTACAAAGGCAATGACTTGATAATGTGTGCAACAATAACAGAAAATAATTTATATGAATTGAAAATTAAAGCTGTGGTCTCAGATACCTGTAACTTAGTCCAAAGTGATCAAAATAACATTAAAATGTGGCATGAAAGACTGGGACATGTTAACCTAAAACAAATCAAGAGTATGAGTGCTGATAATGTGGTAGAAGGCTTGAAACTGAATAACAGTGATAAAACTGATTTTGTTTGTGAAGCATGTGCATATGGAAAGCAGTGCAGATTTCCATTTCACAAATCTATACGAGGAGAACTACAGCCAGGTGACCTTGTATATAGTGATGTCTGTGGACCTATGAGTCATACATCTATCCAAGGTATGAGATACTTTATATTATTCAAGGATGCTGCTACAAGTTACAGGCATGTATATTTTGTCAAACATAAAAGTGATGTGATGGACATATTCATGAAATACAATGCTATGATCAAAAATAAGTACATGCATAGTGTCAGAATATTGCATACTGATAATGGAAGAGAGTATGTGAATAAAACCTTCAATGACTATCTCAGCAAAGAAGGTATAATTCATGAGTGTACTGCGCCTTATACACCAGAACAAAATGGGCGTGCTGAAAGAGAGAATCGTACCATTGTGGAGAGTGCACGTTCAATGTTGTACGCGAGGGATGTGCCACTGGAATTATGGGCTGAGGCTGTGAATTGTTCAGTATATTTATTAAACCGGACTTCCTCCAGCCAAACTCCTAAGAAAACACCATTTGAATTATGGAACGGCATCAAACCTCATATAGGCCATGTGAAGGTGTTTGGAAGTTTTGGATATGTCCATATTCCTAATCAGCTAAGAACTAAACTTGACAAAAAGAGTGAGAAAATGATACTAATTGGGTATGATAATAACAATTACAGGATGTTCAATCCAGAAACCAAAAAGGTTAAAATATCAAGAAATGTAATTTTTGAAGAACATAATGTTCCAGAGATAAGGAAGAATATTACACAAATATACATTGACGATGAAGTGAAGACATAAGGACAACAAAATCAAATGCAAGAAACAAATGTAGAGGATACTCTTGTGGAAACTTCATCATCAGAGAATGAAGATAGCATGTTGAGTTGTAATAGTAATGACCCTACATATGAACCTTCTCAAGAATTAGATGATGATTTAATTCAAAGCAACATAAATTTGAGACCAAGGATTAATAGACGTTTTGAAGCAAACCTAATTGAACTGTCACTGCCACAAACGTATGCTGAAGCGATGAAAAGTCCACAAAGAAACGACTGGTTGAAAGCTATTGATGAAGAATTGCTTGCACATGAAGAGAATAATACTTGGACTCCAGTAGAGAGGTCTGGTCAACGTACGCTTACTACAAAGTGGGTTTTTGCTATAAAAAAGGATGAAAATGATCAGGTAAAACGGTTTAAAGCTCGTTTATGTGCACGCGGATTTAATCAAATAAAAGATATTGATTATCAAGGAATATTCTCTCCAACAACGAGATATGACTCTATAAAAATTATCCTTTCTATTGCAGCTAAATATAATTTAGAAATTCAACAGTTTGATGTAAAGACTGCTTTTTTGAACGGGTATTTGGAGGAGAATATTTTTATAGAAGTACCAGAAGGAATTTCATTTAAAAATGATTGTATCCTAAAACTTAATAAATCACTGTATGGACTTAAACAGGCGTCTCGTTGTTGGAATAGAGGATTCACTGAGTTTTTAATAAAATATGGTTTTGTGCAATCTCAGGCTGACAGTTGTGTTTATGTAGGTATTTTTAATGGGGTGAAAGTATTCATAATAATTTATGTTGATGATGCACTTGTAGTCTCTTCCAGTTCCTCAATGATTAAAAGAGTTATAGAATATTTGAAACAAACATTTAAAATAAAAGAATTAAAATTGAAATATTTTGTGGGAATGGAAATAGAGAGAGTAAATAATTGTATCTGTATTTATCAAAGAGATTACATCGAAAAATTAATAGAGAAATTTTGTATGAGTGATTCAAATCCTGCCAGTACCCCTGCAGATGTAAATGTGGTTATTTCAAAGAAAATGGATGAAAATATTATTAATTTTCCATACAGAGAAGCTATAGGGTCCTTGTTATTTTTGAGCTCTGTTTCAAGGCCTGACATTTCTTTTGCTGTAAATGTTTTGAGTAGATATGTAAACAATCCAAGTCAACAACATGTAAATGCCATTAAACGTGTTATTAGATACCTAATAAATACTAAAGATTTATGTATATGTTATGGAGAAAGTAGTGATCTCACTGGCTATTCGGATTCAGATTTTGCAGGTGATGTAGATACGCGTAAGTCTACTACAGGTTATATTTTTAATATGAATGGGGGACCTATAACATGGTGTAGCCAGAAACAGAAGACTACTGCTCTCTCCACAACTGAAGCAGAATTTGTAGCTGCTTGTGAAGCTGCAAAAGAGATATTATGGTTACAGCAATTATTATTAGATTTAGGTGAAAATATTACATCTGTTCCATTGTATGTTGATAATCAGAGTGCAATTAAGTTAATTAGCAATCCTGTTTATCATAAGAAAACCAAACACATAGATGTGAAATTTAATTTTATAAGGGAAAAGGTTGAGTTGGGTGTAATTAAACTAAATTATATTCCTAGTAACAGTCAATTAGCAGATATGTTAACTAAAGCGTTACCAACTCAAGCTTTTATCTATTTAAGAGATCACATTTTGTTTTTCTTTTCACAACTCTAATTTCAGTAGGAGTTTATTTTTTTTTAATATTTGTACCTAGTTTAAATTTTAGTGGGAGTATTGAGCAATTTAAGTAAAATAGTTTTTGAAAATTTAACTAGGTGGCAACACTACATATGAAGATTATTGTAACTAAGTGTTCTTACTGTCATTCATCTTATTACCAAATAAAAGTTATATTTGTGCTAATTACTATCGTTTATTTGATAAACGACCCATAATCCTTTAAAGAACAATTAGAATTGTAAATCGAAGTCCTGGAAAGAAGAATAAAAAAGGCTGAAGAAAAATCAAAAAAACAAATTGAAATCAGAAAGAGACAGGAAATGCCCAACAACGTCAAAATTCTTTTACTAGAAAAGAAGAAAACTCAACAAAATCACGAAGGAAGTCAAGAAAGAGATATGGAAATGGAAAAATTCAGAATGGGACAAAAAATCAGAAGTACTAACAACAGAGGACCACTCATTGTGGAAGATGGCCAAGGCACTGACTGGAAAATTGAAGAATGGAAACTTCAATAAGATCAGGAGACGAACAAGCGACTACAGACGAAGAAAAAGCTGAGATTTTCGCGAAAATGCTTCAGAAACATTTCACACTCAACGAAGGAAATGGACAAGTAGAGTTTAACGATAATAAAGATAGAAAAGGAAGGAGAAGGTACGAACGCGAAAACAAAGAACAAGAAGTTGAGAAAATTACTCTAGAAGAAATAGAAGAAAATATCAAAAAAATCAAAATAAGAATGGCACCCGAAAAAGACGGAATAAGCAAACAAGCGCTGAAAAATTTACCAAGAGAAGCACTAGAAGAAATTGCGAACATCGGAAACAAAATAATAGAACTGGAACATTATACGACAAAATGGAAGAAGTCTGATACAATAATGATTCTCAAAACAGGAAAACCGAGGAATAAAGCTAGCAGTTATAGTCCAATAAATCTACTTGCAGGAATGAGCGAGATTATAGAAAGGACTTTACATAAAAGAATGACAAAACCGGCAGAAGAAAGAGGACTAATACCTACCACATCACCAGTTGGGGTTTAGAAAAGAACATACTACAACCTAACAACTCGTGAGAATTACGGCAGACATAAAAGAAAAAATCAATGTATCCAAACCAACAGGGGCCATATATTCCTAGACATCGAAAAAGCGTTCGACAGAGTATGGCACCAAGGAATGATATACAAACTGAAAAAAGAAAAATTAAACAGAAAAATTGTCAACGTAATACAATCATACCTGAGAGAATGGACATACATTGTGAGGATAGGAAACAACAGAGCCAAAGAAAGAAAAATACAAGCCGGACTACCACAAGGATCAGTACTTTCGCCTCTGCTGTTTAACATTTACTCCGCGGATATACTCAAAATGGAAAGATGCAAGATTGCTCAATTCTCAGACGATGCAGCCATATATGTGGCAACAAGAAACAGACAAAAGATGCACAACGCATTACAAAAAGACATATACAATCTAGAAATTTTCTACAGAAAATGGAAGATTAAAATCAATTCGATGAAGACAATGGCAGTAATTTTTGACCACCGAAAAAGAAAAAACGAAAATAAACCAATAAAATCGAGAACGAAAAAATAGAATGGCAGAAAAAAGCAAAATATCTAGGTGTTACATTAAACGAACACCTAAATTATAAACGCACAAACAGATCGAAACATAAAAAAGGCGATTCAGCTACATGGAGCACTTTACCCACTACTTAACGGAAATAGCAATATGTCGATAGAAAACAAGATCAAATCGTGGGGACAATAGTGATACTATCAATAATGTATGGCACACAACAGAAACTAGAAAGAAAGAAGAACTCCAACGTAAAGTAAACAAAATAATACGAACAGTAATTGGCGCTCCGTGGTATATTACTAATGAGCAGATAAGAGAAGAAATTGGACTCGAAACAATAGGAAATAAAATTAATAGACAAACAGAGAAGATGCTCGAGAAAATATCACTACACGAGAACGAAGAAGTGAGAAGAATACTTGAAATAAAAAACCGGAAAAATGACCAAAACCGACGTTTTTCAAAGGAAAAGGAAAGAAGAACGCTCAATAGCGAAAAGAAGAAAGGATATCCACACGATTTCCAAATAACAGACGATACCTCACTCGAGAGGTAGGCGATTCTAAGCCACTAACAACGAAGAACAGAGGCAAAACGTAGACGAAGAGGCGAAAGGAGTAATCTCCGGTCCTCATTGAATCACAAAGATCAAAGAAGACTATCATATTCAGTACGAGAAAAGTCTTCTCATTTATGTACAGTGTGATTGTGGATAAGTCAATTTATTTAGTTAAACAGCTCAGTTTTAAAGAAATGTGCATTCAGTTGACATCGATTTGTTTGAGTGAAACCTGAAGTCATGAATTTATCAACGTTTATTGACGAAATGGAATTTCATTTGTCGAAATGTGAAAAGGCGAAGCCCAAGAATTTGCGGTTATTCGCTCTACTTCCGAGTCAATTGAAAAAGCTCAATGAACTTGAGGAGGAAGAAATTGAAAGAAGTCAGAACTGGACAATGGACATCCAAAAGATGAAAAGGGCTCGAAATGTCCGCTAAAGGAGATCATGTACAAGCCAGCGAAATCCCGAATCTTCAATAAACTCAAGTGATCTGTTGCTGTTAATTACTTTATATTAAAATTGTGAAAAATTAAATTTGAAACCTAACTGTGAATATTTTGTATATACCTACTTATTTTATGTTGTGAGCTGATTTTTTTTACTGCAAGGTCGACTGCAAAGGTCGATAAATCCGTGACAATTAGGGGGAAGACAATATTTTCTTAATATTGTGAAGCGTTAAAACACAACGGCGAATTTAATGGAATAGTTTTTGCTGGCGAAAAAGAAAAACTGCCACAAGTGGTCTCACCATCAGATCCATTACTTCCATCGATTTCTGGGAAATGAGTCTAAACTAACTTATGGTCAACATTGAAAAATATATCATTGCTAATGAGGATATATAAGAAATGAGTGCCTACTACGAGATTACAAACCTCCAGTTCGGCAATAGAATTAACAGGTTAATCATTTTCGAAACATTAAAGGTATTAATATATCAAATTATGGATAATTTGACTCATTTGAATTCGATGGAAGTGTTACACCTACTTGGTCCATAGTTATCCCTTTGAGCTCGACAAAGGATGAATCATGAAAAAAAAGAAATTGTAGCACAAATAGTAAAAGACGTCTCTGAGGATTTTCTAAAATATTCACTGAAAATATATAGGCGTACAAAGTTCGTCCAGTCAGCTAGTCTAATAGAGATACCTATGGTTGTGATAGTGTTTTCAGTGAAATAGTGTGTACCCTAGATATCATTGGGTTCAATCAGTTTTGCAGATAATGCAAAACACTATTTATAGTAACACTGTTGATTGAATTATTGTTAATTGCATGTAATTGAGTCAAATAATTAAATTTCAGAGGCTTGACAAATTTTTTGTAATATTTGAGTAAGTAGGTAGGAATTTAGTATTCGAAAATAATGAAACCCTTTTGATACTTTAGCTAAATTATGCTCTTATAATAGCGAAATGATGTGGAAGGTACTGTTGTGATATGTAAAGGCATTTTGAAGATAGAGTTTCTATAAGTATTAATAAATCAAATGATAATATTAATAAATGGGGAGCGGGAAGCACGCTGTTGTAATTTATAATTACTCATAAATGTTAGAAGACTGTTTGAAGTGATCTTTAATGTTCATAACGTTTTGAAATAATAATGAAAAATTGATGATTTTGTTTATTTATCTACTTCGCACATCGTGCCCCGATGATGTAACAACTAGCCCCAATGCGGGTGAAGTTGTTACAATCCTCTTTTTTAGTAAAATTTTCCATTGTGAAAAAAATACTTAAATTTTGATAATAATCAAATGTATAAATTATTTGATAGCTTTTGTCATATTAACAATTATCTAAAAATTGTAACTACGTGCCCCTGGTCCACTACTCCACATATTAGTAAAATTCATAATTAAAAATTGAAAATATTGCAAATATAAATTTAATAACTATATAAACAATGCACATGTTCTCAACTTCAAATGGTTTTCCTCCTAGTCATCAATTTTTAACCCTTCCACTGCACTCTTATTCTATGCATTTAAGTGATTGGAGTGGTAAGTGAAGCCACGCCTTCTGTGAAAAAGGGTATGCGCCATACGGAACGATTTTGTGAACGCACAACTTGGCTATTGATCTCGAATCAAATGCACCAATCACCAGAACTTCGTCCGTTGCGTGCGTCTCCTATAATATTATTGGATGAGCTTTGTCAAAATTAATTGGTTTGACAAAGTTGTGATATACAACGGAACGTCAACCAGAATAAAGTTTTTCACATTGAAATAAGACTGTTATTGCTAAAACCATTAAAAATAAACTATTTTAAACAGGCAATGAATCAATTTTTAAATATAAATAAACAGGCAATGAATATATATATATATATATATATATATATATATATATATATATATATATATATATATATATATATATATATATATATATATATATATATATATATATATATGTTCATACCGCTCCCAAAATCTACTCGAAATTTTACGTACATCCGACACTATCTACTCGGCTGGGCCCAAATCTACTCGTCCGTACAAAATCTACTCGGATGGCTTATATTTATCGATCCTAGTTTATTTAGAGAAGAATGTTGGTAATATACGAGAATTTAATTTGACATTCGCTTAGTTATTATTATATCGTTCGGCTATTTAATCTACATATATATGAAATTAGAAGATGTCAGAAATATGATTTCGACGGAACGAATGGAAAATATGAATTCAAGCAAATGTTCCATAATATGTATTTTTTTCCAAACAGCATTTTGAGTGATTCAACCTGATAAGTATATTTCGGAATTTTATATTCAATGTATAGGAACTATTAATATAAGGCATTCCCCATATCCATAAATAATTCAACAAGATCATTCGAATACGTTTTAGTTACGGATGTTATAGTGTAATAATAATTTGTTATTATTTGAATTTTTATTTTGGAAATGATGTAAATTAAAACAGAGATGATAAAAGTGATCTTAATAAAAAAACTCGGCTTTTTATATAAATTCTCGTCAATTGCAGGAATGACAGAAATATTCAATTAATGAAAGAAGTTCTTTTTTTTATGAAATATAAGGAAGAATACTTGCATATAAAGAATATAGGTAATATAATGTCACAAAGTTTTGGATATATCTGGATCAGTTATTTTTATATCATCAATATAAAGTGTATATGTTAAATTGAACAATATGTAACGAAAAATAGTCAGTTAACATCTATTACTTCAAAGCGTCATGTGTGTAGCCTAGGCTGTTGACTTAGGATGTAGGATGTTAGGGTGTAGATTTCTCTGCTCATTCTTACTTGTTCAGAAATTATTCTATAGAGGGCACAACAGACAACTCTTTGATAGAATTTTTATTACTTTACTGATTGTAAAATGTATTTCTGATTGAGATTATACGGAATTATTTTCAGATGCAGTTTCAGTATTTGAAACTATTTTTAATAGCTTATTTTTCATATAGGTATACATGAACTCAATATTTGTTTTACTTCGTTTGATACATTGGATGAACATACATTTCATCAAATTTCCGCTGATAGACATGTCTGCATACATATTTCTAGTTAATACGTGTATTAGTCGTTATGTTCATTATTACTTTCTTGGTTCGTTGAAGTGGTAGTAAGAAATGAATTATATTAATGACTTTGAAAAATTAATCTAAAAAATTCTACTGTCTATCAATATTCGAGATGCAAAAAAATCTAACAGCGAAATGACTGGAACCGCTATTTGTGTTGAAAAATAAAATTCAATCTGCCTATAGCGGACTAATCGCCTAATCAGAAGTATTATATTTGATATATCATTATTTCAAATGGAACACTATTATTGAATGTTTAAATTATTAAAATAATTCATTTGTAAAGTAAAATATATGATTCAAGATTTCAGTATATTCAAGATTTATGCTGAACGAATACCAACAAGATTTATTATTTTTCTATTTATTTAGTTTTCTTCAGTTTCAACAGAAAATTATTTTTGAATTATTTCTTTTAATCTGAGTCATATAATCAAAATAGATAGAAACACTTTCTCTTGAAAAACTGAAAAAATTCTGAAAGTTGCCAAACACTATGTTTTAATAAGCAAATAACATTCGCATCAATTTCGCGTGATGAAAGTGGAGTATTCAGTGCGAAGGCCTCGATTGTTGTTATTGATATACGATTATATTTACTCTTTGAAGAATTTTAAAGGTGTAATAGATCATCCGAAAAGCTCTAAAAAATAAATAATAAATAAGTTAATAAATTGCCAATTTGAAAAGAAAAAAGTAGGTATTCAGTTTGATGATATTTTTGTATCAAAACTATTCTATGAGTTGCGAGATGTGTTTTTCATTTCGACACGGGATAATACCGTGTACATTCATCAGAAAAATTTGAACTTATGTACATGACTATAATTAATTTTGGTATGCCATAATTTATTAACATAGATTTCATAACATTTTTCTTCGTGAAGGGTTGAATTCGACTATTCTGCATAAATAATTGAAACTTCAGTTATAATTGTTAAAAACACTGAATCCATTTTTAAAACAACTACTTTCAACCATAACGGCAAAATCAAGAGATAAAGACTTGATAAAACTGTAATAGTACAAGTCAAATTAGTTGTTTTTGCAATAAACTCAGTGATTATAAGATTTGTACTTCATAGAAGTTTCATTTAAAATTAAAGTTCACACAAGAGGAGTTTCGTTGGCATCTGGTTAATATCACTACGCACAGTATATCCAGTCCCACCAGTGGCGGATATACATAATATTTTTGGAGATGGGGGGCAAGAACAAGGTAATAATATGTAATTTGGGTAATAAAGTAGTTATGTTTCACGTTAGCTTTTGAGGTCGATTTCAGTGGACAAATTACAATTAAATTTCAATTTCGTTTTAAAAAGGCGAAACAAAGTACATATAAGTGAAGGAAAAAAACCGTTCAAAAATATTATATGTTATAAAGACTTAGTGAGGTTAACAATATTCACATAGTACAGAACAAAGTTCAAGATTCTCAGTGTATTTCAGAATTCATCAATAACTTCCTGGTAATTATCAAGAGGATATAAATGATAGGATAAAAAGTCCTATGACAATTTGCGGGAGATCCAATATCACTATGGCCTCTTTCTTCTTGCAAAAACACAAGTTCCCTCACACTAATTCACATATGTTTATTCGTCAAAATTCAACATTATGCTGGACTGATCATTTTCGCAAATGAGTTAATTTTGTATTACACTGTCTGATTTCGAGGAGGAGGGTTCGGTCCCCTAGGCCCCCTTTTATATACGCCCTTGCGTCGTCATTTCAATCGTTTTATGGATTCAATATTAGGTTAATTTCTTGGAAGGTTCAGGGACATGTCGAACTGTCGACCATGTAGATCTCGAATTCTTAACAGATGTTAAAAGACATATTATAATTTATAACTGCGGAAAAAGAATAAGAAATTAACGGTCATCATATGGACGTCAATTATATAACGTTAAGAGGTTTTGAAAATGAATTTTGACTGAAATTTTTTTTCCGTGATTATAAAATAGCCATTTTGATTATCAAAATTTTGGCTAATTCAGAACATGTGTTTCGAGATGTTCTAGATGTCTCTTGTTAACATCTGATTTCACAAGGCATTTTATTAACAAAGACTAAATAAAGTCTCTCGTTTTTATGAAAAGGTAACACAAAAACGTATGAAGATGTTGAAAATATCGTTCAACAATAACAGACATTTAACTGTTCATCGTCATGAACAGTTAACATTAATATCAGAAATCACCAAATAATTGAGGGGATTCTACTCGATTACGAAGTAGCTTCTTTGATCAGTTTTTTCATTTATTTATCGCAACTATATCTACTGTATCTTATAATATAATAATGAATTATCGAGAGGATTGTGTACAACATAGGTACCTAATCGTGACTTTTATGAGAGTTTTTCGACAAAGAGGAGCATATCGATAGTTCGTTTTATAGGTAATTGAATGAATGCATAATGAGATGAGCAATCTACAGCTATTTGATTATTTCAGCTGAAGATGAAAGTGTTATATTATGTCTCAAGTTAATATTTTCTTTTACTTATAATTTTTCAATAAAGATCAAGTAAAAATGTCATTTAAATTCAATATATTCATATTCATTGTTTGATATATCTATTAATTACAACATGAATAAGTTGTACAATACTGTTGAATGCAATTTTGTAGAATGAATATTTGACTGCAAATTACTATTACATATAATTATGAAATATTTCAAAAATGAAAATGTTTACTAATTGAGAATAAATTATAGATGTCTCTTATAGTTATTTAGGTATGATTTCATAGCTTCATAAAGGTTATAGTATATTCAATGAAAACACATCTAGCTTATTACCTCTGATCAAGTTATAAATTGTTCGATCAATTAAAATAATTCAGAAATGTTTGAAAAAATCGTGGGGATGATTTTAGATTATATAGAGAGTTCGAATGTGAAACACGTTTTAAACCACAATATTTTCGAAATACTTGAATTTGAGCGTAAAAATTGCAAAAAGCTATTGACTGATATCAGCGGTTTGATTATCGTAGCACTGTACCGCTTATGAGAGTATCTGTTTATATAAATTAATCAGGGATACGTGAGTGAATCGTAAACAACATTCCTTATTCATAGAAGAGTCGGAATACCTAGGTGCAGAAAATCGTTGAAAACATTAATGAAGCAAAAATAATTCAAATTGTGAAGGAAGCTTTTCTAATATTTTTTACGAATATGAATTGCATGCCTACGTATATTTTAAGCAGAAATATGTAAGGAATTTGTTTGGATTCTACGATTACGAAGTATTAATGACGAATCAATGACCTCATCGTTGGAATATCACGCCATAGATGACGTACATATTATTTCGGCCGAATTGCTGTGTCTCCAAAATTCATGAGACGGTAGATTCATTCTGTTTTGTAGCTTTGTTTGAGCCAGTACTAATTGAATTGTATATTTCATCAATATAGTATTTGAATATAAAAAGACGTGTTTAATTAATTATATTCACTACAATTGTCAGAAGTGAGATGGTGAACTAGTGAATCACGCAAACAGTTTTTTTTTGAATGAATTGGATTAACAGTTTGTAACTGCGATTTTGTGAGAATTGCGGCAAAAGTTTTCTTCAAGTAGTGAAATGGTAAAGAAGATAGAAAACGGCAAAATAAAAATTGGAAGAATCACGAAATACGCCGATATTCTTGAAGATACATGATCTGTTTCAAGTTCTAGCTCTTTATGGTTTGAATGTCTGCAGAAAAAATTAGAAATATTTCGAAGATCACTCAACTACGAATTCGTCTAGGAGCACCGGTCATAACGAGCTCAGGTGAACAGTTTCTGATGTTCGTCTCTGATCTCTCTGAAGATGGTCAAGTAGTGGACAAATGGATTGAACGATTGTTACGATTCTACATCTGTTTGCAAGTAGAATTCAGGGTAACGCTTGGAAGTGGTATGATGAATTTGAAGGGTATAATATAACCTGCAGAGGTTTCTAGCGAAATACGATACCCATTTCAGTAAGTCTGTTCCTTTTTATATAATTTGCAGAAGCATCAGATAATAACACTCAGTCAAGTCAAAGTTAAGGAGATTATTGTTTCAATAAGCTCACAATTACGAATGTTTAGATTACAAGTTTCTAACGAACGTTTAGTCTATGCAGTAATTTTTGGTATCATAGACGAAAATATCGAAGAACTGTACATTGTGCTTTATTCATATTTTAACAGTTTAGGTAAGAGGTCAAATGAAACGATCTATAACGATTTATCTCAACCTAGTACAAGTTGACAGTCTAGAGAAGCATAAAGATTTTATCATGCTATAAATATAAAAACAAGAATTTTCAGTAAGTGTAAAGTTCGAACAAGTTGAAAGGTAAAGAGTTGTCAAAGATGAGTTAAACTCATTGGCACAAAACGAAACGAGGTTTTTAGTTCGAAAACCGAATAATGTGAATATTGTCTATTGTGAATGAGAATTTACAATAAAATGAAATAATAACGGAAAAGTGAGTTGAATATAAAGTATGTTCAGTCGTTAGCAGTTTTAATGAACGAAAGACCGAAAGAGTTATCAAATAAAAGTTTAGATTATATTGAAATATGAGCGAATGTACACGATCAACTAATTTATGAAATGAATGCCAAGACAGCATTTTCAATAGGGTTTCAATTTTCATAAGAAAACATTTATATGAGGTATCAGAAAACGTATAAGAAATAATATCGTTTGTAAGTTAAATAAATCTTCGTATCGTTTAAATCTCAACACGATGCAGGTTTCAATGTTCCCATAAAATACTCATTGAAAAGGGATTCATAAATTCGTCACCGTTAACTGTTCATATTTCTGGAACAGGGACGGAGCCAGTAAAAACATTTATTTTGTTACATGTGGATGATTCGATTATTGCAAAAAAGATATTAATTAAATGCATAATAATACATGTTTTTAATGACAGAATTTGATAAGGTTGATTTGGAAGAAATAAGTAGCTTTCTTCACTTACACTTTTGCTCAGATGGCATATTTTTATATTTATTTTAGAAGAGTTCAATATAAACGAATGTATAAATGTAATTATTCCATTCGCAGTTCAACTATTGAGCTTTGAATGAGAACCTTAGCATGAAACAAAAAATAAATGAATAAAAGGATATAAAGCATATACAGATGACGTTATTGAATGTGCATTGTCATGTGTGTGGACCAATAGCAACTTTTATCCTAATATGAAGTATTGATAAAATTTAAAACAAATAAGAAATCATGTTGTAGATTTTATAGATGAATTTACGCATCATACAGTAACATATCTAATGTCAAACAAATCAGAAGTTTTTCACATATTTCGAAGATTACGTTGCAAGATGTGAGTCCAACTTCCGTTCAAAATTAACGAACATAATTTGTGACAATGATTGGGAATCAAGAGCAGTAAAAGTATTTCCTAAAGAAACTAAATCAAAAATACATTCTCAAAGTTTAATACAGTTCATATAATTTAAATCAGATATAGGTATGTCGAGATCAAATGAAGGAAATATATACGTAAAAGTAAAATTAAGAGCCAAATTAAGTAACTTTAAATATGTATATGAATGCACACTTACGTGCTTATAGAACAAAAAGTATTGAATTAATGCGATATTAAAACATTTAAGGAAATATTCTTTGGTTATGTACCAAACGGATATAAAATATTTGATGCGAAATCGAATAAATCTTTAATGGCACGGGAAATGTAATTGTTGTTGAAATTAGTTTCAAAGCATAAATAATATAGATGATATGATATGAATTAAAATATCGATGAATCGGTTAAAATTGATAATGAAGTTAATCAGAGGTAAATGTACAACATAGTTTAGGAACTAAATCTCCAGGGGGTGATGCTGATGGAAAATCTCTGAATAATTTGTATTTCCTGGTGAAAGAGATATTACGTATAATAAAACTGATGATCTTGAATTAGTAAATAAGAATTGCTCATTAAAGATCTTATATGAAAAGGTGTTTCTAAACAAGTTAGTATACATAAGTTGAAAAATAATTCATTAAATATTCTCTGTGAAGAATGTCTTTGATCAAATTGATATAAGTTGGAAAATAATTTGTTAAACATTCTCAGATAATGATTTGTTGAATATCCTCTGTGGAAAAATGTACTTGAAGATATTCGTACGAGGTAAATAATTATTTGTTGAACTCTTTGAGTTTGTTCTCTTTGAAGAATGTTACTGAGCAAATCAATATAAATTAGATGAACGTCTTTTATGAAAAAGTGTCCTTGAACAAATCAGTATAATTCAGAAAAATATTGAGAAGCTTTTGTCGAAGACTAGTTGATATATGCAAGTCTATATACACGACCAGATTTATGAAGGGCAATAAATCTATTGAGAAGATATGAAAGAAAATTCAATAAACTAGAACGTACAGTAGAAATATATCATTTCGAAAATAAACAGAAAAGCGATATGATGGTCTGAATTTGTTATAGTAATTAATTGTTGAGAATATGTATATTAAGAAAGTTATAGTAAATAATCGCAAATAAACTTAGTAGTAAGTCAAGTATAAAAACATGTAGAGCAAGCATATTCAAAAGGGCATCCCGTCAATATAAATTTTAATGGGTGCGATGACCTCGGTCTGAAGTTATTCTTTGATGTGTTATAAGAAATACGATTTCTTGAAACAAATTTATGTCACGTAAAATGAAATTAATGTGTGTCACAGTATCAATATAGATCCAATTTTTTGTTGACAATAAATATGTAAGTTATTATTTGATTTTAGGCAATGATTTCTTAGTTCAAGCATATGTTATAATCATAAAAATATAACGAGAAATTTCAAAATACCAGAAAGGTGGCTTGTAAAGGTGGATATTACAACAAGACATTCTACAAGGTGCATTTGGAAGATATAACTGAAGCATAATGTGCTAATTAAGTTTTCAAAGGTTATTAAGTAAGTATTAAAATAAATTAAACTCTTGGCTTAATGTTTCACGATTTATTTAACAATATGTATAGTCAACATGTTTCGAGCGTTAGCTCATTTTCAAGACTAAACTGTTGTCTTGTTTGTCTTGTCAGTTTAGTCTTAAAAATGAGCTAACGCTCGAAACATGTTGACTATACACATTGTTAAATAAATCGTGAAACATTAAGCCAAGAGTTTAATTTATTTTAATATTCAATTATGTTTCACCAAGAGTTAAGCGAGAATTCAATCTCATTTATTAAGTAAGTTACTGGTACGAAGAATAAGGCATGAGAGAAGGTAACAAACGATGAAAAGTTCTAAGGGTCTGAGAGAAACATTTGAAGGAATTGGATTACGTACGTTACAAGACGAATGACGAATAAGAAAAAGCAGTTTTGAAAGTTATAGAGATCGAAGGATCTCTGGCCAACGGGCCTAAAAATTAACGAACCAAACGGGTTCACAAGATCGAAGGATCTTTTACCGAAGGACTAAGTTTAAGAACCAACGGGTTCTTCAGTTGAGGCATTATTTTCATGATTGTTATTTTTACAGATCCCTATGAAGCCTAAGGTTAGGCTTATTTCAGGATGGCCGAATGTAAGGAATTTGTTTGGATTCTACGATTACGAAGTATTAATGACGAATCAATGACCTCATCGTTGGAATATCACGCCATAGATGACGTACATATTATTTCGGCCGAATTGCTATGTCTCCAAAATTCATGAGACGGTAGATTCATTCTGTTTTGTAGCTTTGTATGAGCCAGTACTAATTGAATTGTATATTTCATCAATATAGTATTTGAATATAAAAAGACGTGTTTAATTAATTATATTCACTACAATTACACTAAAAAAATCTGAATAACTGAAAACGGTATAAGATAGTCAATAGTACCTATGTAGTATTATTTATTACTTATATCACGAATATGCTCATTTCGAAATACCCTACGTGTACGACTAGATGTAACAACATGTTGCAAATCAAAAATGCGCAGAAATAATTCATAGTCACCTAGATCTTCATAAATGAGTCAAAAAAATTTAATTTTTTTTCGTTTTGAAGAATAGAAAAGGAATTAACGTTACTCAAATGAGATAGGTGTCCGATTCAAAAGATTATGAATTTATAGGACTTCAGAAATAATGTATATATAACATCATTCATGTTTTGAAAATATCAATTATTTTTATATTATAAATAATGTATAATATAAATCTAAAGAAAGTGTATATCAAAAGCATACAATTCAGGAAAATTTTTCTTTAGGAATTTCCACATATCATTTGAAATATTGATTACTTTTAATGAATCAGTGTAGTTATACTTTGTACCTGTTCTAGCCCAAGTTCACTTCTTCCAATCCATAGTAAAAACCAAATTATATTCCAGAACTTTAAATAAACAAAATTGTTAGAGGACAATTTTGCATTGTCCTCCAATCTAGTTGCATGCGAGATTTTTGTCTTTCATTACATAATAAAAAAAGACATTATTATAATAAGAGAATAATATTAGTTAGAATGAAGGTCAAAATTTAATCTTACAACAAAAGGTTTTCTTCATCTTCTATTCAAATTTCTAAACAGTTGAAGGTTTTCATAGGTTTTTCAACTGAAATTCTTCACATGCAAAAGATTAGCATCAAACAAATTCTTCAACTTGCCGTATATATTCAAGTAGCAATATCTGTAATACTGTAGGTAATTTCCATTTTGAAAAGTGATAAAATGAACTAAATCACTATATTTTGAGGAATGTAATATAACTTCAATAGAATTCAGGTCAAGGAACGTAAAATTTTTTCATGTCTATCATTTCTGCTTCTATTTCTATGTTTTCTCGCAATTTTTTTGACTTAACACAAATAATTGGATGAAGATATTGTTTCTATGAGTCAACAGTTGTTGATTCATTCATTTTATCAATTTAAAGTTCATAAGTAAGCAAGTTCAATTTGTAAAATGTTGCATGAGATGCAGTTCTCAATGCAGGAGTAACATGTAAGAACATGAATATTCTAGCATTTAACATCTATTTGGTAAACCGATGTTTATCATGAAGTCGGCGACTATTTTGATTGAGGATAGATGCATTTCCAAAAATGGAACAATTTGTAAAACTCTGTTTAAAATTTGAATTCTGATTGAAGATATTTATTCCAATGTGCAAAATATCTCAAATATCGAAATTTTGGAATTCAGAATACATTAAAGATGAGTCCTATTGTTTTGACACTGTTTTATATTGGCAATAACAGGCCTTTATTTCTTATCATTCCTGTCCTATCTGGTTATAAGAGACAAGGATTTTCAAATACTTCTGAAATTTTGCCCTGACAAAAAGATTTTTCGGAAGTGACCGAGAATTATTATATTCAATTAATTCGAAATTATACTGAACAGTATTTCAACTCACTTCAATATGTATTGTTCACTTCAATATGTATTTCAACTCACTCATATTAATAGAGATGTGCAAAGATTCTCGAGTATGTTTTATATTATTACATAATTCTAATATATCTTTGAAGATTTGAATCACAAATGAATAGTGATGATTGAAAATGGGTGGCTAATTGAAATTCTAATATTATCGAATCCTCTACTGTTCGGTCATCTTTAATTACCTATTACGGTTGCTATCCGTCCGGGATTTCCCAGATTTGTCTTCTTCGAAGGGAGTCCAGGGGCTGTCCAGCAGCGGCTTTTAATAAGTGACCGTGTGTAAACCGTACAATTTTTTTTTGTCAGGGAAATCCAATTTTTTTTTAGTTGAGCGACAAATTTTTCTGCAATCGGAAGGTTTCAGAAAATGTTCGAGGCCTAGGAAATTTATTTTAAAAGCTTGGATAGACTACCCATTCCGATCAAATAATTTTTTGAAGACCCACTGTCAGACCCACAATCGAAAACAGAATCGTATTTGCGTATCTGAATAAAACGTTAGAAGACAGAATGAAAGAAAATTTTTTGTTTCTAAAGGCACAAAATATTTCGAACGAACAAGATGAAAACACCAAAAACCATTTCAATGTATTTTATATTTTTTACATAGCAATGAATTCCCACATAGAAAAGTTTGAAAAACCAATTGAACACTTTGACCAATTTAACTGGATGATGTTACTAAACATCATTGCAAGTACCCCATGGTCTGATGTCGAAAAGAACAGTCCCTTTTCTCAAGGAAATTAACATCGAAATCGATGACACGAAGCTGATTGGCGAATATACAAACGCTCATAGCATGGACCTTATTGACGGCGATAAGATTTCATAGCGCAATTCATCTATGGCTTATTTTTTTTCGAAACACTCATTATAGTCAGAAATGCTTAAAATTGTATAGTATTATTTTGTGTATATCTGCACACAATGCGTCGACAGGAAGTGTTTTCACTAGTCACGTATCAATGGACGGAATGAAGAAACTCGGTTAACGGCTCATTTTAGGTCTATGATCGAATCTTTTATTTGATCTCTTTGAAAAAATTTCGATCTTTTACAAATTCTTGTTAGAACAGAAAGATATTTCATTGAAAATTGGGAAGACTAACATAAATAAAAATAGTTTGAAAAAACTTGATCTCCCTAAAATTCAAAGTTTTAGAACTTACTTGAAATAATTTATATTTACAATTGAAACAATATTATAGGGATTTGGCTATCTTACTAGATGTATGAGAATATCATTGGTGTAGTAGTTTTTTTTTTCAAAATTATCAAGTATTAGTCATTAGAATTATCATATAATAATTTGATTGGTACCTGAAAAAAGCGCTTCAGTTATTTTTGTTACCATAATGCAACAGGAGTGCTTCTTTAAAAATGTCTATTATTTGTTACCATAATGCAACAGGAGTGCTTCTTTAAAAATGTCTATTATTTGTTGGTGTTACATAAAATGAAGTCGATTTCAATGGCACACTGTATGAATGAATGAAAATTGAAAATTTATAACGATGTTTTTATTTTGTTTGCAAAAAATATTTTTTCAGATATGTCGTGAAAAAAACATATTTCGCCTAAATGTCCGGTTTTTTTGCCTTGTTCATCAGGTGTCGGTGAACTAAGTTATAACAACCCCATAGTTTTCGAGAATTTTCAGTTCGAAAAATCTGACTTGAGATTGCGGGCAAAAAAAGTTGCAACAGAGCAGAGAAATAATATAATTTTCGAGTATTCAAAACTTTAATTATGCTCCTATTCCATAAAATAGTTTTTCTATAATTTTTTAGGTGTACCTTTGTGAAGTTTTATTTGAATGTTTATTTCTACTCATGTATTAATCCGATTCTTTTTCGTTTAAAATGTGAGAATGTCTATAGTTTCAGATGCTCGTTTCCGATTGAAAATCGCAAATATAAGGGCTCCGAATGAATATTAACTATTGTGAACGAAACTGTTAATTTTTATCATTGTTGGGAATTCATCAAACTGAAATCTGAGTTGAAAATTATATATGCAACAAATCTGTTGACTGCTGTCAAGGTCTTGGGATCATTATAGCACTTTATCGTTGTTTTAGGATATTTGTTTACATGACTTAATCAGGGTCACGCTAGTGAACCGTAAACAAAAATATTCATTATTTATACGCGCAGAGCCGGGAAGCTAATAACAGAGAACAAACGTCAGGAAGCTCGAAAAATATGAAAGATAATCAGAAGGTAACTGAATTCTGGGTGAAACTCATTTTATTTTTTCTAAAAATTCAAATGTAACGAATTTGTTTTGGGACGAATTGTTGATGTTCATCGACATTTTGTCTTTTGTACGATTTTAAGGTCTATAAATTGTAAGGTGCTCAACTTGAAAATCTAGAAATTGCATCGTGGGAGTACCCGGTTAATTTGGAGGTACACTTGAAGAATCTAGCGTCATTTAACTGTACCGCAGCAAAGTGGTTAAGAATCACTGCTCTAGTTCTTCAGTTCATTACCTCAGAAACGTTATGATGACGTATATGACGTTATGAAAAACAAATCTGAACTCAGATACGAACACCAATATAGGCGTGGATGTGTTTCAAGATTGGGAAGGGCGATTTATTCGTTATCGATTTTCACTTAGATTCAAATCCAAATATTGAATCGATAAACGTAAAAATTCGAGTCTCAATAATCGATTTACAGAAAATTGATTTTTCGATTTGATTTTTGAGTTGGTGTTTCAAAGTATTACAATACAAGATCGAAATATGATTTGTTCTATCAAAAAATAATTGATGTATAAAAAGAAGTGAACTAGGTACTCGTATTTTTCAGATGCCCGTTTGCTTTATATTCATATGATTTGTTTTCCGCCAGAAGCTACAAGGTTAAATAGGGGTCGTTGTCTTGAAATTCGAAAAAGTTAGGTATATGATTTTAAGTTCATTAAATTTTTAGTTTTGAAATGGCATATTACACTGTACCTATTCTTATTATGATAAATATGCTGTATAAACTATATAAACAACTGCCGGTAAAGATATCTTTTATATTCATATAATGACTAATATAAACGTTCTGAATTATCTGTGGTTCAAGTAATGAAAAACAACATAACCAACAAAAAAATATAGCATTTGAGTGAATATAATAAATGATTACCCTTAATTCAATTACATATTAGATGGAAAACTGCAATTTCTCTAAATGTGATTTGAAAGTTCAATTATTTCATTGTTGTTATCGAACAGAAAAATTCTAATCTAAATTTTTTAGGAAGAAATGTCTGCTCACTAGATCGATTCCTTACATGATATCAATCGAAAGTATTAGAATTCGAATTTGAAACGACTAATGTTCAATTATTCTCATTAATACAATAACTGCGAATGTTTATCGCAGAAAACAAAAAAAAAACTTAGTTTGCTGCTTTCAACTGCTTTATCAAAATAGGACCTTATCGTATCTTCATCTGCTACATCTTTTTCACAGTGGACTTTTCACAGTAACTCCTTAGACTTAAATTCTTTGAAAGACAATCCTTATTTTTTTCTAGATATACAAATTGCAATTTTTCAAAACATAATACTGAGATATCAAAACTGTCGTAAGAATTTTTTCCAACTGCATAATAGGACTGTTCAAAAGAAAAGGTGAATTTCGAATTTTTGCAGACTGTACACATTCGATTATCAAAATTTTTTTTGTTAAGGTGGTATTTCAAATATGTTGCAATTATCAGCTCTTTTAGATGAGAAGTTTGTTTCCGACAACTGAAAAGGTTAGTCACGATCTTCATATGTTATTTCGATTTTTTACTTTTCAAAAAAATGGCTCAAATAATCTGTATTAAATTTTACGTTAAAATGAAATAAAGTGCTCCAACGCATTTAAAATATTGATTGTGGCATTCGGAGAATCTACTTCGTCACAAAAAATTGTTTATAAGTGGTACAAGCATATTCGAGAAGGAGTTGATGATGAAGAATATCCTGGAGTTGCAACCACCTCAAAAAACGAAGAAAACAACGAACCAATCACGAAAATGATTCTGAAAACCGTCAAATCCCTAGTAGGGATGTTGCACAGAACGTTGGCATATCAATCGGCTCGTGCCATGCACTTTTCTCGGATGTTTTGGACATGGAACGTGAGGTAGCGAAGTTTGTTAAGAAATTGCAAAATGTTGAGCATAACGTGAATACATGGTTAGGCCGTCGGAACAAAGGCCCAATAATCCCAATTGATTCGGTCAGAAGAGCCTAGATCGAAAAAGGCACGCCAAGTTCGATCCAATGTGAAGGTTTTGCTCACTGTTTTCTTCGATTACAACGGCGTGATGCACCATGAGTTCTTCCTAATATCTCATGCGGTTAATACGGATTACTACAAGGAAGTTGTTTAACGTTTGCGTAAAGCAGTACGGCTCAAACGATAGGAATCAGAATGATAATGCACCAGCTCACATATCAATGCTTGTTAGTGATTGTTTGGACAGAAACAACCACCGTATTGACCAGATTTGCTTTTTTCCTTTTCCCAATGACTGAAGCAATCAATGAAAGGAAAGCCACAATTGATGACATAAAATCGGAATAGCGCATTTCAGAGCTTCAAGGATTAGAAGAAGCGCTGCCATAAGAGCACTATACCTAAAGGGGGTTACTTTGAAGGAAATAAAATGGATATTTATAAATAATTGAATACTTTTAGAAAAAATTCAAAATTCACCTTTTTTTTCGAACGAACTTTGTATTCCATTCAAATTCAGTGGAAATATACTTGAAAAAAATGTATTTCTAGAGTACGGACACATGGCAATTTATCACTTTTATTCAAAATGTATTAATTAACACAACAATGAATATCGAATAAAATTATATCTTCATAGAATTTTTTCGACAGGATTTCATTGGTAGGTACTTATATGGAAAATAATCGATATTATATTCTATATTTTATGAAACATTTTACGTTGGAACGATGCACTCATATGGTTCGTTTCCCCATGAGTTTGACGAGTATGAACTGTACTTCGTAATGCTGAAGCAAATCGAAAGTTTTGTTTTATAAGGGATTGGTTGCATGAATTCACAATATAATGAGCAGTTAACCGATATTTGATTATTCGATTGAAGCAAGGCTCTTTTATTGTGTATAAATTTAACATTTTATCACACATTTTCATTTCTTGGCAATGTAGATCAAGTAAAACTATCGTTTGAATCCCCTACTGTTTATTAGATCAATAATTGAAAATTAAAAGTATTTTTATTAAGCTCTTTCAAAAATTAAATATTGACCGGAAATAAAGAAATAAATTCACCATATTTTCTCGAATTATTCCTCTTCAAAACTTCCATTTCAGAAATACCCGAAAAAATTGAAGGGATTCTGCTTCATTACTTTGATATGAGATTTGCATTTCAATCAAATAATTTGTACAAGTCTGTTTAAATGAAATTTTGACTTATTCACACTATGAGTGCGAAATGGTTTAGGCATCAAAATACTAGCTTATTTGGAATAAATTACAGATTTCTCTTATTTTTCATCATGATTTCCCATTGCTTTATATTTGCCGAAACAGACCTTGTCTCGTACGACCCCTAACGATCTATTAAGACGCAAAGATTTCTCGAGATTTTTTAAATTATTCTTTCACGAAAAATTTGAATTCAGAAAATATCCAACGAATTGAACTAATTGTTGTATTGATTACATTAGTAGGTAATCGATACTTGTTGACATCATTTATTACGTATAATGTCAACAACCATACGGTCCGAGATCCATATTAGTAATTTCACTCGTAGGGCACTTGAGAACATCTGGAGATAAGTGAACTCGTACAAATATGTGTAGGTATATTTTACCGAGCCAGTCTAACTTTGAGCGTGTTACACGAAAGTCTTGTGAAATAATTTAATTGTATTTTTCGTGAATGTTTGTGAAATTTATTCTCTTTCAGTCAAATATAACATACCATTGTTTGGCAGTTTTGTGAAAGTTGAGTTATGAACCGATGAAAATTTATCGTGAAATTCTACAGAAAAAAACGGGTAAGTACTTGCACGATATTTATTATATCAAATATTTTCTTTCATTGATGAATTTTCATTTTTCATGAAAAACATTTACATTTTTGTAAATGTTTGTAATTGTATTGAACATACAATTCAGAATTTTAGCGTTGAAAAAAATTGGTCAGAAAATGATAAATCATATAACCCAAACTATTGTTTATAAATCAGTTTCTTCTGGATAATATTTCATTTACCAACTTTTATTTCCGTTTTTATTAACCCTTCTATTTTTCAAACAGTTGAACTTTTAGATTTTTCTCACTATTAGGTTATTATGTGCCTTCCAATAATTAATAGCAATACGAATGTTTGTTATACGAGCTCCATTTATTTCATGACTATATGGGAAATGTTTGAATTCATTTCATAAAAAATTATTCTTATTGCTTATTTCTCAATCATTTTTTTCGAATCTATTCAGCCCTACATTTGAACGTGTAATGAATATCCTAACAGAGCTTACAATTGAAATCGCATTTATTCCATTAAGGGTCATTATTTCATGTTATTTGACAGGCCAAAAAAGTATATTCTCCAGCAATGCTGAGAAATAATGTCTCAGGTGACCGGAAAAAATGAAACTTCAACAAATTAGTACTTTTCGTTGTATTCGTTTTAGTTAAGTGCCTTTCCGATTTATATCCCTTCTGAAAGTACACCCTAGTAATTTATGTTCAAGTAACGACATTGATAATTTTCCATCAAGAATGTTCCTCATGTCTGATTGATACGTAAAATGAATGATCTTTGCTATCTATTACTTTTAATTCAATTATTCACTAATTAAATAACTAAGTCTATGGTATACTATTTTTGTTATTCAATGTATTTTTAGGTGACGCAAGTTCCACCTTCAATTATTATCATGGAAATATTATGGAGGAAAAAATTTTGTTCCTTTTTTGCAATAGGTTGCAGAAAAAATTGGAAAGACATTGATTAACAACTTTATTAAGTACTGAACCTTTGGTGAAAGAAAATTTGGAAGCAGGTAAGTAATCAATTCATCAGGTATTTTTCGTTATTTAGTGATTTTGTTCTTCATTTCATCGACTCGAAAAATTTAGTTTCAAAAATCACTTTTTCAACCTATATTATTCAATACGGCTTTATGCCTCTAACACTCAACAATCAATAGGCATGACGAATAAATTAAATATTTTCAATTGGAACCGTTCCTAGTATTTAGTTTTTACTGTTGAAATATAAATGCTTGTGTTTCTGTTCTTGTGGACCATGATGAATTTTGTTCAGATGCAAAAACCGAGAAAATTCATAAAAAAATTGAAAAAAAATGACGGATGAAAACATCTGCATAATTTCATTCTCTTGATGCCAATATATCAACAATAAAATGGCAAATAATAACAAGGGAATTCTTGACAGAGATCATGAATGAAATGATGTTAATAAGTTACAAAAAAACAAAAGAAAAAGAAAAACAAAAGAAATATGCCCCTGGATGAGGAATATTCGTGAAAAAAAAAATTAATAAGTCGTTAGATTGTAGGACACATAGATCATGGTATAGAGATCCAAAATAACAGATGCAAAAAGACTATTGCAAAAATATTGGTGAAATATATTCGCTCCTATAAAGTTGCTCGATGAAAGAAATGCGCAAGGAATTTCTGAAAATTTTGATGATTTTATAACTTCATCAGGTTTGACTTTCGAACGACAGCCAGATAATTTAATAAATGAAGTAATCTAATTTAAATATTGAAGCAATCTCGAGTAGTTTTGTGGAGAAATTATGTAATTTGAAAATTTACTACTAGTTGGACTTAATACAGGAATAGCATTATAACCTACATAAAATCAGAATACTGATTGTAATTGTTATGGTATTACTGTCCTCATCGATTATTTTTCATACACATATTTTTCTGATTGCAGATGATACCTACACCAAGAACCTGATTACCTTAACATGTTCCACATCAAAAATCTTAACACAATCTTATTGGCACCTGGAGCTTCATTGTCCGTTCAAATTTGGTGGCTAACGTCTATTTTTAGTTTTTAAGGGTTGAAAACAAATTTGGTTTTTCATAGCTGTTCATTTTCGAACCTTTTCTATAAAATGGTTCGAAAATTTTCTAAAGTATTAGGTAGTTATTATATATTGCATTATATGCTCGAAATGTGTAAAAAATAACACTTCACGATTGATTTCTTTTATACATATTTCTTCATTTATCTTCAAAGATGAATGTACTTTAGTTGGACTTTCGTTGACAGATTTTAACGATTATAAACATTAAAATTTACTTAAATCAATTTTTCTCAAATTATAAAGTTCTATATTTCTTCACAATCGATAGTGAAGACTGAATATCTTTTAGAAGTTCTGTTCATTACTACATTGAATTTTCCTCCGATCCTGTGGTAGTCAAGTTGAGCTTTTTTGTCTCACTACATAGTAAAAAGAAAAGAAATGATCTCATTAGGAGAAATGTGGAAGTTTGAATAAAAATCAGAATTGACTCTAACAACAGAGGAAATTTTTCACCTCGCCCTTGATATTTCTGAACATGCAATAAATATAGCATTTTGATTTGAGACAAAAAAGGTCAGTCAGCTAACCAAAATCACTAAATTTTAAGACTTGTAACAATGGTTCAAAACCCCAAGGAGGTTTTCTTGCAGCTTCTTCCTCCCTAAGATATAAATTTTCGACTGAAGCTGATTTTGTGAACCCAATTGTTTCATTGTCAAGCTTTCGTTTTCGAATTGTTGCAGTTATCAATTGCATTTCAAAAAATACTGAATTAATTGCGAATGAACATGAAGTTTTCTTATCATGTTTTATTTCATTTAAAAATCACCAACAAGTTCACTCCTCTATTTGGTTTGTTTGTTTGCTGTAAGTTATTCAATATAAGTAAAAATGTATTATGAAGAGCTGATTGAGTTTTTTCAACTTCAATTGAGCTCTATTCAACTTATTTCATCTTATGACATATGTTACGATTCAGCTACTTATCTAGCATTAAGTGGCTTGGCAGAAAATTATTGTCAGGTGTTAGTTTTAGAAAATCATTTATACAACTTCTTGGGATATTGGTATGATTATATGAACTTGCTGTTTTAGTTTAGTCCCAGGAGAACACATAAAAATTTTCGGAATTGTTGTTCAAAAACGTTAATTATACAATTTTTTTTTCATATTGTATATATTTTCATCTAAAATATTAAAATGCAATCATTTCGTTTCACCTGAACGATATTTGTGCTGAATTTTTTTCCAACATTTTCATGAAAAAATATATACAGAATACAAGGTATACAGAACAAGGGTATAGAGAAAAGACATAAATAATGATAAATTTCAACACTAACTCAGTGATGTAGCTACACTTATCATCTCAATGCAATAACATAAGGTGGTTACAGTTATCTAACTCAGTTTTGAATATAATTGAAAAATTTATCATTTTTTATTGTATTAAATATTGAAAATAATATATATGGATATAATATATATTGATCATTGATTTAGTTAGAGCATAATTATATATGCAATGTAAGATGTGTTAGTTATAAATGCTTTATCATTTCTTTAATTTTCAATGCGGTAAATGTGCACTTCTGATGAATGAATTTAGTGCCTGGTGCCAATCAAATGCTCTGATGTTGAACATCAGTAAAACTGAGTGTCTGTATTTCAGTCATAGCACTTTGGATCGAAAATTAATAATCCCATTTAAAAATGATGAAGTTGAATCAAATGCTTATGTTAAATTCTTAGGAGTTTTCCTTGATCATGATATGAAGTGGTCTGTGCATATAGCTGCGTTAAATAAAAAATTGAATTCAGCGTTCTATGCAATAAACAGAATCAAGGATTGTTTGCACCTTAATTATGTGATGGAAGTTTATTATGCTTTAGTTTATAGCCATATTACCTATAATATTCTGCTTTGGGGTAATTCAGCTGATAGTCGTAGAATTTTCATTTCACAGAAGCGTATACTACGGATGATTTTCAAACTTAAACCGCGCGACTCTTGTAGGCTTTTGTTTATTGAGAAGGAAATTTTGACTACTCCTTGTATTTATATTTATAAATGTCTGATGCATGTTAAACTCCATGAAAAAAGATTCACAAAGTTAAATAGTTTCCACTGTTATAATACTAGGCATACAGAATTATTGTTCATTCCTAAACATGGTACGGCCAGGTTTGAAGAATCACCAGCCTATCAGTGTATCAAATTGTACAATCACTTACCGCTGGGGCTGAAGAGTCTTGGCCTTGTCAGGTTTAGGAGAGTTTTAAAGTCGGTACTCCTCAACAAAGGATATTATAGTGTTGGTGAGTACCTGGCTGATAAATTTACTTAGGAATATTATTAGTTTAACCTGACGTGTCCAATACATTTCAAAATGTCTAAATGGATGTAATAAAATTATTATTATTATTATTATTATTATGTAAATTCTATTGTTGGTTTCATAATTGTCGGTATTACATTTTCTAAACGAATAAATATATAAGATACATCAATAGAACATAAATATTTCACCCAATGGTTATATATCACTGAATTTTATGATGGATTATGTTAAATATTTCCAACTTTCACTCAGGTCACAAATGCTTATTTAAGTATTCATCATTGATTTAGTTAGAGATTAATTATATATGCATGTGTGAAGTATTAGTTATATATGCATTATCATTTCTTTATTTTTCAATGTGTGAATGCTATTGTTGGTATTCCATTTTCTAAACGAATAAATATATAAAATACATCAATAGAACATAAATATTTCACCCATTGGTATATATTCCACTGAATTTTATGTTTTATGGAAAACATTTTCAACTTTTACTCAGGTCATATCTGCTTATTCAAGTCTGCCATAATTTAAAAAAATACATAATGCAACATCAATGAATTGAAGTTTTCTTGTTCTTTTTCCTTATAATATACAATTATCATTCTGTTCAGTTATCATGTATCTATTCTACTAGTCTCAATAACAATATTTCACTACAGTTAAAACTGTTTTGAATCATCTCTCACTACTGTATTGAATTTTCAATTCAGCAAGAATTGTTCTAACATCTTTTTATCTTTATGATCGAAGTATTGTGTTTTAGATATTTTATTGTTAAATTGTTTATACTAAATTGAGATTAAATTATTTATATTAAAATAAAGCTCGTAACTAACTAACACAATTTTTTGATTAATGAATTGTGTAGTAAGAATTCAAATCAAACTCTTGACTTAATGTTTCACAAATTAATGATGCATAAAGCCAACAGTTTGATTTGAATTTTTATTCAATCATGTTTCACCAAGAGGTAAGTAAAAGTTCAATCTCAATTGTGTAGTATATTGGTACTGACCTAATGTTGAACATTGCATGTTCCATTCATTATTCTGGCAAGTATTTCTACGAAACACCTATAATAATAAGTAGTATTCTATCAAATACAGTTATTGATGATATTAAACATACAAATAGCAGCTTTAGCTCTGAACATTCAATTCAGCTGCTATATACCTAGATGTATAAACAAATATAGATGTGTTTTCTTCAGTGCATTTTTTCTATATGACCTAGAACAATTAGTTACCACAAAATGAATAAAATAATGAAAACAACTGTTGTGTGTATATTGATCCTGACTTAATAATGAACATTGCATGTTTCATCACAATATTCTGTCAAGTAGTTCTACAAAACACCTATTATAATCAGTACTATTCTATCGAATACACTTATTGACCATATCAAACATAGAAATAGACGCTTTAGCTCTGAACATTCAATTCAGTTGCTATATAGCTAGATGTAGAAACTACTGTAGATTCGTTTTAAAACAATGCATTCTTTCTATATGACCTAGAACAATGAATTACCACAAAACAAATGAGATAATGAGTACTACTACTCTTTGCTGAAAGGTTAACAACATAATGGTATTCAATTTGCAATATCGTATTTTGTATCATGTGTGAAACTGTTTGGACCCAATAATATATTTTAAACCACTTCAATTTATTTTTCATATAAGTACTCTAGTATTTGATTATCTGGGATAGTGTGTAGTCAATTTATCAAATGGAAATTATGTAGTAAGCCAATTTAAACTACAATGAATATTTCTGGTAACATAAAAACAAACTATATAAATACAAACTTTTCCAACGAATTTTATCTTTTCTCACTATTCTCTCTGTCTTGATACTTAATTTATTTTTCAAAATATATATTGTTTCTCTTTTCTAGTCGAAGTATGATAATTATGTAATAGACAATTATGAGGTATCTTGCATCTATGAATTAACTCCATGGTAGGATGTAGCACAATACAATATTCATAAGCCCAAGCAATTTTAACCTAGAGGATTCTGAAATATTTACTCAATAGTAACATATTCAATTCAATATAAGCTCTTAATTGTGTATCCTGAAATGAAATAAATTCAATGAAATATTTTAATCACTACTTTAGTTCAGAAAATCATTTCATGAAGTAGCAGATTATTATTCATCTAGTAGTTATTACATCCTGATTTAATGGATCTTAACACCTCGACATATATTTATAACGAAATATATTCACAATATACAATATCATTATCAATATTTCGACCATACAATTCACAAATTCCATAATATTCAAACAAAACCTTCATTTGTTTGGATGAGCGATAACCTAAAAGACAAACTAGCCATTGACACTTCGACACAGTTGGTAACTACCGACTGCCTTCCCCTCTTGCCTCACTTCCGCCGTAAAAATATAAATCTGGTAACGAGTAGATTTTGGGAGCGGTATGAACATATATATATATATATATATATACAGATGTTTGTTTGTGGTATAGCAGGTGTACTAGACTAATTAAACGTTGAATAATTAAAGGTTGAATGAACGCTTCAATGGAGTTTTCACCTTCTTCAGCTAAAATTTGAGACGAAAACCTGACTAAAATTGAGACTGGGACAATTAGACTTGAATGAAGTTGAAAGAAACATCACAGGATAAAATACAAAATTATAAAAGCAACAAAACAAAAGAATAAAAGAAAATTAATTAGTTAAGTACTAAAGTATTAAATTAATTAGTCTAGTACACCTGCTATACCACAAACAAACATCTGTATGTAATACGACCGACAGGTAAAAAATGACGAATTTGATATATATATATATATATATATATATATATATATATATATATATATATATATATATATATATATATATATATATATATATATATATATTTTTTGAATTTTAGCAATAACAGGCTTTTTTTGATATGAAAAACTTTATTTTTGTTGACGTTTCGTTGTTTATTACAACTTTGTCAAAACTAATGAATAACTGAATTTATGAGTTACTATAGATATCAAATGTCAAACATATTTTTTAGAAAAATCAAATTAGTTTTTTTGTATCTCCACTTATTGATTTTCATTATCAGAGGAATATTTTTGGCTTAGCATTCGCTTCGGAAGTTTTAGTCTTCTTCACCATGAGGAAACCTCTGAAAAACTCATGGTAAGCCAGGTGTTCTAATAAATGTGATTCATATTTACATATATATATATATATTACATATAGTTTTTTATATACTTATCCAGAATATGTATATTATTGGTTTATGTGTGTGAAATTGAAGGTAGATCTGGAAAAAATGAGTTTTGAGATGTGATGTTTGGTGACTGTCGTGTGTTCATATTACGAGTGTTATTTGTCAGGTTTATTAAGTTGTTGTAGATAGAATTAAGATGTTTAATGTCTGTTCTTTCATTTACTGTGTTTTCTAAATTTTTACGAATGTGTAGCATTTCTGAAATTTCTCTACTTTTTTCGTCCCTTTCAGTTGCCAAAATTTTTGTATTTTTGTTATCAAAATCATGTTTTTCTGTTATTTTATGTTTATGTAAGGCTGTGATTTGAGTTTTTGCGTATTTATGCGCTTTGATTCTTTCTTCGAGATTTTGTGCTGTTTGCCCGATATAGCTTTTATTGCAATTGTTACACGGAATATTATAAACTGAAAGAATCAAAGCGCATAAATACGCAAAAACTCAAATCACAGCCTTACATAAACATAAAATAACAGAAAAACATGATTTTGATTACAAAAATACAAAAATTTTGGCAACTGAAAGGGACAAAAAAAGTAGAGAAATTTTAGAAATGCTACACATTCGTAAAAATTTAGAAAACACAGTAAATGAAAGAACAGACATTAAACATCTTAATTCTATCTACAACAACTTAATAAACCTAACAAATAACACTCGTAATATAGACACACGACAATCACCAAACAACACATCTCAAACTCATTTTTTCCAGATCTACCTTCAATTTCACACACATAAACCAACAATATACATATTCTGGATAAGTATATAAAAAACTTTATGTAATTATATATATGTAAATATGAATCACATTTATTAGAACACCTGGCTTACCATGAGTTTTTCAGAGGTTTCCTCATGGTGAAGAAGACTAAAACTTCCGAAGCGAATGCTAAGCCAGAAATATTCCTCTGATAATGAAAATCAATAAGTGAAGATACAAAAAAACTAATTTGATTTTTCTAAAAAATAAATTTGACATTTGATATCTATAGTAACTCATAAATTCAATTATTCATTAGTTTTGACAAAGTTGTAATATAACAACGAAACGTCAACAAAAATAAAGTTTTTCATATCAAAAAAAGCCTGTTATTGCTAAAGACTTTCAAAATAAAATATCTTAAACAGGCAATAAATCAATTTCAAGAAATATATATATATATATATATATATATATATATATATATATATATATATATATATATATATATATATATATATATATATATATATATTTATGGGGTTGTGTGTATGATTGAAATGTCTCGGGTATGTATAGGAGGTAGTGGATTGAAAACGGCTCTGGTTTATTCTAGTTTATTTTATATACATCGTATAGCGTAGGGTGATGGAACCTGGGACATCCCCAGGATCAGTAAAATTACAACAGTTACATTATATTAACACAGGCGAGATACCTTGTAAAGGGTAAGACTCCAGTAAGACTCCAGTAACCTACTTAAATTTCGTAGTATTCACTACTTTGAAGGGCAGTGCATGATATTAATTGATGAACTTGTATTACCCTATCGCCTGTTTATTTATCTGATGTGTGAGAGAAGGCTCAATTGAAATACACTTCGAAGAACTTCCAAATTCAACTTTATTTCAGAACAAACAATATGGTAGGATATGACTTATTAGGACGAACTGTACTCTAGACTCGTTTCTTCTCAACTCTCTCTAATCCTTCCATGTCTGTGCTTTTATACATTTTCAACAGTATTTAACAATGGAAATGTACGTGACAATTTGACAGGATTCAAGATTTATAGATTCAAGAATCATAAGATTTGTATATAATGAAAAATGAGAATTACTAAGAGTTTATTACTTAACGAGGGTACAGTATTAAGCGGAACGTGCAAGTTAGTTATTATAAGTTTTATTACTGTTCCCTTCGATAACGTACCCCGGTAGGAGGTGGAAGATGAACTATTATGAATTGCCATTCCGAATCGAGGATATTCGTAGATGTTATTGCAATTAAAACATAAAATGCAATATTTTACAATACTATGGATTACTTCAGAAACGAGTCTGAGAAACGAATAACAAAGAATTCAATACTTAAATAGGGAAATAGGGTACACTATTAGGCGGAACGTGCAAATCAGTTATAAATAGTTTTATTACCGACCCTTCAATAGTGCATCCCCGCGGGAGCTGTATTAACCAAAAGACGGCAGACGAAAACGAGCCGCCACATATATATATATACTAGCAGACCCGGCGAACTCCGTTTCGCCACCAGATGGCTTCGTTTTTTGTAACATTTCGTTTGGTGATTAAAAGTTTTATATTTGAAAAGGAAAAATTTTATTTCGTTTCTCAACAGTAATGAATTCATTTCGATTACAAAAATGAAGTGTTATTTAGTTGAACGTCTCTAAGTAAATGAAAGTGAATCAAAAGTAAATACTGAATTATATCCGTGTCCGCAAATTATCCGTTTCATTGAAGTAACCACATTTTTTGTTTTTTGGTCTGACGTTAACACAAACAAAGCGGATGGTTTCCCAACTCGTGAACACGCAACGTATAACTGCCCATGTGAAAAACAATGATTTTCTAAATTTATCCCGCAAACACTAAGCGATTGGCCTTGCGACTTGTTCATTGTCATTGCGAACGCAAGGCGACCTGGAAATTGCAATCGTTTGAAGTCAAACGGAAGATCAGTCGGAATCATTGGTATTCGAGGAATACATACATTTTCACTTGCGTACTTTCCGTTAATAATGGTTGCCTCAATCAAATTCGGCATGTCTTTTAACCGAAAGTCGAGTACCGTTGCAAAGTCGCGGTGGATTCAAATTACGCAATATCATAATAACTGTACCATCTTTGAGTTGCAAGTTATGTGCTGGAAATCCTGGTAACTCCAGAGAGTTCAAAAACTCCGTTGGATAATTTACTACATCATCGGGATTTGTTATGGAATCAACGGATTTGTATGTCACCAAATCGCCTGCAATTTTTGATTGAATGGTGAAATTCAGTGCGTGTATATCATTATTCTTTGCTGCAAGAATTGTTCGTTGACTTAACTAAGCATAATTCTGATAATTCTCACTAATGTTTGGAAAACATCTTCAATAAAAGCTAATTGAGAGTCTACAAATCGGCAAAAGTTGTTGGTAAGAGTAATTTATCCAGATGTCGCATCAACTGGGACTTTTCAATTTCCAACAGCTAATAATTGTTTGGAAAATTGTGCAGCACTTTGATCATTTTGAAGTTGAATTCTCATATTAGTGGTTAGCGATAATGTTTTTACGTTATTCCATAATAACGGTAACATATAAAGGTGATGCCATCAGGCAAGCATTCAATTCATCTGCAGGCGTTCCACGGGGAATTACTGGCAACGTCTGCCTGAAATCGCCTGCCAACAATATCATCAAGCCGCCAAAGAAATAAACAGCTATAAAAAATAAGGGTTGATCGTAGAAGGGTGAAAATTTAGTATTGTATGTATTTTTGTATGTTGTATCATAAAAAAATAAAAACTGAAAATTTTGTCTAAAAAATAAAAAACAAAATTCAGGGGTGGACTACCCCTAACATTTAGGGGGATGAAAAATAGATGTTGGCCGATTCTCAGACCTACTCAATACGCTCACAAAATTTTATGAGAATCGCTCAAGCCGTTTCGGAGGAGTATGGAAACGAAAACTGTGACACGAGAATTTTATATATAAGATATATATATATATATTATATATTTATATATATATATATATATATATATATATATATATATATATATATATATATATATATATATATATATAGAAATTTCGGCGAACGATTCATTTAAGATTTGGCTTGCGTTTATGGTGTTTATAAGAGCAATCGTTACGAAAATTTGAGATAATCGATTTGAAATTTGTTTCGACTCTTTGCTAATACCTTGATATCATTTGGTGTCAGATCCTATAGTGGATCAATTTTGGGTTTGAACTCTAATCGAAGGTGAGAAAATTAACATTGTGACGTGAAAATGTACACTCTGATATATGTATTGTATTTTGTTACAGAGTTTTTCTTTTTTTTATTTGTTTTTTATACATTTCGAATAATATATTCGAAGAAGCTGAATTATTTTGATTCTTGTACTGAGATTTTCGTTTTACATCTTCAAAATTCGGAAATCTTCACGAATTCGCTATTTGCAACATCAGACCTAAGGAGATACCACCAAACGGACTCAGTAGGAGTCAATTTACTATCACCGGATACGTTGGAATTCGACTACCTTCAGGGCGGTAACGTACAATAAACTCTTTTATTGACGTTGAAAATTGTAATACCAAATTGGTAAAATACTGAAAAGTATTATCCTTTTGAATTAAATTTTTAATAACAAAAGGTGTTTAGTAATATAATATATAAATCTCTCATTGTTTGAAAAGATATATACCTACGTATTATTAGTTTCCTTTTAAAATTTCAAATATTCATATGGGTCAAAATCAGAGAGGTGAGAATAATGCTTCTGACAAAGATTTTCTTAATAAAATAACGTGGTATGGCTAAAATACTTGTTTCCAAATGAAGTTTCTGTGCATAATTACAAGACACTTATCATATTTATTTTTTTACGATAATATTTTATTAGATTTCAAACTAAAAAGGGCTTAAATAGTCATTCCGGGAACGCGTCCTTATACCACGTTTCATAGTTGAGACAAGTCAAAAATGTTTACAATTGAGACTTAAAATTGTATTTTTTTATATCTTAGCTTCGAAAATTATTAAATAACGAATATAGGTATAAATTAAATAGCTAAAATATATATTTTTCATATTTCGACTATTCAAATGCTGTCTGACATTTATTAAATCATTCAGTGAACGCGATGGATATCGGTCGGTATAATTCAAACAAAACGCGATAGGTGGCGCTAGCGAGCAACAAAGTGAAGTTCACTAGTCAAAGGACAAGACGCGTGTCGTGTTTTTGGAAAAAAGTAATTGATTTTATTGGTAAGTACGTTTTAATTTCGTATGTGGGTAGCGTACTTTAATTCCCTATCACTACGGGAACGCTGTTTGGTGATTAGTTTTCCGATAATTTGCATACTTTTTGCTAAATTCTTATAAATATTACAGTTCACGTGTTCCTAAACTCAAAAACCAATATCTATCATAGCGGCATGAAGCGTGATATGAAAATATTCATCGGATAGTCATTCAGGGAACGGTCATTTCGGGACCGTTCTGGTATATGACGGGCGTTCTCGAAATGACGATTAACGGGCAAAATGACGCTTTCTTGCTTTTAAATACATATAACAATGCAGTTTTTTTTTGTTTTAGGTAACCACTTAGTGATAGTAACATAGAAAATAAAAATGAAGATAAAAAGAAGTCAAAAAACGATTAAAACAGGACAGTATAGCTTACAAAAAACATCGCGAAAAGGCTAATGCAAGGAAACGCAAGTTTTTAGATAAAATGACACCTGAACAAAGGGAGATGAAGAGACTGAAAGATAGGGAATATTACCAAAGGAAGAAGGTTGAAAATAAAGTTAAGACTGTTAGTGATATGACTGAAAGACAGAAGAGGAAACAAAAAAAGTCGTGGAGAAAAAATTCTCAAAAGTATAGACAGACAAAAAAAATGTTGCCAAATATTTTAAGTAATAGCCCACCAGATTCTGAAAATGAGATAGAAATCGATAATCGCTTGTCAAGAAAGAGATCAGGAAGAAAACTGGTTAAAAAAGATAAAGCACAGGCTTACAGGACTGTTAAAAAACAGAGAGATAAAATACAGAAAATGCAAAGAATTATAGATAAGAAGATAGAAATATGCGAAAAAAATTACAGAGAAACAGAAGACGCGAAGAAAGAGTATCCCAAAAGAATGCTGACACGCCTACTCGCAAAGTTAATGAATTAACAAGAGAATGTTCTGTTACCCCTGAAATTCGTAAACGTCTATTATTTGGCGAAGTTTTGACAACTCAACTAAAAGACACCGTTGAAAAACTACCAAAAAATTCTAAACAGCGAGAGGCTTTTCAAAAAAGTGTCAGTGGCAACTGTATCAAAAAACATCGTTTAAATTATATGACCAAACAATTTCTACGTAAAAATAAAAATAATGACAACATTTTAATATCTAATCGGAAGCATCCAACATTTTTAATCACTAATGAGATTCGATGAGAAATTCATAAGTTTTTTGAGCGGGATGATATCAGCAGAATTTGCCCTGGTAAGAAAGACTGCCTCAAGGGATATAAACAAAAGCGGTTGCTTTTAGACTCTCAAAAATTGCATCCTCAATTTTGTACTGAGACTGGAATTCGAGTATCTTATTCGACATTTTTGAGAGAGAAGCCTAAGTGGGTAGTACAACCTACAAAAAGGGATCGAGATACTTGTCTTTGTGTAAGGCACGAAAATTTTTAATGCGAACTGGGCAAATTAAACCGACTAGGAGAGCTGCCGCACAAATCCACATCCGAATGTATAAAAGCGTACAGCTGTGACATTACTTCTTATGATTGTATGTTTGGTTTGTGCGACGAATGCAAGGAGATTAAAATTGAATCAGGAAGTAATGAAGATACCATTGAATATTTCCAGTGGCAAGTAACAAAAGAAGAGCGAATCATAAAAGGAGAGAAGAAACTCGTCAAACTTACTAAAAAAGTTACCGTTACAAGCAAAGTCAAAGATTTGAAAATATCTAAAGCTGATGATATTTCTTCAATTGTGCTGGTCTGTCGTACGGAAATGATAAAGAGAACTTCCACCCCAACATGATACATCCAAAGACATTTTTGCTAGTAAATGTACCCACTGAAAATTAAAAAAATTAATACAGATACGTCGCAGTTGCTGAGACCTCAGTTGATGAAGATGGCGAAATAAAGGTCGCCTTTCTTCGTTGTCAGCGGAACTCAGCAAAGATGTTTAAACTTGAACAAAATGATGTTGCATATGTCCCCTGTGAACAAGTTATTAAAATTTTACCCACCCCGAAATTGCTGAAAATAGGTAGTCGTGGCTATTATTGTTTTGATGAGAATATGGATATTTTCGAAAAGTAAGTTATTGCTAGACTTGATCAAACTTTGATACTCAAATTATTTTGTGATTAATATGAATAAGCTTGAATAATATTTCGAATTCATAAGACTGTTTGTTTTAAAACTACATTTGATTTATTCAATTTTAAGCATTGATGCAAGAAATCTTAATGATACTTGTAGAGTGCAATTACTATTTCTTCCTAATATATAATATTTGTTAACTGAAACTAAAAGTTTATTATTAGATTAAGTTTAAATTTTGATACTCATGTTGTTCATTCTTTAAGTACAAATAAAGGTTTAATACTTAAAGGTATTTATTATTTTCATCTACAACATAATGCAAAAACCAAACGTTGCAGTCATTTAGGGAACGTCAAGGTCATTTAGGGAACTTCATTGTCATTTTGGGAACACTCCCATCATTTTCGGGAACATCGCAAAATTGGCAGATTTTTCACTAATGATTAGGGTTATAGTTAAATCTTGCATACATATCCTAAAATGACCGTTCAACATTAAAATTTATATCATTAATTGATAACGTATTGCACAAATGTATACAATAAATTAAAATTTTGAAACGAAATTTACACTAATTGAAAATATATGGAGAGTAATATAAAAAATAAGTCTTTTTATTATAAAAATATAAAAAATGACAGAATTTAATGGTAGAGGGACAGGTTAATTATAATTTCATGACGTTGATTATTAAAAACGTTGGTTATATTATTCTTTAAAAAATATTTAAAAGTGTTCCCGAAATGATTTAAGGCCCTGTCATTTTTATTATTAACAGGTATAGTTCCTAAAATATATATTTGTGTGCGTGCCTCTTTACAGGAAAGGTTCATGACAAATGACACAACATATTCCACATGTTAATTTTCTTATAAAGAAAACTTAATTTCTCAGATATTTCAAAACCCAAAATGCCGACCTCTCTGATTTTGACCCATATGATTAAAATTCTAACATTTTATAAGTTTTCTTAAAAGGTCTAAATATTCCTATCATTAAAATTCTTACATATTATAAGTTTGTTTCACAAGTTTAAAATATTCTTTCTAGTAATTAATTCTAAATTTTGTAAATCTTCATTTATTTTTTATAAAACATTTGTGAACGAAAGTGATCACTTCCGCAATATTTTAATTTATCAATTTGGCCAACATATCATATAATTATATTTAAGGGAATATCCTTTTATATTATAATTTTTTTTAAATTTCAAATCTATATATTTAGGTACTAAGTATATATATATATATTTTTCGATATATTTTTTTAAATAAAAAATATCGTGGCGCCCTTTCAAGTATGTAAACAAGATGGCGGACGAGGAGGAACCTGAAAAATGTGGCAAATGTTCTAAAGAGATTGATGGAGGTCTGAGTGTAGGCTGTGAAGGTAAATGTAGTGAATGGTTTCATTTGAAATGCGCCGAATTAACAGTTATAAGTTATATTCTGTTATTTCTTTATATAATGTTATTAAAGGTTGCAAACCATTGAAGTGGTTTTGTGATATTTGTTATGAAAGTGAGGTTATAAAAAAGACAAATGATGAAGTTATTAAGGAAATAAAACAACTTAAAGACCAAATAAGTAGGCTAGAAGAGAAACTAAGTGCAATAAAAGTGGATGATAATGATAATGTGAAATATTCAAATGCTGGTGCTGAAGAAATAAAGCAAAGAAGTGAGGCAGCCATTATAATATCTGCCAAAAATGAAGATATAAATAAACACACTAGCATTCAAAATGATTTAAAAGGTGCAATTAAACCACAAGAACTTAGAATTGGAGTGAATAATATGAAAACAACTGGTGCTGGAAAAGTGAAAATAAGTTGTGAGAAGAAGACTGATATATTGAAATTAAAAAGTGAAATAGAAAGCAAATTAGGCAGTAAATATGACATATCTGAAGTAAAAACTAGAAAACCAAAGATTAAAATTGTGGGTATTAATGAAAATATGGATAAAGATGAACTGAAAAACACAATCATTAAACAAAATGAGTTACAGTCATTAGATCGATTAGATCTGGATATTATAGCAACGTATAAGGGAAAATATGTGTATACAGCGATAGCTGAAACTAATTCAAGAACATTTGGTGAGATAATGAGGAGAGGAAAACTCAAAATTGGCTGGAGCATATGTGTGGTATACGAATATGTTGGCGTGAGAAGATGCTATAAATGTAACGGTTATAATCATATTTCAACGCAGTGTAAAAATAGAGAGACATGTGGAAGATGCAGTAGTGAAAAACACAGAACGAAGGATTGTGATGTGCATGAAAAAAGGTGTGTAAACTGTAAAATAATAAATGAAAAATATAATCTAGGTTTCTCAGAGAACCATAGTGTACAGGACATAAGTTGCAAAGTTTATAGGAAAAAAGTAGAGGAATATAAAAGGAGAATTGAGTATAATGAAGAAGAATAGCAATTAAAGAAAAATAAGCTAATATATTTACAAAATGCACAAAGTATTATTGCAAATTTCGATGAAATATCTAATTTTGTGATTGTAAAACAGCCAACAGTAATGTGCCTGACAGAGACACATCTTACAGAAGACATAGATGACAGTGAAATAAAAATAGACAATTATAATATTGTAAGGGTAAACTCTAACAGTAGGGCAACAGGTGGTGTAATGTGTTACATAAACAAGAATGTAAAATATGAGTTAATAGAGACATTTGAAGAAGATTATAAACATTGGGTGCTGGTGTTCGCAATTAAAATTAAACAAATAGTTACCAAAATAAACCTAATATATAGGTCACCTAGTGGATCCCAAAAAGAATTTTTGGATTTCTTTGAAGTGTTTTGCAACCAACATGTAATAGATAGGGAGAATGTAATAGTATTAGGAGATCTTAATATAGATTATTGTAAAGAAGATAATTACTCGAAAAGATTAAAAACTTATCTGAATGACAATAATTTAAAGCAATGTGTAAATAATTTTACACACATAGCACCAAGTGGAAATCAGACATTAATAGATATGGTGATCTGTGAGAAAGGTAATAGTGATATAATCTGTGAGGTGCTAGATGAACCAGTTTTTAATCATCATTCTCTTATTAAAATTTCAACCAGGGAGAAGTACTGCGATATTAGAATAACGAGAATTTATAGAAGTAAACCTGAAGATGTAAATATATTCAAAGGAAGATTGGAAGAAATTACTTTCAATTTTGGAGAAAAAGACATAAATAATAAATATGATAACTTTTATAACAGTGTAATGTATGTAATAAACGAAACTATGCCAAAGAAATATGTATATATAAAATACAAAAGTAAATGCTGGATGAATGAGCAAGTAATGAAATGTATGAGAGAAAGAAACGAGAAATTCAATAAATTTAAATTAACAAAAGAACAACAAGATTATGAAGTGTACAAAGTGTATAGAAATAAAACCAATGAAATGATAAGAAATCAAAAATGTAAATATTATGAGAATAAAGTTGACAATAATAAATATAATTCAAGATCAATGTGGACAACATTAAAGAACATAATTTCAAAAGAAAAAAATGAAGAATATAGAGAAATAAAAAAAGGCAACCAAGTATGGACAAACAGAACACAAATAGTAAATAAATTCAATGAATTTTTTGTTGAAAGCATAAGGGAAATAGAAAATAGTATTGCTCCAACAGATGAAGAGTATGAGGTAAGGGAAGCTGAAGCTGTATGGGAAGTTTTTAAGTTAATTGATTATCAAGAATTAGAAAATGTGATTCGCTCATTACCGAACAAAGGAAGTCCCAATGAAATAACTGCAAATATGCTAAAGCAGAATTTAGATAATTTAATACATTTTCTGATAAATATTATTAATAGCTCATTGGAAACTGGAACAGTCCCCGACAAGCTGAAAAAGTCCACAGTAATACCGATTAGAAAAAAAAATGGTGCAACACAAATGGAACACTTCAGGCCTGTAAACACTCTACCTACAGAAGCCAAAATATTAGAAAAAATTGTTATTAAACAATTAGAAGAGTATGTTACATGCAATGGATTATTGATAGAACAACAGTCAGGATTTAGAAAGAACCATGGATGTGAAAGTGCAATACAAAATTTAATCGAAGAATGGAAAACCAATATGGACAAGAATATGTGCACAGTAGTAGTATTTTTGGATCTACAGAGAGCATTTGAAACAATAGCAAGAAGAAGATTACTTCATAAACTAAGAAGGTATGGAATCAATGGAACAGTATTTAAGTGGTTTCAGGACTACATGACTGGAAGAAAACAAACTGTCAAGATTGGAGATGAATGTTCAGAAGAAATAGATGTGGAAAGTGGGGTACCTCAAGGTAGCGTATTGGGCCCCATGCTTTTCTCATTATATATAAATGACATTGGAGGAGTACTAAACCATTGTAAGTATCACTTGTTCGCTGATGATATGATAATATATATAGCGGGAAAAGACTCGGGTGAAATTGAAGAAAGACTCAATGCTGATCTAAAAAATATAACGAAGTGGTTGGTGATTAATAAATTGAAAATAAATGTTACAAAATCCAAAGCAATGATAATAGGTAGCACAAATAATATAAATAAATTCACAAACAGATTTAATGTAGTAATTGAGGCGCAAAACATTGAAACCGTAAATTCTTTTAAATACTTGGGAATAATGTTGGATCCGAAGTTGAAATTTACTAATCATATTGACTATGTGTGTAAAAAAATTTCAAAGAAGTTGGGGGTATTAAGAAGATCCAGTAAATATTTAACAACATGGACTAGAAAAATAGTATATAATACCATAATACTACCACATTTTAACTTTGCAGGTAGTGTATTGTACTTAGCGGGAAAAACTGACAAAGAAAGATTACAGCGTCTCCAAAATAAAGGAATGCGTATAATCCTGAGTTGTGACAGGTATACAAGAATTAAAAATATGTTGGAGGAATTGAAGTGGGTACAAATAAGTGATTATATAGAAATGCTGGCAATGAGGTTTATATATAAATGCATAGTAAAGAAAATGCCCAATTATTGTAATGAAAGACTTACAACATTCCAAGATGTCCATAACTACGGGACGAGAAATAAAATGAACTTCATTGTTGGACACAGAAACAAGACGACAACTCAGAATTCGTTATTTCATGGAGCACTATTGAAGTTTACCAAAAAAAATCAAGGACTGTACTAGCTTTAAATCATTTAACAAACAATTATTTGATTATTATTTAAATAGAATGTAATTACTTTATATACAGTAGGGTGGGTCGAAAAACTTTTTTTCCGAATTTTGATTTGTAATAGCGGGAAAAACATGACCTGGATAGAGACATAAAAACGTATATATTTATTTTTTATTAAAATTAACATTAATTACCCGCGCATGACGTTTGAAAATCCGAAAAAAATGTTGAAATTTGATTTATTTTATCAGAGTTTATTGTATGAACTACAAGGCGTAAAATAATAAAGCATTTTTATAAACAGAGATACACGTAATACAAGTAATAATCAAACCGAAATATTAGAATAATCGTGCCTATAGTGCGGGGGGAGGAGTGGGAAAAAAGGGCGTAACCTGTCGATCACGCGTCATTGTCTCAGTACGCCTAATTAGTTCCGAGAGAAAGGTCGCCCGCATTTATCTATTTTATTCGCTATTTTAATGAGATTTTGTTAGTTTTGTGACGTTGTGCATCATGGAGATTTCAAAATAATACCCGAAAATCCACAAGTTGTCCCATTTTTGGAGCTCCGGAAGAAATTAACGAAAATCAATTACCCACTTACAAACAAGTTACGAAATATTACAATTTAGTAAGACATCAGCTTAAATTTGAGAACAATTCAAAAAAAGAGCCATCCATTAATGAGATACCTGAAAAAGTGTCATCTAAAGTTGAATATTTGTGGAGCAAAGCGTCTATTCCTACTGTATCTCATAATCGTGTGATACAATTGATTAAAAGTTACCACGCGAAGTGTAAAAATTTATTGAAATCTTTGAAGCGTTAGTCAGAAGAAAAGATTCAAGATTTTCATAGGAATTCCGAAAGAGTGTTTGATTTAAGTTCATGTAACTGTAAAGATTTAGAGTTATGCAAATATTCCAAAGACCAAAAGATTCCTTAGGAAGAACGAGCTTTTTTAATAGATCAGAGAACAGAGAGAAAAATGATTATAGGAACTGTTGATTTATTGACAAGTAAAAGGAAAAGAAAACTGAAAGATAGAAACATTAAGCTTAAATCCTATTACGATTCTAGCGTTTGTGAACCGGGCCCTTCTCATGAAAATTCAAATACCTCAATAACGTCTGAAAGTAGCGATGAAGAACAAACTTTGCCCTCAAGTTCATCAAAACTAGCATCAAAAAAACGTAAAATAGCATGTCTCAAGAATTTGTCAACTATCTGTAACCGATACGGGATATCCGACAGAGCAGCTGCTGCTGTCGCTTCTGCTGTCTTGCAAGATGTGAAAATCAACAACGAAGTAATCCATAAGTCAAAATTGCGACGAGCGAGACAAAAATTACGGAAAGAAACCTTATCTCACGGCCAACTAGATATTTTTCCTGCCTTATTTTTTGATGGACGAAAAGACAAGACCCTGAAAATTGTTATGAAAGGGGGAAAAATACCGCTCAACATCCGTGGAAGAACATATTTCAATAATTAAAGAACCGGGATCAGTTTATGTCGGATATGCCGTCCCAAGCCATGGAACTGCAAAAGGGCTGGAGTCTGCTATCTTTCAAACAGTAACAGGTCAATTGAATATGTCTCTAGAGGATACTCTTGCCATAGGTTCTGATGGGACGGTAACCAATACGGGCAAATACGGCGGAGTCATACGGCTCTTCGAAAAGCGTTTACACCGACCACTTCAATGGATCATATGCCTTTTGCACTTAAATGAACTGCCCTTAAGACATTTATTTGTAAAACTTGATGGCACCACAACAGGACCTAATACTTATTCGGGTGCTATCGGAAGGTTATTAGATGATTGTGATGATGAAGTCCTTTTTCTGCGGCTACCATGTCATACTCAAGCTGTGGAGCGGGCTGTAAAAACAGTAACAGAGGCATCAATCCAGAAGATGCCACAAAACAGCAAGAGAAGCTTTAATTAAGAATAAAATTATTTCACGAACGCTTATGCCTAAGTTCGAAAGTAAAAAAGATTTTCACGTGATTTGAAGATACTTTATTTTTATTTTGTCTTATTATTTGTTTATTTTTCTTTCTCAATAAAAAAAATAATCCAAAAGCACTTTATTTTATTAGTTTACGTAGTTGTTTTTCCTATGAACCACGAGAAATGGATTTTCAAATGATTCTCAAAAAAAAACAAAAAATCAGTTTTTCAAACTCAATGCGCGGGTAGAAGGGGTTGAACTAAAAATTTTTTTTTTCGTTATTTTTTCATAAAAGCATGTGGGTCACGTTTTTTTACTATTACAAAACATATTAGACAATTTTATTTTTTTCCATACAAAACCGACCCACCCTAATATACAGTTTATAATATAGTATAATACAGTTTAATAGGGTAAATATGCAGGTAAAATATTAAAATATAATTATGTACTTATACATGTAAAGAGAAGAAAATTGTACAGCTACTAGCTAATAAAGATGTTACTATTATTATTATTATTATATATTTTTCTTTATACCAACTAACCCACCCCTTATTTTATTTGAGCTAGATTTCCGGGCCTAAATGTGTCCTATGTAGGTTACACAAAATGTCGCCCAACGTGTGGCGTTGGTAGAAAGATAATATATCTCGAAACTGAATTTTTTTTGTTAATGTTATCATTTCAATACTTACTTCAAATAAGAAATTTGATTAAATTATTTGGTTGCAAAACGTTTCTCCTTTGTTTAAAATCTGAGTTCATGTATGTAGCAGATGTGTGAGATGTGTCGATAATTTTTTTTGGAAGATCGAATAATTCTTTGCTTCCTGAAATTTCGGTATCTGATTGGATTACTTGTTTTTGACTCGTTTCATTTCTAGCAGTGTGTTAAATTAATTATCATTATCTACGTCTTTAATAAATACTCACGATGAATTTTCATAATTTGAGAGTTAATTTTTTAACAAAAGAACAACTTGATTACGAGTTGAGGATAAGAGGTGTGATAACAATTAAAGAGTTTCATCGTAAACGTGTCATTTTAGCTCGGTTGTTAGAACAAGAAAAAAGGCGTAATTTAGATGTCAAAAGTTTTATTGATCCAGAATATTCTTTCGATTCCGAAACGTTAGCTATAACTGCGTCTTTTGCGAAAATAAATGAACTCCTAGAGGAATTTGAAGGTACCGATAAAGATTCAGATTTTGTTAGAATTCTGAATTCTAGGTATAATACATACTTATTATCGAATAGAAAGGTTAGTTATACCAGGACAAGATATAGATAATTTAATAAAAAATTTTAAATTTGAATCTCATGCTTCAGCTCTAGAGTTTGAGGCTCTTCTCTTCGAAAAGGTAAAAAAACATAATAATGATATGCAATCAAATAATGAGTCCACCTCTACTACAGTTTCTGGAGTTCTGCCTTCCACCTCCGTTATACCTGATGAGCAAAAAAATCATTACCAGTTTACAAATGGAATCTAACATATAGTGGTCATAGAAACGAAAGTCTTTTTTCATTTCTCAATAGAGTTGAGGAATATTGTAAATCTAGGAACGTTACTAAGTCTGAACTTTTTGTGTGTGCAGCAGAATTATTTTCTGGGGACGCCTTATATTGGTTTCGGACAGTTGAAAGTAAAGTAAGAGACTGGAATTCTTTAGTTAATCTACTGAAAGAACAATTTCTTCCTTTGGATTATGACGATAAAGTCTGGGAACAAATAAGGTTAAGAACTCAGGGCCGTAACGAACCAATTCATATTTTCGTTACTAAACATGAAGCATTATTTGCTAATTTAGGTAGATATGTACCAGAAGTAACACGTCTAAAATATATTAGAAAAAATTTACTTCCTCATTACGCCACTAGTTTAGTTCTTGCGAAAGTAGAGTCAATTTCAGATTTGGTAGAATTTTGCCGCAAAATTGATGATGCCATAAATTCACAGAAACAATATCGCCCTCCTCAAAGAAATTGTAGCATTGAACCAGAGTTAGCATATTGTAGTGATTCGTTATCAACTGTGAGCAGTAATACTACTGAGAGAGAATATTCAACAAGGGATTCTAAATTTTCGAACAATAAATATCAACGTAATGTTTCAACTTTATTAAAAGAACCGTCTGAGAAGGTTGATAGGTCGTCAAGGCAAAACAAGATTCAAATAATCTGTTGGAATTGTCAAGCACCAAATCATACATTCAAAAATTGTCGTTCAAAACGAAAGCGTTTTTGTTATAAGTGTGGAAAAAGAGACGAAACGGTAAAAACTTGTACCTGCTCAAAAAACGAAAATTAGGGATATACAAACACCAACATTGTATATCCCGAAAGAAAATTGTGAATATTAATTTCGATCAACAGGAATGGAATAAATGGTTAGCAGTAATAAAGAGCTTCTATATTGATAGTTCAAAAATTTCTTTAAGTGTATCTCCAATTTTATTACAAAGACAATTTGATAACACACCGTTTGTAAATATTTCAATTTTTAGCGAAAACTTTTCTGTCCTTCTTGATTCTGGAGCGAATCAAAGTGTATTAGGTTCTGACGGTATGTTTATTATTGATAGATATAAAATGAGGGTAGAGAGATTTAAAAGTCAAAATATTTCTTTAGCAGATGGAAATAAATTGAAAATTGCAGGTTGCATAAAATTACCAATTTGCGCAGCAGGTATCTGTAAGATAATAAGGGTACTAATTGTTCCTTCTCTTCCTCATTCTATTATATTAGGTTCTGATTTTTGCAGAAAATTTTTTTTGAAAATTGACTTCAAAGATAATATTTGGAATGTTCAGAGTAGATTAAATAATGTTGAAATAAATGTTATAGAATTCAACAGTCATGATAAATATTCAGATAAAGTCGAAGAACTCAATACTGATTCTAAGCTACATTCGTTATCTGATGCTCAACGCAAGCGAGCTATGGGAGTGATAGAATCTTATTATAGGATAGATGGAAAGAATAGGTTAGGATGTACGAATAGAATTGAAGTAGAATTAGACACTGGAGATTCTAAACCATTTAAACAACGCCAATATCCTCTATCGCCATTTATGCTTGAACATTTGAATAAAGAACTGGATGAAATGTTAAAGTTAGATGTAGTAGAGCCCTCCAACTCACCATGGAATTCACCTGTGCTTCTTGTAAAGAAAAAAACTGGGAAATACCGCTTTGTTTTCGATGGACGTAAACTCAATACTATAACACAGCCTGATGCCTATCCTCTTCCGAATGTAAATCGTATTTTGAGTTCTCTGAGAGAAGCAAAATATATTTCATCTTTAGATCTAAATTCTGCGTTTTGGCAAATGCCCTTGGTAGAATCTTCCCGAAAAAAACAGCCTTTTCAGTGCCTGGAAGGGGCCTGTTTCAATTCCGTCGTGTTCCATTTGGTCTAATTAATAGTGCTCAAAAACAACAGCGCCTAATGGATGCTATATTCGGTCCGAAATATGAGCCACGTATATTTATTTATTTGGACGATATCATTGTTATAAGTCCTTCTTTTGAAGAACATATTCAGTTATTTAAGGAAGTATTGGAAATTCTTATTCAGTCAAATCTTACGGTAAATTTAGATAAATGTGAATTTTTCAAGACTTCTTTGAGATATCTTGGCTATATTGTTGATGCTAATGGTTTGAGAACGGATCCTGAAAAATTGTCAGCTATGCTCAACTATCCCAGACCAACAAACACAACGGAAATAAAAAGATTTATTGGACTTACCTCTTGGTACAGGCGATTTATCCCTCACTTCTCAACCATTATAGCTCCTTTAAATGATCTATTAAAGGGATCAATGACAAGAAAAAGACCTATTTCTTGGTCGAATGAAGCTGAAGAAGCTTTTGTAAAATTGAAAGAAGCATTAATATCGGCTCCGATCTTAAAATCTCCAGATTTTACAAAACATTTTATTATTCAATGCGATGCAAGTGATTCGGGTTTGGTGGCTGTGTTATTGCAGGAGATTGATGGACGAGAGTCAGTTATTGCTTTTGCGAGCCGAAGTCTTACTCGTTGCGAGAGAAATCTTTGTGTTACTCAGAGAGAACTTTTGGCCATGATTTTTGCTATCGATAAATTTAGGTGTTATGTTGAAGGCAAACGTTTCACCTTGATAACTGATCATTCAGCACTTCAATTTCTTCGCAAACTCAAAAATCCGACTGGTAAACTAGCTCGCTGGTCTTTACTGCTACAACAGTTTGATTTCGACGTGATCCATAGAAAAGGTAAATATTTGGTCGTGGCTGACTCACTCTCAAGAGCTGTGCCTATTTCGCTCAATTCGATGGACATAGATTTAAAAGGTGCAGATAAATTCTACGAAAAGATGCGGACAAATATAGAAAACCACCCAGATAGATACACACAATGGAGAGTAGAGAAGGGTTTCGTTTACAAAAATGTACCGTCTACACTTCCAGTCAAAAGTAATATTTCGGAGTGGAAATTGTTAGTTCCAAGATTACAGCGTAATGAAATAATAAGAAAACATCACGATACGACTACATCCTGTCATTTCGGTTTTTACAAAACTGTTTCAAGAGTACAAGAAAATTATTATTGGCCAAAAATGAGACGGGATATTTCAAAATATATAAAGAGATGTAATGTTTGCGGAGCGCAAAAATTGTCTCTTGCAGGTCGAATTGGTGAAATGGGAAATGAAAAGAATGTTAATTTTCCTTGACAAATTATATCCGCAGATTTAATGGGACCTTTTCCAAAATCGCCTAGAGGTTTCAGTCATCTGTTAGTAATAACTGACTGGTTCTCTAAATTTGTTGTTTTACATCCGTTACGTGACGCCACTGCTGTCAATATAATTAAATTTTTAGAAGAAAAGGTTTTCTTGGTTTATGGTGTTTGTCAATTTATTTTGGTCGATAATGGAAGTCAGTTTGCTGGTAAGAAATTTAAAGAGCTAGCTGAGAAGTATGAAATACAAAAGATTTGGTACAATGCCAAATATCACCCACAAGTAAATTTTTGTGAACGAGCGAATCAAACTATTGGAACTTCATTGCGATGCTTTATTGAGGAACATAGAAACTGGGATAAACATTTATGTCAGGTACAGTTCGCTCTTAACAGTGCTCGACATGAAATCACTGGGTATACTCCGAATTTTATAAATTTTTGTAGGAATATTCCTCTTAGTGGAAAATACTACGGTGAAATATTGAGTACGAAAGATATAGAACTATTTCCAGGTAATAGAGAACATTATATTTCCGATATAACCGGAATACGAGAAATTTACGACGAGATAAAAATTAAGTTACATAAAGCTTATGAAAGGAATAAAAATGCATATAATTTGAAAAAAAGAAATGTCACTTTTTTAAAGGGTGAAAAGGTATGGCGGAGAAATAAAGTGTTGAGTGACACAGCTGATAAATTTTCTGCTAAATTGGCCCCAAAATTTGTTTTAAATGTGATACGCGAAAAAATTTCTGACTTGATTTACTCGCTTGAAAATCTTGACGGTTCAGATGCTGGTAAATGGCATGTTAAGGATATGAAGAAATATTTTGGATCAAATTCGGATGTTTCAGTAGATTAGATTAACTTGCATTTTCAAACAGATGTATGAGAAATAGTGATGAAATGACATTACCGATAATGACCTTTTCTCAATTTAGACATATTCTTTATAATGACCTAATCTCTATTATGACACCCTCGATATACAGGGCGTATGGTACGCGGAGTTACTAAATCATCACTATGCCTATGTTTACATCAAAGAATTTTAAGTGAAATAGTGACAAAATTTCGATCCCCACTCTCATCTTGAAAAAAAAAGGAAAAAAAAAATTTTTTTTTTGATTTTACGAGAGGGAAAGTGTAGCAATGGAAATGCCGTTTTCATATATTTCCGTATAAATTCAAGTGAATATACTTTCCGTATTTTGTGTTGCCTATTCAGTCGCTATTTCAGAAGCCAGTCTTCTCTTCACACCTGTCTTTGAACGATCGTGTGGAACGGTAGAACGAATTATTTTCCATTTCTCTCCTACGTTAAAATATTAATGTGAAACGATCCTTCTTCAATTGTTTACTTTTTATGGTATTTCAAGTTAGTTTTTATGTTCCATACTTCTTTTGTCATATTTAGCATAAGAAATTTCGACGAACGATTCATTTAAGATTTGGCTTGCGTTTATGGTGTTTATAAGAGCAATCGTTACGAAAATTTGAGATAATCGATTTGAAATTTGTTTCGACTCTTTGCTAATACCTTGATATCATTTGGTGTCAGATCCTATAGTGGATCAACTTTGGGTTTGAACTCTAATCGAAGGTGAGAAAATTAACATTGTGACGTGAAAATGTACACTCTGATATATGTATTGTATTTTGTTACAGAGTTTTTCTTTTTTTATTTGTTTTTTATACATTTCGAATAATATATTCGAAGAAGCTGAATTATTTTGATTCTTGTACTGAGATTTTCGTTTTACTTTGGATTGGAAATCTTCACGAATTCGCTATTTGCAACATCAGACCTAAGGAGATACCACCAAACGGACTCAGTAGGAGTCAATTTACTATCACCGGATACGTTGGAATTCGACTACCTTCAGGGCGGTAACGTACAATAAACTCTTTTATTGACGTTGAAAATTGTAATACCAAATTGGTAAAATACTGAAAAGTATTATCCTTTTGAATTAAATTTTTAATAACAAAAGGTGTTTAGTAATATAATATATAAATCTCTCATTGTTTGAAAAGATATATACCTACGTATTATTAGTTTCCTTTTAAAATTTCAAATATTCATATGATTAAAATTCTAACATTTTATAAGTTTTCTTAAAAGGTCTAAATATTCCTATCATTAAAATTCTTACATATTATAAGTTTGTTTCACAAGTTTAAAATATTCTTTCTAGTAATTAATTCTAAATTTTGTAAATCTTCATTTATTTTTTATAAAACATTTGTGAACGAAAGTGATCACTTCCGCAATATTTTAATTTATCAATTTGGCCAACATATCATATAATTATATTTAAGGGAATATCCTTTTATATTATCATTTGTTTTTAAATTTCAAATCTATATATTTAGGTACTAAGTATATATATATATTTTTTTCGATATATTTTTTTAAATAAAAAATATCGTGGCGCCCTTTCAAATATATTTTTCTTTATACCAACTAACCCACCCCTTATTTTATTTGAGCTAGATTTCCGGGCCTAAATGTGTCCTATGTAGGTTACAAGACTTGCATAATGAATTAGGTAAATTAGAATATTTAACCAATAGGAAACATTTGGAATTGAAACACAATGAACCAAAAACCAGAGAGAAAATTGAAAGAAACACCTTGCAAAATATGTAAAGAGAAAAATAAAGGAACACGTTTCCGTCCTTTGTCTGAATGCTGGTTCAAAGATCAAGGAATTGAAAATAAGAGATTGGAACAAGTAGAAAATTTAGCTTTGGATGTAGAATTGAGCAATGAGGGTCCAAAATACTAATATTGCCACCATTAATTGAACTCAAAATAACATTGAATGACTTTTTAAATGTACCTGCTATTTATGATCCTGGTTCGAATGTTTCACTCATAAACTCGAAACTTGTACATTTAAAAACTGAAAATCAGAAAGTAAGGACAACAAATTTGAGAACAATTAATGTTGTTTACAAAACAGACAGACTAATAGAACTCAAATTGAAAATTCTTAATATAGAAGATTACCTAAATGTGTTCATAATTAATAATGAGAATTTTAAGTATGACTTTCGAGTAGGATTAGACTGTATAAAAACATTTGAATTGATACAAAATGATAAATTAGAGATAGAACAGAAATGTTCAGAATTTATTGAAATAGGATCAAATGAATTTCAGTGAACATATTGAAGTAAACTCTTTAAATATATTAATGAATCATTTGAATTACAATGGAGAGAAAATAATAATGAGGCTAATAAGCAAATAAAAAAATATATTTGCAAAAGATAAATATAATATAGGTACTGTAAAAGACTACGAAGCCAGAATAGATCTGATGATAGATAAATACTGTAGCAAGAGACCAAATAGATATAGGTACAATTGAAGACAAGAAAATGAAGAAAAACCAAATTTCTGAATTGCTAAAGAGTATTCTAATCGAAGAATCATACAGTCCTTTCGCTGCTCCAGTAACACAAGCTTACCAAAGAGATGAAAATAACAAATCGAGACTGTATATATTTATATGTGTATAGATTTTAGAGACCTAAATAAGATAATAGTTCCTCAATCACAACCATTTCCATCGATCGAGGATCTAGTGATTGAAACAGGAAATGTTTCACAGTTGTTTCTCAAAACTTGATATGAACCCTGCAGTTTGGTATATACCTCTACGAATTGAAGATAGAAGAGAAACTGGTTTTGTAATTCTGGAGAGTCATTCCAAAGAATTTTAAGTAATATAATGAGAAAACATAATTTCTCAGGTTTTACAGTAAATCATGTAGACGATATTCCATTATATTCTGAATCTTTCGAAGAGCATATGGACCAGTTATCAAAGTTATTAGAGGCAATTATGAATGAAGGCTTTCGGCTAAAACTTTCAAAATACTCATTTGCTTTGGACTCGGTACAATACTCAGGACGCAAAAAAAAGCACAACTCCATTTCACCCAATAATCTGGTTTCAATAAGAAACTTTCCTGTACCAGAAATTTTCAGGAAAAATAAACTTTTATAATCAATATGTACTGATAATTTCGCTAATTTCAGACTAATTACATAATTTGTTGGCAGCGCTGGTAACCCGTTTTTCAAGAAACATAACTTATAAGGAGAAATCCTATATGAAAATGAACTCATGAAACATAAATCTGCATCGTATGTTTCAGACGAGTACCAAAGGATTAAGATGAAACTATCACAAGACCGGAGTTTAGACCGGAGGAATCCAGCAGCTCCTTTAGATCACACTCCTTGTTTTTTTTATTGTTATTGCTAAAAGATTTCAAGTTTCTGAAAATTTATTATTAGCATCGATCCTGGTTTCGCCGAGCAGGATTCAATCATTTTACGTCACAAAAACAGAATGAAGAAAGAATATCAAAATCCTGTGCATGTAGGTAGCTAAAGTGGAACTGTAAAAATGCTTTTTAATTTGCGTGTTGATACTTGAGCAGAAGAAATATAAAGATTCCAAATGAATTTGTTATTTGTTTTTTCACCACTTCACTTGGCATCTCATTCAGCAAATAGACTTCGAGAGACAAGCATTCTAACAAGAAGAAGAAGAAACCGGTCGATAGAGAAGAGAATTCTGTATTCGACGGCTTGAAATTCATTCCAATCATCGGAGTAAACAGTATTGACAGGACATACTGTAACGTTTTAAAATACTTTACACTGGCTGAAGAGTTAAATGTTGAGACCGCATCGCATGACATGATCGTAGTTCGAAATACACCGATGTAAGTACGCATGATATTCCGGTTATAAATTCACTCCGATATTGGATTTCTCGTATCGAGTATTGCGACTGAAAATTTCCGATTGTTATATATAATATCTTTTATCTTTATAAATTTTGAGTTCACTCGTAAGCGGATAGTGTTTCGAATTATTGATTATTCCATCGATTATTTTTCTCTTCAACAGAATTTATGAAACTCAGATTACATTTTCAATTTTGCATGAAATTAAAAAATGGTCCCAACATAAAAATAATCTCTTCCGCAATCTTTTCTTCTCCGCTTATTTGTTACTCATTATATATTTTTTCTTTTCTTCGTCTTCTATTTTTTTCATTTCTCCGATTTGTTGCGTAGATAAAAATTGGTGTTTTTTTTTCTCACAAAAACTATTTCCCTATCTTTCGATTTTTTTTGATTCAAAGAGTTAATTTTTGTCAACAAAATGAACGATAAAACTACCCAAGAGCTCAGAAAGAATTTCATGAACTGATTTTTATGGAGTATATTTCAGCTATATCACCTGGAGTTGAAACGGGAGTTTCAAGTTAGGGTTTTACTCCCTAACTCCTGGAGTTGAGGCTCCAACGTATCTTCTGCTGTGGAAGCAGATTCAAGTTATTTCCAATTCCGAGTGACTTAGAAGATTGGATTCCATCTTACAGACATTCCGAGCAAACAGAGAAGAACAGGGTTCAAGATGAGAGAGATCTTTCATCAAAATTTATTTGTGATCTTGAATCAAAATATTTTGAATAGACGTTCCAAACATAAGTATCTAGTTTCACTGTCTATATTGTTCATTATTCAGGTGAATATATCAGTCTCCCAAAATTTAAGAGCTGGCCGGTGCAATCACCAACATTTCGTAGGGGAGTACGTTATCATACCTCAACTGATTATTGCCTATTATTAATTATCTTTTCTTTTCAGATGAAGCGATTATTTTGAGAACGTTTTAGTGTTGGTTTTTTGTAACCTTTCATCGATGTAAATGTCAAAAACTTAAGGAGCAACTGGAATTCCAAACCAAAGGAAAAAGTACTGTGTTCCGTGAAGAGTATTTTGTTCTCAAAAAAACGAATACCAGAGTATGCTGATCTTCTGATTTGAATGGGAATCGGAATTTCTTCCATACACCTTCTGATCTGATTTTTAGTCTTGTTTCTACTGCGATGTGAGAAGTTGTGACCGAGGCCTACTACTGACATTCAAGCGTCAGCCTCTCCTGTGAGGATTCGGCTCCGGTTGTGATCCCGAACAATTCCCGTCTCTCCGTTTGCAAGTTCGGCCATATTTTTGTTCCGATTTACGTTTTCATTGTATTGATGATGGTGGTTTGTCTGGTTCTTCGATTATTATTCAAATGACTCATTTCACTTCTTCATTTTCTTGATGTTTCGTCTTTTTCAATATGTATTCGGTTTACTTGTTTATATTTCGTTCAAGTGTTTCCATTCAGATTTTCTTCATAATTTCTTTGTTTGTCATGTATGATGGGGCTGCACTTGCCATCCTGATTATTCTATTGATTTCTGCTTGTAATTTCTTTTTTTAGTTTTTTTAGTTCTCGTTTGTCTGCCATATCCGTCAGTTGTAGGTTTTTGCTGGAGCTCGTATGGCTATTACTATTTTCCTTTCGTTTTCTGTTGACTCAGTTTTTACTTTCTTATAGGTATGAATCAATATTACGAAAATTATAAATTTGTATTTCCAACTTCACACAATTGCCTATATTGAAAACGAATGAGGCATCTACAAACTACAAAACGAGTACATCCAGTCTTCTAGTTGGTCACCTTCTTTATATAACGTACTCTTCTGTGAAATATAAAGTGGTTACATCAACTAGCTCCTGAATTAGGGAGAAGTATAGAAATTTAACTGATTTATGTATAATATAAACAGCGGAACTGAATGATTTCATTCAAAATTCATATCTAGGATCTTTTGAATCCAAGATTACAAAAAAAAATTGAGACTGAAGATCTTCTTAGCTTGAATCCAGATTTCTTACTTAATCAAAATGCTTTTCCTATTTCCTGGATATTGGACTATTCCCACATTTAACGTAAACGATGGAATCGAGTTTCAGAGCCACTGGTACTTGATGAAATCCTCATTTTCCACCTCCAGGGGATATGCTCTTACAAGAGCACTCAAAATTTATTGAAAATGAAGACATTATTCTCAGGAATCGAAAAAATCTGACTCATCAGTCTTAATATTGGTAACGAGATCTGTTTGGAAATCAAATATCGTAATGAATGAAATTGATAACAGGACTCCACTCCCTAATTACGTCGGTGCATTCCGAATTACGAGTATTTAATGGGATACAACCTTAGCAAAAATTTATTCAAACAGTGTGAGTACTTTGAAACGTTATAAAAGGTAAATTTTGTAACGTTTTTCAAATTTTTTAAAAAGCGTTGAAAAAATTTTGAAATTTTCAATTCCAAAATTAAAAACGTTTTTCCAATTTTTAAAACTACGACGACGCGATGCCGAACAGATCTGGATTGTTCTAGAGTACCGCGCGAAGGGGAGTTTCCTTCGCAAATTCTAGATTGTCATGAATTCGGTGTTCTAGATTGTCATAAAAGTACCATCACGAAAGTAGTGCTTTTTAAGTAAGGTTATTGAACGAGTGCGGATTAAGTTTGTGATTAGCGAATTCAGTGAAGTTAGGAATACTACGAGCCCAACCTGTAGGTGGTACGGAAGAACCGTGTTCCGCGCTCAACTGTAGACAAAGTCTTATGAATAATTGATAGTGATTGATTTTTTCATAAGAGTGAAAATAAAGACATTAGATCAACATGATTGAACGGAAGAAAGGAAGGCAACACGCAACATAAATTTCAGATGGATTCGTGGCATTAATGCAAACGGGATGTGACGTTGACAAGTTTATGTCGGAATTGTGGGCAGAAATAGTGGAGAAAAAACAAGAAACGGAGAGAAAGAAAACCAGTAGTTCGAATAGTGCTGACAAAAGACAAAACTAAGATACGAAATAAGAACTGCCGAAGAAAACTGTCAAGACTACAGAAAATATGATCCAAGAAAGATACCACCAAAGAGTAACAGGTAGTAACACTAATTGAAACAGAAGATGAAGGCGAAGTGGTATGTGCAAACGATAAAAACGTGAGCAGAGATGAGGAAATCTGATGCAGAAAACCAGAAAAAATCCCAACTTTTATCTAAAACAATATGGACGGCGGTAAATAGACAACTGAAAATGAAGATCATCAATATGACTTAAGCAAAGAATATATCTAGGAAATCAGTTTTACTACCACAACAAGTCATGATTTGAGATTATATAATGGTAAGTGACGATAATAGATTGTATATCGCGAAAGCGGGTAATACGGACGTCGAACCATGTCACTCCGCTGAAAACTGTGATATAAATGGTATAATAATCCAGAAATCCTGTATAAGGTGTGAGGGTGAAAATTGTTAAGTTGTGGTACATGCTAAATGTTTTTGAACGAATGTTTAATTGTTTTCTGTCGGGAGGAAAAATGTATATGTAAGAGCTGTACTGTTTCTTCTGATAAGTTTGTTTCCATCGATTCAAAGGTATTGAGTATGGGAATTCAAAACCTTAAACGAGAGAAAGATTTATTGACTGAGATTGAATTCTCGCTTAATTCTTGGTGAAACATAATTGAATATCAAATTAAATTAAACTCTTGGCTTAATGTTTCACGATTTATTTAACAATATGAAGTAGTCAACATGTTTCGAGCGTTAACTCATTTTCAAGACTGAAATCTTCAGTCTTGAAAATGAACTTGTGGCTTCATAACATCTTATCTTCGTGGTTGTAAGCAGAGAGTAGTTGTGGGTAGTCAGGAATCAGCAGATAATGACATTGTGTCTGTGTTGCCACAGTGTTATGTACTCGGCCCTCTATTATTTCTACTATATATTTCAGATCTACAAGAGTTACTCAATCTCGGGTTGAACTCTCTCAAATGTGAAGTGATGATTTTTGGCAGCAAAATATCGAGAGGATATAAAGAAAAATATCAAAATTGAACTGCGCCATCAAGAAATACAAGAGATACATTTTCAGAATAATCTCAGAAACTTCAGTCGATACTTTGATAAGAATTTGAGATTTGATATGCACTTGCAACATACAAGTTAGCAATGTTAGTCGGCTCTCCGATTGTTAAGAGTGAATAGGAGTATTCTGCACTACAGTTTGAGAAGGGTATTATACCAAAGCTTATTTATGTCCAAAATGCTATATGGAACGACAAAATATTATCCATGCCTTACTTATACAGATTCGAAACGACTTCAGATATTGCAGAATGCTTGTAGTAGATTTGTCAATAATTTGAGAAAGTATGATCATATTTCTCATTCTTTCGCCTCGCTTAGATGGCTCAATGTAGGAAATTTGTTCAAATATCCCCATCTCTGCCTTGTATATAAAATTATGTCAACATCTAATCCTTCATATATCCTTGAAAATCTCTTATTTCCAGGATTCAGTACATGTTGTGTCTGTTCGTCACAACTCGCTATTAACTATGACTGTTCATCGGTGTGCAGTATCCACATCGGTTATCGGTATGCAGTAGATATAATCGATTATTCGTTTATAACGCGGCGAAGTTGTACAATAATCTGAATAATGAACACAGGAATGTGCAATCTTCAACCTCATTTCGAAAAGGTTTGAAGGCGTTGTTCTTGGAACAACAGATGGAGTGATATATAATTACCCTGATGTGATACAATGATCCTTTCATTTTTAAATTTTTGCTAGTGCTACTTGATTTTTTGAGTTTTCTTTTATTGAATTTTTTTTTTTGATTTTTCATCACGTGATCTTTTTTCAATGCCACTTCATTTGGTTTTCTCCTTTTTGTAATTGAACTTCCAGGTATTATTTCGTATTGGCTGCTTCAATTTGCAAAGAGTTGAGTGTAAGAAGAGTAGTTGATACTAAATCTCGTCTCATTTGATAAGTTGTATGAAAATATGATTTGGATGAAGGCATATTATTTCTATTATTATCGAGCATTAACAAAAATGCTCGATAATAATAGAATATTATACCTACCAATTGGGTGACGAGAAGAATCTGAAATCTGTAAAACAACGAAAATGAGATCAGGATACTTACGAAACCCAATGGTAATGATTCTAGTTCCAATTCCAAGAAATGAGAATCAAATTTACAATGGGGAATCAATATTAGACATGATTGCACAGACTGAAATTTCAAATAAGAAAACAAACATCGAAAAATGTTACCGGTTCCAAAAATTAGATCATGCCCAATGACTATGCACAGCGGAGGCACAATGCGTATAATGGTGAGAAAGTCTTTGGAGCTACAAATCCAGTAAACCCAGGGATACACCAGTCAAATGCTCAAACTTTTGGGATCACAAAGCGCTAACTATAGAGAAATACTGGAAGGATACGACATAGATTCTGCATTAATCAATGAAACATATTTAACACCATGCCAAAGATTGAAAATGCGACACTAGATAATATATAGAAATGACAGGTAGAGTAGACCTAACGGAGGAAGAGCTATCATGATAAAAAAACACCATTAAACACAAAGAAGCTGAAATTTTAAACATTACTAATACAGAACATAATGAAATATATACGTTGAAATGGAAACGCAAAACGTGAAAGTAATATCCACGAAAAGTACAAACCACTCAAACAATTTATGACACAAGAAAATGTGAACAAAATATTGAATGAAAACATTCCGACAATATTTGCAGAAGATTTAATAGTAAACATACAACATGGAATAGCGGAATCAATATCACCAGCGGAAACCTACACAAACAAATAAGTGATCAGGACATGAACACAATAATAGACGCCTCTGTGAACCCAACTATTTTCCCATTTAATGGAAATAGGCCAGATGTTATTGATGTATGCATTCTGAAGGACATAACAGATAAGTGTGAATCAACAGAAATACAAGAAACAAGCTCAGAACAAAACCCAGTACTGCTAGAACTTAGAACAAGACACATGTAGAAAGTTAAACACAATTTGACTACAATATAAAAAGTGCTCAATCATGAAACGGCTACAATAAACAGAATAGAAAACACAGAAAATTTGGTAAGAGAAGTTAAACATCTAACAGGGGTAATACAACGAGTATTACGAGAAACTAAAACAAAAGAAGAAAACTTACAGAAAGACAAAATTCGAGGAAAAATGGAAGAAGTGATTGACGAGAAACTTCGGGCAAGAAGACAACCACAAAGAACGCTACACCCGGAAGATGAAGAAATGGTTAACTGATTGAACTTGGAAGTAAAAGGAGCTTGAAAAACTACAGGGGTTAACTATGACAACACAAAATCGATCAAATAAATATGGAAAACGAAGATTTATACGAAAACGAAAGAAACGATGAAAAAAGATATAATACCCCGAGAACAATTTGGCTTCAAATTGGGCCTTCAACAGAACAGCAGTTGCTGAGAATGATAGAACGGGCAGCAAAAGAAATAGAAATGAAGCACTCGATCGATATATTCACAACAGAAGTTTAAAAAGCATCCGATAAAACCTGGCCAAATGGGAAACTATACAAAATGAAAAGAGCAAGAATGCACAAGTCACTGATTAAATAAACAAAATCAACCAAGGATAAAAGAAAAATCAGAGGTAAAATCAACAACACTTAATCTGAATTCCAGACGATCAGAGCAGGAGCCCCTCAAGCTTCACCAATTTCACCCATATTCCCAGACGACAAAGCCATATATACTTCTTATGAATAATACTTCTTATTAAATTAAACAAAGAATTGAAGAAGACGTAGACATATCAATTGATTGGATGGATGAAAGGAGAATCACAATAAATGCTGAAAAACGTAAAGCATTGTTAATAACAAATAGAAGAAACATTGAAAAAATCGGAGTGAATAACAATGAAGAATGAAATTGAATATTCAGAAATAATAATGAACGAACACACAACATGGGGAAACACACAGATTATATCATGAAGAAAGTGAACAACGGACACAACAGAATATATTCACTCATTAATAGAAAAAGTAGAATGTATAGAAGAGATAAAATTTTAATATGTCATGCTTTTTTGGACAGCACTACAGTAGTTAACTACTGTGATGTACTTGGATTGTACGCTTGGTACTACCGAAGGCGCAGCGCTATTAATTTAAAATTCCCTATACTCAATTTCTTTCAAACGTTCACATCAATTTTCGAACTAAGAATGCGTTGCTTCGAAAGTCACAATTAACAACATCATAGTCATATTCAAGAAGAGTGTCGACAGCCATCAGAGAACTACGAGAAGAAGAAACAGAAAGTAAAGTGGCTAATCCGACTGCTGAGAAAGAAGTACTAGTTATTATCAAGAGATTGAAAAGGAGGAAAGCGCGAGGGCCAGACAACACGACACACGCTATGATCAAGAACCTACCCAGTAGAGGCAGAGAGGAAGTTGCAAAAATTATAAACGGAATCATACCTACAAATCTTTTCCCAAAAGTATGGAAACACTCTGATGTAATAGTATTTGGAAAACCTAATAACGACAGAAAATTTCCTCAAAAATATTGAGCCTTCAGTCTACTCCCTGTGAAAAGCAAATCAGGAGAGAGGACTACATAAAGGAGGCTATGGGAAGGAACATAAAGTTTGAAAATATTTCCGGAAGAAAAATATGGATTCGGAAGCAAATATTCTGCAATTCAACAGATACTCAAGATGGAATTCGAGATGATACATTGGAAGTAGACGTGTTGTTTGCGGCTCCTCTTATAATCGAGTTTTTCAAACGATTGTTGCCTCAAATAAAAAGTGAAATACGTTATATCTGTTTTCCGTTGAGTGTGTTACGTAAATTCATAAAGTAGTGTCCAATAACACCTGGTTTAACTACGTTATTATCAATTTTGTTAGTGGAAATTTTCTTAATAATTGGCAAGATGGTCTCAACCTCACAACAGCGAAGCGATGTCCGGGACGTTATCAAAGATAGTATCAATGATGAACGTGTTTTGTCAACCTTGGCACAATGTGTTGCAGATCTTGTAATCGGGAAACTGGATGTTAAATTTGACGCATTGCTTCTGAAAACAATTGACCTTCAATTGAAAATTAATACATTGCAAACGGAAAATAATGATTTGCGGAAACAGATGAACCACCTGGAACAAAATCAGAGAATGAAACGACTTCGCTTCAGTGGCATACGCGAGGAAAAGTCGGAAAATTTAATGGATTCAATTAAAAACTTACTGACTGATAAAATGCAACTTGAATCTTCAGATATCCATATTGAGAATTGTTATCGCATACCAATCAAAGATACAAATAAAATAAGACCTGTTGTTGTTAATTTCTCTACGTTAAGTACTAGAGATCTTGTCTTCAGGAGTAAGAATAGATTGAAGGGATCTTCTATCATCATCAACGAAGACTTGACACAATCTAACTATAAACTTCTGAACACTTGTGAAACTATGTTTGGTCACAAAAAAGTTTGGACTAGTAATGGAAAGATTTATGCGCGTAGTAATGGTGGTGAGAAGAAACTGATTGAATGTGCGGAAGATTTGAAGGACTAATGTAGATAGCCGTAAATGGGTCTGCTCCAAACATAAAAAATATCGAACCTAGTGAATAATTAATTATTTTGTTATAATTGTGCTTTAGTTCTATTTTTCTTCGATATTTTATGGTAGGGAATAACTTGATTGAGAGCTATCAGTTGCGTATTGCTCAGTTAAATGTTCGTTCACTATTGAATCACTTTTCAGAATTTAAAGAAACTTTGCTTGAACATAATTTTGATATATGCTGTATTACTGAAACTTGGCTGAAGAATGAACCAGATCATGTTGTCGATGATGATCAATATAGTTTTGTGAGAATTGATCGTTCAACTAGAGGAGGGGCCCAACTAACAAAAATGTTTTATAATTTTAAGTTACAGTGCAATTTTGATTTATTGCTATTTTATTATTGCTCCCTGAGAGCGTTTTTGTTCTAAAAAGGCTGTTACGGTGAGTCTTCAGCTTCAGCATATTCAGAATTGTTTTAAAAACGTTCTCAGAGCAAAATTATAAAACAATTTAGAGAGCGGTTTTATAAGTGTTCTATAAACATTTAAAGAGCAATTATTATATCACATATTTTGTTATAGAACAAAACTGCTTTATACCAGCTATTTTGGACACCTATTTGTCCATTTTAGAACATCTATAAAGCTAGTTATCAAGTATTGACGGAAACATATATAAAACAGTTTTATAGATGTGTTCTACGATATAATTTTGCTGCAATAAACACATTTTACACTTTTAAAAAGCTCATATAACTATCGTTTCGTAGTTGGATGAACTTCTGCCATAATACAACATTTAGCGAGCTTTTTCGAGTCAAAATTGGTTCTTGCAGCAAAACGCTGTTCATTCGAGCTAAACGGTGTTCGTGATCATTCTTATGAAACTCTTATTGTTATTACGTTTGATTTACGTTTTATTTACGTCCAAATTTAATGAGTATATCAGATCTCAATCCAACTGTGAATGACATGAGAAGTGATGGCGATTTACAGTTGAGAAGGAAGAAGATGCGAGACACAATTGGATAGAAGATATAGAACTAAATTCAGAGGAACTTTGTTATATGCTAGAAGTGGAGAAAAATACAGAGTTCAGAAGAACATATTAGATCAGGGGCCGTTGCATTCAATGTGTCACATTTGGCACTTTAAAGTTTATTTAAAATATAAACAAGACAGTTGTGATGACAAAAAGTGGCAATGGAAGCTACGGGCATCACGGTTTCAAATTAATTTTAAGACAAATATTTTCTAAGATGGTCGACATTCCCAAAACAATTTCTTGCAATATCGGCGTTGATGGTTTACCAATATACATTGTATCTACAATTGTACAATATACGCAGTAAATGAGAGTTTTGGGTTATACAGTTTAATAATTCTTCAATCACCTAAATTAAAACCCATGGTGATCGGTATATACTATGGAGAAGGGAAACCATCGGACATAACGGCCTTTCAAAAACCTTTTGTGGAAGAAGTAAAAATTTCACTTACTGAAAGTTTAACCATCAATAATCTAAACAAAGTCTTAAAATTACGATGTTTCATTTGTGATTCACCATCAAGAGCGTTCATCAAAAGTATATGTTTATTATAATTATAATTATTGTTTATCATTTTTGTAATTTTCTCAGGTATTACAAACTTCAATGGCAAGCATGGGTGCACAAGATGTACTACAGTTGGAGAATACCCCCATATATCCCAATAATCTTATTATGTTTCACGACAAACCCACTGAAAACAAATTAACAAAATAATTTGAGGTTATATACAGTTGAAAAGGGCGCAAGAAATCTTCTCTATAAATAACGCGAACAGAGCATTTTGAACACTAAATTGCTGTGTTAGAGTTATCGAAGCGGCCGTTATAAAGACATTTTATACAATTATTTTGTTTGTGTGTCAACAAATGCTACTATTGAGCAAAACAATTTTTTTAAAGCTTTATAAGAGCTATTTGCGATACTTCAAAATGACACTACGACACTTGAAATTGAAAACAAATTTTCTCAGACAGGACCGTATTGATTATTAATGATGAAATTATCTTCAAATCCAAACTAAGCTAAATTCTCGAGAACTTTACTTGTAAATTTAACAAGCAAAATTCAGCTAGTATAAGCACTCATTCTTCATAATGATGATTTATTTGTTACGTTCTTCACTATACATTAATATACTTCGTCTATTCATTAATCGGTCTGGCTGTTTGCGTAGCCACGACAACTTTTGAAGAATTTTACTGCTGAAAATTTAAAATTGTCAAATTATTATTATTTGACATTAGTTTACATAGGTTATTACTACAATTTTTCAGATCGAAAATTAGATTTTATAATACTAAAAATATTGTTTTAAATTGCGAAATTGATACAGATATATGTGTAAATATAATTATTATTGAAAAATTATTAACATAGTACTAATAAAACAATATCCAACACTCATTCGAAATACTTGTTTTCTTTTTGACAGTGCGCAATGGTCCGTAATGACAGTGCATAATGGTCGGTAGCAGGGTGGTAATGGTAATTACAGGGTGGTAATGTCGTCTATTCTAATACTCTGAACAATGGAAAAATAATTCATATTTCATATAGGTCGTGCAAAAAATCAATTATTTACTTATATTCATTTTGTTGCAGTATAATTTCGACGCTGTAAATATTATCTAGAATGAAAACGTCAAGTAAAAAATATTACTCCATATCACTCTCTGAACGAAACTGATAAAACGAACCTTAAAATTTGGGTTCATAGTCTGCCTAAATTGTGATTTTTGATCATTCGTTATAATAGGGCACCTATACATACCTAAAAAATTAGGTACGTGAAAATCACCAGTGCTGAACAAGTATATAATGACAAAGCCATTAATATTGCATAGTCTCGCTACTTTGTCGAAAGTGATGTATAAGTATATTTTAGCAACATATACCGTCCCTTATAATAGATTTATTCATAAAGATCGCTTAGCGCCATCGACATGATTTTTTTTACCAAAGAATATAAATTTACAATAGCTTTCTTGAAAAATATGTAGTTGATTTATCCCATATAACTTTTCCCATATTTTGAAATTCCCTGATCCACAATCGAGCGGATAATACAAAATTTTCCAATCTAACACATACGACAAAGTCCAGCAAAGAAGCCATGATGAAAGCTGGGGTCTATTATGGGTTGCATTATTCACATCAACTTACTGAAATACGCCCCTGCTCATCTCAAAAATTCACATGTTTTATAAAAGTGTCTTAAGAAGTAAAATTGCTTTATAGCGACTGCAATAGTGACAAAATGTATTTATAAAGTGGACGCCATGTTTTCAGGATTGATTAGGATGTTCTTTGGAAGCCATTTTGCATGCATAATGAAAACCGAACTAATTGATACAAAAATATCTTACATCTTACAATTTTTGCATGAAATAAACATTTTAAAACATATCTCGAGTACTAAAGAACGGGTTTGGAGTATAAAAATGCATAACCTAGTAAGTGTGATATTCAGGCCAATTTTCAAAATTTGAAAAGTGTATATTATCAACGTGTCCCTTCAAAATTTTTCCATATTTTTAAACATTCTGCACGGAAAATTTTTTTTCGCAGATATAATTCATTTTACTGTTTGCCAAGTATAAACTCTCTTGTAGTTTATTATTGTGCTACATTACGTTTACTCCATGATGTTCATACTATACCGCCTTTATCATTTTAAAGCAACTTGGGTGATGAAATACTCTCAAGCAAAACAGATTACTCCTAATAACGTTACAACATGCAACAAAAGCGTTGCAATTGAGCCAATAAGGATACCCTTATTAAACAATGTTTTATAAGAGTTTCATTACTGTTTCATAATTGATGAAAGTATCTAGTTTTATAACGGTCCCCTACAAAGCAACTGTATAGGTGTTATATAATAATCATATTGCGGCTCTGTAAAAGTTTTTGGGGCTGTTTTATAACTGCTCTCACAGCAGTAATAAAACAGGCCTTGAACTAAATTGTTTTATAAAGCTGTGCCCATTTTGGCTTTGTAAGTGTTGTTTAAGCGTTTTGAAAATGTTTATAGAAACAGACATGTTTTATAACAAATGTTTTGTAAACGTTCTCTCGGCTATAATAAAACATTCAATTGTTAGTTGGGGGGTACCGGTATTTACGTAAGTAAAAATATAAAATATAGGGAAATTAATTTCAACTCGAATCTTGAGAACATGGCTATTTTGTTGGATCTCGATCAATTCAAAATTATGATTTGTGTAATTTATAGACCGCCTAATATTGATAGAAAAACTCTTAATAGATGATATTGAAGATCTGCTATTGATCTGCAATCTTACTTATAGTGAGAATTTGGTAATTGTAGGTGACATGAATATTGACTTGTCGAATGTTGAGAATGTCAACTGCATTTCTTACCTGTCGTCTCTAGATACATTTTGATTGACACAGCTTATTAAGTTGTCAACTAGAACGGACGCAATACTAGACCATGTTATAACAAATGTTCCTGAAGTTTCAGAAAACGTTGAAGTTCTAGATTACCATCATAGTGATCATGATATTACTAGTTTTTCCATTGGTGTAGAGGTGTCGCGTGCGTACTCTAAGTACATTTCTTATAGAGATATTCGTAATTTTTCGCTCACTTCTTTCAGTAATGAACTTGATAATTCCTCATTAGATAATATTTTTGTTTTGAGAAATATTGATGATAAGATAGCTTATCTATCTGAGATTCTTATAAGGTTGTTCGATAAATATGCCCCCATTATAACACGTCGTATTACAAAATCTCCTGCTCCATAGCTGACCAATGAAGTTGAAGAATTTTTGATTAATCGTGACAAAGCGAAGAGAAAATTCAATAAATCACGTACTGAAATGAATTGGAATAACTATCAAAAACTTCGTAATTTAGCAACGAATGCTGTCCGACGACAAAAGGAAAACTTTTTCTCCGTCACGATGCAAACTCGCAAATCATCAGATTTATGGAGAAAACTTAATTATTTGAATATCAATGAAAAAAACAGAACTGACATTCCTGAAGGGTTATCTGATGCTGAAAAATTCAACCTTTATCTGGAAAATTGTATACCAGAACCTGATGATCATTTGTCAGAGAATAGTCGCAAATTTTACTCCGGTAAAAGCTTTTGTCAGTTTCCTCAAAATAGCTCTTTCACATTAATTGATGCTGCTATTATTGGAAAACACATTGACGAAATGAAAACAAATGCCATGGGAATGGATGGTTTGAATATCAAAATGATAAGGTTGTGTTGTCCGTTACTTTTGAAATACCTTGTACATAAAATGAACTCCTGCATTCTAGAGTTATTTTCCATCATCTCGGAGGGAATCGATAGTTTTACCATTGCCAAAATCAAAATCTGTGAAAGAATTCAAGGAGTTACGCCCAATTTTTATACTACCCGTATTGTCTAAAGTTTTCGAGAAAGTACTCAATACTCAAATGCAGAAACATCTTGAACAGTTCAATATAATACCGGAATTACAGTCTGGTTTTCGCCCAAATTTCAGTTGTAACACCTCATTGTTGAAAGTCACTGACGATATATTAACAGCAACTGACTATGGATTTATTACAACTATAATTCTACTATATTATACAAAGGCGTTTGATATGATGTTACACAATCTTCTTCACAATACGTTGGTTTTTCAACAAGTGCGGTCACGTTATTGAAAAGTTACCTGTCAAATAGGACCCAGCGAGTTAGAATTGGCAACAATATATCTAATCCTGTGCATTTTTCCATTGGCGTTCCGCAGGGCTCTATTTTGGGCCCACTTTTATTTATTTTATACACTCATAATCTTAAAAACTCTTTGGAACATTGTAATGTCCATTTCTATGCAGACGATACTCAGTTGTTTTACAGTTTACATTCGGAAAATATTGATGACATTATTGCCTTAATAAACAAGGATCTTGAAAATATTGCAAGGATATCACACGAACACAATCTCAGAATAAATGCTAGTAAATCTCAGGCTATATTTTTCGGTGGTGAAGGGATCTGTAATACTTTACGACAAACTGTCAAGATATCCATTGGAACGGTGGATATCCCTATTGTGGTATCTATTCGCAATCTAGCTCTTGAGATGGACAATTCCTTTCGCTTCCGAACACATGTATCTCACTGTACTCAGAAGGCCATCTACGGTTTGCGCTTGCTGTGTCCTCACAGAGGGTGCCTCTCTCAAAATCTCAAAATTACACTTGGCAACGCTCAGGTTTTGTCAGCATTTAGTTATTGTTCTCGAGTATTTTACCCATGTTTAGATCAAGGTACGCTTTATAAAATTCAAAAAGTTCAAAACTGCTGCTTACGCTTCTTTAATGGTCTGAGGAAATTCGATAGAATAAGTCATAAATTGAAAGATGCTAAATGGTTCAACATGAATAACAGATTTAAGTTTGCAGCTCTGGTTCTATATCATAATATAATAACAATTAAACATCCTCCATATCTTTACAGCAAGATTAGATTCAGAACTGATGTGCATACCTTGAACACCAGAAATAAGGGACTCATATCACCTCCTCCTCATCGTTTCGCCATCTTTCAAAGATCTTTTACATATTCAATATACGCATATTATAACCAGTTTATATCGTTATTATACGGAATATTGACAGCATCTTCATTCAGAACAAGAACGTGGAAATATATTTTTGAAAAACAATGTAATTCTATTGCATAGCAACACTATACCTCAATTATTTAATTGTTTAAGGATTTATGGTTTCTTTCAGTTGTTATCTCTTTAACTTAAAGTAAAGTTTTTTTTTTGGATATATCAAATGAATGTTAAATTTTTTTTGTTTTTTTTATCAGGGTTTGAGTGGCAGAACAGAGGTCGCTCATGCATACCATCTGAACTCCGCCATGAGGTTGATTTACTTCATTTCATGTAAATTCATAATTTGGTTTATTTATTGTTTGTTTTATTTTTTGTTAATTGTCATGAAAGTGAAAGTATATTTCAATAAAGTCATATTATTATTATTATTATTATTATATTCGAGATGATCACAAGAGGATTGCAAAACAGAGCCATAACGGGAGCAATGTTCTTAGCTGTAACGAGAGCCGTCGACAGAGTTTGCCAAGATGAATTGATTCATAAAATGAACGAAGTAGGATACTTAACGCAATCAAATGGACAGTTATTTCTAGGATTGGACATTCAGCGTGAAGACAGGAAAAACGAGTTCAGGATGGAGAAGATTAGACGCAGGGGTACCACATGGATCTGTACTATGCCCTACCTCGTACTCAATATATACACGACATTTCCAGTGCAAATCATTATATGATTCATATTATAATACATGGTTATCACTATATGCGGATGACACATCAAATACCTGCACGCATAGGAACGTAGAATTTTTGATCAGAAAACTAGAGGAAGAGATGGAATAGGTAGTCGAATGGTAAATAACACGGCAAATAGCATTAAATGGACAAAAGAGACAATGCATTCTATTTCAACGCAGAAGACAAAAACCCTTCGAGTACATAATGATCGAAGACAACGAAATAGAGTGGTGCAAAGAAGCAACATATCTTGGCATAACAATGATCAAAGTATTGACATAACAGAAATCCATAGAAAACGCAATGAAAAAGATGGAAGCAGCTCTGGCATAAGTACTCGAAAAAGTTAAACTGGCCCTGATTACAGCAATAAAAAACCTTAACTGACCTATGGATCAGTGTCAAAAAATATCTAGACAAGATAACAAGCGCAGAAAATATATATTTAAGGACGGCAATAGGAGCACCATGGTTTATAAAAAACGAACAGTTTCACAAACTTGCAATGGGAACTCGTCCTGGGATACATGAAGAAGAAAGCGGAGAAAATGCTTCAAGCAATAAGAGAGCTCCAAAATGAAGAGCTATTGACGACATATAACCCAGAACAAGAAGAAAGAGAGCACAAATAAAACACCGAAAACGCAATGTAGGACAGGACGCATACAGGAAATAGACGTTAGAGTATCCACGTAGTTACAAATCGTTGTATTCTCCTCAGGCTACATTTTCAGCAATCTATGCAGATTATCATATGTTGAAGGGATATGTTGAATCTGCAGAAACAAACCGTTGTATATCGTGGTATACAAATATATCCCCTTGCAGAACAAGAGTGTATTTTCTTTGAAAATCCACTCGAACTCTGTGAGTATCTCTATCCCTCCTTTTCCAAATCCGATCATATCCTCAAAAATACTCACTTCCTCTTTCATTTTTACTGGCGCCGTGAACTCGAGAGATATTACACTTGAGTCTCAAAACACACAAGGATATGAATCAGATTCAAGGACTGACCACAGTTAGAGAATCTAATTCAATGTGCGGGACTGGAGGTTCAGAAGGCACTTTGCCTGTAAACCGAAATAACAGGAAAGAATTCGGTGGATAGGCAATTTTTCAGATACTTGAATCCCATACAGGACGGGTTCACAACAGGTGTCCCCTTTTGAAGGTTTCCTCCTCGTTAATCAGAAAATCAAAAACAGAAAAATGGGGCTTGCATCGATTCGAGTCCGAGCCTTAGAAGTGAATAGTCGTGCTCCTTAAAGTAAGTACCAGCATATTATCGGTTGCCATCTTGAAAATAGATATTCATGCGACAAAAAACCTATGAGTAATCCGTGATCTCAAGTAGAAACGAACCAATACACTATAGCTTGCGAAAATAAAAAGGATTGTGATGTAAAGAAGCAAATAGCACAGAATGATTGTTTACGCTGTTATCTCTGCGAACGAGATACATGCTTTTTTTCCTTTTTTCGTTTAGTTGAACAGATGGTCTTATACCTACATGCAAGAGAAAAGAGTGAGTCAGTTTTCGGACAACAAATACATCGTTTAGGATTGAATTCATCGTATTTTCAATTTGGTAGATGTTGTCGTTTTGACTTGAAATATACAATTTAGTTAGTGATACCGCTTTTGTTAGTTTAAATATATACCGCTTTGGTAAATATTCAATATAGACTAGTTGATACAACAATAGAGACTTATAGATTCAGTATAGATGTTCGAGTGCTGCTATAAACAACTTCTATCCTAGTTTTTCCTCAATTTTCCTTCCGATATTCCTCTTGTTTTCAAAGGAAGTTCATCATAGGAGCAACAAGAGCCGAAAATTTTCATTTTGAGGTGAGTTGTTGTATTTCCCATTTTACAGTCCATTATTTGAAGAATAACTCAATTATTCATTTTGCCGAAACAATGATAACAGAAAATCTTTGAAAAAAGAAGATCTCTCGTGTAATCGTGAACTAAGTATCGATCCAGATCAAACACTCCAAGAAACTCTTGGAGTGAAACAGAATATTCAACAGAATCTGAAAATTTGAACGAAATCAGGAACAGAAAATACAATAACGAGAACAGACAAATAGAAAGAGAAGACCTAACGTACTTCACGCTAGTATAAAACAAGGAAAACGGAACTCACAGCAAAACTCAACAAACTCCATAATCGAAACTCCAATACTAGATTTGGGATTCAACAGGAAACATTAAATCGAGTAGAAAAAACATAGAACTTTCCGAAAAAAACCGAAAAAATCAAGAAATCTGTACTGAAATGAAAGTACAGAAAAAACTCCATGATTGAAATACCATTCCACAATAGATTTGAAATTCTACAGAAAGCATCAATTCCAGTAGACAAAACAGAAATTTCCGAAAAAAATCAAAAAAATTAAGAGAAAAAGAGAGGACAGATGTAACTTCCACCGACAACTATAAGAACAAGAATCAAATATTATCAGACATTTCAGCAGCAAGTGAAAAAAAATAATGAATAACAATTTCACCGCAAAATACATGAATAACGGCTAAATTAATATCTTCATATACAGCAAAGAGGCAAGTAAAAATTTGATAAATGAATTTTCCGAGAAAATATAAAATGCTTCACATATACATTACGTGAAGAAACAGAAAAGAAGATTTTCATGAAAGCAGCCCTAGGCCTAAGTAGAACCTCATCACAAAAAAACCTAAGAGAACTGAAACCGAGCGTTAATGCGGTACTGAGACCAAAAATTGAAATAATATTTTCTATGAAGAATAAATTTGATAGCATTTGACAAGAAAATAAACGGAAGGGACTTCAAAGCCATTTAAGGAATAGGAAATATCAAACTATATTGGGAGCTCTTCACAAGAAAGAAAAAAGTGTCACACAACGTTACCGATTCCAGAGATTCGGCCACAATGCCCACCACAATGCGTGAACAGGTGCGGCCGTTACCCAGCCAATTACTCTAGATGTCCTGTGTACACTCAATCCATAGAAAAAAATCAAGACCGAAGCTAGTGTAAGTACACAGGGTGAAACCAAAAACCCAAACAGAAATATGCCAATCCATAAAAATATTCATATTCAAATTCAGTCCAAATTCAAATTCACACCAGTTCAGCATTTTCATCTCTCAGTTCGCCAACCAATAATGAGAACAACTGAAAAAATTCCACCTGTTATCTTCAGAGATAAAACAATGTGGACAACAGTAAACAGACAAATGAAATCGAGAAACATTTAAATGACCAAAGCCAAAAATATCAGCGAAGGCATTAGCATAACCACTACGACGAAAGACGATTTTCGAGCACTAACAAAAATGCTTGACCACGCCAAATATGAATACCACACATACCAACTAGAGGAAGAAAAAAATCTGAATAAAGTTATAGATGGAATTTCTTGTGAAATGAATGAAGAAGGCGTTGAACAAGATCTAATAAGTGAAGGTTATCAACCTATAAAAATAACAAGGCCAACAAGAAGCAACAGGATATCGAAAAATCCAATGGCGATGATACTAGTACAGATACAAAAAAATTAAAACAAAATCTCTAAGGAAATATAAATTTTGGACATTTTTGGAATTTTCGTACAAATCGAAAGTCTTAAAAAGAAGACATAACATAGGACAGTGTTATCGACGTCAAAAATGCGGTCACGCACAAGGCTTTTGTACAGCAGAAGCCAAATGCGTAAAATGCGGCGTCAATCATTGGAGCTTCCAATGCATTAAACATTGAGACATGCCGGCTAAGTGCGCAAACTGTAGAGGCCCACATCCCGCTAACTATAGAGGATGTAATGTTTATCCAAAACTGAATATATCAGACAACAATACAGAGACGAAAATGAGAGACAATCGAACATTCGCATAAGTGATGAAGAAAACCAATAACAATATAGAAACATCAGAAGAAGATGCAGAAATAAGAGAGATAATAATCACGATAACAAACCTCAATATTATGATACAATCACTCACGACAAGACTGAATAAACACGCGCATAGACAGTGAGAAAATGAGAAGACAAAATGAGAGCGTTAGCTCATTTTCAAAACTGGAGTCTTGAAAATGAGCTAACGCTCGAAACATGTTGACTATTTTATATTATTAGATAAATCGTGAAACATTAAGCAAAGTGTATAATTCAATTTAATAATTCAATTATGTTTCACCAAGAGTTAAGCGATAATTCAATCTCAGTCATTATTAATTACTATTTTTGCACATAGGATAAGCAAAAAATTTTTAGAGTGTAAACAAATTGTACTGCACGAAAGTGAAATATCGCGAAAAAAGCGAACTAAAAATATATTGTCCGATTCGGTCTATAGCTACTCATCCAGCGAAGGCTGTGAAGAAATGAATAACTATGCTTAAAAGTACAGAAACAAAGCAAGGCAATATAAAGATAGGGTCGAAACCCTAGAACGACAGATCTATTCGACGTCGAGCTGCCATTGCTGACGAACACGTGCTCACGACCATTCTTACCGAGGCGACCACGGGATGAACTGAAGTTGGCGAAATACAGTGCAACTTAGACCACGCCTGCGAAATCGAAAATTCCGAAATTTGTTCTTTCAGAACCTAAATATCACTATAAGTTATTATGATATTATCCAAATAATATCAAAATGGCATCAAGAGAAGAAGAGAGAAAACATACAGCGTGTATATCAGATGGATTCATCCATCTAATGAATCTTGGAATGAATATCGACCAATTCCTAAAAGAACTTATTACCGAGATATCAAAGAAGAAAGCCGAAATGATGAGAGAAGCTCTCATAGCGAGGAACAAAACGAACAAGACACAACTGGATACGGAAAACAACGACAGACCAAAACAAGACACGTAGGAACTCCCGAAGAAAATAGTGAGAAATGGAAAATCGAATGGCAACCTTGCCGAAACGAAGAATCAGAACAGATATGAAATCGTGGAGGAAGAAGACATGAAGAAACGAAGAAGTACCAACGACACGACATCGCAAGGCCAAAACAAAACGAAATACCACCGGTAGTACTGAGAGACCGCTCTCAGTGGACTACAGTCAACAAAATAATGAAACATCGAGACATTTAATTCACGAAGGCGAGAAATACAAGCGAGGGTATCAATATCAGTCCCGCATCAGCTGAGGACTATCGATCTCTCACAATGATGTTGGAAAGAGAAAAAAAGGAGTACCATAGCTATCAACTTGAGGATTTCAGAAGAAGAGATAATTGAAGATTCAAATTAGAGAGGTAACCAACCAATCAGTGTGACGATAATGAAGAGAGGATCACAGAGAACACCAATGCCTCTGAACCTTGTACAAATTGACAGAAAGGAAAATCGTATCTACAATGAAACAATTGTCGATATAGCGATCAAAATAGGAAGTCTGAGGAAAAACACATCTTTAGGCCAATGCTATAGATGTCAAAAACACGGTCACGCTCAAGGAAGATGCACGGCCCAAGAAAAATGAGTCAAATGCGGCGAAACACACTGGTCTTACCAGTGCTACAAACTGAAAGACAAACCGGCAAAATGTGCAAACTGCGGAAGTACACATCCCGCCAATTACAAAGGATGCTTTCTACCCAAAGTTCCACAAACATGAAGAACCAAAGACAAGAAATGAAACACATAGAGACAGCACAACATACGTACAAGTTACAACAAAGAACCTTATACAAGAGGAAGAGAAAAATCCAGAAATAGCAGAAATACTAAAAACAACAAAGCAACTCACAAAGGCAATGAACAATCTCATGTCAAAAATGAATAAAATAACCAACAGGGAATAAAATCAATGAGAACACCAAAATCACTTCAAATATTATATTGGAACGCGTCACAAGACTGATCACAAGAAGACAGCCAATGAGCATTCAAAAATTCAATTAGAAGTCAAGATTCTTCAAAAATAAAGGAGGGAAATCTTGAGATTACGCAGAAATAGAATAAAATTCTGTCTGCAAAAGCCAACATGCTCAAAGCAAAGCAAAGAAGTCGAGCAGTCACACGCAAGAAGGCGCGGGGCGTTCGCGCGTGTTCTATGTTGTCATAAAAGTGCCGGCGAAAAGATGCTTGATTTGAAATGTGCAAACTGCGATTGGCTTATGCTTAGATTAATTCACAGCTTATGCTTATTTAGAGGAGTTTTACTACGACCGCCGAGTTAGCAGTACAACGAGCATCACGGCGAGAAAAATAATGAATTCCAAGAACGAAGACACGTAAGCAGAAGCCACCCTGATATCGAAGAAATTTTCGAACAGTACAGTGGAAACGGAATCTTTATTGAAAACGAATCACACTTCACTTAAACCAATAATGAAGAAGAAAACAAAGAAGAAGCTGAAACCAGGAAACAATTCCCCGAATAGCGAAAACGGAAGCTACAGCATCAGCGAAGAGAGTGACTACGATGCGAGCCTAATGCATAAAGTGTCACAAGGAATGCCAACAATGAAAGAACAATACCAAACGAGACCAAATATACCAACTCAAAACAGATTTGGTATACTTAATGAAGAAAAAACATATGAAGAAAATATGAACACCGACGAAATCCAAAACACGCAGAAACCAGAGATCAAAAAACTCCCACCGATTGAAATCACTTCAAAAATAAACAACTACAAAATCTTTCATGAAGGAATCAGAAAATTCACGAATAACAGATTCCATGCCAAAAACATGAACAATGGTCATACTGAAATATTTCCACACACGATCGAGGCTGAAAACAACCTGATGAATGAACTGAATAAAGAGAGTATTCAATTCTTTACTGACACGCTAAGAGAAGAAAAAACCAACAAAATTGTGATCAAAGCCGCACCACATCTAGATGAGAACGCACTTCTAGTTTGCTTAAAAAATGAAAAAGCAGGCGTACAAGAAGTTCTCAAAATGAATGGCAAAGAGGAACATTCCCATTCATATCTAGTCAAATACGCAAAAAAACAAAAGTGAAGTCACAAACCTAAGACTAATCGATAACATGAGGGTCAACTGAGAACCCTTCGCACGTAAACAAAAAATAACACAATGTTATAGATGTCAGCAGTTTGGGCATGGTAGTTCCAACTGTTACCAAACGCCCAGATGCGTAAAGTGCACAGAACATCACTCAACCAGGGACTGTAAAAAAAAGGAAGGAGAGACGCCAGCCCAGTGCGCCAACTGCAAGGGTCCACATCCTGCCAACTACAGCGGATGCAGATACTACATAGAGTACCTAAGAAGAGCAGACCAGAAGAAGACAGACGAGATTCAACAAACACCTCCAGAGACACCGAAAACAATGCACCCGAAGACTAACACTACAAATACAAAAAATAAACCAAATAGTCTAAATCACAACACTAACAACACAGAAAATAGAAATACTTTAAACCAAAATCGTTCAAACAACGAATTATTAGACTTCCAAATACTAATTAACGAAATTAAAAAACTAAATCACATAGGAAATTTGAAAGAACTCATACAAATAGAGAAATGAACCAAAAATTAAACAATGCAAGTAACACATTTGAAAAAATTATAATACTCCACTAAAACTAGTAACATGAAACGCCAACGGAATCGGAGACAAAACGAACGAATTAGAAAATTTAATAGAAGATTTAGACATAGACATTATTTGTATACAAGAAACAAAATTAAACAAACAGACACCATACAAAATAAAACAATACTCAGTAATAAACCAACCGAATGGGCAAGCGTATGGTCTTATCATATATCAAAAGAATACACTAAGTATAATAATACACACAGACATCAAGAAAGAAAACATAGAAGCTCAATCAATACAAATACAGACTTCCACATAGTGAACACATACATAACAAACAGCACCACACTCGACAGAAACGCAATCAACACAACGCTAAAAAAAACACAAAAAAACAATCATACTTGGCGACTTACAAAGGCAATGAACAATCTCATGTCAAAAATGAATAAAATAACCAACAGGGAATAAAATCAATGAGAACACCAAAATCACTTCAAATATTATATTGGAACGCGTCACAAGACTGATCACAAGAAGACAGCCAATGAGCATTCAAAAATTCAATTAGAAGTCAAGATTCTTCAAAAATAAAGGAGGGAAATCTTGAGATTACGCAGAAATAGAATAAAATTCTGTCTGCAAAAGCCAACATGCTCAAAGCAAAGCAAAGAAGTCGAGCAGTCACACGCAAGAAGGCGCGGGGCGTTCGCGCGTGTTCTATGTTGTCATAAAAGTGCCGGCGAAAAGATGCTTGATTTGAAATGTGCAAACTGCGATTGGCTTATGCTTAGATTAATTCACAGCTTATGCTTATTTAGAGGAGTTTTACTACGACCGCCGAGTTAGCAGTACAACGAGCATCACGGCGAGAAAAATAATGAATTCCAAGAACGAAGACACGTAAGCAGAAGCCACCCTGATATCGAAGAAATTTTCGAACAGTACAGTGGAAACGGAATCTTTATTGAAAACGAATCACACTTCACTTAAACCAATAATGAAGAAGAAAACAAAGAAGAAGCTGAAACCAGGGAACAATTCCCCGAATAGCGAAAACGGAAGCTACAGCATCAGCGAAGAGAGTGACTACGATGCGAGCCTAATGCATAAAGTGTCACAAGGAATGCCAACAATGAAAGAACAATACCAAACGAGACCAAATATACCAACTCAAAACAGATTTGGTATACTTAATGAAGAAAAAACATATGAAGAAAATATGAACACCGACGAAATCCAAAACACGCAGAAACCAGAGATCAAAAAACTCCCACCGATTGAAATCACTTCAAAAATAAACAACTACAAAATCTTTCATGAAGGAATCAGAAAATTCACGAATAACAGATTCCATGCCAAAAACATGAACAATGGTCATACTGAAATATTTCCACACACGATCGAGGCTGAAAACAACCTGATGAATGAACTGAATAAAGAGAGTATTCAATTCTTTACTGACACGCTAAGAGAAGAAAAAACCAACAAAATTGTGATCAAAGCCGCACCACATCTAGATGAGAACGCACTTCTAGTTTGCTTAAAAAATGAAGTACCAGGCGTACAAGAAGTTCTCAAAATGAATGGCAAAGAGGAACATTCCCATTCATATCTAGTCAAATACGCAAAAAAACAAAAGTGAAGTCACAAACCTAAGACTAATCGATAACATGAGGGTCAACTGAGAACCCTTCGCACGTAAACAAAAAATAACACAATGTTATAGATGTCAGCAGTTTGGGCATGGTAGTTCCAACTGTTACCAAACGCCCAGATGCGTAAAGTGCACAGAACATCACTCAACCAGGGACTGTAAAAAAAAAGGAGGGAGAGACGCCAGCCCAGTGCGCCAACTGCAAGGGTCCACATCCTGCCAACTACAGCGGATGCAGATACTACATAGAGTACCTAAGAAGAGCAGACCAGAAGAAGACAGACGAGATTCAACAAACACCTCCAGAGACACCGAAAACAATGCACCCGAAGACTAACACTACAAATACAAAAAATAAACCAAATAGTCTAAATCACAACACTAACAACACAGAAAATAGAAATACTTTAAACCAAAATCGTTCAAACAACGAATTATTAGACTTCCAAATACTAATTAACGAAATTAAAAACTAAATCACATAGGAAATTTGAAAGAACTCATACAAATAGAGAAATGAACCAAAAATTAAACAATGCAAGTAACACATTTGAAAAAATTATAATACTCCACTAAAACTAGTAACATGAAACGCCAACGGAATCGGAGACAAAACGAACGAATTAGAAAATTTAATAGAAGATTTAGACATAGACATTATTTGTATACAAGAAACAAAATTAAACAAACAGACACCATACAAAATAAAACAATACTCAGTAATAAACCAACCGAATGGGCAAGCGTATGGTCTTATCATATATCAAAAGAATACACTAAGTATAATAATACACACAGACATCAAGAAAGAAAACATAGAAGCTCAATCAATACAAATACAGACTTCCACATAGTGAACACATACATAACAAACAGCACCACACTCGACACAAACGCAATCAACACAACGCTAAAAAAAACACAAAAAAACAATCATACTTGGCGACTTACACGCAAAACATAAAAACTGGAACTGTGCAAACAATAACACCAAAGGACGAAAATTAAATAACTTTTTACATAATTCTCCGAACTACACCTTGCATTACCCACAAAACAACTACACACACTTTCCATACAACGGACTACACAAACCGGCAACGATTGATATAGCAATCACAAATAAAATGAACATGAATAAAATAGAAGCAATCAACGCTCTAGACCACCTACCAATATACATAGAAATAAGAAACTCAAATCGTACAATATCAAAAACTCAAGAAAAATATAAATTCACAACTAATTGGAAAAACTTTCTAAAAACACTAGCGAACACAATTCAAACACCAAAAAACCAACTTCAAACACGAAACCAAATAGACAAAGAAATAGAAACACTAACACAACACATAAAAATTGCATACAAAAAACACGCCATTTAAACTGAATGTAACTACGAAATAAAAATACCAGACAGCGTGAAAAAAATCACTCATCAAAACTAAGAATAACATGAGACGACTTCTACACAGACGATACGACCCTGTACTAAAACTAGAAACTGAAGTACTGACAGACGAAATAAATCAAACGATAAATTCAATTAAAACAAAGGCATGGGAGGAAACATTCAGACAAACAGGACACAACACAAACAAAATGGGGGAAATTGCGAAAAACTTAAAGAAAAACAATGAAACGTTTTCCATACCACCAATACAAAGCAGCGACGGAATAGAAACAACAGACCAAGAGAAGGCGGAAGCAATTGCAGAAACCTTCGAAAAAACACACAGACTCACAGAGAACCACTCAGACTACAGAACAGAAAAACACGTACACAAACAAACAAAACGAATACTTAAAGAAAAACACACAGAACTAACAAACACATGAAATGAACAGGATAATCAGACATATGCACAACAGAAAAGCCCCTGGGGGGGACAAAATTACAAACAAAATATTGAAAAATCTTCCAATTGAAGCAATAATAATGTTGAAAACAATTTATAATGCATGTCTTTTAATTCAATATTTTCCGTATAGTTGGAAAAATGCAATAATACTGCCGTTCAAAAAACCAAACAAAAATCCATTTTTTCCGCAGAAATATCGGCCAATAAGCTTGCTGGCCTCTCTATCGAAGGTCCTAGAAAAAATTATTTCAATCAGAATCAACAAACACAAAAAACAGACAATTAATAAAACAATACAAGAACAATTTGGATTCCAGCAGCACAAAAGTAAAACACTACAACTTGCAAGAATAATAGACAAAATCATACACAACTTCAACATTAATAGAGTAACTTCAATGTTTACATTAGACATAGAAAAGGCCTTCGATACAGTGTGGCACGCAGCACTTATCTACAAACTAATTCAAGCAAAATTTCCACTATACATATCAAAAATAATCGCAAGTTTCTGAGGAAATAGAACATTCCAAGTTAGAATAAAAAATACATTATCAAACAAACAGAAAATAACAGCTGGAGTCCCCAGGAAGCAATTTCATCACCTACACTATTCATACATTACATAAACGACATCGCCAAAAACAAAAACACAGAACTCGCACTATTTCCTGACGACACAGCAATCATTTCTAACATCTGGAAAACAGACCAAAACATACGAAACATACAAAATCACATACGCACATTTGAAGACTACTACGCAAAATGGGAAATGAAAATTAACGCAGACAAAACGAACCTAACGCCCTTCACAACAAAATTTTAAAGAAAAACCAAAATTAAAAATGAAATACAAAAATACAGAAATCCAAGCAACAGACCAAACAAAATACTTAGGAGTTATACTAGATAAAACACTAAAATTTACTAAACACATCAACACACAATATAACAAAGCATTATGCATAACAAAAAAATTCCACCTACTAATTAACAAAACAAGTACACTACCAACTAAACTTGAATAACTAATATACAAAAACGCAATAAAACCGATACAACTATACGCTTGCCCTGTATGGAACAGAACATGTAGATATATTTATAAGAAACTTCAACTTTTTCAAAACAGAAAACTTGAAACAATACTCAGACAAAAAAGAAGTACCCCAAAACACAAACTACACGAAATGGCAGACACTCTAACAATAGAAAAGGAAATACGACAACAAACGCAAAAATTTTACGAACTACAAAGCCCTAAAACACAACTCACCAAACATATCACACAAAAACACTCACAAACACTCATGATAGATAAAGAGGAAGAGAAGAAACACGCGACTGCAATACTAGATGGATTTCTCCATCTGTTGCAGATGGGTGTAGATGTAGATAAGTTCATGCAATATCTTGCAACTGAAATCGGCAAGAAAAAGCATGAATTAGACAACGCGAATAGGGAAACGCGCAATTCCAACATGAAAAGACAAGCTAATGTAGACGAATTCACGGTTTCAAATAAAACGGTGAAGACAAGGACGGAGTCAACAAAATGTACAGAGCCAAAACCAAGCACCAGCACGAGTAATCGTTATTCTGCATTGGCCGACAGCGATGACGAAAATGATATGGAATACGACAACGCAGAGAACGAAGAAAATACGACTGTTAATAAGACGTACATGACAACACATCAAGAAAAGATTCCTCCTACAGTCTTGAGGAAGAAATCTGCATGGACACGAATAAACAGACTCATGAAGAAGAAAAACATAAACATGACAAAAGCACGCAATACTGGTGAAGGCATCAGTATCACAACGACTACAAGCAGCGACTTTAGGGCACTTACAAAGCTACTAGATTCAGACAAAGCCGAATATCACACTTACAAGCTGGAAGAGGACAAAAACTTAAAGGTAGTCATAAAAGGTATCCCTTGTGAGGTAGGAGAGAAAGAAGTTATAGAGGAAATCAAAAATAAAGGTTATCAACCAATGAAGGTAACAAGAATGCGTACCGGGCAGAAGAGAAATCCTATGCCTATGGTACTCGTGGAACTTCCCAGGACGCAGAACAAAATATATAACGAGAAAACTATCCTGGATATTATGATTCAAATCGAAAGCTTGAAAAAGAAAGCGAACATAGGCCAATGCTTCCGATGCCAAAAATTCGGACACGCACAGGGCCTGTGTACCGCTGAAGTACGTTGCGTTAAATGTGGCGATAAACACTGGTCATATGAATGCATCAAACCGAGAGACATTCCGGCAAAATGTGCAAATTGTAAGGGGCCACATCCGGCGAATTACAAGGGCTGTAGTCATTTTCCGAAAATACACTCACAACACGATAATGTTGAAAATATACCGAAGACAAATAGAACTTTTTCACAAGTCCTGTCGAAAAACACGAATAAGGAAGAAAAACATGAAATAGATGAAATCAAACAATCTATCATACAACTCACATCAACGCTTCAAAAACTATCGTCAAAAATTAATAAGCTGTCCCCTAATTAATGGAAATAAACAGAAGAAAACCTGAATCACTACAAGCCATATTCTGGAATGCAGAAGGAGTATTTAACAAAAAATATGAGCTCCAAGAATTACTTGAACGCTATAACATAGATGTGGCTCTCATCAATGAGACACATCTAAAACCATGTAAGAATTTCAAATTAAGAAACTATATCACATACAGAAATGACAGGTTGAACAGACAATTATATATTATTATTAAAGACATATTAATTAAGAAAAACATGTTTCATCAAGAATCCATAGTAAAAGCAACAGACAACTTCGAATACACAGAAATTTATGTACAGATGAAAAACAGTAGAATCAAACTAATTTCGATATACAAGCCTCCGATGAAGGAGTTTTCAAATCATGAAATGGATTTACTTTTAGAAGAAAACATCCCTACAATAATAGCGGGAGATCTAAACAGTAAACACATTTCATGGAACAGCCGAGTCAATAATAGAAACGGCACAAGATTGAGAAATTATATTAATCAAAAGAATAACATCATGATAGATGCTCCAGCGGAACCAACCATATATCCAAACAATGGTGGTCGCCCGGACATCATTGATGTATGTTTATTCAAGGATCTGAACATGAGTTATTCGTTAACAACGCTGCAAGAAATGAGTGCCGACCACAACCCGATATTATTAGAACTAGGTGTAAAAATAGAAGAACAAGATACATATAAGTTAAAAAGAACGAATTGAGGAAATAGAACATTCCAAGTTAGAATAAAAAATACATTATCAAACAAACAGAAAATAACAGCTGGAGTCCCCAGGGGGCAATTTCATCACCTACACCAGGGGTGGGCAAAAGCCGGCCCGCGGGCCTGATCCGGCCCTTTTGCTAATTTTATCCGGCCCGTTGAAAAATTCCGCACATAAATTTTTTTAAACTCTTTTATGAGATTTTGTTGACATCAGCATTATTAGTGTGCGTACTGTATATATAATAGTCTTAATAAAATGAGCGGTCGGCTAACTACACTAGTGTGGACGATGTCGGGAGCTTGAAACAATCCTCGTGTGTTTCACACGGTCGCTCGCGACGATCGCTCTCAGGGCGGCTTTTTCGTCGAACACAAAGGAGATCGCGCTGGGTTCGAAATGCCTGTGAGGACGGCATATGCTGCACTCCTCTCACTTTTCGAGAGACGACAGGTCGCACCCCGTGTATTGTTAATTTTGATTTAGTACTGATCGCATACTCTTTTTTGTTCGAGTCTAATATTAGTGTGCAAATATAAAATTGAAAAAGTGGACTTTTTGTAAGAAAAATTTTAAAACATTGGTTTTATTTTACTGTATTAATTAAATTATAGGTTTGTAGACCTTTGTAAAATGAGTCAATCTAAAAAAAGAAAAGTTGATTTGGAATGCAGAAACTTCAATGAAGCTTGGACGGTAAAATATCTTTTTACAAACATAAATAAGAAAGCAATTTGTTTAGTTTGTCAGGAAACAATTGCTGTTTTTAAAGAATACAATTTAAACAGGCACTTTACAACAAAACATTCGAAATATGCATCACATTCTTTAAAAGAACTTCAAACTGTAGCAGAAAACTTAGCAAAAAACTTGAATAAACAACAAAATATTTTTACCAAACAAAGTAATATAGAGAAATCTACCACAAAAGCAAGTTATGTTGTCGCACACAAAATTGCTAAGTTATGTAAGCCGTTGTCTGAAGCGGAATTTGTTAAACAATGCATGGTACAAGTGTCGGAGATATGTTGTCCTGAAAAGAAACATATTTTTGAAAATGTAAGCCTTTCAAGAAGAACAATAGTACGACGGATTGAAAATATTTCAGGAAACTAACTTGACCAGCTAAGAACAAAAATTGCTGATTTTACCTATTGTTCTTTGGCTTTAGATGAGTCCTGCGATATTACTGATACAAGTCAATTATTAATATTTATTCGCGGCATTAACAAGAAATGCAAAATTAGCGAGGAACTTCTTAGTGAATCCAAACTTCTTAGGAACTTCTTAGTTGTATCCAATGAAAGATACAACTACTGGTGAAGACTTCTTTCTCGCTCTTGAAGAGTGTTTAGTTAAAGTAAGTTTAACTTGGAATAAAATAGTAAGCGTCACTACGGATGGTTGTCCTAGTTTAACAGGGAAAAATGTAGGCTTACTTAAACGAATTCGCGACAAAGTAAAAGAGTTACAACCAGAACACGATATATTATTTTTGCACTGCATTATTCATCAAGAAGTGCTATGCAGAAAGGTTTTAAAATTGAATCACGTCGTTACTGTTGTGACCAAAGTTGTGAATTTTATTCGAGGACGTGCCGTAAACCATCGACAGTTTGTTGAATTTTTGAAAGAAATTTAAAGTGACTTCTATGAAATTCCTTATTACACTGAAGTGAGATGGCTTAGCATTGGTAAAGTTTTGGACAGATTTCAATATTTGCTTGATGAAATAGTATCCTTCTTGTCGATAAAAGAAAAACTACATGATTTTCCTGAATTGCAAAATAGAGCTTGGCTAAACGATTTCTCATTTTCAGTAGATATCGTAAAATATTTGAATGAACTAAATATAAATCTACAAGGGAAAAACAATTCGCTTTCAATATGCACTCAAACGTCAAAGCATTTATGACAAAACTAAATTTATTTGCTGAAAACTTTAATAATAAATTATTAAATCATTTCCCCTCATTGCAAGCACGGCGAGAATCATTGAAAAATACAGATTTTTTTAAATATAGTGCAATAACGCAAGACCTGCATTCTGAATTTCAAAGAAGATTTCAAGATTTCAAAGCTATTGAAAAACCTTTATCATTAATTAGCCAACCTTTCAATTTCGGTGTGCAAGAAGCCCCTGTTGAAATTCAACTAGAACTAATTGACTTACAATCAAATAATTTACTAAAAGAAAACTTTCACTCAAACGAATTGAGTGCTTTCTATGGCGCTTTGAATGATGAACATTTCAAACATTTTTTGAACTATGTTCAAAAATACCTTGTTTTATTTGGTTCGACATATATTTGTGAAAGAACTTTTTCTTTAATGGTTTCCACGAAAAATAAATATCGATCACAAATTACTGACGAAAATCTACACTCGGTATTAAGGATTGCTGCAAGTGATTTGGAACCCAATTTTGAAGAAATAATGTCAGGTGAACATTTGAGATTTCACGTTTCGCATTAACTTTATATTTATTTTACCGTTTGATGTTTTTCTTTTTTGAATTCTATTTACTATTATATTTACGAAATGCAATATAAATGTTAAATTGTAATAACTATGTGTCAATATAAAATAATTTGTATCATTAAGACATAAATAAGTAACAAAATAAAATGTTTCATTGACTGGTTTATCTAATAGCCATTTATTTATAAAAATATTTCTTTGAAATTACGTGACATATTTTATTCAAATTGAAATGATACTTAGTGTTTTTGTCAAAAAAATTGGCAGGGAAAACTCCAACTAAAACATCCACCTGTGCAAACCATACGCTGTATAGTCCTCCGGCCCGGGAGACATTTTGAAAATTTCATTTTGGCCCGCGCTTTGAAGTATTTGCCCATCTCTGACCTACACTATTCATACATTACATAAACGACATCGCCAAAAACAAAAACACAGAACTCGCACTATTTCCTGACGACACAGCAATCATTTCTAACATCTGCAAAACAGACCAAAACATACGAAACATACAAAATCACATACGCACATTTGAAGACTACTACGCAAAATGGGAAATGAAAATTAACGCAGACAAAACGAACCTAACGCCCTTCACAACAAAATTAAAAGAAAAACCAAAATTAAAAATGAAATACAAAAATACAGAAATCCAAGCAACAGACCAAACAAAATACTTAGGAGTTATACTAGATAAAACACTAAAATTTACTGAACACATCAACACACAATATAACAAAGCATTATGCATAACAAAAAAATTCCACCTACTAATTAACAAAACGAGTACATTACCAACTAAACTTGAATAACTAATATACAAAAACGCAATAAAACCGATACAACTATACGCTTGCCCTGTATGGAACAGAACATGTAGATATATTTATAAGAAACTTCAACTTTTTCAAAACAGAAAACTTAAAACAATACTCAGACAAAAAAGAAGTACCCCAAAACACAAACTACACGAAATGGCAGACACTCTAACAATAGAAAAGGAAATACGACAACAAACGCAAAAATTTTACGAACTACAAAGCCCTAAAACACAACTCACCAAACATATCACACAAAAACACTCACAAACACTCATGATAGATAAAGAGGAAGAGAAGAAACACGCGACTGCAATACTAGATGGATTTCTCCATCTGTTGCAGATGGGTGTAGATTAGGGTGGAGCGAAAAATTTTTTTTCGCATTTCCAACTTCTAAGAGTAAAAAGTTTATGCCTTTTAAGCTCAAACATATACCTATAAAATATTATTTGATAAAAATAAATATAACTACCTCCGAAAGGTTATTGAACTTTTACTAAATTCAGAATTTATGCAGGAGTTAGTGATTTATTTTTTCTATAACATCTTGGTCTTTTTTTCTGTATTACTATATTAATTAATTGGAAATATACTGTATTTTAAATAAAAATAAAAACCAGGTACTGTAAGTACGAACAGGAAGTGCGGGGGGGGGTTGCAAACGGGACAATTCGCGCGTGGACCGCGCGGGGCAGTGCACTATTGTCTTTCGAGGTGAACTGTCGCTCGCGCGCAATTAAAACATAACCTAAAACATTGTTTTTGTTAAATATGGAAAAAACTCGTAGTGCTTCTAAATGCCCACTATTTGGTGAATGTTGTGAATTAAAGAAAAATGTTCTACCTACCTACGAAGATGTTGTGAAACATTAAGAATGGACGAGGCAAAGCATGAAAACGAGCAAACAGGAGCCCAAATTTTCAGAAATTTCCGATAAAATTGTGCCTGAAATCGAGAGCATATGGCAAACGGCATCTTTACCAACAGTAACTAGTACCAGAATTTTACAAAAGTTAAAAACTTACCACGAGAAGCGGAAAAATCTTCTCAAGTCGATGGAAAAGAATTCCCAGCAAACTTTAGAAAATTTTATGAAAAATAAAAAGTTACTTTTTGATATATCAGCTTGTAAATGCAAAGATTTTAACTTTTGCACGTGTCCAAGAGAAAATAAGGTCCCTAAACGTGAACAAGCTTTTTTAATTGACCAAAGAACGGCTCGTAAAATGATAATTGGCAGAGTTGATGTTACTGTAAGTAAAAAAATCTAATGAATCAGGAAAGGAAGCTAAAACAACAATATCGCTCTGTTAGCCCGGCGATTGCAAGTACGTCCTCTGTTAATTTAGATATCAGCACCTCTTCTCTTTCTTCCGAAACGGATGAGCCACCGAAAAACGATGCCTGCGCTGAGAAAATTGAATCCGTTTTTCCCCTAAAGAAAAAGAAAAAAGTGTCGTCCATTGACCCAAGTCTTACAATGGTCCGTTAGGCAAAGCATTAGAAAATTGTGAAGAACTCCCGGTGATAAAATATAAAATAATTGAAGGAGATATGCTAGTTGAAATGCCCAACGATCTAAGTACAGACCAGAAGTACTTGCATAGAATTGTTTCAGCAATTATTACAGGCACTTTTTCTGACGATTTAAGACACAAGTCTCCAGGAAAATTGTCTTACGCGTGCAAATAGACTTTTGCGCCTTTACGTCGCTACCGAAAACCCAACATCTGCCTTGGTTACTTTAACTACATTTATTGTTGAAGTATATACGCCTTCCTGGTTCGCAATTAAGAGTAAACGTTCTTGTAAAGATGGTTCCCGCCATTTATTCAATGTAATATATTCTTCAAGATACTTACCAGATGATTTGAAAGGTATCGTTGACACTGTAATTCAAAGGAACGCATATTTCGCGCATGCTGAGAATGTATTATTGGCTATGATAACCGACGAAAGGAAACATATACGTGAATTGGCTGCCCGGCGTATTTTGAAGGCTCGTAGTAGTGCGGTACAAGCTCCAAGGCTTTTTGCTGTACCAAAAATTCATTTTGATGCATCGAATTATATCGAGATGATAAATTGGCAAAACGAGATAACTGAACCTCAAATTTTCAAAAACTTGTCGACAGAAGAAATTTCCTGTATTGTTCAGTCTGGTGGCGAGAGCCAGCTATCATTTTTGCGTCTTCCGTGTCATACCCAGCCTCGAGAGCGAACCGTGATCACAACAGAAGCTGCTATGTCTCAGTGTACGAAAAAATCGTGACTAGGTGCCATGAAGGCAAAATTAGAGTCAAGAGCCCAAATGCCAAAATTTGATACAAAATGTCATTTTAAACCAAATTAAAAGGTGTTCCTAGCATTTATTTTATATGTTACATTTACTTCTTTTTGCATTTATTTCATACTTACTTGTCTGATTATTGCTTTGTGTATTATTTCACATCCATTTTTCCGTAATTTCCACTAAATATAGTTTTGAACAAAGAAGTCAGTTTTTTCAAGAATTTCGAAATTTGAGAGGCGATTCGGAGGTAAAAAGAAATTTTCAATAATTACTAAAATTGGCATATGTTCATGTTTTTACATAAGGCATAAATCCCTCCCATTTAGAAATCAAAAATATCAAAAAAAAATTTCACCATACATTCGTGCTCCACCCTAGTGTAGATGTAGATAAGTTCATGCAATATCTTGCAACTGAAATCGGCAAGAAAAAGCATGAATTAGACAACGCGAATAGGGAAACGCGCAATTCCAACATGAAAAGACAAGCTAATGTAGACGAATTCACGGTTCCAAATAAAACGGTGAAGACAAGGACGGGTCAACAAAATGTACAGAGCCAAAACCAAGCACCAGCACGAGTAATCGTTATTCTGCATTGGCCGACAGCGATGACGAAAATGATATGGAATACGACAACGCAGAGAACGAAGAAAATACGACTGTTAATAAGACGTACATGACAACACATCAAGAAAAGATTCCTCCTACAGTCTTGAGGAAGAAATCTGCATGGACACGAATAAACACGAATGAAGAAGAAAAAAACATAAACATGACAAAAGCACGCAATACTGGTGAAGGCATCAGTATCACAACGACTACAAGCAGCGACTTTAGGGCACTTACAAAGCTACTAGATTCAGACAAAGCCGAATATCACACTTACAAGCTGGAAGAGGACAAAAACTTAAAGGTAGTCATAAAAGGTATCCCTTGTGAGGTAGGAGAGAAAGAAGTTATAGAGGAAATCAAAAATAAAGGTTATCAACCAATGAAGGTAACAAGAATGCGTACCGGGCAGAAGAGAAATCCTATGCCTATGGTACTCGTGGAACTTCCCAGGACGCAGAACAAAATATATAACGAGAAAACTATCCTGGATATTATGATTCAAATCGAAAGCTTGAAAAAGAAAGCGAACATAGGCCAATGCTTCCGATGCCAAAAATTCGGACACGCACAGGGCCTGTGTACCGCTGAAGTACGTTGCGTTAAATGTGGCGATAAACACTGGTCATATGAATGCATCAAACCGAGAGACATTCCGGCAAAATGTGCAAATTGTAAGGGGCCACATCCGGCGAATTACAAGGGCTGTAGTCATTTTCCGAAAATACACTCACAACACGATAATGTTGAAAATATACCGAAGACAAATAGAACTTTTTCACAAGTCCTGTCGAAAAACACGAATAAGGAAGAAAAACATGAAATAGATGAAATCAAACAATCTATCATACAACTCACATCAACGCTTCAAAAACTATCGTCAAAAATTAATAAGCTGTCCCCTAATTAATGGAAATAAACAGAAGAAAACCTGAATCACTACAAGCCATATTCTGGAATGCAGAAGGAGTATTTAACAAAAAATATGAGCTCCAAGAATTACTTGAACGCTATAACATAGATGTGGCTCTCATCAATGAGACACATCTAAAACCATGTAAGAATTTCAAATTAAGAAACTATATCACATACAGAAATGACAGGTTGAACAGACAATTATATATTATTATTAAAGACATATTAATTAAGAAAAACATGTTTCATCAAGAATCCATAGTAAAAGCAACAGACAACTTCGAATACACAGAAATTTATGTACAGATGAAAAACAGTAGAATCAAACTAATTTCGATATACAAGCCTCCGATGAAGGAGTTTTCAAATCATGAAATGGATTTACTTTTAGAAGAAAACATCCCTACAATAATAGCGGGAGATCTAAACAGTAAACACATTTCATGGAACAGCCGAGTCAATAATAGAAACGGCACAAGATTGAGAAATTATATTAATCAAAAGAATAACATCATGATAGATGCTCCAGCGGAACCAACCATATATCCAAACAATGGTGGTCGCCCGGACATCATTGATGTATGTTTATTCAAGGATCTGAACATGAGTTATTCGTTAACAACGCTGCAAGAAATGAGTGCCGACCACAACCCGATATTATTAGAACTAGGTGTAAAAATAGAAGAACAAGATACATATAAGTTAAAAAGAACGAATTGGGAAAAATTCAAGATTAAACTGAATGAAAGAACCAACTCGGAAAAATTGATTGAAAACACCACATCATTAGAAGAGGAGGTTCTTTCATTTACTAACAAAATCAGGCAAACATTAGAAGAATGCACAACGATAAGAACAGAACAAATTCAGAAAGATCGAATACCCATAGAAATAAGAGAACTAATAAGGGAAAAACACAGGGCTAGAAAAAGAGCACAAAGAACATTAGATCCGGAACATAAAAGAAGAGCAAACCAGTTGAACAACGAAGTAAAAGAAAGCCTCAGGAACTTCCATAATGAAAAATGGAACTCCAAAATTCAGGAAATAAACATCGAGAATAATGACATCTGGAAAATGACTAGAGCATTGAATAGGGAAAATACAACTATTCCACCGATACACGGAAGATACGGTATCAAATACCAAGATGAAGAAAAAACAGAAGAAATGGCCGACCAAGTACAAAGGCAATGTACAGCCACATACGAAAGAACCAACATAAGATGGATCGAACAAGTAAATAGAGAAGCCAATGAATACACGAACGGATATCCAGACGAAGAAATCGAATTATGTACAATTGAGGAAATAGAAAATACGATCAAGAAGATTGGTAGAAGGAAAGCTCCAGGACCGGATGGCATTCCGAGCCACGCAATCAGAGAACTCCCGCCAAATGCAATTGAAAACTTGAGACATATAATAAACAGCGCACTTATATTGAGACATCACCCAGAAGAGTGGAAAAAAGCCGATGTTATTCCAACCCCGAAACCTGGCAAAGCTAAGAATTTCCCTCAAAACTATAGGTTAATTAGCCTAATATCCGGACAAGGGAAAATCTTAGAACACATTATCAAGAATAGATTGTTACACGTACTAGAAGATAAAGAAATCATCCCAGAAGTACAATTCGGTTTCAGAAGGAACCATTCAACTGAACTTCAGGTCCTGAGAATTGTCGAACATGCAGCCAAGGAACGCCAAATTAAACACTCTACCGGGATTTTCGCCGCAGACGTTGAAAAGGCGTTTGACAGCACCTGGCAGAATGGAATAATCTACAAAATGAAATACCAAAATATCAACAGATCTCTCACGAAACTTATCAAATCAACAATGAACAGAAGAAAAATTAGAATCAAAATTTATAACATCAAATCAGAATACAGAACAATCAGAGCCGGGGTACCACAAGGATCACCTATCTCCCCAATACTGTACAACTTCTACACACATGACCTACCACAAATGCCTCTCAATGTACATATGGCGGTATACGCCGATGATACCGCTATATACACATCATCTAAGAACTTGAGAGCAATACAGGAAAGACTACAAGAGGTCATAGACATATTTACAAGATGGACAAAAAAATGGAGAATCAAAATAAACGTAGAAAAATGTGAAACGATGATGATCACAAATAAGAGAAATTTGAACATTGAAAATCTGGAAATTTATGATCAGGAAATTGAATGGAACAACAAGATGAAATATCTAGGTTTTATGCTAGATAGTAAGCTAAGTTGGAATGAACACATCGAGCATATCAAGAAAAAAGTATAAACTGTGAAGAACAATCTTTTCCCGATCATAAACAGAAAGAGTAATATGTCAATGAAAAATAAACTCCTGATTTATGAAACAATGATTCGACCAGTAATATTATATGGCTCTACAGTGTGGCGAATACGAGTGTAGAGAATATCAGAACAATATAGACATTACAAAACAAATGTTTGAGAGAAATTGTTGATGCTCCTTGGTTTGTTAAAAACTCGAGAATACATGAGGACCTGAAGATCATCACCATCATTAAATATATTGAAGAAAAAGCAATAAAATGCTATGAAAAAACAGAGGCACATGAGAACGAACTAATTAGAGAAGCAACAGACTATGAAATAGATGACAGAGCTCGAAAACGGCCAAGAATGATAATAGAAAGAGAACTCATAAATATATGAGTAATAACACATAGCTACACAGTATAAAGGCTCAACAAAGTTAAATCAGATGAAGAAGTAAAAGAAGTAAATTCTGACTTCATATCCCAAGAGGCTCAAAGCAAAAAACTTTCATCGGAATTCGACGTCAGGACGCCAAACCGAGAGGATATACTTTAGGTAGCGAACAGGTACCCATAATAGCCCCAGGCGATTCGCACACGAACCCCGATTCAGGTGCTATTATCTGTAGTCGACGGAACACGGAATACTTAGGACACGAGCTTAGGCCACCCCCACTATTTCGGAAAAGTACAAACTTAGTTCTTTTCAGAACTGAAATCTCAGGCGATTTTCATAAGAACACTGATTCCAGGTGTTATTTACTGCAGTCGAAAGAAAACGGAACGAGCGACCAGAGACGTAGGCGATCTACTACCGCGACGCGTATATTCGCGCGAAGTGCCGCGGTTTTTAAGTGAGATAGAGACTCTTTTTTCAATAATTAAATAATCATTTTCAAGTTATTAATTAGTTAATATCAACATGTCTTTCGAAGAACAAGAAAAAAATTTTGCGTCGGCAATTCTAGAAGGTTTTGTCGGACTTATGAACATGGGAGTCGACATTGACAAATTCATGACTGAGCTAGCCAAGAAATTGGTAAGAAAAAGCAGGCAAACGACACAGAAAAGGAAGAAAAAACAAATAACAAAAAACGACAAGGTGAAGAAGCTAAGTTCGCAACGCCTAAGAAAACGGCCAGAACGAAGAACACGCTTCCAATTCCCGGACCGAGCACTAGCAATCAATTCGATGCGTTGAGCGATAGTGAAATAAGCGATAAGGAATACGAAAACAATACAACCAACGACGAACCGGCAGTCACACATCTTGCCCAGACAACAGCACAGGACAATCAGAATAAGATCCCTCCAATCGTCCTGAGGGAAAAAGCGCAATGGGTAAAGATAAATAGGCAAATGAAATCCCGAAAAATTAATATGACTAAAGCTAGAAATGTAGCCGAAGGTATCTCTATTTCTCCGACTACGTGTGGCGATTACCGAGCGTTAACCAAATTGATGGATGAAAATCGGGCGGAATACCACACTTATCAGCTTGAGGAAGACAAAAACCTCAAGGTGGTAATTAGAGGGATACCGTGCGAAGTTGACGAAGTCGAAGTTACGGAAGAACTCAAAATGATGGGATACAACCCTATTAAAGTCACTAGAATGAGAACTGGTAACAAAAGGAACCCCATGCCGCTGATTCTTGTCCAACTACCGCGGACAGAAAATCGAATTTATAATGAAAAAACAATCCTGAATATCATAGTACAAGTCGAAAGTTTAAGAAAGAAGGCCAACATTGGACAATGTTTCAGATGTCAAAGATACGGACATGCCCAGGGACTCTGCAAAGCTGAAATAAAATGCGTGAAATGCGGGGAAAACCACTGGACTTATGAGTGTCTGAAACCGAGAGATATTGCAGCGAAATGCGCCAACTGTAAGGGGCCACACCCCGCGAACTACAAAGGCTGTAGAAACTACCCTAAACTTCCGAACACGCAGGAAAATAAACAATACAAAAAAAGAAACACCTGGACATACACAGAAGCCCTCACCAAATCAACCCACAAAAACGAGAAAAAGCAAGACAAAAGTGAAATTGTAGAGATCAGGAAAACAATATCTGATCTCACCTCAATTATACAACAGCTAGCGTCAAAAATTAATAGAATATCTCAGAGTTAATGGTTATTAACATAAGAAAACCTAATTCTTTACAGGCTATTTACTGGAACTCAGAAGGAATCCACAATAAAAAATACGAACTACAAGAACTGCTTGAACACTACAACATAGATGTGGCCCTAATTAACGAGACCCATCTAAAGCCTTGTAAAAAATTCAAAATCCGAAATTACACAACATATAGGAATGACAGGTTAAACCGACAGCTAGGTGGAACGGCTATATTGATTAAAAACAATATAGCCCACCAAGAAGGAACAACCCAAATTCTAGACAACTTCGAATACACTGAAATATACATAGAAATGTCAACCACAAGAGTTAAATTTATCCCAATTTACAAACCCCCGATGAAAACGTTCTCAACCGACGAAATGGACTTGCTATTCGAAGAAGATATCCCAACAATTATTGCGCGAGATCTTAATAGTAAACATACTACTTGGAATAGCAGAGCCAACAACGCTAATGGTACCAGGTTAAGGAAATACATGAATGAGAGGAATGACGTCATCATAGTCGCCCCAACAGAGCCTACCATCTACCCCAACAACGGAGGTCGCCCAGATATTATTGATGTATGTCTGATGAAAGACATTACACTTTCATATACACTCACAACCATCCAAGATCTGAGTGCCGACCATAACCCGGTACTATTAGAGTTAGGTACACAATCGGAAGAGACAGATACATACACAACAAGGAGGACAAACTGGGAAAGATACAGGACAACATTGAATTAGAGAACCGCGTTTCTTACCAATCGATAAACAGCATCACATCATTGGAAGAAGCGGTTAAATCACTCACAAACAGAATTGAAACCACTCTAGAGGAATATACAACCACGAAAACAGACCAAATCAAAAAAGACAGAATTCCAGATGACATAAAACAGCTGATTAGGGAAAAACGACGAGCCAGAAAAAGAGCGCAAAATACTTTAAACCCAGAGGACAAAAGGAGAGCCAACCAACTAAATTGAGATGTGAAAGCACGACTCCAAAAATTCCATGAAGAAGAATGGAATGATAAAATCCGAGAAATAACTACCGAAAACAACGATATTTGGAAAATGGCGAAAGCGCTGAAAAATGAGAGGATTACTATTCCATCAATTCATGGAACTTTTGGAATCAAATATCAGGACGTAGAAAAAGCTGAAGAGATGGCGGACCAATTACAGAGACAATGTACTGCAACGTATGATAGGGCTAACATACGTTGGATAGAACATGTGAACAGGGCAGTAAACGAAAGAATGAACAACAATTCAAATGATGAGATCAGGCAATGTACCGAGGAGGAAATCGTTGCACTCATTAAGAAACTTGGACGAAGAAAAGCACCAGGGCCAGATGGCATCCCCAGTCTTGCGATAAGGGAACTACCGCCGAATGCCGTTAAAAATCTATTATACATAATAAACAGTGCATTTCGACTCAAACACCACCCAAGCTCATGGAAAGAAGCAGACGTGATACCCATCGTGATACGCCAAGAATTTCCCTCAGAATTACAGATACATAAGTCTGATATCTGCTCTGGGGAAAATTCTTGAACATACAATAAAAAACAGGCTATTAGAAGAAATTCAAGAAAAACAACTCATTCCAGACGAACAATTCGGGTTTAGGAGTGAGCACTCTACGGAACTTCAAACGCTGAGAATAGTGGAACACGCAGCCAAGGAGCTTAATCTCAAACACTCAACTGGTATTTTTGCTGCAGATATCGAGAAGGCATTTGACAGCACATGGCAGAACGGAGTACTATACACACTCACGGAGGCAAACATAAACAGTTCACTTACAAAATTATTGAAATCAACAATGGAAAGACGAAAAATTAGAATAAAAATAAATAACACTAAATCAGAATACAGAATCATAAGAGCAGGGCACATGGCAGAACGGAGTACTATACACACTCACGCTGGCAAACATAAACAGTTCACTTACAAAATTATTGAAATCAACAATGGAAAGACGAAAAATTAGAATAAAAATAAATAACACTAAATCAGAATACAGAATCATAAGAGCAGGGCACATGGCAGAACGGAGTACTATACACACTCACGGAGGCAAACATAAACAGTTCACTTACAAAATTATTGAAATCAACAATGGAAAGACGAAAAATTAGAATAAGAATAAATAGCACTAAATCAGAATACAGAATCATAAGAGCAGGAGTCCCTCAAGGTTCACCTATCTCCCCGACACTGTATAACATATATACCCACGATTTACCTGAAATGCCTAGGAATGTGCATATAGCGGTATATGCAGATGATACCGCTATATACACACATTCCAAGAACTTTAAAGCCATACAAGAAAGACTTCAAGAAGCAATAAATACATTCATAAGTTGGACGGAGAAATGGAGGATTAAATTAAATGTGGAAAAATGTGAAGCTATAATGATCACGAATAAAAGATTGAATATTGGAAAATTAGAAATTCATGATCAGGATATAGATTGGAAAAGCCAGATGAAATATCTAGGAATAATACTAGATAGTAAACTCATCTGGGACAAACACATGGAACATATAAAGAAAAAAGTGAACAACTTGAAAAACCAACTATATCCGATAATGAACAGAAAAAGTAAAATGTCGATCAAGAATAAACTTTTAATTTATGAATCCATGATCCGTCCAACAATACTTTATGGCTCAACAGTGTGGGGAAATACGTGCAACTCAAACATCAAAAAGTTACAAGTACTCCAGAACAAGTGCCTAAGACAGATAGTAGATGCTCCTTGGTTCGTGAAAAACAAAAGAATCCACGAAGATCTGAAAATAACACCTATATTAGAAATCATGAAAGAAAGAGCCCAAAAATGCTACGAGAAGACAGAGTCCCACGAAAACAGTTTGATAAGAAAGGCGACGGAATACGGAATGGACGAACCACCCAGTAAAAGGCCAAGGTTCCAATTAGACATAGAACTCATAATTTTCTGAGACGCAGAAAATTAACGAGTAAAATGTGAAATACCGCCCAACAAGGAAACATCAGACGAAGAAGTGAAAGAAAATCATTATAACTTCGTATAGCAAGAATCTCACAGCACAGCACTTTCATCGGGATTCTACAGCTAGCAGTCGAAGCAGAAGCATCTACCTAGACGATCCGAAATAGAAAGAAACAAGAATACTTTACCAGTGACCACTGATTGAAGCCAGTTCCTGTTTTGTTCTTTTCAGAACAATTTCTATCAACTTCGATATATATATATATATATATATATATATATATATATATATATATATATATATATATATATATATATATATATATATATATATATATATATATATATATTTTGAAAGTTTTTAGCATTAACAGGCTTTTTTAATATGAAAAAGTTTATTTCTGTTGACGTTTCGTTGTTATATTACAACTTTGTCAAAACTATTTAACTAAAACCTGTTAATGCTAAAAACTTTCAAAATAAATACCTCAAACAGGCAATAAATCAATTTCAAGATATATATATATATATATATATATATATATATATATATATATATTATATATGAAAAAAAGTTATTATTAATCATTCTTCTTACAGCTTGTTGCTCTTCAGAGCGTTACAATAGTTGTAAATCTCACCCAGAAAATCAAGATTAGCAAGTCCTGTGAAGATTAGAAGAAAATCCGAGACGAGAACGCTATCACCTAACTCGACGTTAGGAGCACGGACCTAAGCCACGCCCCCCAGACTATCCGAAGCCAAGTTGACGGAATACGGAATTTCCGTCTCAATAAGTTTTGAATCTCACTTCAGTCTATGGTTGTGTCCCAAACACAACCATGGACAATATTACTCAACAGATATCGGAGATTATTAAGACCTGGGACACGCAGCGAATGAACCAGGCAAAAGAGGCCCTCCAGTTCCTGAAATCACTCGAGGACAAGGAAAAAAAGGACAGCGACAACGAATCGAGTGACATGGAAGTCACCGTAGAAGAAACTCCCCGGCATTTGAATCGAAAGAGGCAAGCCACGAAGACGCCACCACCCGGAACCTTCACCGAGCCTGCAAGGCGAAGGAAAACTTCCGAGGCAGGAATATTACCGACCGCCACGTCAAACAAGTTCGAGGCATTACAGAACCTCGACGACACGGATCTGCCATCACCACCGAAGGACGAGAAGAAGGAGCGTTCACCTCCACCGATTGTTCTCTGGAATAAATCGAAATGGACGGACATTTCACGAAAAATTTCGAACGCCAGGCTTAGTTTTACTGAAGCCAAAAACATCAAGGACGGGATAGGTATCAACCCCGTCTCTACCAACGACTACAGAGGTATAACACGCCTTTTCGATTTTTTTACAGGTGGAGTACCACACTCACGCCCTGCCTGAAAAAACCCCTGAAGGTGGTGCTGAGAAATCTCCTCTTCGAGACGCTACCCGAGGATATCCTGGAAGACCTGAGAAACCAGAACCTTCCTGCCAAGACGGTGAGCAAAATGACGAATGCTCAAAAGAAGGCGATGCCACTCTTCCTGGTGACATTGGAGAGAACAGTCGAAGCGAAGAAGATCTTCGACGTCAAATTCGTCAAGCGACTTGCTGTCCGAGTTGAATCTCCGAAGAGCAAACCAGGAGCCAGCCAGTGCCATAAATGCCAGAGATTCCACCATGGACAGTCTAGATGTCACGCTGCCGCAAGATGTGTCCAATGCGGAGGGCCCCACCACAGCGTACAGTGCACAAAACCGAGGACCGAGCCGGCAGTCTGCGCAAATTGCGGAGGACCACACCCGGCCAATTACAGAGGCTACGCAGCATACCCGACGATGAAGTCAAATGTACGTCAGCCGAGAATTACAGCCACCGAAAAAGCAAGGAGTAGCGTCGAAATTCAGGCGGAAATTACACCATCAGAGAAATCCTCTACATCAGGACTAAATTACACTCAGGCCTTAAAGGGAAAAACAGCCCAGAAATCGTCTCCAGCGGTACCAAAAACTTCCCCGAAACCTGTGGAGAGGAGAGGAATCCCGGACCCTACCAACTTCGGCAAGATGTTCGAAATGTTCTCGACATTCAACATCGAGAAATTCAAGGCAGTTCTACAGAAAATGTGCACCGTGTTGACAAACACAACAACCCTACCGGAAATAATGATTGGAATCTTCCAATGCATTCCTGACATCTGCGCTATTTTCTCACCTTGATGCCCAGACAAACTTATAGGCCGAAATCGCTACACGTCGCTTTTTGGAACGTCAACGGACTACGTGAGAAAAGGGCCGAACTGCAAGAATTCGCGGCGAGGAATGAAATTGATGTAATTTTAATGAACGAGACACACCTCAGGGCCGCGGACACTGAAAGGATCAGAAATTTCGTGTGCTACAGGAACGACAGACAAGACCGTCGAGGAGGCAGAACTGCCATCTACGTCAAATCCCACCTGGACCTCCATGTAGCTCTCGCAGGCGATTTGGTGAACATGGAGGCGACGACCGTAGAAATCAACACCGCATCGATAGGAACGCTCAGGCTCGTATCGGTGTACAACCCTCCAAATCGACGTCTTCTGGAGTCCGACCTGGACACAATCTTCAGCAACAACATCGCAACCATTGCAGCAGGCGATCTCAACGCCAAACATCAGTCATGGAACAGCAGGAGAGCAAACCCATCTGGGAATATTCTCCGTGCATTCACCGATGACCGAGATTTGGTAGTTGCCGGGCCACCTGAACCTACTCACCATAGCGTCCTAGGCATAGGAGACGTGCTGGACATCGCGATTCTCAATGAAGTAAAACTTCCTTACAGAATAACCTCGGTAAGTGACCTTACATCGGATCATAATCCTGTTTTACTCTTTCTAGGTGCAGACCCCGACGGAGAATACGAGACACAGATGAAGACAACTTGCTGGGCAGCATTCAAGGATCACATCAACGAGACGCTTCCTCCGCTTCCGCCACTGCGAATCCGAGATCAACTCGAATTTGCAATTGAAGCCTTCGGGGAAGCAATCATCCGGTCGATTGAGACTTGTAGCCGCGAGCAACGGAAGCCACTTCACCCCAACAATCCACCAGAGGAAGTTCGTGTGATCATCAGGAACCGCAACAGGGCAAGGAAAAGACACCAACAAACTTGGGATCCAGATCACCTGCGAGATTACCGAAGACTAATCCGAAGACTATTACCGAAGTCCGCGTTGGCATTTCCCACTCTACGGAGCGAATGATGGAGGCAGGACTGCCTCAAGGCTCGGTGCTTTCACCGATTCTCTACAGCCTTTTCACGAGGGATGTGCCGAAGACCCAGGGGACGAATCTTGCCCTCTTCGCCGACGACACCGCCATATTTGCCAGAGTGAGCCAGCCCAACACGGTGACGCGGAGACTACAACAGGCCATTGACAACTTGCAAGAGTGGTTAGCGACCTTGCGTATAACCGTGAACCCCGAGAAGAGCAAGGCACTCTTCCTCAGCAAGCGGAAACACCGACCAGATGAAGAAATTCAGCTGAACGGTACACCTATCCCCTGGACAGACAAGGCGAAATACCTGGGAGTCATCATAGACCGAAGGCTTACTTGGAAGTCCCACATAGACCACTGCACAGCCAGAGCCAAAGCAGCGCAAAGCCAGATCTACCCACTTATCAACAGGCGGAGTAAGCTCAGTGCTGCTACGAAGATACGTCTGTATAAGACGATAATCCGACCAACGATGACCTATGCCTCAACAGTATGGGGCTATGTAGCCAAAACACACATTAACAAGCTTCAACTTATGCAGAACAAGTCTCTACGGATGGCCATAGACGCACCTTGGTATGTGAGAAACTCCCAGATTCACAGAGACCTCGGAATGCCGAGTGTTATGGAGACAATCAGGGCGACTGCAGCGAGAACGTTTGCCGCACTTCCAGACAACCCGAACCCCTGGTAGCAACACTAGGAAACTACGAAGAAGATGCCACTTGGAAACACAAGAGGCCCAGATTGGTGCTTCGAGAAGACCAGGACTAAAATACAAGACGAATAATTTAAAATGTAGATATCTTAAACCTAGACTGTAAAGTCTCATCAAGACTTAGGACACCTTCAGTGTCACTAAACTGTACTTATATTTCATTTTCACTGAGACGTAGAGGTATATAATGTATTAGGTACTCAAATAAAGAATATGTCAAAGTCAAAAGACTTTCATCGGCATTCGACGTCAGGAAGCCAAACAGCGAGGATATACTTCAGGTAGCTAAGCGATCAGGTACCCGAAATAGCCTCAGGCGATTTGCATATGAACATCGATTTCAGGTGTTATTAACTGCAGTTGACGGAATACGGAACTAGCGACCAGAGACGTAGGCGACCTACTACCACGACGCGTATATTCGCGCGAAGTGCCGCGTTTTTAAGTGAGATAGATACTCTTTTTTCAATACTTAAATAATCATTTTCAAGTTTTTAATTAATTAATATCAACATGTCTTTCGAAGAACAAGAAAGAAAATTTACGTCGGCAATTCTGGAAGGTTTTGTCGGACTTATTAACATGGGTGTCGACATTGACAAAATCATGACTGAACTAGCGGAAGAAATTGGTAAGAAAAAGCAAGCAAACAACACGGAAAAGGAAGAAAAACAAACAACAAAAAACGACAAGGTGAAGAGGCTAAGTTCGCAACGCCAAAGAAAACGGCCAAAACGAAGAACACGCTCCAAATTCCCGGACCGAGCACTAGCAATCAATTCGATGCGTTGAGCGATAGTGAAATAAGCGATATGGAATACGAAAACAATACAACCAACGACGAACCGGCAGTCACACATATTATCCAGACAACAAAACAGGACAATCAGAACAAGATCCCCCAATCATCCTGAGGGAAGAAGCGCAATGGGTCAAGATAAATAAACAAATGAAATACCGCAAAATCAACATGACAAAAGCTAGAAATGTAGCGGAAGGAATATCCATTTCTCCGACTACGTGTGACGACTACAGAGCGTTAACTAAACTGATGGACGAAAATCGGACGGAATACCACACTTACCAGCTTGAGGAAGATAAAAACCACAAGGTGGTAATAAGAGGGACACCGTGCGAAGTGAACAATGATGAAGTTACGGAAGAACTCAAAATGATGGGATACAATCCCATTAAAGTCACTAGAATGAGAACTGGTAACAAAAGGAACCCCATGCCGCTGATACTTGTCCAACTCCCGCGGACAGAAAATCGAATTGATAATGAAAAAACAATCCTGAACATTATAATACAAGTCGAAAGCTTGAGAAAGAAGGCCAACATCGGACAATGTTTCAGATGTCAAAGATACGGACACGCCCAGGGACTCTGCCAAGCTGGAATAAAATGCGTGAAATGCGCGGAAAACCACTGGACTCATGAGTGTCTGAAGCCAAGAGATATTGCAGCTAAATGCGCCAACTGTAAGGGGCCACACCCCGCGAACTACAAAGGCTGTAGAAATTATCCAAAACTACCGAACACGTAGGAAAATAAACAATACAAAAAAGAGACAACAGGACATACACAGAAGCCCTCACCAAATCATCCCACAAAACGACCAAAAAAGAAGACAAGAGTGAAATTGAAGAGATCAGAAAAACAATATCAGATCTCACCTCAATTTTACAACAGCTAACGTCAAAAATTAATAGAATCTCCCAGAGTTAATGGTTATTAACAAAAGAAAACCTAATTCTTTACCGGCTATTTACTGGAACTCAGAAGGAATCTACAACAAAAAATATGAACAACCCATCTTAAGCCCTGTAAAAAATTCAAAATCAGGAATTACACAATATATAGGAATGACAGGTTGAACCGACAACTAGGTGGACGGCTATATTGATTAAAAACAATATAGCTCACCAAGAAGGAACAACTCAAATTTTAGACAACTTTGAGTACACTGAAATATACGTAGAAATGTCAACCTCAAGATTTAAATTAATTTCAATTTACAAACCTCCGATGAAAACGATTTCTTACGACGAAATGGACTTGCTATTCGAAGAAGATATCCCAACAATTATTGCGCGAGATCTTAATAGTAAACATACTCCTTGGAATAGCAGAGCCAACAACTCTAATAGTACCAGGTTAAGGGATTACATGAATGAGAGGAATGACGTCATCATAGACGCCCCAACAGAGCCTACCATCTACCCTAACAACGGAGGTCGCCCAGATATTATCGATGTATGTCTGATGAAAGACATTACACTTTCATATACACGCACCACCATCCAAGATCTGAGTGCCGACCATAAAACGGTACTATTAGAGTTAGGTACACAATCGGAAGAAACAGAAAATTACAAAACAAGGAGGACAAACTGGGAAAGATACAGGTTAACATTGAATGAGAGAACCGTTTCTTACCAATCGATAAACAACATCACATCTTTGGAAGAAGCGGTTGGATCACTCACAAATAGAATAAAAACCACTCTAGAGGAATGTACCACCACGGAAATAGAAGAAATTAAAGAAGACAGAATTCCAGATGATACTAAACAACTGATAAGAGAAAAACGAAGAGCCAGAAAGAGAGCACAATACACTTTAGACCCGAGGACAAGAGGAGAGCCAACCAACTAAATCTAGATGTGAAAGAACGACTCCAAAAATTCCATGAAGAAAAATGGAATGATAAAATCCAAGAAATAACTACCGAAAATAACGATATTTGGAAAATGGCGAAAGCGCTGAAAAAAGAGAAGATTACTATTCCACCAATTCATGGAACTTTTGGAATCAAATATCAGGACGTAGAAAAAGCTGAAGAGAGGGCGGACCAATTACAGAAACAATGCACTGCAAGGTATGATAGGGCTAACATACGTTGGATAGAACATGTGAACAGGGCAGTAAACGAAAGAATGAACAACAATTCAAATGATGAGATCAGGCAATGTACCGAGGAGGAAATTGTAGCAATAATCAAGAAAATCGGACGTAGAAAAGCACCAGGGCCAGATGGCATCTCTAGTCTGGCGATTAGGGAACTACCGCCGAATGCCGTTAAAAATCTTTTATACATAATAAACAGTGCATTTAGACCCAAACACCACCCAAGCTCATGGAAGGAAGCAGACGTGATCCCCATCCCTAAACCTGTAAAGGCCAATAATTTCCCTCAGAATTACAGACACATAAGTCTGATATCTGCTCTGAAGAAAATTCTTGAACATACAATAAAAAACAGGCTATTAGAAGAAATCCAAGAAAAACAACTCATTCCAGACGAACAATTCGGGTTTAGGAGTGATCACTCTACTGAACTTCAAACTCTGAGAATAGTGGAACACGCAGCCAAGGAGCTTAATCTCAAACACTCAACTGGTATTTTTGCTGCACACATCGAGAAGGCATTTGACAGCACATGGAAGAACGGAGTACTATACAAACTTACGAAAGCCAACATAAACAGTTCACTCACAAAATTATTAAAATCAACAATGGAAAGACGAAAAATTAGGATAAAAATAAAGAACACTAAATCAGAATTCAGAATCATAAGGGCAGGAGTCCCTCAAGGATCACCTATCTCCCCAACACTGTATAACATATACACACACGATTTACCGGAAATGCCTAGGAATGTGCATATGGCGGTAAATGCAGATGATACCGCTATATGCACATCATCCAAGAACATTAAAGCAATACAAGAAAGGCTCCAAGAGTCAATAAATATATTTATAAGTTGGACGGAAAAATAGTGGATTAAATTAAATGTGGAAAAATGTGAAGCCATAATGATCACGAACAAAAGAAAATTCAACGTAGGGAATTTGGAAATTCATGGTCACAAATTAGATTGGAAAAGCCAGATGAAATATCTAGGAATAATACTAGATAGTGAACTCATCTGGGACAAACACATGGAACATATAAAGAAAAAACTGAACAACTTAAAAAACCAACTATATCCGATGATGAACAGAAAAGGTAAAATGTCGATCAAGAATAAACTTTTAATTTATGAAACCATCATCCGTCCAACAATACTTTATGGCTCTACAGTGTGGGGAAATACGTGCAACTCGAACATCAAAAAACTACAAGTACTCCAGAACAAATGCCTAAGACAAATAGTAGATGCTCCTTGGTACGTGAAAAACAAAGGAATACATGAAGACCTAAAAATAAAATCTATTCCAGATCACATGAAGGAAAGAGCACAAAAACAGACAGAGTCCCACGAAAACCGTTTGATAAGAAAGGCGACGGAATACGGAATGGACGAACCACCCAGTAAAAGGCCACGATTCCAATTAGACAGAGAACTCATAATTTTCTGAGACTCAGAAAATTAACGAGGAAAATGTGAAATAACGCTCAACAAGGAAACATGAGATGAAGAAGTGAAAGAAAACAATTCTAACTTCGTATACCAAGAAGCCCACAGCAGCACAGCAGCACTTTCATCGGAATTCGACGTTAGGAAGCCAAACAGACACGATATACTTCAGGTAGCTAAGCAATCAGGTACCTAAAATAGCCCCAGGCGATTTGCACATGAACCTCGATTGAGGTGCTATTAACTGTACTTGACGGAATACGGAACGAGTGACCAGAGACATAGGCGATATTGTGCCAAGACGCGTATATTCGCGTGCATTGCCGCGTTTTTTTTAAGTGAGATAGAGACTCTTTTGATACTTAAATAATTATTAACAAGTTTTTCAAATAATAACTTAACGACTCTCGAACGAGCGAGTATAGTGATAAGTGAGAACATTAACGCGATCGCGTAGACGATGTTAGCGGGCAGAGATTAGTGCAATTTTTTAGAAGATAGAGACTTTGTATAAATTTCGCGTGATTTAGTGAGAAAAAGTGAAAATTATTGACACAGAAGAAGAAAAAAGACATACCACATCAATTTTAGAGGGGTTTATTGCCCTAATGCAGATGGGATGTGATATGGACAAGTTCATGGCACAACTGGCTGCGGAGATAGCTGTTAAAAAACAAGAACTCGAAAAACAAAAAATGATGAATGAAAAAAACCCAAAAAAAAGATTAGAACAACATGAGAATTACGAAATCCCAAAGAAAACAACAAGAATTAAAGATAGATATCACTCTGAAATATCGAACTCAGGCACGAATAATAGGTTCGATGCATTGAGGGAAATAGACGATATAGGAGATATGGAAATAGGAAATGAACAAGAAGAAAATAGAGAAGCGGAAAAAACAAGAATGACGACATTTAAACAGCAAACAGACACAGAAAAAATCCCACCGGTAATTCTAAGAGACAAAGCAGTCTGGACTAGAGTTAACCAAAGAATGAAAATGAATAATATCACAATTACGAAAGCAAAAAACGTGAACGAAGGCATCAGCATAACGCCGAGCAGCAGCGATGATTACAGAGCTTTGACGAAAATGCTTGATAATTCCAGACTAGAATATCACACATATCAACTAGAAGAGGATAAAAACTTAAAAGTAGTAATAAAAGGAATACCGTGTGAAGTAGAAGAGGAAGAGATAGAACAAGATTTGAAAGACAAAGGCTACCATCCAATCAGAATATCTAGGATGAGAGCAGGCAATAAGAGAACCCCAATGCCGATGGTGCTAGCAGAAATTCCCAGAAATGAAAATAAAATATATAATGAGATAGCATTTGTAGACGTATGTGTACAAATTGAAAGCTTGAGGAAGAGAGCGAGTATAGGGCAGTGCTATAGGTGCCAAAAATTTGGACATGCACAGAGGCTCTGCACAGCAGAACCAAAATGTGTGAAATGTGGTGATAAGCACTGGAGCCGAGATTGTACCAAACCTAGAGACATACCGGCTAAATGTGCAAATTGCAATGGTCAGCATCCAGCAAACTATCGAGGATGCAGTGTCTACCCAAAAGTGAGTCATGACAAAAACATACCAGCAAAAATGAGAGATGAAAGATCATATGCGCAAGTGACTACGAAGGTAAACACCAATACACGCAAAACGGACGAAAGAAACGAAATAACAGAGCTGAGAAACGCAATTTCAAATATAAGTACATTATTACAAACAGTAACGACAAAATTGAATAAAATCTCACATAGTCAATGGAAATAAGAGTAAGGAAGCCTAAATCACTACAGATATTATATTGGAACGCAGAAGGTATTATGAACAAGAAATATGAGCTAGAAGAAATAATGAACAATTACAATATAGATGTTGCACTAATCAATGAATCACATCTTAAGCCATGCAAAAAATTTAAAATAAGAAACTACAATACTTACAGAAATGATAGATTAGACAGACAAAAAGGAGGTACAGCTATTTTAATAAAAAATAACATAAAACACTATGAAGCACAAATACAGGAGATGGATAATATTGAACACACAGAAATATACTTAGAAATGGAAAGAATGAAGTTGAAGTTAATAGCAGTATACAAACCACCAAACAAAGAAATCATACAAGGAGAAATTGACAGACTACTGAATGAGAACATAGCAACAATAATCGCAGGAGATCTTAATAGCAAACATAAAACATGGAACAGTAGAATTAATAATGGCAATAACTACACAATATTCGACTTACCGACAGGACCAACAATATACCCTAGAAATGGAGGACAACCAGATGTAATGGACATTTGCATAATAAAAACCTTGAATCTAAATTATGAACTGACGACGCTACAAGAATCCAGCTCAGATCATAATCCAGTACTTCTGGAAATAGGTACAGCTATAGAAGAAGAGAGAGACACCTATATTTCCAAGAAAACTAACTGGAACACGTACCGAAGAAGACTGAACAATAAAGCAAATGGTAGCATAAATATAAGAAACAAAGAAAACATAGACGAAGGGGCAATAAAATTGACTAGAATGATACAGGAAGTGATAGTAGAAACAACAACAAAAACCGAAAAAGGGATACAGCAAAACACAATACCAAGAGAAATCAGGGAACTTATTAGAGAAAAACATCGTGCAAGAAGAATAGCCCAAAGAACGTTACATCCAGAGGATAAAAGGAGAGCAAATCAATTGAATTCAGAAGTGAAAGAAGCCCTGAATCAATATCATAACGAAAAATGGCAAGAGAAAATAGAAGGACTAGAAGTACAAGATAACAGCATTTGGAAAATGATAAAAACATTAAAAAACGAAAAAACACGAATTCCACCAATACACGGTAGAAATGGTATAAAGTATACAGACAAAGAGAAAGCTGATGAAATGGCGATGGAATTGGAACTACAATGCAGGGCAGCAAACGATAACATAGAGCGAATAGAAAGAATTAACAGACAAGTAAGAGACTTTATGGAAAATGAGGAAAATGAGATCATAAGTGAAACAAACGTTGAAGAATTAACAAATATAGTGGAAAGAATAGGCAAAGAAAAGCACCAGGTCCAGACGGTATACCAAGCAACGCAATAAGAGAATTACCACCGAAAGCATTAGATATACTAGCACAAATCATCAACGGTTGCTTCAATCTGAGACATTTTCCGAAGATATGGAAAGAAGCAAATGTGATTCCAATACCAAAACCAGGCAAATCCAAAAACTTTCCCCAAAACTATAGGTATATAAGTCTGATCTCAGCTCTGGGAAAAATTTTGGAACACGTGATAAAAAAAGACTAACAGAAGAAATAGAAAGAAAAAACATATTACCTAACGAACAATTTGGATTTAGACGACAACACTCAACAGAAATGCAAGTTTTAAGAATAATAGAAGAGGCCACAAAGGAAATAGAACGAAAACACACCACAGGGTTACTCACAATTGACATAGAGAAAGCATTCGACAAAACATGGCAAAATGGTTTAATATATAAAATGATAAGAGCAGGCATTAATACAGGGATAATGAAACTCATGAAATCAGCTATTCAGAAACGGAAAATCAGAATGAAAATAAACAACGAATTATCAGAAGAAAAGACACTAGAAGCGGGAGTGCCACAGGGTTCGCCATTATCACCAATTCTGTATAACTTCTATACACATGACCTACCAGAACTACCAAGGAATGTACATCTTGCAATATTCGCAGATGATACAGCCATCTACACTTCGAGTAAACAACCCGAAGCAGTAAGACAAAGATTACGAAACGCCATAGGAATTATAAATAATTGGATGAACGATTGGAGAATAACAATAAACATAGGGAAAACACAAGCAATATTGATTAGTAATAGAAGAAACATCAACACAGAAAAAATAACTATCCAAGACGAAGAAATAGAGTGGAAAAAAGAGATTAAATATTTGCGAATTGACAGGAAATTATCGTGGAAAAAACATAAAGAATACATAGAAAAGAAAGTAACAACGGTGAAAAACAAGCTTTATCCATTAATCAACAGAAACAGCCAAATGAATTTGAAAAACAAAACACTCATCTACAAAACTATAATAAAACCCACAATATTATACGGATCGACAATATGGGGGAACACTTGCAGAACGAATATAAGAAGATTACAGATAATACAGAATAAAACACTCAGACAATTAGTGAACGCACCATGGTTTGTGAGAAACAGACGAATTTACGAAGATCTGAAATTGAAGATGATATGGGACGAAATGAAAGAAAAAGCGAAGAAAAATTATGAAACAGCAACGAACCATGAGAACGAGTTAATAAGGAAAGCAGTAGACTATGAGATAGACGATAGAACAAGAAAAAGACCCAAAATTATATTGAATAGAGATGAATAACAAAGACAGTGAAATCTAAGTATTAAATTGGAATAATCAAGATAACTACTTCAGATGAAGCAGAAAAAGAGAGAAATTCTATCTGCATAAACCAAGAAGATCACAGCAACTTTCATCGGCGCTCATTGATATATATATATATATATATATATATATATATATATATATATATATATATATATATATATATATATATATATATATATATATATATATATATATATATATATATATATATATATATATATATATATATATATATATATATATATATATATATATATATATATATATATATATAATATTTCCTTAAATATTTCCTTAAATATTTGAATTGCGCGCGTCCATAAGTAGGAAAATTGATTACACTTGTATATCGGATACGCGCAGGTAGATAATAATCAATCAATTTGTGAATGCAACGAAATAACATGTGAATGAATGGCTGCACGAATAAAATATTTAATTGTCGTGAATAATAACTTTGAATGTTGTTTCTTTGTTGATTTCAGGTAAGATTGAAAATTATATTTATATTTAAAGTTAGATAAATTATCAAAATACTTTGTTGATTTCAGAGAAACAATTCTGGTATTATTCAACCTATATAACCTTTGACCCAATTAATAGAATCGACATTATAAAACAACATTCTCGTTGTGAATCACCATGGAAAAATTGCAGTTTACCTTTCAAGTACTAGCATCCGCAGATGGCAAATCAAATATACTGTATGTAACCAGAATAACCACAACGGATGGACGTATTTTTAAAATTCCAAAGGAACACATGAATGCATCACATCATAAAGAATTAACGAAAACGACCACAATACAGCAATAAAAAATAATATGGATAAATTGAATTTCAAAAATAATTTATATTACAAAAAAACAAGAAACAGAGACAAAATTGTACTATCCGAAGAGTTTTGTAAACATCTAATAAGAAAAATACACACAGAATTTTGTCATATAGGTATAAACCAGATGAAAAAAAAAATATTGCCATATTATACAGCAGCAAATATATTAGAGAATATAATTAATACATGTAAATATTGTGAAATCTGCACTGCAAATGAATCCAGAGGACAAGCCAAAATAGGTTTAATGTCTCATCTAGACCCCGCAAAGAAACCGTTTGAAATAGTTTCTGTAGATACCATAGGTGATTCGGAGGATCACGATCCACAAAAAAATATAAACATTTACTAGTAGACCATTTTACAAGATTGGCCTATATACTAACATCAAGACACAAAACACAAATGACTTCATAAAACTAACTGAAAAGGTATTAAAAAGTCATAACATCCAAACAATTCTTACAGACCAATATCCAGGCATAAACTCCAAAGATTTCAAGATTTTTTAAACAAAAACAATATCAACATAATTTTCACAGGAGTTAATGCACCATTCTCAAATGGTTTGAATGAAAGACTGAATCAAACTCTAGTAAATAAGATAAGGTGTGCAATAAATGAAAAAAAAATAAATATGCATGGACAACCGTAGCACATAACTGCATAAACAAGTACAATGAAACAGAACACACAGTCACAAGATTCAGTCCAAAATATTTACTAAACGGTGAAGATACATCAGTATTACCGAAAGAATTGAAAACGAATAAAAATAACAACTTACTACAGAATGATAGAATAACGGCATTAGAAAATAGCATGAAATACCATGATTACAACAAACAGTTGTATGACAAAGACAAAAAACATCACAACTTAAGGTTGGAGAAGAGGTATACGTAGAGAATGGAAACCCAATGAATAGAAATAAATTAGATAAATTAAGAATAGGAACATACAAAATTTTAAATAGGATATCCAATTCAATGTATGAAGTAGATATAGGACATAAAAAATCAGAGTCCAATATATTTCACATCTCTAAACTCACTCCATCATTGACCTTAGATACGGAAACTGTACTAGTAAAATAAGATTTATTGTACTTAACCCTGTAAATATTGTGTATACACAAAATTGTTTCTCGTCTTAGGGGGGGTGATGTAAGGAAATATTTCCTTAAATATTTGAATTGCGCGCGTCCATAAGTAGGAAAATTGATTACACTTGTATATCGAATACGCGCAGGTAGATAATAATCAATCAATTTGTGAATGCAACGAAATAACATGTGAATGAATGGCTGCACGAATAAAATATTTAATTGTCGTGAATAATAACTTTGAATGTTGTTTCTTTGTTGATTTCAGGTAAGATTGAAAATTATATTTATATTTAAAGTTAGATAAATTAATAAAATACTTTGTTGATTTCAGAGAAACAATTCTGGTATTATTCAACCTATATAACCTTTGACCCAATTAATAGAATAGACATTATATATATATATATATATATATATATATATATATATATATATATATATATATATATATATATATATATATATATATATTATTCATTCATAGATACATAATAGTAATTAATAAAACGGTCTCATTAGTATATATCGTATATAATAAACGCTCCATTGAATTATCATTCGAAACAACGAAATCCAGTTTTGAAAGTCTCACTTTCTAGAGCTAGCAGTCGAAGCAGAAACATCATACCTAGACGATCCGCATATAGGAAGCAACAAGAATTCTTCACCCGTGACACTGATTGAAGCCAGTTCCTGTTTTCTGTTCTTTTCAGAATACTTCTCTATAATATTCGATATATAAATAAATTAATCATCTCTCTTACAGCTTGTTGTACTTTCAGAGCAATACAGTAGCTGTATATCTGACACAGTTGTAAATCTCACATAAGGAGACCCAGAAAATCAAGATTAGCAAGTCCTGTGAAGATAAGAAGAAAATCCGAGAAGAGAACGCTATCACCTAACTCGACGATCGCACGGGCCTAAGCCACGCCCCCTCAGACCATTCGAAGCCAAGTTGACGAAATACGGCATTATTGACATTCAACCCCACCGAAGACGAATACTAATTCCTAAGTTTTAAAATTTCAGTTCAGTCTATGGTTGTGCCTCAAACACAATCATGAACCAAATCACTCAACAAATATCGGAGGTAATTGAGACCTGGGATACACAACGCATGAACCAGGTAAGAGAGGCCCTCCAGTTCCTGAAAACACTTGAGGAAAAGGAAACATCGGCAAAAAGCAGAGACAGCGAATCAAGTGACATGGAAGTCACCGTAGAAGAAATTCCCCGGCAATCGACCAGAAAGAGACAAGCCACAAAGACGCGACCCCCCGGAACCTCCACCGAGCCTGCAAGACGAAGGAAAACTTCCGAAGCAGAAATAATACCGACGGCCACCTCCAATAAATTCGAGGCATTACAGAACCTCGATGACACGGATCTGCCATCGCCACCGAAGGACGAGAAGAAGGAACGTTCACCTCCACCGATTGTTCTCCGAGATAAATCCAAATGGACGCTCATTTCACGGAAAATTTCCAACGCCAGGCTTAGTTTTACCAAAGCCAAGAATACCAAGGACGGGATGAGTATCAACCCCGTCTCTATCAATGACTACCGAGGAATAACACGCCTTTTTGATTCCACACAGGTGGAGTACCACACATACGCCCTGCCCGAAGAAAAAACCCTAAAAGTGGTGCTGAGAAATCTCCCCTTCGAGACGCTGCCCGAAGATATCCTGGAAGACCTGAAGAACCAGATTCTTCCTGCCAAGACGGTGAGCAAAATGACGAATGCTCAAAAGAAGCCGATGCCACTCTTCCTGGTGACATTGGAGAGAACAGTCGAAGCGAAGAAGATCTTCGACATCAAATACGTCAACCGACTTGCTGTCCGAGTTGAATCTCCGAAGAACAAACCAGGAGCCAGCCAGTGCCATAAATGCCAGCGATTCCACCACGGACAGTCCAGATGTCACGCTGCCGCAAGATGTGTTGAATACGGAGGGCCACACCACAGCGTACAATGCACCAAACCGAGGACCGAGCCGGCAGTCTGCGCAAATTGCGGAGGACCCCACCCGACCAATTACAAAGGCTGCGCAGCATACCCGACGACGAAATGAAATGTACGCCAGCCCAAAGTCACAGTCACCAAAAAACCTCCAAGAAGTAGCGTCGAAGTTCAGGCGGAATTTATACCACAAGAGAAGCCCTCTACATCAAGACTCAATTACACTCAGGCCTTGAAGGGGAAAACAGCCCAGAAATCGTCTCCAGCGGTACCGAAAACTCCTCCGAAACCTGTAGGGAGGAGAGGAAACCCGGACCCAATCAACATCGGCAAGATGTTCGAAATGTTCTCGACATTCAATATCGAGAAATTCAAGACTGCTTTACAGAAGATGTGCACCGTGTTGGCAAACGCAACAACTTTACCAGAAATCATGATTGGAATCTTCCAATGCATGCCTGACATCTGCGCTATTTTCTCTTCTTGATGCACACAGGAACTTATAAGCCGAAATCGCTACATGTCGCTTTCTGGAACGCCAACGGAATACGTGAGAAAAGGGCAGAACTGCAAGAGTTCGCAGCGAGGAACGAAATTGACGTCATTTTAGTAAACGAGACCCGCCTCAGGGCCGCGGCCACTGAAAAGATCCGGAATTTCGTGTCCTACAGGAACGACAGACAAGACCGTCGAGGAGGCGGAACTGCCATCTACGTAAAATCCCACCTGGACCACCATGTAGCTCTTACAGGCGATTTGGTGAACATGGAGGCGACGACCGTAGAAATCAACACCGCATCGATAGGAACGCTCAGGCTCGTATCGATGTACAACCCTCCAAATCGACGTCTTCTGGAGTCCGACCTGGACACAATCCTCAGCAACAACATCGCAACCATTGCAGCAGGCGATCTCAACGCCAAATATCAGTCATGGAACAGCAGGAGAGAAAGCCCATCTGGGAATATCCTCCGTGCATTCACCGACGACCGAGATTTGGTAGTTGCCGGACCACCTGAACCTACTTACCATAGCGTCCAAGGCTTTGGAGACGTGCTGGACATCGCGATTCTTAGGGAAGTAACACTTCCTTACAGAATAACCTCGGTAAGTGACCTAACATCGGATCATAATCCCGTTTTACTCTTTCTAGGTGCAGATCCCGACGGAGAATACGAGACACAGATGAAGACAACTTGCTGGGCAGCCTTCAAGGATCACATCAACCAGACGCTTCCTCCGCTTCCACCACTGCGAACCCGAGATCAACTCGAATTTGCAATTGAAGCGTTCGAGGAAGCAATAATCCGGTCGATCGAGACTTGCAGCCGCGAGCAACGGAAGCAACTCCACCACAACAATCCACCAGAGGAAGTCCGTGAGATCATCAGGAACCGCAACAGGGCAAGGAGAAGGCACCAACGAACTTGGTACCCAGATCACCCGCGAGAGTACCGAAGACTAGCTGCAGAAGCCAAACAGGCTCTGTTGGACCACCAAAACGCTCAATGGAACGCTGAGCTAGATTTGCTAGAAGAAGAAGATCATTCTCCCTGGAGGATGACCAAAATCCTTCGAAACAAATACATGCCGATGCCACCCATTCACGGCGAAAGAGGACTCGTCTATACAGATGCAGGGAAAGCCGAGGCCTTCGCAGATTATCTAGAAACCCAATTTCGAATAAACTATGAAGACGCCGATCTGGACAACATGGAACGGATAGAAAACGAGGTAACAAGGAGACTGGAACAGGAGGACGACCGAGGCATTCGCCCAACCACAACAACCGAAATACAGCATCGCATCAATAGAAGCAAGACCAGGAAAGCGCCAGGACGAGACGGCATCTCCAACGGGGCCCTGAAACAATTACCGGTAAGAGCTATCGGCCAATATACTTCCATTGTTAATGCGATATTACGTCTGCGCTACTTTCCAACTCGTTAGAAAAGCGCAGAGGTAATTGTGTTTCAGAAACCTGGAAAAGCCGCTGCATTTCCACAGCACTACCGCCCAATTAGTCTCCTCCCAAGTCTGTCGAAAATAGCAGAAGGCATCATCCTATCAAGGCTCAAGGAACTCGTCGGAGAAAACCACCTCATCCCTGACGAGCAGTTCGGATTTCAGCCACGAACTTCTTCAGTGCATCAGGCGCTGCGTCTCGTGGAATTTGCCAGCGAAGGCTTTAACCTGAATATGTCAACTGGAGTCGCCTTGTTCGACGTCTCCAAAGCGTTCGACAAGGTGTGGCATGAAGGACTTCTATTCAAACTACTTGAAGCAGGAATCCCAAATGCCATGGTTGAACTTATAAGGGGACCAATCTTGCCCTCTTCGCCGACGACACCGCCATATTTGCCAGAGCCAGCCAGCCTAACACGGTGACGCGGAGACTACAACAGGCCATTGACAACTTGCAAGAGCGGCTAGCGACCTGGCGTATCACCGTGAACCCCAAGAAGAGCAAAGCGCTCTTCCTCAGCAAGCAGAAACACCGACCAGACGAAGAAATTCAGCTGAACGGTACACCTTTTCCCTGGTTAGGCGAAATACCTGGGAGTCATCATAGACCGAAGGCTAACATGGAAGTCCCACATAGACCACTGCACAGCCAGAGCCAAAGCAGCGCAGAGCCAGATCTACCCACTTATCAACAGGCGGAGTAAGCTCAGTGCTGCTACGAAGATACGTCTGTATAAGACGATAATCCGACCAACGATGACCTATGCCTCAACAGTATGGGGCTATGTAGCCAAAACACACATTAACAAGCTTCAAGCTGTGCTGAACAAGTCTCTACGGATGGCCATCGACGCACCTTGGTATGTGAGAAACTACCAGATTCACAGAGACTACGCAATGCCGAGTGTTATGGAGACAATCAGGGCGACTGCAGCTAGAACATTTGCCGCACTTCCAGACAACCCGAACCCCCTGGTAGCAAAACTAGGAAACTACGAAGAAGATGCCACTTGGAAACACAAGAGGCCCAGATTGGTGCTTCGAGAAGACCAGGACTGAATCTATACCATATACAAGACGAATTTTGAAATGTAGATATCTTAAACCTAGACTGTGAAGTCTCATCAAGACTTAGGACATCTTCAGTGTCACTAAACTCTACTTATTTTTCATTTTCACTGAGACGTAGAGGTATTTAAGGTATTAGGTACTCAAATAAAGAATATGTCGATGTCAGTTGTGAAAGTGAAAAACAAAAAATACAAATACCTAGGACAGAACTCTCTGTCTCAGGTAAAACTCGACCCAGAGTATCCAAAAAAACGACAACAACAGGAAATCTGAAAACCAACGCTATACAACATTATACTTATGTACTCAGAAATGAAAAACACAATAAAATAGTGCTAAAAACAGCCTGCTTCGTTTCGCAGGAGGAACTCGTACAACAGCTAACAGAAAATGGTAAAATAAACCCAAGAGATATCGAAATTATAAAAATGAAGGGCAGGAATAACAAATCCCAATCATTTTCAATTACCACCAGTAAAAATGTAGATATGAAACAAATGAAAAATATAACCGAACTCGACCACATAAAAGTTACTTGGGAAAAATATAACAAAAAAACAAAGACGACGCAGTGCCACAGATGCAAGCTCCATGGACACGGTTCCAGAAACTGCAACAGGCAAGGAAAATGTGTTAAGTTCGCGGGTAATCATTTAACCAGCGAGTGCAAAAATTGTGAACAACCAAATTTTGAAGTGAAGTGCGCGAATTGTGCAGGACCTCACACGGCAAACTACTCTCAATGTCCTCATCTATTAAGGTATGTCGACAGTATAAATAATAAAACACATTCAATACTCAAAAATGAACCGACCAGAAAATTCATTAACGAAAAAGAATTCCCACAATTGAAAAACTATTCTTAACCACCACAAAGAACTAATATTCCTTATAGTCAAATTTTAACCAATTCACAAACTAACCATCAAAATAACAACACTGCAAATCATTCGAATATTTCAAATCTATTCAAAGAGTTGAAAGAACTAAACGAAATTTGTAACTTAAATCAAATGATTAACGTTGTCAGAAACCTAAAATCAAAATTAAAAACAGCTACTACTGTTTTAGACAAAATTATTATCATAAGTGAATTAAGCGAAAAATATGACATATAAAAAGCACAAAAAAACCACTCAAAATTATGTCCTGGAATGCCAGAGGTATTACAAATAGAATAAACGAATTGCAGATAATTTGTGAAGATTACAACTTCGACATAATCTGCATTCAGGAATCCATGCTGAATAAAAATAAGCCTCCTAAAATTGCCAATTATTATCATTTTAATAAACCAAAATCAAATACAGGAGGTTTAATAATTTATTACAAAAGGCATCTTCAGTCCTTAGAAATAGTCACAAACACCAATGAATGCGAATCTCAAGCAATCATTCTTAACTCAATCACAATTATTAACGACTATAAAAGTCCTCAACTTAAAACCAATACAAACGAACTAGATAGTCTCTGGAACTTAGGAAACAAAGTAATTATTATAGGAGATTATAAAGCTAAACACCAAATGTGGAATTGCAGAAGAAAGGACACAAATGGAACAAAAATCAAAAAATTTATTGAACAACGTAATATAACACTTTACTTTCCTCAAAATTCTTACACATTTTTTCCAACTCGAAATGCACAAGCATCAGTATTAGACCTAGCTATTAATAAGAATAACACAATATCAGAATTAATCGCAATAAATGCCCTAGATTCAGATCACCTTCCGATATCATTAGAAATTTTTAATTGCCACATAAATAACGCCATTCAGTTGAAACGAAAATCTTTCACTAACTGGGACAAATTCAGAGAAAATTCACAACACTCAATAAAACTTAATAACAACATAAATACAGGAAATGAAATCGACCATGAAGTGCTGAAACTAACGAAAAATATTCAACACTCATTCAATAAAAGCACAAAATTCACAGAATCAAAGCAATTTAAACTCGATCTACCGAATTACATAATAGGTATGATTAAAATTGAAAATAAAACTCGCAAAAGACATCAGAATAATTTCGATACAAATCTAAATATTGAACTTTAACAACTACAAAAAGAAATAAACGTATTAATAAACCCAATCAAAACACATTCATGGGAAAAATATACCAGAAACCTAACGAACAAAAATGGTTTGTGGAATATATTTAGAAATAACAAAACAGCACAAAACTACGGAATTTCAACACTTCATGGAGGCCTTTTATTCGACAACGAATTGAAAGCTGAACACCTAGCTGACACATACCAAAATATTCACAGGTCAACTGAAATGATGTCAGATAGATACACAAAAAACTTAGTCAAAAGTACAGTCAATCAACTTACATCTGGAAATCCGACAATTGCAATCGAATATCTCACAACGCCCCACGAAGTGAAAGATATCATTAAAAATTCAAACAATAAAAAAGCACCAGGATTTGATAAAATAAACAATAAAATGCTGAAAGAGACACCCAGAAAAGTAAAAATCCAATTAACTTACATATATAATGCATGTATCAAAGCACAATACTTTTCCAGTTTCTGGAAAGATGGCATAGTTTTATCATTCAGTAAACCTAGTAAAGACCCAACTTTCGCAGTAAACTATAGGCCAATCAGTTTACTAGCGATGATGTCGAAAGTGTTGGAAAAAATAATACTCAATAGATTGAAAAAATACAAAAAATCAAATAATATACTAATAAATGAACAATACGGCTTTAGGGACCACCACAGCATTATATTACAATTACCTAATTTAACACATCAAATCACAAACAACTTCAATAATAATAAAATAACGTCGATCTTAAGCTTAGATATCGAGAAAGCGTTCGATACCGTTTGGCACCGCGGACTCATATACAAACTTATGAATTATAATGTTCCATCATACTTAATAAAAATAATCAAATCATATCGAGCGAACAGAACTGACCAGGTCAAAGTCCGGTAATGTTCTTTCAAAAAAACAGAGAATATCTGCGGGGGTCCCTCAAGGCGGAATGCTATCGCCATTACTGTTTGATTTTTACATAAATGATCTACCTAAAACAAATAAAACAAAACTGGCAATGTATGCTGATGATACATCCATTATATGTGAATCTTGGTCACCAAATATGGCAAACACTTACATTCAAAATCATATCTCACTCCTAGAGAACTAGTATAAAAAGTGGAAAATGAAAATAAATGCCACCAAAACAACACTCATCTAATTCACAACCAAGAGAAAAGTTCCAAATAATAATGTAATTTTATATAATGAAGTAATTTCAATAAAAAATGAAATCAAATACTTGGGCCTCACCCTCGACAAAAAATTAACATTCACTTCACACATTAACAAAGTACTCAACAGGCAAATGCGATTCTGAATAAAATTTTCTTTCTTATCTCCAGAAACAGTCACGTAACGAGAAAATCTTAATTAAATTTATACAATCAAGGCATCAAACCGGTCCTTACTTATGCAAGCCCCATTTGGAGCCGAACAAATGAGTCAAATTACAACAATTTGCAAACATTCCAAAATGAAATTCTCAGAATAATTACTAACAAACTTCGAAGAACCAAAATCACAGAGCCTCACTCTAACACAAATTCAGAAACCATCAAATCCACTATCAAAAAACAAACTGAAATTTTTTTTAACGTCACAACCAATTCTTTGAGTAAAACAAAACATATTAGTTTCAACTCAATCAATAGAATTGAAAATAAACACAAATCAATACATCACATTTTGAAATAACGAAGTATCATCATATAAACTTTTGAATATAACTTAAATTCAAACACTTGAACTTATGATTTACACTTTATTGACTACATTGCACTGCCCTTCAAGGTAGTGATTATTAGGAAATTCAAGTAGGGTACTGGAGCCTTGAATATCTCCAAAGCCGCACGTCCATATTGGTAAATGATAAATAGCTTTATTTATCAAACGTGACCAGATGCTATATTTATAAATGTTCACACACGAATCAACGAAATAATTGTTATCATATCAATTCGTTGTTTGAACAACAAGCATCTTGTCATCGTTTAATAATATTATATAAACTGAGAAATGTAAATAAATAGGGATAGTTAGATTTTAGATGTCTCCGGCTCGATACCCTTTACAAGGTATCTCGCCTGTGTTAATATAATGTAACTGTTGTAAAGTTACTGATCCTGGGGATGTCCCAGGATCCATCACCCTACGTTATAAGATGTATATAAAGTAAACTAGAATAAACCAGAGCCTCTCTCAATCCAGAACCTCTTTCAATCCACTACCTCCCATACATACCCGAGACATTTCAACAAAGCATGACACGTTTCGTCGTTACAAACGACTTCTACAGATGCTTACAGAATAATAATTCTGTAGTCGTTTGAATTTGAAGAAGTCGTTTGTAACGACGAAACGCGTCATGCTATGTAGTCGATAAAGTGTAAATCATAACTTCAAGTGTTTGAATTTAAGTTATATTCAATTATAATGGATTTACATCAAGTAAACGCCCACAATATTAAATATATAAACTTTTAGAATTCTAAGACATTTTCATCAGAAAAACATTATCACAGAATGCGTATATCATGAAAAGTTTAAAATACAAACTATCTCAACTCCAAACGAGGAACAGTTGTGTTTTATTTCATATAGTCGACTTACTTCTGAAATACCCACAATAATCTACATGTAAACATAAATTTATAGACAATACTCAATAATTAAAAATTGATAATTTCAGGTAAAACTTTTTTTAGTTAGGTACTGAATAAAATTATAATTGAGGAAATCTGTACAGTTATATATTTCACCCTGTAAATATTTTTGTAGTAGGTACTTAGAGAAATATTTAATATACAATTAAAAAAAAAAGTTGTGTTTCATTTCATATACTTTCATCGGCGGCTTTCGAAGCGACAACAAGTGCCTCCAAAGCATCGTGTACGCAGCCAATAGAGACAGAAATAATCAACGCAAATATCGCCGCCATTTAATCGGTCGCCATATTGAACTTATATATTTATAGGAAAAAACCCATAAATAATCATCGAAATAAGACTGAAGTCACAAAAATACGTTATAGATCACACAAATAATTGAATTTGTGATCTTAAAAATCATATACAATTGAGCGATGACAAAAACTCGAAAAAAAAAGATCTCCAATAGAGAACGAGAACAACATGACGGAAAGTTCTGAGTCTGACTATACAACAGACTCAGAAACATCGACAGAAAGCCTTAACAGAGAAAAGAAACAAATAGAAACGGAAGACACAATGGAATAGTAGAAAATAAACGAAAGACCAATTCACGTAGGAACTCAACGTCCTCTCAAAATTTCGAAATTAAAACATACAATAGCTTCGGTGTTCTTCAAGGAGCGAAAGAGACCATTCAACCAACAATACAAATCAATAAGAAAACCGAAGAAAGATTGGTGGAAGAAAAGAAACAACTTCCACCAATAATAATTAAATCGAAAATAAATAGTTATCAACGATTCCACCAGCAAGTTCAGAAAATCACGAACCACCAGTTCACTGCAAAATACATGCAGAATGGGGAAATTAAAATATTCCCCTTCACAAAAACCGCTAGCCAAAATCTCTTAGAAGAATTCGCAAGAGAAAGCATTGAATGATATACTTACGCTTTGCGAGAAGAGAAAGAGAAAAATAGTGATGAAGGGTGCCCCAGGCTTAAAAACATGCACAGTTCTAGAGAATTTGAGAGAACAGAACCCAGGAATCAAGGAAGTCATCCAACTAAAAGGAAAAACAGAACATTCAGCGTCGTACTTAATCAAATACGACAAGAAAGTAAACACTAGAGATGTAAAGTCAATCCAGGAGATCGATAACATAAAACGATCTTGGGAGCCTTTCGCAAGAAAGAAAAAATGACGCAGTGCTATAGGTGCCAGAGGTTCGATCACGGTAGTTCGAATTGCAACTCACAACCGCGCTGTGTTAAGTGTACAGAAAATCATTGGACTCGCGAGTGTAAGAAAGTGAAAGGCCACTGTCCTCCGCAGTGCGTGAATTGCCACGGTCCGCATCCGGCTAATTTCTCTAGATGTCCGATATACACGGAGTATATCGCAAAAACTCAAAACAGAATATCTGTAAGTACACACAGTGAAAAACAAACTATGCCTGAAACAAGAAAAACAATCCATATTAATTACCAGAGCCCAACACAAGACTCTAAGCATTTCATAAATAATATTCAACAGTTTCCTAAACCTAGAACAAATTCATATGTAGAAGCTGTAAAGTACAATCCACAAACAAATAATCAGAAAACAAACACTAACACATCAGATTTTAACACATTACTCTCAGCGTTATCCGAACTCAATGAAATTTGTAACCTCAAACAAATGTTATCAATAGTCAGAGAATTAAAATTGAAGTTAAGATCAGCTTCGTCTCCTCTAGACAAGCTGATAATATTTCATGTCAGTACGAAATATAATTTTCAATGGCCAATACAACCAACAAAAAATTGTTTAATATTATTTCATGGAATGCTAATAGTCTCGGTTTTAAATTCAATGAACTGGAAAATTTTACTGAAGAACATAATGAAGATTTAATTTCAATACAAGAAACAAAATTAGAAAATTGTGAACCGCCAAAAATAAATAATTTCAAATACATAAATAAGCCAAACGGTAAATATTATGGATTGTTGGCATATTATAAATCATATTTGGATATCTCCGAAACGAACGATTCTATAAATAATGTGGAAACCCAATTTCTAAAAATCGATGATTATGTCATTTGTTACACTTATATACCACCTCATGCAAAAATAAACATACAAGATTTTAATAATATTTTTAACAAGATTAATAATTTAATACTAATTGGGGATTTCAATGCTAAACACCCAAACTGGAACTGCAGGTACTCTAACGCTTCAGGTACGAAAGTCAATAATTTTCTGAGAAATAATATAAATATTAACATTCATTTTCCAGAAAACACACATACGCATTTTCCATACAACGCCAATCACTTACCATCAACAATAGATCTTGCAATCAGTAAAAATATGAATATAATTGACTTATCAGCAATCAACGAGCTTGGTTCGGATCCTGATTTGATTTGGCGTCCTGACGTCGAATGCTACTGAAAGCAAACAGTGCCTACTGTGACAGGAACACGAGCAGAGGCCACGCCCCCGGTGAGTCGATTCCTGGTTATTGATAATTTTATTCATTTTCAGGACTTGATACCACTGTTTATTTGATCTTGTTATACTAGCATTTATCATATAACGCTTCATATTATTTAACTATTATATTTGACAAAACACGCGAGCATCTGACGACAATTCATGAGTAATAGCGCGAAACCGGGTGGCCGTGAAAAGCCACCCTCATCTAATTCGAAGCCTGTGTCTCCGCCAACTATGCGCTCCTCTACCCCTATGAGCGAACCTTCTACCTCGGGTTTGAACACCCGAACCAGGAAAAATAATAAAACTTCCACAACAAATTCTGCCGGCGTTGTGTCGCCAACAAATCCAATTAATCCGAATAAATCAACTAAAAGGAACCTAATTCCAATTATGAAATTCGTAGAGGAACCCACCTCTCACCATGCTTCGTCACATCCAACCTCACCAAATACAACCCTGTCCAAATATCCACTAAACACATCAATGTCCTCTATTGATGCAAATCGCTCTACTTTTTCGTCATCATCAAAGGACAACCTTACAGTCAGGACCCCACAATATTTCGTTATGTTGTACGCAACATACCCAACGAAATGAAAAATCAACGGGAATTTTTCAAAATTCTACGTACGACGTGCCTTGACCTCATTAATCTGAAGGTCAACTTCAACCAGACTGCACTCGTAGAGTGCAAAATACCAGCCCCTTCAAACTTCCAGAAAACTCTTCAAAATATTGTTGGAAATCCGGCAATAACTTTCAGTCCCCTAAACGGGCCCGCAAGAAGAAGTTCCACGGAACAACCAAAAAAATTAATTACTCGTGCGTAATTAAATCCTCCCCCCGTCGATTATACAATCGACGAAATATCCGATAGCCTTAACCAGCAGAACATTGAGTTCGTCAAATGCTGGAGAATAACCTCTATGGCGACAACTCGTCCTACCACCCTAATTAGAGCGATTACACCCTCAAAATCGTCAATTGACTCACTACTTCTAAAGGGCGTCTGTTTATACGGACGAATAAATGAGGTAGAACCGTCAAAAGTTCCCACTCCAATTCAAAAATATTGTGCGACGTGTTCAAAATCCGGACACGATCGCACCGAATGTAAAGACAAACCCTCTTGTGCCTCCTGCGGGAACATGAACAAAAATTCCATCTGCCCTAAATTGAAAAATCTCACCTGTCCCAACTGTAAAGGCGATCATCCTGCCTAACACCTCAAATGCCCCCAACGACGTATACCTCCGACGGAGCCACAACAGGTCGCGCCAGTCAGAGTCCTCAACGAGACCCGCGATGAGGACGACGGTATCGCTGAAAATTTCGCCCGCGTTAACGCTATAATAAGGTTCATCATCCAAACCTCATTCAACGTTTTTCCCGAAAAGCGTGAACTCATCGCGAAGAAAGTATTTTAGCGGTAGTATATCGATCTCCCTCGAACCGATCGAGGGACTCTACTAACGCCCAAAAAGTTATCCGACGGCATACGAAACGCAATGAACTTCAAGTTGGGAACGATTAATGCTTGCGGCATCATATAGTGTATTTCCAGAGCTCGTACGGATACAAGGAAAGATCCCTGATCTCAGATCTTTTCTTTTCCCTAGGCCTTTTTCAAGGCCTTCGAGTTTAATCGCTAGTGATAGTGCAGATAGTTCGCTACAACAGACCAGACTTCAACAACAGACCAGACTTGAACACGGCCAGAAGCCACACCCACCCGGTGAGAGTATTGATTACTAATCTCGTTTTCTTTTTTCAGGACTGTTTATTAATATTATTCTTATTATATTCTGTTCATTTAACGGTTGATGCCTAACAACGCGAAACCCGGTGGCCGTAAAAAGCCACCGGCTACTAAATCATCCATCACGCGAAAATCGCCTACACCGCCACGTCCGCGTCGCTCTTCCACGCCAATATCCGAAAATTCTACACAAATTCTGAACACGACACAGAATCTTAACTCTACGCAGAACCTAGACCCGCGGAACACACGGAAAAGGGTAACCAAAATGTCATTTATCAGCGTACCTACTCAATCTGCCTCTGTCTCGGGGACCTCCCCAAAAGCTCCGTCATCATATAATGGAGACACTTCTATATCATCCATCACTTCAAGAGGATCCGATTCCTCCACAAATGACACCATCGCCCCAGGGCCCAAAATATTCAGATATGTTGTTCGCAACATTCCAACGCAGTACAAATCTCAACGTGAGTTTTTCAAACTTTTGAACTCCACTTCATTAAAATTATCCAATCTCAAAGTGAACTTCAACCAAACTGCACTCATTGAGTGCAAAACTCCAGCCCCAATTGATTTTCAGAAAATCCTACAGAACGTCGTAGGTACTCCGTCAATATCTTTCACCCCACTGAATAATAACGCCATCAGGCACTCAGCCTCTAAACAATCGTCTAAATTATCATACTCGTGTGTGATAAAAAATGTTCCGCTGGATTACGAAATCCAAGAAGTCAACGAGGCTCTAACCGCTTCGAGCATTCCCTTCAACAGATGTTGGAGAATTATTTCACAGGCGACCTCAAAACCAACAACCCTGATTAGAGTCATAACACACTCTAAACAGGCCATTGACCAACTTCTTTTAAGCGGCCTCAACGTCTACGGCCGCATCCATGAGGCTGAACCTTCCAGAGTCCCTCAGCCTATTCAAAAATTCTGTTCGACGTGTTCACAATCCGGACACGATCGTTCTGAGTGCACCGCAAAGCCAATTTGCTCGTCTTGCGGGGATAATCACAAAAATTCGCCATGCCCAAAATTGAAAAATCCCACCTGCCCCAATTGCAGAGGCAACCACCCCGCCTGGGATCTTAAATGCCCTAAGCGCCGCGAACCGCCAACAACGGCGAAATCTACCGCTCCGGTCAAGGTACTTAACGAGAGTACCGAAAAACGCGAAACCGCGAAACCTGAAGACTTCACGCGAATTAACGATATGATTCGATTCATAACGCAAACTTTATCGAATATCCTCCCTGAAAAAAGGGAAATCATAGCCAAGGTTATCGAGGCAACATCTCGCGATTTTCTCAACCGGAATACGCGAATCAACTATATCGGAAATCAAATTTCGATCACACTTGCGCCCTTGAATATAAACTTTGATGACTTTCCAGCGTCATCAAACTCAAATAAATAAACCACTTAGTTTATGAATTTCACGATAGGTACGATTAACGCTTGCGGTTTACGCCGAAAGCGTCATCTTCTAAAAGCGCTTTTACAAGAAAATCAAATATCTATCCTTTCCATTACAGAAACCATGCTGAAAACTCCCTTAAAAATATCCCATTATTCCTGTTTCCAAAAAAATAGTATTCTCGGAGGCCGTCGCGGTACAGCCCTTCTGATCCACTCCTCACTTGCGGCAACTAGTTTCAAAATCCCCGATGCGTTCGCACATCTAGAATGTACAGCTGCCACAATTCACCTTAATAATAATTCAATAAATATATTCAGTTATTACAACCCTCCTAGACCGGACCACCTTCCGGCTGACTTCCTTCGATATATTTCTACAATCCCTAATACAATTTTGTTAGGCGATTTTAACGCGAGGCACACACAATTCGGTGATGCCAGCACTAATCATAATGGCCGTATTTTGTCCGATTGTCTAATTGAACTCAACCTCTGGCGCTGCTACAATACTAACCCCACACTTATCAATTATAATGGAACCTCAATCCCAGATCACATCTTATTAACTCCTGACCTGATACATCACTTTGATGACCAGTGTTTCATTGGACAAACAATAACATCCGATCATCTTCCGCTTCTTATAAAATCAAACTTAGCTTCGCCCCCTAATCCGGTACCTGAACTCATTACACTCAGGGACCTTAAAAATACGAACTGGGAACTGTTCCGAAACCTCGTATCCCAAAACCTTCCTGAAAACCCTCCCCTCAATAATATTCCCGAACTAGATTCCGCAATTGAACAGCTCTCCGGAGCTATCACAAATGCCCTCCAAATTGCCGCCCCCGAGCGTACAATTAATTTGAAACGTCCTCCACTTCCGCAGTTCATTGTAAATTTAATTAAAGAGAAGAGACGCATTTACAGATACTTTTTGCGAACTAGAGACGCGGCGATCAAGACAGAGTACAACCGTCTATCAGCGATGATTCGCCGCGAAACTAATCGGTTTATGGAAGAGAAATGGGCTGAAACAACAGCCCAACTTGATTTCAGAGACGGCAAAACGTTCTGGCGCAAATTCAAAATTCTAACGAAATCGAATAACTTTACAGTGTCACACCTGAAAAATGGAGATACATACGTTACCGCTCCGTTAGAAAAAGCTAATATTTTCAAAGAACATTTAGAGAACATTTTCCAAATTCCGCAAAATGCGCATTTCGATAACATATTATTTCAAGAATTAGAAAATAATTTTGAAAATATCAAAAACGCTGAAATTAACTTTGTAATGAACGACGACGGAATACTGAATGCGCCTATCACACCAGACTTGGTAACCGGGGCCATGAACGCGGGTAGGAACTCAGCGCCCGGCAGCGACGGTATTAACCGGGCGATTCTACGGCAAACCCCGCGGAATGCCGTGAGTATCTCAGTAAAATATTCAATCGGTGCATGGAGCTCTGCTATTTCCCGCGGGAATGGAAGGAAGCTACTACAATTCTGATTCCTAAATCACATAAAGATCTAAGTTGTCCTGATAATTATAGACCGATTTCGCTTCTGAACGTTGTAGGCAAAATATTTGAGAAAATAATCTGCGAGCGACTTACAGAGTTCGTCGATCTACATAATATCATTCCAGATTTTCAACACGGTTTTCGCCATTCCCACTCTACGCTCGATCCATTATTGCGGTTACACACGGACATTACCAGAGCACTCAACTCTGGAGAATGCGTTCTCGCGACTTTTTTGGACATTAAAAGAGCTTTCGATCAAGTCTGGCACGCTGGACTAATTCGAAAGCTTCAAGATGTTCACCTTCCAATTCAATTCGTGAAATTAATTTGTTCATATTTAACAGATCGATCAATTAAAATAAAAGTTAATAAAACTTATTCCGATTCTTTCACTCCTCAAGCCGGAATACCGCAAGGATCAATATTAGCACCGATTCTCTACCTTATTTTCACTTATGATATCCCAATTATTCAGAACAATCGCTCAAAAGTTTCTCTTTTTGCAGATGACACCGCCACCTGGGCTGTGGCGAGATCTTCGGCACTATGCAACCGCATAGCACAGAGGCAGCTCGATGAGATCGGTGAATGGGCTCGAAGATGGAGAATAACACCAAACCCAGGAAAAACCCAATTAATTCTATTTCGCCACTTCCACTGCACAAAATCTCGTCATTTTTCTAAAGGTGCCGTCAATCTTAGACTTTGGGGCGAACAACTCCAACTTCAGGACGACGTCACCTACCTGGGTTTGAAATTTCACCAATATAACTCCTGGAAGTTGGATATTCGAAGTGCTCTAGATACAGTCAGAAATAGATCAAATCTCTTATACGCTCTTAGGGGGAGAATAAGGGGATGTAATCCTCAAACTCTCCTACACACGTATAAAACCTTTATTCGTCCTATTATTTCATATAGAGCAATTCTTTATTCAACAATCTCAAATCGTTTTCTTAAACAATTGGAAAGCTGCGAAAGAGCAATCTGTCGCAGCATCTTCCGATTAGATCGTCTATATCCGTCTCGACTGGTCTTCAACCACGCCAAAATTCCCCCAATTTCTAGTTTTATTGAAAAACTCCAGATTCGATATGCCCAACGCACACTAAGAGGTCAAAACAGAGAAGCCAAAGTAACGTTGATGTCGCCCTGGCGCGGATGGCGGCCGATATCTGCAAAAAAGCCGAAACATAAATACCCGTTCCCTCCTGCACGATTGCTTGGAAAAATGCCGGATCCACCAGAAGACGTCCTCGAATATCTGGAGGACATTCCACTGCTTATTCGCTGAAATTCAAAAAATTTTTTATTTCTATTTTTATTTTTCACCTGTTAACTTTTACTAAACTCGCGAAACGAAATAATAAAGCCGACAATTTGTTATGATTATATCCACAATTTTACACAACAATTGTAAAATAACTGTATATTTCAAATCTTACTGTTTAAACTGTAACCTGTAACCGATATTGTCATTTTCCTTTATAATATTTACAATTATCTACATTTTTAACGCCAATATTACGATTTATTTCACACTCTATTACTCAAATTTCATTCTGTATTCCGTATTCGCACTTTCTACCACAAAATTTTTCAAATTTTTCACATCTCGATGTCAATATTATTGTTCATTCTAATCCACTGTCCAAGCTCAAACTCCATTCTGTACCTTATATATTATGTTATTCTTAAAACAAGTCAGAGTAGCGCCTTAAGTTCGCGAAGTGCCGTTAATCCGAGTAGTGTCCGAAAATCCGCGAAAAGTCAATCCGTTAAGTGAACAGTTATAACCCCATTTAGCATTAGTAATATCTGCATGTACATTACGTGGGTAAAGTTTTCTGTGGTTTCCTTTACCATCAAATGTCAGATGAATTGAAAATCTGACATTCGACCAGATGGCACGTAATCAAAAAGTCGGCCACAGCCGCAAAAAATATATATGGCAAAATTAAAATTCACTTAATCAAAATGTAAATCCATAGTATCTCATCCGAAAATTATGTATTAATCTAGGGTTGAAGAAGGTTAAATAGCCTTAAAACCTCCCTCTAATTTGTATTTTTATACTGTAAAAATATTGTAATTGCCAAAATATTGAATAAACATTATCAAAGCAAATTGTTCACTCAAACATTGCACAGCCTCCGAAACTACCTCCGTCCAGAATTTCAATAAAGGACTATAAAAATACAGACTGGGAACAATTTCGTGCAATGATAATTCAAAACCTCCCAGCACAACCTACACTTCGAAACACGCAAGAAATTGATCAAACAATTGAACAATTCACGCATTCCGTTTCGGAAGCTTATAGCGCAAGCACACCGGATAGAATAATCGACAAAAATCGCGCACCGTTGCCCCCGTTCATAGTAAATTTAATCAAAAATAGGAGACGTCTTTATCAGACTTTTCTAAAAAATAGAGACGCAGCAATCAAAACAGAGTACAATCGTTGGTCCGCAATTATACGTCGAGAAATTAACCGTTTTAAGGAGGAAAAGTGGTCAGATATAACGTCTGAACTTGACTTCAGAAACGGAAAAGAATATCGGCGTCAATTCAAAATTCTCACAGGCAACAAAAAACAGCCCGTCATTCATTTAAAATCAACGGAAAAGGACATTATCATCTCGGAGCCACTCCAACAGGCTAACATTTTCAAAAACCATCTAGAATCTATTTTCAAAATTCCACAGAACCCGCGATTTGACGCGAATCACTTCGCAGTACTCGAAGAAGAACTTGCTTTTTTCGGCGACAATAATATCACAATTGAACTGAACGGGGACACCGCGTTAAATTCGGTGATAGATCCGGACAGTGTGGTGGAAGCCATGCAGTCGAGTAAGAACACGGCGCCGGGCCGCGACGGTTTATCTCGTTCTGTATTACGTCAACTTCCTTTTGACGCCGTACAACTTATGAGTAAAATCTATAATCGATGCCTTGCGCTGTGTTATTTTCCTAGTGTATGGAAAGAAGCTACCACTATTTTAATACCTAAACCCAACAGAGAACCTACCAATCCTGATAATTATAGACCAATCCCTTTATTGAATACTAGCTCACCCGGCGAACTTTGTTCCACCTAAGAGGCAATAAATGAGCAGACTTTCGATTTTATCAAGGGCAATTGTTTATTTGGATAATTAATGTGAATTAAAAATGCAAGTATTTTATTTTAATGATTGGCCATGTATTTCAGTGCATGGATTTCACTGTTTAGTGAAGCATCTTGTGATAGACGCCATTTTTCGTTTTATTATCAGGTGCAAGAAAAAAAAACGCAAATGGTCCTCCGACCCGTGAACATGCCACATAAAATCGGAATTGACCATAGGAAATCATAGATTTTTTAGATTCAGACCACAAACTTTTAAGCATTGGTCGTGTGATTTGTTTGATGTCATGGCGAATGCAAGTCAGATCGGAAATTGAAGTCGTTTAAACTCAAACGGCATGTCGGTCGGTATCCTTGGAATGAGAACCTCCTCACCTTCGAATTTTCTTTTGAGTATCGTCGTGTAAATCACATTGTTCATCAATTTCCTTATCACCAAACGCGTTCCGTTGCACAGTTTTGGTTGGTTTATGTTTCGGAGCATGATTACTACGGAGCCAACCTTTAGTCGTAAATTGTGGGGTGGTAATCCCGGCACATCCAAGGAGTTTAAAAATTCAATAGGATAGTTGGTGGCGTCATCTTCATTTGTTAAACAATCAATTGATTTGAAAGAATTCAGTGTACCAATGATCTCGTTCTGAATTATGAAGTTTAAGTCATCTACATTTTTATTCTAAGCCGCCAAAATTGCTCGCTCTCTCAACCATTCCTCATTCTCGTGTTTAGTTATGATTTGTGGGAATACTTTGATGAGTTCGTCTTTTGATGAGACAAAGTTACAGAAATTCTAAGTACTCGACCATTACCGATATTGAGTAATTGCTCAGAGGAATCTTCAGCAGATGTATCGTTCTGTAATGCAACTCCAAAACATCTTCATTAATTATCATCAACTTCATTCCAATGCACGTTTATTTTTTTGTGCATTCGTCCCAGATGCTGATTTTTGATTCTAATAAAACTTTGGCAATTGCGGAGTGTTTTGCAATATAACATGTAAGTTCTTCAATAGTTTGAAGATTTAACAAATATTTTAATTAAAGTTTTAATTTTAGTTTGCCTGCATTGAATAGAATTCTTAGAATGATTATTTTATTGTTAAAATATTTTAATGCTGAATGAGTCATCCGTACGCCATCCTTCTAACAAAGTGTAATGTGGCTGCTATTCCAGAAGAAGCAAACTGCAACCTCAATATTTGATCTAGCACTAACAGTGGCTGAAACTTCTGACATGAGGAATGTCTTACCAGTTCCACCAGGAGCATCCAGGAAATATAAACCACCATTTCCATCATCAATTGCGTTCATCATTGTATCATCCTCTTGTTGGTGATTCAACAGGGGTACATTCGTTTGAACTATTAAATCTAATTCCTGGTGATTATATTCAAGTCAACGGAAAAGTTCCCGTTCAAATTCTTGATTAAATGCGTCATTCATTTCACGATTTGTCGCTTTCATTCCTAAACTGATTAATAAATTACCGAACATGAGGTTACACATGTCTTCGATCAATATCAAAGCCTGATTATGTATCTACTCATTCATCTGAAGGTCGAGATTTCTTTTACTGACACGAATTTGATGTGAAATGCCTTCCGAAATAATTATCCTTGCTGTGGTATATCCGTTTTGTTATACCACTTATTATGTAACGTCCCACGGAACGTGACAAGAAGTATCCTATGTCCTTCTCCTGGTTCAAAGCTGTCCTCTGACCAATTTCAGCCAAATCAGTTCAGCTGTTCTTGAATTATAAATGTGTAACCAACACGACTTTCTTTTATATATAGGAATATTAATAACAAAATTTGCGAAAATTTTCAAAGAACAGATACACCTCAGAAGTGATTTTGACCTAAATTTAACAATTAATTGAAAATATTTTGAAAGAATATAATGTGTTTTGTTTTCAATACAGTAATTGTTCTTTATATAAATTTAATATTCGACTGCTTTATAATTATGTTCAATATATGTGTATTGAATGAAATTAGTGAAAACTTTTGTCATTGAAGTAAAAAAAGCTAAGCTTGGATTAGCCGGGACCGAACCCGAGCCGCCCGCGTGACAGTCGTGAATTCTACCACAGAATAACTAATGCTTACTACTTTGTGCTAAAAAAGTATGATTTCAACCAACTCATACAACCTTTCATAGTGACTGACGTTTCTTGTCAAGTTACACGGGAACGCTGCCGAACGGGACAAAAAATATCCTATGTCAGTCTCCTGGTTCTAAGCTACCTCCCCACCAATTTTCAGCCATATCGGTACAGCCGTTCTTCAGTTATAAGTGGAGTAACTAAAACGACTTTCTTTTATATATATATAGATAATCGGTAAAGTTTTTGAGAAAATATTACAGGGACGGCTGAGGGACTTCGTTGAGTCGAACAATATTATACCGTAATTTCAACACGGATTCAGAGCATTCCATTCCACTAACGATCCTCTCCTTAAATTACATACACATATAACTAGAGCTTGTAACTCAGGTGAATGCACTATCGTTGTATTTCTAGATATCCAAAAGACATTCGATCAATTTTGGCACGCCGGACTAGTTCGAAAACTCATGGATATACAATTACCACATTATTTTGTTGAACTAATTCATTCATACTTAACTGAACGCATCATCAGAGTTAAAGTAGGCAAAAGTTACTCTGAACCCTTCTCCCTCAGGCCGGCATTCCTCAAGGATCAATCATATCACCACTCCTATATATTATATACACACACGATACCCTCTACCGAGCAATATACATACACATATTTATCTTTTTGCAGACGACACGGCCCTATGGACCACAGGCAGAACATCAGCAGTGTGCAGCCGTGGACTGCAGAGGCAACTGGATGCGTTCAGTGCGTGGGCGAACAGATGGAAAATTACAGTGAACCCAAGTAAAACACAATCGATTCTTTTCCACCATTATAACCGTGTTAAATCTCGCAAATTCTTAAAAAATCACGTTCAACTGACGTTGTGGGGTGAAAACCTACAACTTCAGGATGAAATCATTTACTTGGGTGTCACTTTTTCGAAATTTACTTCATGGAAATCGGACACGAAGAGGTGTTTAAGAAGGTTCGCAATAGGGCAAACTTACTGTACGCACTCAGAGGCAGAATTCGGGGATGTAATCCCCAAACTGTGCTCCAACACTTATAAAACATTCATAAGGCCTGTTGCTGCGTACAAGTGGTTGTTATATGCGACACTTCAAAAACACTTAATGAAGAGAATGGAGAGCTGCGAAAGAGCAATCATTCGTAGCATCTTCAGACTTGGAAGATTCTATCCTTCGATACATGTCCATGAATTCGCGAGTATCGAACCAATTTTTAATTTTGTGAAAGAACTCCAAGCTCGCTACGTATTACTCACACTACGAGGGCCTAACCAGGATGCCAAGAATACACTGATAACACCTGTAATCAACTCCGTAAAAAACCTAGAATCAAAACCGCTTTTCCGCCAGCTCGAATACTCCGTTCCTTAGAGGATCCGACAGAAGAAGTCCTTGACCATCTAGAGGATATTCCCTTAATACTACGGTAACGCGAAGTTCAATAAAACCGTAATCGATACCCGTTAGAATAAAATGTTAGTTAGTTCGCGGAAACATCGTAGTGCGCGAAAAAGTCACTTGTGCGCGAGTTAAGTGCGCTAAATCGAAAAATTCAACAAACACATTCATATAATTGCATTATCATTTTGATATTAATATTAATAATAACAATAAAAAACAATGTAAATAATATGAAATAATTAAGAAACATTGTACATTACGTGGGTAAGGTTTTCTGTGGTTTCCTATACCATCAAATGTCAGATGAATTGAAAGTCGGACATTTGACCAAATGGCACGTAGTTAAATTAAAAACAACAAAATAACGGCAACAGCCGTTAATCCCTCGAATGTAAATATATAATAGTTTTTTTTCTCTCCTAATCTTTTGTAAAGATAAAAGGAAAAGTAAAGTGATACGGGTTGAAGAATGTTGCAAAACCTTATAACCTCCCGCCCTTTGCATATATATTTACCAAACAATGTATCCCAAACCAAAGTACGAAATAAACGTATTCGATCTGATTTGATTGATTTTGACACTTTCATCCATTCACGGACGAGCAGCTATCTAGGACGGACACGTGTTCAGGAGCCGACTAGTCAACGGAATACGAAACTTTAGGACACGAGCTTAGGCCACGCCCCCTTAGAGGAATCGAAGCAAATTCCGCAGTGACTTATTGATTTAAATGCGACCGAATTCTAAACAGCATAAACACGAGCATAGGCCCCCAAATTTCGAAATCTCGGAAATTTCGAAAAACAGTTCTTTCCAGAACCTTAGAAGATTTATTCGAACGAAACGAAGAAGACATTTCCGCGATGGTGGGGAATAAGAGAATAAGAAGCGGAACATCCGATTCGGATTCCGAAACAGACGAGGAGCTTCTCAACGAAAATATAGAGACGATTGAAGAAGAGGCCGAGAAATATAAAAACATGACGTTACAGCTACAGACGCAACTGACGAACATTATGGAACAACAAGCAGTGCTAAACCAACGCATTGCAGAACTTATTGAAGAAAGGGACAGAATGAGGAGCCAAATCGCGCAAAACAATCCTCTAGATCATCACCAGCAAGAATCCCAAGCAGGCGAAGAAGTCGAAATGGAGGAAGACACTCCCCAGAGAGAAGAAGCTGTACAAAATAGCAGTACAGCTACACTTGCAGAAGTTGACGCGGGAAAGACAAAAACTGCGGAAAAGGTAAGAAAAACGGAAACCAGCGTGACAACAGACAAGAAGGAAGAGAAAAACAGAATCCCTCCAATCATTATAAGAGGAAATGATGATTGGATGATTCTTTCAAAGCGACTGTACGCAAAGAAGATGGGCTATAGTAAAGCCTCAACACTGAAGGATGGAATAAAAGTTTTTTCGTCCAACAGCACCGACTACAGGAACCTGATAGCGTTCCTGAAAGAAAACAATAGGGGATATAACACATATTCTCTACAAGAAGGAATCCTTCAACACGGATGTGAAGGACATTGAAGATGACTTGAAAGAAGCAGGAATAGAAGCCATAGAGGTCATAAGGATGACCTCGAGAAGAACGAGACAACCACTTCCTCCATTCATCGTGAAAACGAAGAATAAGGAAGTCCTAAAACTCACGCGCCTCTGCTGTTTGAAAGTAATAGTAGAGCCAAAAAGGAGACCCACGGAGCCAGGACAATGTCATAGGTGTCAGAGGTACGGACACGCGCAGAGCAGGTGCACTTTTCCCTACAGATGCGTAAAGTGTGCAGGAAATCATCCTGTACATGAGTGTCAACTGGAGAAAAGTAAAGATGGCAGAAACGCTAAGTGCGCCAACTGTGGAGAAAATGGACATCCAGCTAATTACAAGGGATGCAAAAATGATATTGCATCCATTAGAAAGACTACAGATGAAGAGAAAGGGCCGAAACCGACCGTCAAAAGACCAAATACAGAAACACACGAAAGATACACATAGAAAACACGGAAAGAGACGACCAAGAAAGACGCCTCTGCAACGACATCAAAAAACACTACGGATAACACAGGCTTTGTTACCGTAGGAAAAGGCAGAAGAGCTAGAAGAGGAGCGAATAGAAAACTACAACAGCAAGTAACAGAAAACGCAAAGAAGAAATCAACAACAAACGAATTCAAAGAATTGATAAAACAGACTCTAGCTGAAGTATTACTAGGACTGTTGAAGGACATATTCGTTAATAAATAAATGCCAAATAATTCAACAAAGAACAATCGATCTGGAAGAGCTTACAGCAGAAGAAAAACCAGACATCATAGCTCTACAAGAAACAAAACTCTCTTATAAACAGAAGTTTTCGATCGTAGGCTATGAAACCAACAGATAAGAAAAGAAAGCTAAAGGAGGAGGAGTGGCCATACTAATGAAGACCCCAATCAGACACCATCTCGTAAGAAATGAAGAAACCGAAATCGATGGAATCACTGTGGAAGTGACAACACGAAGGGAGAAGATTCACATAACATCTGTGTACAAACCCCCACAGTATATTCTACTGGAAGAAGCCATAAAGGATCTTCTCAGAGAGAATTGAAAGAAAATACTTATAGGAGATCTCAACTGTAAATCGCAACTTTGGAACAGTAGAATACAAAATGCAAACGGAAGAAGAATCCAAGAGTATGTAGCATAGAATGGAGGAAACATAATTGGACCGGAAATACCAACATACTTACCAGTATGTAATGGTACACCGGATGTTCTGGATATCGCCATCCTCAAGAATGTAACCTCAGAACATGAGTTAGTTACATTAGAAAGAGGAACGTCAGATCATAATCCAATTATGCTAACTCTAAGAAGAAGAAAAGAACAACAAGATAAGGAAATACGGATATTCACAAGTTGGAAGAAATTTCACTCTCTACTTGAGTAGAAGATGATTAACACCGCAATAATAACAGACGAACAAGAACTGGAAATGCGGTCGCAGATTTTCAAGACAAAATACTTGACGCCTTCGAAGAAGCAAGTAGAAAGAAAGAACACAAAGTAAACAGATATCCATATGGGGAAATTCCTTATGAAATCAAACAAATCATAAGGGCAAACAAGAGACTGAGGAGACTGCACCGAAGACACCAGACGCAACAGGACAAAGAAGATTTGAGGACACACAGCCAAATGCTTAAAAACATCCTGAGAGAATATCGAGAAAACCGATGGTACCAAAAGATAGAATCACTGGACACTAGAGATCACACAGCTTGGACCATGCAGAAGAAACTGAGGAGAGTTAGAGAACATATTCCACCACTCCTTCACTATTTTCACTATTCATAGTGAAAATTGAATAGTTTGCTCGGCGGAAGACAAGGCTGAAGCTCCAGCAGACTCGATACAGCATGAATGTCGACTCAACGAAAATGAAGACAAGGAACACACTCACAGAAGGAGAGTAACAGGGGCCGTCCGAGAACTAATAGAAGAAGAAACAGACAACGAAACATCAACGATGTTTCATTGATCATTGATGTTCAAACGATCAAATCCGACAACAGGAGAAGAGGTTCTGAATATCATCAAGAATCTTAAAAGAAGAAAAGCGCCAGGGTCAGATAACATTACACACACTATGCTGAAAAACCTACCCCAAATAGGCAGAGAGACACTTTCATCTATAATAAATGGAATCTTAGCCACAAGCCATTTTCCAAAAATATGAAAACATTCAGATGTGTTTGTTTTTGGAAAACCGAAGGACAAAAAATTCCCTCAAAACTATCGACCAATCTGTCTACTCCCTGTTATAAGCAAAGTAGCTGAAAGGGCTATAGCTAAAAGGCTATCGGAAGAAACGGAAATATTGAATATTATTCCAAAGGAGCAATTTAGGTTTAGGAGAAAGCATTCTGCAGAACAACAGGTACTCAGACTAGTTGAAATCATCACATCAGGATTCCAAAATAAAGCCATAACCGGAGCAGTGTTCCTGGACGTAACAAGGGCATTCGACAGAGTATGGCAGAATGGACTGATATATAAAATGCTCGAATCCGGATATACAAGAAAATTGTGCAAACTCATACATAGCTATGTGAATGACAGGACCTTCAGCGTGAAGATAGGCATTATCAGATCAGAAAAGAGAAGATCAGAGGCAGGAGTAGTACAAGGATCTGTATTAGGACCAACACTCTACTCGATATGCACACATGACATCCCGAAAACCAACCACACAAGACTGGCACTATATGCCGATGACACGGCAGTAACTTGTACACACAGGAATGTTGGATTTCTGACTAGAAAACTTCAAGGAGAGACTGATCAGATTGAAGAATGGTGTAGAAAGTGGAAAATTGCAATAAACGGACAAAAAAGCCAGACTATTCTTTTTCAACGCAGAAGACAGAAACCAACCGAAAACATCAGGATTGAAGACAATGAAATCGAGTGGAGTAAAGAACTCACTTATCTTGGCATCACCATTGATAAATGCCTAAGATGGAGGAAACACATAGAAAATGCAGTTAAGAAGACGAAAGATGCAATGGCACAATTATATCTGTTGCTGAATAAAAAGAGCAAGATGACAACTAGAGTGAAAATGACCCTGATAAGAGCTATAGCCAGACCGCAATTAACCTATGGATCAGTAGCATGGGGAATTGCGGCAAAAACACATTTGGACAAAATAGCGAGCGCTGAAAATAGGTTTATAAGGACGGCTATAGGAGCACCATGGTTTGTTAGTAATGAACAAATATACAGAGATCTAGAATGGGACCACATACTAGAATTCATGAAGAAGAAAGCGGAGAAATTATTCGAAGCTCTAGAAGATCATGAAAACAGAGAACTAAGAGAACTTACTAGTTACAACATGGAAGAGGAAACAAACGAGCATGGAAGAAAACATAGAAGACCAAAAACCCAATGCAGAATGTAGCTGCACAACAACCACACGCGGGAGCAGAGAAAATATACAGAACTACAATCGTTGTGGCCTTTTCAGGCCACGTTCCTGCATACACGCAAATCCTCAAACTAATCCCAGGAGGGAGAAGTGGGATTTGCAAATACAATTTTGTAAACTCAATAAGCGAACTAACGCGACATCATCAAGGCGCGGCGAACGCAAGAGACGAATCCTTGTGTCGTAAAACACACAAGTGAAGGAACAACAACAAGTGCTGCTAAGAGCACAAGAAAGGAAAAATGCATGAGACTGGAGGTTTAGTAGGCATCAAGCCCGGAAACCGTAGGAACAGAGGAGGTTTTAGTGGGTAGGCGATTGTGAAAACAGTTGAATCCCACACAGGCCGGATTAGTAACCAGTATCGCCTTTTGAAGGTTTCCTCCTTGATAATCAAAAAAAAACTTGCATCCTTACACTAGTAGAACAATTTGGATTCCAAAAAGAAAAGAGCACAACACTTCAACTAACAAGAATCATAGATAAAATTATACACAACTTTAACACAAACAGAGTCACATCAATGCTTACACTGGACATCGAGAAAGCCTTCGATACTGTGTGGCACAAAGGACTAATCTATAAATTGATAGAAGCCAATTTTCCACTATTTCTGACAAAATTAATAGCAAGTTTAATTAAAAAAAGAACATTTTAAGTGAGAGTCAATAACAAACTATCGGCTGAAAAGAATATTGAGGCAGGTGTACCCCAGGGAGCAATTTTATCACCGACCTTATTTACATATTACATTAACGACATTCCTGAAGACGACAACACAGACATAGCACTTTTCGCAGACGACACAGCTATTTAATCAAACAGCTTGAAAACGGACCAAAACATAAAAAACATACAAATACATATTACCACACTAGAAAAATATTACACTAAATGGAAAATAAAAATAAATGCAGATAAAACCAACATCACACACTTTTCCACAAAACGTAAAGAAAAGCCGAAATTAAAAATAAAATACAATGACACCGAAATACAAGTCACAGAACATACAAAATATCTCGGAGTAATCCTAGATAAAACACTTAACTTTACAAAACACATCAACACGCAATTCAATAAAGCTACAGCAATAACTACCAAACTTTACCCAATATTGAATAGAACAAGTACACTACCTACAGAACTCAAACTAAGAATTTACAAATGCGCTATCAGACCGATACTACTGTACGCTTGTCCTGTTTGGAACAGAACGTACAAATACAACATCAGAAAACTACAGACTTTTCAAAATAAAACACTTAGACTAATACTTCGACAAACCAGACACACACCAACGCACAAACTACACGAAATGGCAGACATAACAACAATGACCGAAGAAATCAGACAACAAACACAAAACTTCTACAACGAACAAAGCCCTAAAACACCCTTTACCAAACACATAACACAAAATCAGGCACAAACACTTCCATATAAAATTAAACACAAACTAATCCACCACGCAATACTATGACAGAAAATCTAACACGCGCACACAAAACAGCTGGCACTCACCGTGTAATTTATTTACCTGGCGAAGGGTTTGCACAGCTAGAATGGAAAATTAAGATTCGAAACTAAAATAGAGTTAGCAGAAATAGAGTAAAAATTTCGGTGAAAACATAAGAGTGGCGCTGAGAAAACTCATGATGTAAAAATTTTCTTTACAGTTACATGTATATATATATATATATATATATATATATATATATATATATATATATATATATATATATATATATATATATATATATACTTGTTTCTATTCGTAAATGAAAATTTGTATAAATTGTTTCAATAAGAATAAAACCGTGTAATTTATTTACCTGACATTCATCCTTATTCGAGAGATTTAGATTAGAGCGACGAGAGAGTACACATCGAATAGTGAGAAATTAACACGCGTTCGCAGAAGCAAGGCAAGTGGGCGGAGCTTGTGCGAATATCAAAGACAATATAAAGTAATTGACATCCAAATAGTGAATACGTATCTGGCGATATAAAAACCGTCAAAAATACTACAAAAATTATGACAGAAACCAAAAAAAAGAGAAAAAATCGATCAAGATCTCCGATCGAAAGACTGAAAAACAGAAATGAATCACCAATCACAACCAGCAGCAGCGAAGAAGAAAGCGATACAACCATAACAAAAACCACAAAACAACATCAAACAATAATAGCAGCACAAATACCAACATTCAACAACTATGAAATTTTACAAAATCTACCATCAACAACAACACAAAACATAGAGAAAAAACAAGAACCAACACCAGTACAGAAAGAAGATGAAAGGAAAAAACTACCTCCAATAATCACAACGCAACAAATATTCGAATACCAAAGCTTCCACCAAAGAGAGAGAAAATTAACGAATAACAACTTCTATGTTAAATATGGCACCAAAGGAGAAATAAAAGTATTCCCCACAACATTAACAGCGAGCATAAACCTCAAAACAGATCTCAGAGAAAATAATATTGAATTCTATACATATACTCTCCGAGAGGAAAAATCAAATAACATGGTGATAAAAGCAGCACCCAATATGGAGGAAAGTTCAATCCTAATATGCTTAAAAAAAGAAAACAATAACATCCAAGAAGTACTCAAACTAAAAGGAAAAATAACCTGAATCCACTTTCAACCTCATACTCAGTAAAATACAACAAAGAAGAAGACACAAAAAAATTGACCAACATTAAATATATCGACAATATTAAGGTGAACTGGGAGCCTTTCGTCAAAAAACATAAAGTGACACAATGCTACCGGTGCCGAAGATTCGGCCACGGAAGCACAAACTGTAACCTGCCAGAAAGATGCGTTAAATGTGTGGAACAACATCTAACACGAGAATGTCAAAGCAAAAGGGGAGAGCATCCTGTCAAATGCACCAACTGCAACGGCGACCACCCGGCCAACTACAGTGGATGCAGCTACTACTAGATTACATTAGAAAAATCGACCAGAAGAAGCCAGAAGAACAGAAGCCTCACCCACCTAGAGCAGAGCAGACGCCACGGCCATTCGTAGTGCCTCACCAATCGGTAAGGCAAATCTCTGGTAATATGAATTACGCGGGAGCTGTCACAAACACAATCACACATAATACACAAAAAACACTCAACAATACAACAGACCACTAGAATACACAAGACAAACGACAAATACAAACGACATACAAGACTTTAAAATTTCAATGAACGAACTCAAAACATTAAATTAATCAGGTAATTTAAAACAGTTAATACAAATAGTAAAGGAATTAAATGGAAAAATGAGTACAGCAAGAACTACTCTCGACAAAATTATAATATTACAAGAAATGACAATGAAATATAATGAATAAGACAAACTCAACGAACGCAATTAAAATACTATCCTAGAACTCAAACGGACTAAGACAAAAAACCAACGAACTAGAACAACTGACGAAAGAATTGAACCTTGACATAATATGCATACAACAGACAAAACTCAACAAAACACCACCACCGAAACTAAAAAACTACACAGCAACGAACCAACTAAAAGGGCGAGCGTACGGTCTTATCATATATTATAAAAAAGATTCACATATAATACACACAACCAACAACATAGAAAACATAGAATCACAATCCATACAACTACACGGCATACATATAATTAACACATACATAACACACAACAAACAACTGGACTCGAATTCTTTAGATACAACACTCAAAAAACACGCAAAAACAATCATACTAGGCGACATGAACGCAAAACACAAAAATTGGAACTGCGCAGACCATAACAGCATTGGCAGAAAACTACAAAAATTCATAAATGTTCATCCAAATTACACATTACACTATCCACAAAACAATTTTACACACTTTCCATATAACGGACTACACAAACCATCAACCATAGACCTAGCAATAACCAACAAATAACACATTTCCAAAATAGAAACAATTGACGCACTAGACTCAGACCATCTACCTATATACATTGAAATCGCAAACACACCCCAAATAACAACACACACACAACAAAAATTCGAATATAAAACAAACTGGAAAAACTTTCAAAAAACAATTTCAAGCACTATTTTTAATCACCAACGCAAACTACAAACACCAAATGAAATAGACAACGAAATACTACAAATCACAAAACAAATAAAAACAGCATATAACAAACACACCACACAAACACAAATCTGCTACGACTTAGTACTTCCAGACAACGTAAAATCAATCATTAAAACGAAAAACAACATGAGACGATTACTGCACAGAAGATATGACCAAAAACTCAAACTTGAAATAAAACAACTGACAAACGAAATCAACCAAACTATCAACTCAATTAAATCTAGACAGTGGGAGGAAGCACTAAGACAAGCAGAAAAACAAACGAACAAAATGTGGGAAATTACCAGAAGACTCGAAAACAGCACGGAAAACAATAACATACCACCAATACATGGCATAAACGGACTACAGACAACAAATGACGGAAAGGCGGAAGCTATAGCGGAAACCTTCGAAAAAACGCACAGACTAAAGAACACGAATCAGACTATCGCACGGAAAAACACGAAAAAGAACGAACAAAACAAGAACTCAAACGTATTATAGAACTAGACCCAACAGAACTAACAGACACATACGAAGTACAGAGAATCATTAAACGACTACCGAACAAAAAAGCCCCTGGAGAAGACAAAATTACCACGAAACATTAAAACATCTGCCAATTAAAGCAATAGTCAAGTTAAAATCAATTTATAATGCATGTTTACAACTTCAATATTCTCCGGAAAAATGGAAAAATGGTATAATTCTTCCATTCAAGAAGCCTAAAAAAATCCGATACATCTACAAAACTATAGGCCGATAAGTTTACTGCCCATATTATCGAAGGCTTTCGAGAAAATCATACTAAACAGAATGAATAAACACAAGAAAAACACAATCACTAAAACACTAGCATAACAATTCGGATTCCAAAAAGAAAAAGCACAACACTACGACTAACCAGAATAATAGACAAAATAATACACAATTTTAACACAAACAGAATCACATCAATGCTTACACTAGACATCGAGAAAGCCTTCGATACTGTGTGGCACAGAGGACTAATTTATAAATTGATAGAAGCCAAATTTCCACCATTTCTAACAAAATTAATAGCAAATTTTATCAAAAACAGAACGTTCCAAGTAAGAGTTAATAAAGAGCTATCGACTAAAAGAACCATTAAGGCAGGAGTTCCCCAGGGAGCAATCTTATCACCGACCCTATTTACATACTACATAAACGATATACCTAAAGATGACAACACAGACATAGCGCTTTTCGCAGACGACACGGCAATACTATCAAACAGCTGGAAAACGGACCAAAACATAAAAAACATACAAAAACACATTACTACACTAGAAAAATATTATACAAAATGAAAATAAAAATAAATGCAGACAAAACCAACATCACACACTTTTCCACAAAACGTTCAGAAAAACCGAAACTAAAAATAAAATACGATAACACCGAAATACAAGCCACAGAACAGACCAAATATCTAGGAGTAATCCTAGATAAAACACTTTACTTTTCAAAACACATCAACACGCAATACAATAAAGCCACAGGAATAACCAACAAACTTTACCCAATATTAAACAAAACAAGTACACTTCCAATTTATCTCAAAGTACGAATATACAAATGGGCCATCAGGCCGATACTACTGTACGCTTGCCCTGTTTGGAATACAACGTACAAATATAACACAAGAAAACTACAGACCTTTCAAAATAAAACACTAAGACTGGTACTACGACAAGCAAGACACACACCAACGCACATACTACACAAAATGGCAGACATAACAACAATGACAGAAGAAATCAGACAGCAAACACGAAACTTCTACAACGAACAAAGCCCCAAAACACACTTCACCAAACACTTCCTCACAAAATTAAACACAAACTGATCAACAACGCAATACTATGACAAAACAACAAACACACTCACACAAAACAGTTGGCACTCACCGTGTAATTTATTTACCAAGTCGAGGGTTTACACAGCTTAAACGCAAAATTATCAACTCAAAATAAAATAGTGAAATCAGAAACGAAATTAAAATTTTAGTGATAACACAAGAGTGGCGCTGAGAAAAAATATAAGCTGTATTAATTTTCTTTACTATTACTTGTATTACAAATACTTGTATTTCTATTTGTAAATAAAAATTGTAGAAATGGTTTTAGAAAAAAAATAAAAAAGAAAGAAGACCGTGTAATTTATTCACCAAGACTTTCATCCTTCAATCGACGTCGAGCAGCCATTGGTGACGAACACGTGCATACGAATATTCTTACCGAGGCACCCACTGGTTGAACTGAAGTTGGCAAATTACAGTGCAGCTTAGAGCTCACCTGCGAAAACGGAAATTCCGAAAATTGTTCTTTTTAGAACTAAAAAACACTATAAGTTATTCCGATATTTTCCAAACAATATGACATCGAATATTTCGAAATGACATCAGGAGAAGAAGAGAGGAAATATACAGCATGTATATTAGATGGATTCATCCATTTAATGAACCTAGGAGTAAATATTGACAAATTTCTACAAGAACTTTCCACAGAGTTATCGAAAAAGAAAGCTGAGATGATGAAAGAAAATCACATAATGAAGAATAAAACTAACAAGAGACAACTAGATACGGAAAACAGCGAAGAAACAAAACAGGACACATACGAACTCCCGAAGAAGACAGTAAGAAATGAAAAATCGATTGAAAAACTTGCAGAAACGAAGACACAAAATAGATATGAAATCCTGGAGGAAGAAGATATGATGGAATACAACGAAATAGAACAGAACAACACGAAACAATCGAAGGAGTACCAACGACACGACATCGCAATGCCAAAACAGGACAAAATACCACCGGTAGTTGAGGGACAGATCGCAGTGGACCATAGTCAACAAAATTATGAAGCATCGAGATATCCAATTTACGAAGGCAAGAAATACAAGCGAAGGTATCAACATAACTTCCGCATCAGCTGAAGATTATAGAGCTCTCACGAAGATGTTGGAAAAAGAGAAAAAGGAATACCACACCTATCAACTAGAGGAAGACAAAAACCTCAAAGTTGTAATAAGAGGTATCCCTATTGAAATAGCAGAAGAAGAAATAACGGAAGACTTAATTCAGAAAGGTTATCAATTAATAAGTGTAACAAGAATGAAGAGAGGACCACAAAGAACACCAATGCCTCTGATTCTAGTACAAATAGACAGAAAAGAGAATCGTATCTACAACGAAACAACAATTGTAGATATGATGATCAAAGTAGAAAGCCTGAGGAAAAAAGCATCTTCAGGACAATGCTATATATGTCAAAAATACGGACATGCTCAAGGAAGATGCACGGCACAAGAAAAATGTGTAACATGTGGCGAAATACACTGGTCTTACCAGTGTTATAAACTAAAAGACCAACCAGCAAAATGTGCGAATTGCGGGGGTACTCATCCTGCTAATTACAGGATGCACGTACTTCCCTAAGCTCCACAGACATGAAGAAACTAAGACAAGATATGAAACACAAAGAGACAGCAGAACATATGTACAAGTTGCAGCAAAGAACTCAAAACAAGAAAAAGAGAAGAATCCAGAAATAGAAGAAATACTGAAAACATTATTTGAACTCACAAAGGCAATGAATAATCTCATGTCAAAAATAAAAGAAAATACCAACAGGGAATAAAATCGATGAGAAGACCAAAAACATTCTAAATATTATATTGGAACGCATCAGGGCTTCTAGAAAGGAAACAAGAACTACAAGAGATATTAGAAAGATACGATATCGATGTAGCACTTATAAATGAAACACACCTTAAACCATGCAAAAGACTGAAAATATGCAACTACACAATATATAGAAAGGATCGTCTGAACAGTGCACTAGGAGGCACAGCGATCATTATAAAAAACACAATACAACATCATGAAGCAGCAATAGAAGACAATGAAAATATAGAACATACAGAAATATATATAGAAATGAAGAACAGAAGAACAAAATTAATGGCAGTTTATAAACCACCCAATAAACCGATAAGAGAAGAAGATATCAATATATTACTGGAGAAAAATATACCAACCATTGTAGCTGGAGACCTGAATTGCAAACACACAACCTGGAACAGTCGACTGAACAACACAAACGGAAACAGACTCAGAGATATCATTGACACTGATCAAAATACAATCATAGATGCGCCGACAGCACCTACCATTTACCCGAACAGTGGTCATAGGCCAGATGTGATTGATGTTTGTCTATTCAAAGATATAACTGAAAACTACGAACTTACAACTCTACAAGAAGCAAGCCCAGACCACAACCCAGTACTTATTGAATATGGGGCTAAATCTGAGGAACAAGATACATATACGACAAAAAGAACAAACTGGACAAGATATAGAACGATTCTCATCAACAACACAACCACAATTAACCCAATCAATGATACAGACACACTAGAAACAGAAGCAGAAAAATTGTTAGACAATATAAAGAAAGTGCTAAATGAATCAACGACGTTCACCATAACATCCGAAAAAACACACTACCAACAGAAATAAGAGAACTAATCAGGGAAAAACACAGAGCAAGGAAAAGGGCACAACAAACATTACACCCAGAAGACAAGAGAACAGCAAACCGTCTGAATATAGAAGTGAAGGAAGCCTTATGGAATTTCAACCAAGAAAAATGGCAAAGAAAAATTGAAAGCTTGAACACTGAGAACGGGGACATATGGAAATTAACAAGAGCACTGAAAAATGACAAAATTAAAATCCCACCGCTACAAGGAATTTATGGAATGAGATACACGGAAGAAGAAAAAGTTGAAGAAATGGCACTTCAACTTCAGAGACAATGTAGAGCCAACTATGAAAGAGCTGATATCCAATTCATAGAAGAAGTAAACAGAGAAGTAAACCGGTTCGTGAACACGAATTCAGAAGAGATAATAAGGCCGACTGATGAAGAAGAAATTACGAGCGTTATCAAAAGACTAGGAAAAAGGAAAGCCCCAGGCCCAGATGGAATTACCAGTTGGGCAATGAGAGAACCTCCACCCAATGCTATAAAACAACTGAGCAACAACATCAACGGTATATTGAGACTCCAATACTTCCCGTCAAAATGGAAAGAATCCGATGTAATTCCAATACCAAAACCTGGAAAAGAAAAGAACTTTCCACAGAACTACAGCTATATTTTCCTCATCCCAGCATTAGGAAAAATAACGGAACAGATAATAAAAATCAGACTGAATGAAGAGATTACAGAAAAAGAAATAATTCCCAATGAACAATTTGGATTCAAATCAGGACACTCTACAGAACTACAAGTATTAAGAATAGTCGAAAAAGCAGAAGTAGCTTTAGACAGAAAGCATTCAATGGGAATATTCACGGCAGATATCAAAAAAACGATCGATAGTACATGGCAAAATGGTATTATATATAAAATGAAACATGCAGGCATCAACACAGCTCTCATTAAATTGATCAAATCGACAATAAATAAAAGGAAAATAAGAATCGAGATAAACAACACAAGATCCGACCTGAAAACAATAAGAGCAGGAGTGCCACAAGGCTCACCGATATCGCCAATTTTATATAATATCTATACTCATGATATCCCAGAGATGCCAAGAAATGTACACCTGGCCATTGACGCAGACGATACAGCCTTATACACAACATCAAGGAACATAAACATCATAGAAACACGACTTCAAGGGGCAATAAATACTCTGAACCAATGGATGAACAAATGGAGAATAAAAATCATCGCCGGAAAAAGTGAAGCAATAATAATAACTCGGAGAAGAAATATCAACTTAGGCACCCTTGAAGTCAATAATACTGAAATAGAATGGAAAAACGAAATTAAATACTTAGGAATTGCGATAGACAAACAACTTACATGGACAAAACATATAGATTACATAGTGAAAAAAGTGAATATAGCCCACAACAGATTGTACCCACTCATAAGCAGAAACAGTAGGATGTCACGGAAGAACAAGATCCTTATCTATAATACAACAATAAGATCAATAATGCTATACGGATCTTCTGTGTGGGGCAACACATGTAATACGAATATCAAAAGACTACAAACAAGACAAAATAAAATCATGAGACAAATACTAGATGCTCCTTGGTTTGTGAGAAACAAACAAATTCACAGAGATATCAAACAACAAACAATACAGGAAATGATAATAGAGAAAGCGAAGAAACTATATGAGAAAGCAGTAACTCACGAAAACCCGCTAATAAGAAGAGCAACAGATTATGACATAGGCGACAGGCAAAAAGAGACCAAAACTGATCACAAGAAGACAGCCAATGAGCATTTAAAAATCTAATCAGCGAATTAAACAAAGACAAAATACAGTTCTTCACCTACTCATTACGAGAAGAGAAAACCAATAAGATAGTCTTAAAAGCAGCCCCTAACATAAACGAAGAAACGCTATTAAAAGCTTCAAGAGGAGAGAACCCGAGTATTACTGAAGTAACCCGACTTCTCGGTAAAAGTGAATTCTCTCATTCTTATCTGGTAAAATATGGGAAAGCTACAACAAAGCAAGAAATAAGAAACATCAAACACGTAGATAATATAAGCGTTAACTGGCAACCCTTCTCTCGTAATAGTCTAAGATCCGACTGCAGAATTAGTGCACTCATCGAATGTTTACTAAAAAACAAATTTTTAGGCATATTTATGATTAGGAAAATATATATCTACCAAGTTCATATCAAAATGTGGCCGCTAATATTTTTAATTAAATTATTGCAAATCGATTTTTTGGAAAAAATTTCATTCGCTTGTTTTTTAAATAAAATATCGTCCACTTTACGGCAATATACATAAAGACTGTGAAAAATCACGGTTGCCATTGCGCACGTGGCCGCACCTCTTCGCAGACAGGTGTAAACAGGTATAATTTTGATACGTTTTTACGTTCATAACGTAAATTTATTATTTATACATCAAATTAAAGCTAATTTTTTTCTGCTTATGACGATATACGGTTGCTCAATTAAATCTGGCCGCAAATAAGGGTTGCTGCCTGTTGAAGATGGTAAGTATTTAAGATAGAGTGAAAGAGAGCTAGCGCGTTACGTCATTAGTCAGACGAGGATAGTGATTGCCAGCTGACACTTTAAAGCCATTGCGCACGCATCGAATGCTAGTGTTCTCAACTGAACAGCTGTGAATTTTCATTCTAACATAAAAACCATGCTGTTTTGCAGTTCGTAATACGAAACTTCATATCTATTGTTGTTTAAATTGTGCATCTAAAAATTATCAAATTAATTAACATAAAATGAAATTGATAAAGATTGAAGACAAAAATTCAATGTACTTGACTTTAATGATACATCATTCGAAAAGTGTTCACTAATGTTATTGTTTCGTCGTAAGAAAAACTATAAATATCATGACACTTTATTGACAGTTGAATCTACTAATGATTTTGAATATCATACAGAGTGTCTAAAACAAATTACAGTTCTGAAGCAAAAAGATAAAGAAGAATTCGAAGATTTTTGCAAAACACAAGCTGTAGGTGAAATTTCAATTAAACTTAAGAATAATATAGATTATAGTTACGATGTAAATAATACAGTCCAACTTTGAGGTTTTTTGATTAAAAATTGTTTTTTTTAATTCTTTATTTTCATAGAAAAACTTGGTAACATAGTACTCTCTACGAATTCCTAAGATATACATTTCTCAGACAGGTAGAATTTATCAGGTAGTCGGACCTTTTTGAACCTTCTTTCAAACAAACTATAAAATCATTCAACAATATAATGTGGAGAAATAAGTACTATTGCCGACTTTCTTTGTTAACAGTGCGTTATTTCTTTTCAAAAGACATATATGATTGTCAATAATAGCAAAATAAAAAAAAACATATTTATATTCTTTTAGATCGACTTGATATTTTCATGTAATTATATCAAACACAATGAAAACATTGTTATTGAATGACAATGGAATATGTAACTGTAACACCGTATTTCTTATAATTTACAGATCCCGAGCCTCCCTTCAGGTCTTCATGAACAAAGTATTCCTGCTGTAAACTGTTATCTAGTAATTATATACAGCAGTAATTATATTAATCAGTTTTCGAAAAAAACATTTCAAGAACCAAACTTTTAATACAAACTGTCTTTCAACGCATACATTCACTTTGCAGGAAGAATCAAGCGCTACATTAAACGATCAACCGACTACACTTTCAGTAGACGAACAGCCTAGTACGAGTACCTTAAACGAGCAGCCTAGTACATCTGCGCAGGAGGATGATCATTCTCAGTCTATTGAAAATTTGTCATCTGCTGGTACAATATCCCAGCAAGCTATTTCACCAACAATTAAAAATAAAAAGTCAACCTGCCTTTTTTGCGATCGTGTTGAGAAAAAGTTGGTAAGAGACGAATTTATGTAACATTCCCGCAATCAGAAGCAACGGTTGAAACAATAAAATCATTGGCCAGGAAATCGAATGACTTAAAACTATAAGCGAAACTAGAAAGCCCTCAATTTGTTGCTTATCATTCTACTTGTTTGTCATCGTATCAGATTTCACTGAAACGGCAATATGAGGAACATCCAGAGCCAAGATATTGGCACAAAAATCGCCAATTCCACCAGTTGGCTTTCAATACAATTTCGGAAATAATAAAGGCGGAAATTATAGAGAAAAATCGCGTTATGTACCTCACTGATTTGTTATTTCAGTATAAATCATTGCTGTTAGAATTTGCTGAAGGTCAAGTTCGAGCTGAAGATTTACAGGAATATCAGATTTTATATATCTATAAGCACTCTTGAGATTTTAGTGGAAGGAGCTGATGTGAAACTTACTACTGGCCGAATGGGGAGATTTTGCTTATGTAATTTGATAAGTGAATATAGTTGCGGACATTGCGGGTTGGTAAGAGTAAGTCTATGTTTAGTGTAAATCGTATTGTAATTTCAAACCAAAATTTTCCATCAAAAATTCCTATGAATTAGTCAATAAAATTGAAAAGCTAACACTGCCTAGTAACTGTAAACTTATCTCCTTCGATGTAGTTAACCTATTTCCCTCTATCCCACCTTCCGATACAATTGAAATAATGAGAGATTTGCTTATTAAAAATAACGTAAATATAATAGTTCAATCTGAAATAATCATGTTATTGGAAATTTGTTTGAGCCAAAATTACTTTATGTTCAATGATAAGATTTTTAGTAGTAAGAATGGTCTAATTATGGGAAATCCGTTAAGTCCTCTTTTAGCCGAGATATTTATGGATAAGTTGGAAAATAGTATTCAAAACAACCCGAATTTCAAACACTTTGTATTCTGGTATAGATATGTAGATGATATAATCACTTGTTTTACTGGCACAGATCGTTTATTAAAAAATTTTGAGAATTTCATTAATGCGGTTCATCCTAATATAAAATTTACAACCGAAATAGAATCTGATAACTCCATTAATTTTTTAGACTTAACAATAACAAGATTAAATAATAAATTTGATTTTTCCATATTTCACAAGCCTTGCCATACGGATACGATAATCCATAACTCCTCATGCCACCCATATCCACATAAAATGGCAGCGTTTCAAAGTATGATACACAGATTAACCAATATACCTTTATCGGCAGAAAATTTCAATAAAGAGTTGAATATCATTAAACAGATTGCGGTTGATAATAATTATGAAAGCGAAGTCGTGTCAAAAATTCTGGACCAAAAACTCTATCGGAAAGCTCTACGATTAGTATTTCCTTATCAGCCGGATAGAAATCGTAAATATAACAGTTTGATAATAATGATAATAATAATAATAATATTTATTTTAGCATTAGCTATTACAAAATCATACATACATTCAGATTCAAACTATATTATTTACAATTTTATGTTTAAAACGAACTTAGCTAATTTACGCTTGAATACCTTAAGGTCTATAATTGTTTTTATGGAGCTAGGCAATTTATTAAATGCGTTAAATCCTTCATAAAATATACTATTCCTATGTTTAGAATGCTTAGAAACCTGCATGTAGAAATTGTCAGCATTTCTTGTATTATGACTGTGCACATCACTGACACACGTTACATTTTTTATTACTTTATATGGGAACAATTTGTTTTTAAATTTAAATATAAATATATATATATGTAGCAAAAAGTATTCTTTGTTTGACTGACATCAATTCTAAACAATTTAGCATGCTTTGGATTGGGGTATATCTATTACATTTCAAAATTGTTCGCATAGCTTTATTTTGTAACTTTTGTAACTGTTGAGTTTTTTCTTTACTCAATCCCAATAACAGAGTGGAACAATATTCAAAGTGTGGCATAATTATGGACTTGAAGAGCAATAACTTCATATATGTGGTCATATTTTTCCCAATTCTTTTGAGAAAATTGATTTTCTTGGAGATTTTAGACGATATCAAGTCGACATGATCATTAGGGTGGAGCACGAATGTATGGTGAAATTTTTTTGATATTTTTGATTTCTAAATGGGAGGGATTTATGCCTTATGTAAAAACATGAACATATGCCAATTTTAGGAATTATTGAAAATTTCTTTTTACCTCCGAATCGCCTCTCAAATTTCGAAATTCTTGAAAAAACTGACTTCTTTGTTCAAAACTATATTTAGTGGAAATTACGGAAAAATGGATGTGAAATAATACACAAAGCAATAATCAGACAAGTAAGTATGAAATAAATGCAAAAAGAAGTAAATGTAACATATAAAATAAATGCTAGGAACACCTTTTAATTTGGTTTAAAATGACATTTTGTATCAAATTTTGGCATTTGGGCTCTTGACTCTAATTTTGCCTTCATGGCACCTAGTCACGATTTTTTCGTACACTGAGACATAGCAGCTTCTGTTGTGATCACGGCTCGATCTCGAGGCTGGGTATGACACGGAAGACGCAAAAATGATAGCTGGCTCTCGCCACCAGACTGAACAATACAGGAAATTTCTTCTGTCGACAAGTTTTGAAAATTTGAGGTTCAGTTATCTCGTTTTGCCAATTTATCATCTCGATATAATTCGATGCATCAAAATGAATTTTTGGTACAGCAAAAAGCCTTGGAGCTTGTACCGCACTACTACGAGCCTTCAAAATACGCCGGGCAGCCAATTCACGTATATGTTTCCTTTCGTCGGTTATCATAGCCAATAATACATTCTCAGCATGCGCGAAATATGCGTTCCTTTGAATTACAGTGTCAACGATACCTTTCAAATCATCTGGTAAGTATCTTGAAGAATATATTACATTGAATAAATGGCGGGAACCATCTTTACAAGAAGGTTTACTCTTAATTGCGAACCAGGAAGGCGTATATACTTCAACAATAAATGTAGTTAAATTAACCAAGGCAGATGTTGGGTTTTCGGTAGCGACGTAAAGGCGCAAAAGTCTATTTGCACGCGTAAGACAATTTTCCTGGAGACTTGTGTCTTAAATCGTCAGAAAAAATGCCTGTAATAATTGCTGAAACAATTCTATGCAAGTACTTCTGGTCTGTACTTAGATCGTTGGGCATTTCAACTAGCATATCTCCTTCAATTATTTTATATTTTATCACCGGGAGTTCTTCACAATTTTCTAATGCTTTGCCTAACGGACCATTGTAAGACTTGGGTCAATGGACGACACTTTTTCTTTTTCTTTAGAGAAAAAACGGATTCAATTTTCTCAGCGCAGGCATCGTTTTTCGGTGGCTCATCCGTTTCGGAAGAAAGAGAAGAGGTGCTGATATCTAAATTAACAGAGGACGTACTTGCAATCGCCGGGCTAACAGAGCGATATTGTTGTTTTAGCTTCCTTTCCTGATTCATTAGATTTTTTTACTTACAGTAACATCAACTCTGCCAATTATCATTTTACGAGCCGTTCTTTGGTCAATTAAAAAAGCTTGTTCACGTTTAGGGACCTTATTTTCTCTTGGACACGTGCAAAAGTTAAAATCTTTGCATTTACAAGCTGATATATCAAAAAGTAACTTTTTATTTTTCATAAAATTTTCTAAAGTTTGCTGGGAATTCTTTTCCATCGACTTGAGAAGATTTTTCCGCTTCTCGTGGTAAGTTTTTAACTTTTGTAAAATTCTGGTACTAGTTACTGTTGGTAAAGATGCCGTTTGCCATATGCTCTCGATTTCAGTCACAATTTTATCGGAAATTTCTGAAAATTTGGGCTCCTGTTTGCTCGTTTTCATGCTTTGCCTCGTCCATTCTTAATGTTTCACAACATCTTCGTAGGTAGGTAGAACATTTTTCTTTAATTCACAACATTCACCAAATAGTGGGCATTTAGAAGCACTACGAGTTTTTTCCATATTTAACAAAAACAATGTTTTAGGTTATGTTTTAATTGCGCGCGAGCGACAGTTCACCTCGAAAGACAATAGTGCACTGCCCCGCGCGGTCCACGCGCGAATTGTCCCGTTTGCAACCCCCCCGCACTTCCTGTTCGTACTTACAGTACCTGGTTTTTATTTTTTATTTAAAATACAGTATATTTCCAATTAATTAATATAGTAATACAGAAAAAAAGACCAAGATGTTATAGAAAAAATAAATCACTAACTCCTGCATAAATTCTGAATTTAGTAAAAGTTCAATAACCTTTCGGAGGTAGATATATTTATTTTTATCAAATAATATTTTACAGGTATATGTTTGAGCTTAAAAGGCATAAACTTTTTACTCTTAGAAGTTGGAAATGCGAAAAAAAATTTTTCGCTCCACCCTAATGATCATTCAAACTCAATTTCTCATCTAACATAACGCCTAAGTATTTAACAAGTTTTACCCTCTCAATGTTCTGGTTTTCAATTTTAATACTTATATTTTCATTACTAACTACCTTAAGAATTCTACTTGTACCAAAAACTATAAATTTAGACTTTTTAACATTCAGCGATAAACTGTTATCGCTTAGCCATTCATTTATTGCTGCCAAGTCTCTATTGATCCATTCTGTCATGGTCTGGATATTTTTATCACTAATAAAAATCATAGTATCATCTGCGAACAATCGTATAGAGCATTTTTTCACATGCAAAACAATATCATTGATGTATAAGGAGAATAGTAGTGGACCTAAGACCGTACCCTGAGGTACGCCAAAATCAACTCCAATGCTGTCCGAAATAACACCATTGAATTTAACTTTTTGAGATCGCGATTGTAAATAAGAATTGAACCATTTGTTCACTAAACCTTCAAAACCAATTTTTTCTAGTTTTTTCAACAGCAATGATCTACATAAAGTTTCGAACGCTCTTCTGAAGTCCAATAATACTACAATCACTACCTCTCCTTTATCGATAGCTCTATACCATTCCTCGCATATGCTCAACAGTGCTGTCTCACAGGAGGAATTTCTCTTGAAACCTGATTGTAAGTCAGAAATAACCGAATTTTTTTCGCATAATTCTAGAACCTGATTTTTAACAACTAGTTCTAGAATTTTTTCGTATGGTGGAAGAATGTTTATAGGTCGAAATTCCTCCAATTTGACAGTGTTACAAATTTTAGGCACTGGTATTATCACTGAACATTTCCATTCATTTAGAAAGATTCCATGAGTCAGTGATGTGTTTATCGAATCTGAAAATCTATTTCCAGAAATGTCAAAAGCATCTTTTAAAATCTTAACAGTTATATCATCTTCACAACTACCAGTGTTTTTCAGATTTCTCACAATAGTTTTCAAACCTGCCATATCTATTTTTTCGAAGGTATCCATTTTCAACAATTTCTGTATAAATTTCATCACATAGTCATGGTTATGTTTTGGACCTATAGAATCAATTATTTGTTTTATACTATCAACAAAGTATAGATTGAAACAGCGGGCAATATGGTGATCATCCCGGATTATTTCATTATCGATTTCAACATATAACTTATTGTTTGTTTTACTTGGTAATAATTGTTTTAAATGTTTCCATAGTTGTTGAGAATTGTTCCTATTGTTGTCTAAAATATCAATGAAATATCTTTTTTACGACTGCCTTATCATTTCTACAACTTCATTTCTTATCGTTTTATATTCCTGCCGTGCTTGGGGTGAATAATTAACAATAGCACTTTTATATTTTCTGTCTCTATTTTTCATCTTCATTATGATTTTACTTGTTATCCACTTATTGACTTGATTGTTGTGAAAATGCTTAACTGTTTTCACTTTTGACATTTTGCTCAATATTTTATTTAATGGATTTATCAGATTGCTTGCTAAACAGTCGATATCAACAACAGAATTATTCCATTCTGTTTTTAGCAAATTTTCGACCAATTTGTCTCTATTGTAGTCTATATATTCAATTATCGTATTTTCTGCAATTGTAGAATTTTGTTTCTTCATTGTTAACGATATGATATTATGATCACTTATCTTAGGCGTGAGAAGTACCTCACAAATGATTGATTTTTCGTTTGTTATTACATAGTCAATGAGAGTTTTACTATTATTGGTTATACGTGTGTAGTCTTCAACAATCTGATACAATCCACTATTTGATAATAACAATTTACATTTATTTGTATAATAGCTTTGTGCTTTATAATCATAGTTGAAATCGCCCATGATAATTTGTGTCCCTGTGAACTCAAGTATATCTTCAATTAAATTTTCAAAGTTATCTATAAAAATATTATTTGGTCCTGATGGTGATCGATATATTCCGGTTAATAATAGTTTATGTTGTTGAATTTTTAAACAAATTGACAAGAACCATAAAGTACTATCAATAGTCTTATTATTTATTACATTGAAATCTATTCCATTTATAATATAAAAGGTGACTCCACCTGTTCTTCTGTTTTCACTAAAGCAATTCACAGAATTATAACCGTTTATATCGATTTCATTCTTACATATGTCTTCTGTAAGATGAGTTTCAGATACACAAACAACCATAGGTTTCACATTATTCATATACACTCTCAACAGGTCTATATTATTTGTAAGTCCTTGACAATTTAGATATATTATTTTATTTAAACTTAATTGCTACTGACTACGTTCTATTTTACCTTGTTCTTTAGTGACCATTCTCAGATAACAAGGACATTGTTTATCATGAGCTGTATGGTCGGTTGGTAAATTCAGCTTCGTTTTTTGATTTGCATATACACAATTTACACATTTGTTTCTGTTTTCTTCACACTCCTTACTGTTGTGTTTACCACTGCACTTTACACACGTTATTTCGTTTTTGCAATCACGGGCTAGATGATTGAAACGCGCACATTTATAGCACTGTGTAATACCAATGTATTCGTACACAGTACATTGTCTCCATCCAATTTTTATGATCCCATTTTCCAATATTGTATTGAATAAAGTGGGATCTAATTCTAATATGATATTTCCAGAATTTCTGCTGTTGTTTTTTATATATTTTTTGAAAACTTTCAATTTACTTGTATAATCTTTACTTATTTCGTTTTGTTCAATTATGCTTCTTATTATGTCCTCATCATTTTCCATTATATAGTCAGATTCTACATTGATTATTGATAATCTAGGTAGTTTCATTTTCACGTTTGTAATTTTATATTTGTCTCCAAATTCTTCCCCAACTTTGCTCATAATTTTTTCCTTGGATTTTTTATCATAGCAATTTACTATGATACCTCCATTTATGATGTTGGATTTAACATACTTTGGAAACGTCAGTCAAAAAGTCAAAACCTTTTTAAGTAAACATAATTTTAATATTTCATTTAAAACGAACAACAATTTATCGAGACACATTAAGAACAATAAAAACAAAATTAAAAGAGAAGACAAATCAGGTGTTTACCAATTGAATTGTGGAACATGTCCCGGTATATATATATAGGTAGAACTAGCAGAAACAGACTCAATGAACAGATAGAATTAAACAATTCACCCTTGTTAAACCTTTTCAGGTAATAGAAATTATTCTCAGAATGGAATATCTCAGGTAAAACCAAAACCATAAAACACCAAAATTCCCTGATATATATATATACCTGTATTTTTCAAAATGTTGTTATTATTCTGTAAGCATCTGAAGAAGTCGTTTGTAACGACGAAAGGCGTCATGCTATGTAGTCAATAAAGTGTAAATCATAAGTTCAAGTGTTTGAATTTAAGTTATATTCAATTTAAACTGAGATGACGTATTGTTGGTGTATTAATCAATTTATTGTTAAAAAAAAAAGACTTGCACTGAATCTCCTTGGGAACAGGTGTTCCCGTGTATATGCGCGACCACGTACGAACAGTAGTAGTGAAAGAACGCTTTTGAAAAACGCAACGTTAATCAACCTCATTTCCGCAATTTGTTTATTTTCTTGTTTCTATGAACTTTATATTGGCCAGCGACGAATGTGGATTAGAATATTGGATTTTCAATCTCCGTAGAAGTGTAGTGTTTGTGGCCATTTTCAAGGACGAGCTGTTTGAGGAAATAGCCCCTACGAGAGTACTCTCCCACGACCGACTGCTCAATCCATCGAGTAAGTAGATTTAGTGCAGTCAAAATTGTTTAAAATAAAATCATATATTTTTCACGCCCCTATTGAAATGACAGTCCACTTTTCTCTCATCTGTAGAGCTTACCACAACATTTTGGTCCTTCGAGCCGGATTTTGAATTATTTCTTGGCTATACGAATTTGAATTTATTAATTCGAGAAAAGTTATTTTTGATTTTATATTTAATCATACTAGAGTTGTGTAAATTTTATGCAGACAAGTGTTAATTAAGAAGGTTATTTTTTTTACCGATTCAATTCGCTAACAAAATATTTTCCTCGAAGTAACAAGTTTGAATTCTGCTAAGTCCTGTACTAGTAAGGGGTTAGCTGCTCTCACAATAAGGCCCGTCGGCCATCTATCTCCAATATTATACACAACCGCAGCAATAATCGATAAAATAACTGACCGACTTCCAGTTGCTCCTGTTTCTGACTGTATTCTTGATAAATTCAAAAATCTTAGGTTAGCTTACCCTTCTTTCAATATTCCTGGACATATTGATATATTATTAAGTGCCGATATGTTCGCTAAAATTCTTATTGACGGCCACGTTAGTGATTCAAGTGGTATTGGAGCATTCAATTCTATTTTCGGTTATATAATTATGGGAAGTGGATCGGATATTTCCTTGAATAACACTTCCTCATTTTTTGTGATATTGATTTTACAGCTGACGAGCATAGATTGTCAGAAATTCCAAAAATATTGTGGGAAATAGAATCGGTACCCCAAGTCGACACACCGTCTCCCACTGACAATATTTGTGAAGCTATGTTCAATTAAACACATCGACGCGACCACACCGGAAAATACATCGTTTCCTTACCATTTGCTAACGTTGTGCCCAGTTTCGAAGGCATGGAAGAACTGGCTTCCAGAAGGTTTCTTTCATTAGAGCGGCGACTTATCCGGGACCCCCCTTTATATGAGCAATATTATACGTTTATGCGCGAATATCTTGAGAGTGGACATATGGAAATTTTACCTGATGATGCTCTAAGCCAGAATCCGTATTACCTTATACACCATTGTGTTTTAAAATCCGATGGTGCTCATACAAAGTTGCGCGTAGTTTTTGATGCAAGTGCAAAGGCCCCGTCGGGATTTTCACTAAACGATGTTCTACTGACTGGCCGCAAATTGCAAACAGATATAGTTTCAATTCTTTTGAAGTTTCGATTACATTCGTATGTTTTATGTGCTGATATTAAGCAAATGTACCGAATGATTTGGCTTAATCCTGATCACTGTGATTATCATAGAATTTTTTGGAGATTCTCTACTGACGATCCTTTACAGATTTATAGATTGAAAACTGTTACGTTGGCGTATCATTGTCTCCTTTTTTGGCATTGCGTTGCTTAGCACAGTTAGCTCAAGACGAAGGCACCCATTTTCCGCTCGCTGCCAGGGTATTGCGTGAAGACACGTACATTGACGATGTTGTCACTGGTACGTCCTCGCTTGAAGAGGCTAAAATTCTGCAGACACAATTACTTGACTTGTTTGGAAAGGGTGGTTTTCAGTTGAGGAAGTGGTCGAGTAATAATCCTGCTCTATTGGCCGATCTATCTGCCGATATGCGGAATTTGGATCCACTTAACTTCGAGTCCTCCTCCGATTGTCCGTCATTGGGAATTTTAGGATTGTTATGGAATCCACAGGAAGATAGTTTTGCATATTCTGTTATCTCTCAGGATAATGTTAGTTGTACTAAGCGTCAAATTCTATCGCAATTAGCCCGAATTTATGATCCTCTTGGATTCTTATCGCCTGTTACATTCATGCTGAAATATCTCATTCAAAGAATATGGATGTTAGGACTAACATGGGATGATGAACCCCCAGCTGTAATTTTGCGTCTCTGGGATCGATTTAGAACTCAACTTTCAAGTTTGTCTAAGTTTAGTCTAAAAAGGCACCTCGTTTGTTCATATGTCTCCAGTTTGGAGTTACATGGGTTTTGTGATAGCTCCGAAAAGGGATATTGCGCAGTTTTGTACCTCAAATCAATTTTTTTGGATGGTAGGGTATCAATTAATTTTATTATTTCTAAGACTAAAGTAGCTCCCCTCAAACAAATATGTATACCCCGATTAGAACTGTGTGGTGCAGTTTTGCTAGCTAAATTATTAACATTAGTAGAGTCAATATTAAATTCTCGGCCGTTGTGCGCTTTAACGTCAGATCCTGATGACTTAAACTGTCTGACTCCGGGTCATTTTTTAACGTTAGAACCGCTGTCTGCTCTAACTTTACCATCTATGACTGATCTACCACTGAATAAATTATCTCGCTGGCAGCTTTTACAAAATCTTTATCAGCATTTTTGGTCACGGTGGAGAAAGGAGTGTTTGCACACATTACAACAGCGAGCTAAATGGATAAATACTACAACTCAAGCGGCTATTGGCCAATTAGTTGTGATTAAAGTGGATAATGTTCCTCCAAATCAATGGCGCCTCGGTCGGATTGTTACCCTTTTCAAGGGTGATGATGGAGTTTCACGTGTTGTTCGGGTTAAAACTACAAACGGAGTTCTAACTAGACCTCTGGTGAAGCTCTGAAGCTTTATTATTCAATTAAATCCATATTTGTTGAAAATGAATATTGTTCTGCATAGTCGTTTACACAATTCAATTTAATTTAATTTTTTTTTGTTATCCATTTCTTCTTTGGGTTTTTAGTTTTGAAAAATGCTGCGCCATTTTTGAGGGGGGAGAAAATGTTGGTGTATTAATCAATTTATTGTTAAAAAAAAAAGACTTGCACTGAATCTCTTTGGGAACAGGTGTTCTTGTGTATATGCGCGACCACGTACGAACAGTAGTAGTGAAAGAACGCTTTTGAAAAACGCAACGTTAATCAACCTCATTTCCGCAATTTGTTTATTTTCTTGTTTCTATGAACTTTATATTGGCCCGCGACGAATGTGGATTAGAATATTGGATTATCAATCTCCGTAGAAGTGTAGTGTTTGTGGCCATTTTCAAGGACGAGCTGTTTGAGGAAATAGCCCCCTACGAGAGTACTTCTCCCACGACCGACTGCTCAATCCATCGAGTAAGTAGATTCAGTGCAGTCAAAATTGTTTCAAATAAAATCCTATATTTTTCACGCCCCTATTGAAATTACAGTCCACTTTTCTCTCATCTGTAGAGCTTACCGCAACACGTATAGTTCTCAAAAAGAAAACAATGTAATACCGGCTGGTATTAGCCGAGTTGATGGGCTAAGCACGCACGTAGCTTTCGATAATTTTGACCGTTTCGTCGATACCCCCACTGGAAAAGATACTCTGCACGATACAGTCGGTATCATTTATCAGTTTCGCAGTGAAAATGATGACCCTAATAATTTGGAAAATTCGGATACTTCGGATACTGATTCAGAATCCCTCGGTGCATATGTCCATGAAGGTCCCACGGATGAGTCCCTTGCAAGAGCTCGTAAGAGACGGCGTTTTGAAGCCCTCCGAAGGAAATTCGTCCCTTCATCAAGACACCTTTTACAAGTATGACGTTTCTTCCTTTTCAAACAATTACTGAAACAATCGATGCGTGTCACTTAGAAAAATTAATTGCAGTTGATAAGGATTTGGTATCGGACGCAGTGTGCGTGGATCGGTAAGGCCCTTACGAATTGTATTGAATTCTTCACGGGATGTACTTACCGTATTAAAGAACCGAAGAAAACTGAAAGAGCTGAAACTGGATGTTTCAATTGCTGCGGATCAAACTAGGATGCAACGTGCTTATTACAAGGGAGTGAAAGCTGAAATGGACGAAAGAAGAGGTAAGGGTGAGAAAGATCTTTTTATTGCTTATAAAAACGGAAAACCTATTATCTCGAAGTCAAAAAACTAAACCTCAAGGTTGGACATGTAAATATTAGATCTATAGTAAAAGTATTCAACTCGTTTAGGGATATCGTGGAGTATCACGATGTTGATATCATAGGTGTGACTGAAACTTGGCTTACAGGGGGCCACTCCAGCGAGGACTTTTGCATGGCCAATTTTAATTTTGTTCGCTTAGACCGCAAAGGCACCGGCGGTGGTGTAGGATTATATTTGAGAAAGAGTATTAAACATACTGTACTGGAATTAAATAATGATTGTGATTCGGAGATTATGCTTGTTAGTACTTATATGAGATCATGTTCTGTAAAATTAGGTATAGCTGTTGTTTATAGGCCACCTTCAGCCAACATTGATGGCTTCATTGAGCAACTACATGGTGCTCTCGAAATGTTATATATGAGTTCTGATAAAGTTATTGTACTTGGAGATTTTAATATAGATTTTCTTAAGGAACGTTCTAAAAATGTAATGAATCTGAAGGAAGTATTTGGTAGTTTCTCTCTTGTACAGCTGGTAACACAACCAACTAGAATTACCACAACAAGTGCCAGCTTGATTGATTTAATTGCAATCAGCGACATTCTCAATAGTCATAAATGTTATACAGTAGACATGAATAATTTAACCGATCATATGATGGTACTGTGCACCCTTATTCTAAATAGTGACAATAAAGGATTCAAAACAATAAATACCAGAAAACTCAATTCTATTTGCAGTGAAAGATTCAATTTTGATGCTTCGAGAATGCCGTGGAAGTGTGTTTGTGACGCTGGTGATGTTGACAAAAAAGTTGATATATTGAATGAATTCATAAACAAAATCTTTGATCTGCATGCTCCTATTGTTCAAATTAGAATACCCTATGGCAAGGCATATCATTTCAAACCTTATATAACGGACACATTGAAGATAATGATAAAAATGAAGAACAGAGCACATAAAAAATATATTAAAACCAAACACGAAAATGATAGGTTATATTTTGTTCAGATGAGAAATGAAGTAGGCAGGGCTATTGCGGCGGAAAAGCAGGCTTATCTGAGATGTCAGTTGAACAATAAACAGAATTCTTCGAAGCAAATCTGGACAAAGCTAAGACAAAATGGTGTATGTAAGGAGAAAACAGCTGAAATTCCTGAACATTTGAGAAATTCTAATGAAATAAATGGATTCTTTATTGATAAAGTAGGCAACCCAAAGTCTGATGTAGATCTCATTAATTACTTCAGTTCTAATAGAATGCATGAAAACCGTTTTAATTTCAAGAAAATCACTATTATTGATGTAATGCAGCAAGTTGGTAAAATCGGATCTGACTCTGCAGGACTAGATGGAATAAATTTAAGAATGGTAAAAATGATATTGCCGTATTGTTGTGAGACTCTTTGTCACTTGTTCAACTATTCCCTTTCTACCGGTGTCTATCCTGATGTTTGGAAATCTGCTCTGGTTATACCTCTGCCTAAAAAAGTTGTCCAGAAGCCTATTCAGATCTGCGACCAATAAGTCTGCTCCCGGTCTTGTCGAAAATATTTGAGAGGATTGTAGTTCAACAACTGAGACGTTATTTGGAAAAGTACAACATACTTCCAATCATGCAATCGGGCTTCAGACCGAACCACTCCACGAACACTGCACTCTTAAGTGTAACAAATAGTATTGCGTATGCCTTAGATCGTGGATTGCTGTTCATTCTCATATTGCTGGACCAGAGTCAGGCTTTCGACTTGGTGGAACATTTGTTACTTAACTCAAAGATGAAATATTTGGGCTTTGATGCGATGGTTTTGAAATGGTGTAGTGGTTACCTAAGTGATAGAAGGCAGGCTGTCAAAGTTGGGAACAATATATCGGACTTCGGTTATGTTAGATATGGAGTACCTCAGGGTAGTAATTTAGGTCCTCTGTTGTTTTCAATTTATACATGTGACCTACCCGATATTTTCAAGTACTGCCATAGTCATCTCTACGCAGATGATTTGCAGGTGTTTTCAACTTCCAAGCCTGATGATTTTGCAGAAACGATCAGAATAATAAATGCTGAGTTGGAGAATTTGACAACATGGTGTGATAAAAATGCTTTGAAACTCAACGCTAAAAAGTCAAAGGCGCTTCTTATACATAGTGGAGCATGTTCTGCAATAGGATATACAGACGTCTGCCATGTGAGGATCGGTGGTGAAAGTGTACCGTGGGTTACTGAAGCGAGGAACCTTGGTGTGTGGTTTGATAGTGAACTGAATTTTCGGAAACATTGTGTATCCATTAAACAGAACTGTTTTATGAGGCTGAAGGGTTTACAAATGCATAAGTATGAGCTGGATGAGGGTATCAAATTGCAACTTGTAAAATCGCTTATATATCCAGTTTTTGACTATTGCTGTGCGGTTTATTATAACTTTTTGAGTAAGAAAGACAAAGGCAATTTGCTCAAAATTCAAAATGCTTGCATAAGATTTGTGTGTTGCTCTTCCTACAGAGATCATGTCACACCTTTTAGAAGGAGATTGAAAGAGTTGAGTTTTGAGGAAAGGGCAGAATATCTCTATGTTGTTTTTTTGTACAAACTTGTATATCAACAATGTCCGCAATATCTGTACAGTAAATTGGTATTAAGGAGCACAGCACATAGTTTAAATATCAGAAATAAGTATCAGTATAGTATACCTGTCCACAAAACAGCTAAGTATGAGGGTTGTTTCGAGTATGTGGCTCAAAGTTTGCTTAATAAGTACATTACTCTGGTTAGTAATAATTTTTCTGTTGGGATTTTCAAAAAGAAATTGAGAGAATTTATTTTTGGTAACAGTATTTAGCATATTAATTATTTGTATTTCTTTCAATTCTTTCCTTTTTGTGTCAATTTATGTTTTATATGTGTATATATATATATATATATATATATATATGTATATATATAAATATTCTGTTTCTTTTGATATATTAGTTAGTTTTTTTTTAGTTATCAAGTACTACTGAAAGTTTGGAGCTAAACTGCATATGTAAAATATTTATAGAGCAGCATATGTAAAATATTTATTTGGTGGAGTGGAAGAATGGCTTGCCAAACTCCTACCATTTGTGTAATTGAAATATTATGCAATAAATATTATTATTATTATTATTATTATTTGATTTGGAGAATGTCATTATCTCAAATTGTTTCGGTACCCATGTGTACCGAAAAATTAAGACAGTTCAGTACTTATCACCAATAAATGAATCTCCCACGTCGCTAGCTGTTGTTCAGGAAACTCTTAACATTGCAAAGGAAGTTGCTAAGAATTGTAACCAACAACAGATCATAGCTACTTACGATTTACCAATAGCCAGATTAGCTAGCAGATTCAACATACTAAAAAGCCAGAATTTGATGATATATTCATTAATTTTGGTGCATTCCATACCCAAATGGCTTTCCTAAAAGTAATTGGAAAGTATATCGACTCCAGTGGATTAATAGTGATTTTAGTTGAAGCTGAGGCACTAGCAGGAAGCTCAATGAACAGTTTCTTGGACAGTTAACATTTTAATCGATGTAAGCGGCTACATCCCTTGTCTTCTAGTGCTTTACAGATTCTTCATTTTGAGAAATATTCATCTGAAATTGGCGTGGACGATGTTGAAACATTAAACGAAGACTTGAACGCCGTAATGAATACTTCAAGTGGAATCAATGAGAGCATCGTTTTACCTGATTCATTGCGTAATATACTGGAGGGTTACAGACAATACCGCGAAATAACACTTCAGGGCGATCATGGAAAGACAGCTCAATATTACTTACAGTATATTGAACTTATCAACATATTTCTTCGATTTCCCAGAAGTATTCGTTGCAGTAATTTTGAACTCTACTCGGATTCTATCTTCGAAATGTGTGGTTACTTTTTTGCATTCAATCAACCGAATTATGCCAAATGGTCTGCTATGCATTCAAATAACTTAATCAACCTGAAGGTAGAAAATTCAACTCTACTTAAAGAATTTCATGAAGGTGCTTTTGGTATTAGACGCACAAAATCATGCTTAGGTAGATCACCTGTAGACTTAACTTAGGAGCGGACGATTAATGCTGATGCCGGTAATACCTTGACTGGTGTTAGTCATTTCACAAATTCGATCGCTGAACGAGAAAGATGGGCTCTTAGTCATAGTGTCCGAACAAAATTTATCTCGTGTGTAAAAGCAGAAATTGCATTATCTCAAGCAGATGATACTTCTTATACGTTACAGAAGAATCGAATCGAGAAAGACTCCACGACTTTAAGCAGTATTGTTGAAACGATCAAGAAAACAATGAATCCTTTTTCAGAAAGTGTAGACAAAGACAGTTTGTTCAATTTGTCAACTGGTAAAGCAGCATCCTTAAATGTTACCAATTTTTTACTGAACGTTAAGTCTTTAGGTCAAGAACAAAAGTCAAAATTTTTTCGGAATGTTATGAAGATTCAACAAGATTTGTGAGACCAATAACTCGTAATAAAATACATAACTTCGCTTTAGTTTGTGTTAAAAAAGTATTAAGAGTACCACCGGAGACAAAAAAACATTATTTGAAATGGAACGAGATATTTTTGGACGTCTGTTAGCAATTGCTATAAATCAAAAAGTTGATATTGAGTACTGTCTGTCATTTCCGCTAGCAGCTGTACATCCTGCACTATTTCACTGTTCAGGTGACATGATGAAGACGAACAAGTCAACTTTAAGTAAACAATTGACGACAGAGATAGCACCAGCTAATCCCGGACAAGTCGATATAGAAATCATAGATGGTTTCTATTATATGTATCAAATTGGCTCAACTTTGCCATAAACATTTGCAAAAATAGCAGACTCGATATTGGTAAAACTTTGTTCGAAAAATGCTGGGGAAGTGCATATCATATTTGATAGATATTTGACGCCTTCCATTAAAGATTGCGAATGATAAAATCGAAAAGGAATTGATATTCCATACACAATTAATGGCCTTTTGCAAACAAGAACTAATGATTTTTTAAAAAGCTTGAAGAATTCTTGTTTCAAAGAAGCCCTGGTAAAATTCTAAGCTAACCATTGGGCTGATAATTCTTTTGCTACAATATTAGGAAATAAGAAAATTTATATTACTGTTGGGGAGCAATGTTTTTCATATACTTCTGCTGAAAATCTCGTACTGAAAATTGAAGAAACTGATTTAGTTTGTAAACATGAAGAGGCTGATACGAGAATTGTTTTCCACATAAGTAACGTACCGGAAAATTCGAAAATTTTAGTGAAAACTGCAGACACTGACGTTGAAATCATTTTACTTGGTAATATGCATAAATTTCCTAATGTGCAAATTTGGTTGGCAAGCAGTACTTCAAAAAAATTAATAATAAGGACGAAGTTTACATAAACTGTACGGACTTATCAATAAAATTAGGCGCAACTTTATGCCATGCTCTTCCCGCTTTCCACGCATTCACGGGGTGCGACTACACGGCTGCATTCTTCAGCAAAGGAAAAGTTCGGCCCTTGAATGTTTTTATTAAGCACCCACAGATTCAACTCGTTTTTGCGTCTTTGACAGATCCCAATGACGTCTTTGATGAAACAAAAATTGATGCAATCCAAGAGTTTACGTGCCTTGTATATAGAGTCCCAAAGTGTCAAAGTGTAAATGCTGCGAGATTTTTTTTATTTAACAAAATGTACGCTTCAAAACTAAATACTGAAAAATTTATGAAAAGAGTTAAAGGTTTCGACTCAACGCACATTCCACCGTGCTGGAAATCGTTGAAACAGAAATTATTGCGGACAATCTTTGTTAATTCGATGTGGTTAAATGCCACAGAGTCGGATTGCATCAAGTTCAGCGCCCAAAATAATGGTTGGCTGCTGATAGATGGTTTTCTAAGACCAACATCGTTCCAGGGAGACTCAACTCCAGCGCAAGTTGAGAGTGTGCTATGTGACTCGGTGAACAAATCTTCCAATAATGACGACGATTCTGATATTTGTAGCGATGAAAGTGATAGCAGCGATAATAGTGTAAGTGAAAGCTCCGATGATTCAGATTTCTAAATAAAAGTCACGGAATTATAAAATACATTTTCAAAATTTTTCATTTCCTTAAATATTTAAATAATATGTATCCATGTGTTGAATATTTGAATAAAACATATTTTTTCAAACAGTACTTGCACAAAAAAATTTACTTTTACATAAGGAACCTTGGTTTAATTTTTAACCAGTAAAATTTTTTTGATGCAATTTTTATAATTGGCACTTTGAAAAAATAAAAATATTTCTTTTTGGAGTATTTATTAAGTTGTTCCTACTGATGTTTGAACCGGTGGTTGAGAACACTAGCATTCGACGCGTGCGCAATGGCTTTAAAGTGTCGTACAGCTGGCAATCACTATCCTCGTCTGACTAATGACGTAACGCGCTAGCTCTCTTTCACTCTATCTTAAATATTTACCATCTTCAACAGGCAGCAACCCTTATTTGCGGCCAGACTTAATTGAGCAACCGTATATCGTCATAAGCAGAAAAAATTAGCTTTAATTTGATGTATAAATAATAAATTTACGTTATGAACGTATAAACGTATCAAAATTATACCTGTTTACACCTGTCTGCGAAGAGGTGCGGCCACGTGCGCAATGGCAACAGTGATTTTTCACAGTCTTTATGTATATTGCCGTAAAGTGGACGATATTTTATTTAAAAAACAAGCGAATGAAATTTTTTCCAAAAAATCGATTTGCAATAATTTAATTAAAAATATTAGCGGCCACATTTTGATATGAACTTGGTAGATATATATTTTCCTAATCATAAGTATGCCTAAAAATTTGTTTTTTAGCAAACACTCGATGAGTGCACTAATTCTGCAGTCGAATCTCGTACTATAAACAGAAGATAACACAATGCTATAGATGCCAGCGGTTCGGGCATGGTAGTGCAAATTGCTATTTGACGCCAAGATGTGTAAAGTGTACTGAGAACCACTTAACGAGGGAGTAGAGACACATAAAAGGAGAGACGCCGGCCCAGTGTACCCGGCAAACTACAGCGGATGCCCGACGTACCTGGAGTACCTGGAAAGCAACAAACATAGTGAGTACGGTAAAGCCAAAGTAAGTAATTCTCGTAACGACTCAACTAAGCCTAAGCCGACTAACGTTCAAAATTATCCTCAATTACCTCATTATTCTCGTAACACAGGTAGCTCAAATCCTTCACCGCTACGAAGTTACGAAGCTCTATTTAGTTTTATGACAAATTGTAAGAAAATTATTCAATAATGAAAAGTCTTGACCGTCTCAATCGATGAAAATTTTTCAAAATGAGTGAACAGATTCAATAAATAACGATGATGACTAAATGACTTGCACTGCTCTTCAAAGTAGTGATTATTACGAAATTTAAGTAGGTTACTGGAGTCTTGAATATCTCCAAATCAACACGTTCATATTGGAAAATGATAAATACTCTTATTTATTAAACGTGACAAGATTCTATGTTTATAACTGTTCACACACGAATCAACAGAATAATTGTTATCATATCAATTCGTTGTTTGAACAACAAGCATCTTGTCCTCGTTTAATAATATTAGATCAACTAAGAATTAACTAACATTATTCTAGTATTCAAATACTAGAGAGACGGAAGTAACACTCAAAAATTTCAGACCAAAGTTAGAGGTTCTATCAAATTACGAGATATGTAATATGGGAAAAGTCGATAATTTGTCAGTTGAGCGAGCGGATTCAGTTTTAAAACACTTAAAATTAGATGATTATTTAAGAAAGGACGAGAAAGACAATATTGAGGAATTGTTTGTTAAATATTCGGACATTGTTCATTTGGTAATCGATAAACTGACGGTTTAAAAAATTTGTAAACAATCTATACCTTTGAAAGATCCTACAAAATCAGTATATATAAGGCCGTATCGTTTACCTTTTGCACAAAAAGAAGAAGTGCATAGGCAAATAAATGAATCAGTTCAAACCAGAAATCAATAAAGATATAGAAAAATTCATAAAGAGATGTGAAAATTGTCAAAAATGCAAACATGGAAAACATACCGTGGTACCGATGGAAACTACCACGACAGCGAAATAAGCGTTTGAAAAAATATATTCGGATTTAATAGGACCACTGGACGAGGATCCAGAAGGAAATAAATATATTCTCACGTTACAATGCGAATTGACAAAATTTGTAGAAGCTTAGGTATATAATCAAAAATAAGGAAGCGAGCACTGTTGCCAGAGCATTGGTAAATAATTTTATATTACGTTACGGAGTACCTAAAATAATAGCATCAGATAAAGGAACAGAATTCATAGCAAATATTTTTCGGACACGTGTAAACTGCTCAACATAACTAAATTAACTTCTACGGCATACCATCATGAATCGATAGGCGCGTTAGAAAACACTCATAAAAACTTAGGAGCATTCCTGAGAATTCAGTTAACGAAACACAAGGATAATTGGACAAATTGGGTCAATTACTGGACATTTTCATACAACATAACACCACACAGTTCGACACATTACACACCATACGAACTAGTGTTCGGCAAGTTTCCATATTTGCCAACAAGCCTTACAGATCAGATTGAGCCAATGTATAACTTCGACAGTTATCCAGCAGAACTGGAATATCGTCTACAGGCTGCTTGTAAAGAGGCACGTGAAAATTTAATATTGTCTAAAAATCAAATCAAATCTCGCTATGACAAAAGAGCTAATACAATTAGGTATGAAAAAGAAGATCGGGTACTTTTACTAAATGAATTAGGGAATAAATTGCAACCCTTATATAACGGTCCATATACCGTAATAGAATATCTGAATCCTAACGCAAAAATTTATGTGAAGAATAGAGAAATAATAGTACATAAGAACAGAACAAAAAAGTTCTTCAGCTAGAATTGTAATCATGATGCTAAGAATATGAAAATTCAGTATTTAAAGACAAATAGTGCAGTGAAAATCGGACAGTATATTGCGGAGCGGGAAATGAATATTTTATTGCGAATGTATTTGTTTTATCTACTTTGTATGTAGAAATAATAAGAAAATCGTAAATCTCTATGGACGTTGCATATATCACAAAAATGTTTTCCACTATAGCAGAAAAATTTTTTTTTTCGCGTTGAGAGGTGCACTGCCCTTCAAAGTAGTGATTATTACGAAATTTAAGTAGGTTACTGGAGTCTTGAATATCTCCAAATCAGCACGTCCATATTGGTAAATGACAAATACTCTTATTTATTAAACGTGACCAGATGCTATGTTTATAAATGTTCACACAAGAATCAACAAAATAATTGTTATCATATCAATTCGTTGTTTGAACAACAAGCATCTTGTCCTCGTTTAATAATCTATATATATAAAAATGAAACCCGTTTTCCGTTGTCACGACATAACATGAAAACGGCTTGACCGATTTGGCTGATTTTTTTTTGTAGTTTTCTAATACTTTGTCCAAGGTTCTTACGGAAAAAATATGAAGAAAATCTGTCAGAAAGATTGAAAAATATACATTTAATTTTGCATATTTTAAAAAACGTGCGTAACGAATGTCAACGTCATTCAATTTAAAACAAAAAATCTGTGGTGATCTGTGACACCACATCGATAACCGCGCTAACAAATGTCAACGTCATTCAATTTGAAACAAAAAAATCTATGGTAATCTGTGACAACACATATATAACCGCGCTAACAATAATTTTATCAAGTTTTTGATGAAGTTCATTTTGTTTTAAAGACTAAGAAGTTTTTGTTTGCTAATAAGTGTTTGTTAATCACGGTAAGTTCACTTCACTTCATATCGATTTTTGGTAACTTATGGTGACTACACAATATTATAATTTCACATGGTTATACAGAAAATATATTTTCAGTTGGATTTTCGTTTTCAACAATGCCACCAACCAGACGTACAAACTTAGGCCGCAGAACTCGAAATACGGCATAATATAAAAATGAATCACAAAATGTGTTGGTAAGCGCATAACTCAAAAACGCCTGGACCAATGTTGCCAATTCTTTTTTCTAAATGTTCGTTGAAGTCCAAGGATGGTTTTTACGACGAGAAAAATTCGAATGATTGCCGGAAAACCCCTTAAAACAACCCTCTTCTTTTTCCCATACAAACATTTTCTAACTGAAATGTAGAATCAATTTGAGCTTTATTGCTATTCAATAAAATTCATGTTAAATTACAAGAATTCACTATAATCTAAGCAATGTAGGTGTGTCTCTAATGTCAAAGAGTCAATTTGCACTTTGTTACCGCTGCACAAAGTTCAAATTCAATCATATCTATCAAAACAGTGTGCGCGTGAGCGAATGTCGAGTTCCGAAACTCAACGGAAGTGATAATATCGCGAATAAGACCAAATTGAATAGTCACAAAATGTAAGAGCTATAGATCATTAGTATTGATTTTAAATTTGGTCAACTTCGCGATATAATTTCTTTCGTTTTGGTTTTGGCAAGCTACAGAAAATGCATCAGTTTTCACATCATTACATCAGTCAAACACAAACCGTGTTACAAAAAGTGTTTTCTTATTTCTAATTAATAATTTGATGTCCCTCTCTGTGCAAAATTATTCAAATACATACTAATATTATGTAAATGAGATGAACACCGAACAAAATAATAAATATAGGAAAATGAAAACTTTACACACATACAACATTGGTATGGCTTCAAGGACTTGATTCTAAGCCATATCAAATCAAGAAGAAGTTGAAAATTGGAAACAACAACAACCTGTCCATTTCAGGTGTACAGGTGTTGTATACCGTCCTACCGTCAGGGTGACGGTTATGTTCAGGAGAATTTTTTGCGCCGACTATAAAATAGGTAGGAACAAAGACTGCATCATTCCAAATCTTTTTGACGGGACGAAGTCTGTCGGGTCCGCTAGTATTATATAAACTAAGGAATGTAGATAAATAGATATAGTTAGATTTTAGATGTCTCCGGCTCGATACCCTTTACAAGGTATCTCGCCTGTGTTACTATAGTAAAAATGTTGTAATGTTACTGATCCTGAGGATGTCCCAGGATCCATCACCCTACGTTATACGATATATATGTATACAATAAACTAGGAGAAACCAGAGCCGCTTTCCATCCACTACCTCCTATACATACCCGAGACATTTCAGACTAATTAGTCAAGGTCAAAAAATATATAAAAATTCGAAGGTTATTTAAACAAGAAATCTTCAACTAAATCACAACTAATTTTAATCGATGCCTCATTTAAATAACATAAAATTTAATCGATGCCTCATTTAAATAACATAAACTTTTCTCGATTAAATAAGTGAAAGATTGAACCACACTGTCTGAAATATCTTTGTTTCTTATCAACAAATTTTTTATTTGACACCACCTATCCAATTTGAAGTCAATAGGCAAAATCCAACTTGAATCAGTGTACAACAACTTTTTTCCCTTCAAAATTACTGTTACTAACATGTCTTCATTCACTGTAATTTGGTTACTTATGGTAATAATTTCTTCACTTGAATTAAGAAAATAAAAATTAATTTTCCTAATTTCTTAATTTTTTAATTAAAATGGGTTAACTGAACCCATTTTAACATTCCAACAATCAGGAATATTCATTTTACTGGAGTAATGAAGAATTAAATCTTGAAAATTGACAATAAAATCTGACTTTTCAAACATGTCATTCAAATTCTCATTGCGAGCTAAATGATTTGTCCGCCTTGCCTCTGTGTTTTTTCTAGGTAAGGGCATAATTTTTGATAAATAATGCGGTAAATTTGGAAAAATTGAAGGAACCGCGTGAGAGACTAAACTTGTTTTTGTAGGTATGCTTACAATCCCACTAGCGGAAACGAATCTCTTTTCCCTGATGATATCAGTTTCAGGAAAATGCAAGGCACAAACAACTGAATATTTTGTTGGGTCCCAGTTATCTCGTGGTATAGGTTTCATCCATTGTCTCTTCAAAAATCAATTTCTAGGGAAACTGAAAGTCGATAGTAGTTGCCCTCCCGCTCGCAGTGTGCTGTTATAATTTGATTCACAACCAAGAATGCAACAAGTTTTCGTCATTTTAAGAAAATATTCTTACTAGAAACTCGCCTATTCCAAGCTTGAAACTTACGGAATCATCTACGGAATACCTATCCTATACGCCATATTTAAAAAAAAATTATTTGTAAGTAATCCGTACGCAAAACACAACACAAATTCGATTCGATTGAATCGGTTCACACAAAACACTTCGTTTTTATAATTTGATGTTATGTTATCCACATCATAATCCACAATTATCAAGGCTAGCACCTGAATAACACTATAGAAAATTGATGAATAGAGGATTAAAACTGAAATCGTTAAATATTCAACTTCAAACTACGAACGTCTCAAACAACACAAAATTGATTTCCTTTCACTGAAATTAATATGTTACAGTTGAATCTGACCAGAGGTATTGAAGACTCCTAAGTTCACTTCATCATGAATTGATCAATTTTATAGATTTGCAGCTCATGAGCTGTAATGATAATTATATATATATATATATATATATATATATATATATATATATATATATATATATATATATATATATATATATATATATATATATATATATATATATATATATATATATATATATATATATATATATATATATATGCATCGACCAGTTTGGGCCCATGAATCCCCACCACTTTTTTATGTATTTATCGACAATTTTGAACCCATACCAAGCAGAGGGGAAACAGCATTGTTGCCAGAATACTTCTTCTTATAATTATTGCTCAGTGAGTGAACTCGTTCGGAACAGATCTACTCCAGTTTGTCACAATGCAAATTTTCTTTCGCGCTTGGACTTACGATCATTTCAACTCTTTAGTTTTTAATAATAAGCGCACTTGCTTTTTAGCTAATATTATCGTTTACTGAAAGATATGGCCATTATTATAATAGTGAATATAATTTCTGCATACCTACAGGATAGTTATTAATTATATACCAGTTTATTCATGTCCAAAGATTTGAAATTTAATTTCTCCATAATTTATTTTGTTCATCTATCACCGTAACAGTTCATATCTCCATATATCACATTCTAAAACAATTGTTAAACTGATTTACACATATATTAAAAATAATACTGCATGATGTACGTTTCGATGAGATTCACCTTTTTCAAATGCTACGTGCAGACTAATGCAGACTAATTAGTCTGCACGTAGCATTTGAAAAAGGTGAATCTCATCGAAACGTACGTCATGCAGTATTATTTTTATTATATGTGTAAATCAGTTTAACAATTGTTTTATTATGTTTATCGATTTACATCAAGTATCGGCCTCATCAATTATTATATCACATTCATTGGACTGACAAAGAAACAAAAAATAAATCTCCTCCGAGTTCTTTGAATCCAGATCAAAAATCGTTTGTAACTCGTGGGTGATTTTTAGTTCTAGGTTTTCAGAAGCCAATATTAAGATGAATATAAAAACATAACATACACGTAAGAAAACGAAAATAAATGAATGTCATATATAGCCTAAAATCACATGGGAATATATTTTATAATAATAATGTTCATTATGAACCGCCGTTTTTACCTTGGAATTAATTTCAATAACAAAATTTTAAAGAAAGAAGCTTGAGAAAAAAATGAATTTTCAGTAAATTTTCTCTCGTGGTCAATAATCACGTTATTATATTATATGTTATAAAGGCTGTACCAAAATAAACGCATTTGAATTTTCCGCTGCCATTTATGCAGTAAAGTGTTAGCAACCCTAAAAAAGAACACAGCTTACAGTTTAGGTTCACTGAAAGTAGAGCCCCCTCAGGGACATTCACCTTGTCGTCGGTGAAAGGGCTCAGTAGCCTTCAATGTCTAGGAAGCGATGCCAGCAGTAGCATAGCTGCTGTTAGGGCCATCCATGCCAATAAGGTAACGAAGACGAAACCAAGAAAAGTCCACAACCCACAGCGTTTGACCCCGAGTGGCTAGTTGCAAACAGCGTCTGTTTATCCATATTAGGAACAGCTGAAATCTACATCTTCCAAACATCGTGGAAGATTAAGGCTATTAGAACCATCATGGTGAATTTTAAAACATATAAGGCTATACCCCCCGGTGGCTGTATTCCAAGGATCCAAATCTCACACCAATACGGGCTACCTCAAGGATTCCGGGACAGGCAAAAATTCTCAGTGCGCCAAACCCTATAACTCATAATATTACAAACGTAGGCTCAGAGGATATCCCAAATAATACGAATGATGAGGTAAAGCTAGCTTTGTCCCAAATGAGTAACGGTCGGGCACCAGCGGTAGACTTATTAACCAAAGCGATGATACAACTCGGAGAATTTATGAGGTAGTTAGTTCAAATCATTTATTACGACAAAAAAAAACTAACAATTTTTAGGTAAATTCTAGAAATGGACATGACACGGTACTGACATTTAAGTGATATATTGTAAGTTTTCTGTAATTGGCCGTTTATATTATATGAAAATAATGTTGAAATGTTCATAATTTTCCAATAAGCACAAAAATTTTATAAATTGATTATTTATTAATGACGTGTGAGAACAACCAAAACAGGACATTGAAAATCACAGATCGGAATCACTCAATCATTGCTTTGCCGAAAACAATTCGATAAAGAAAATGTATCTAGCTTTGATTGCTGCCAGTCCCCATTGTATAGATCAGATGAATTACAATTGCAAGGTGATCTCATTGAATCAAATTGGTAGAGAAACCATATTCGAAAGAACATTTCCTAATTTCACAAAATGTTATATTTCATCTTTTTAATCCATCACTATCTATCGAAACCTTCTGAAATTATTGATGAAAAGCTGAAGCAAAATTATACGAAAATTTGTATGGGTATTTACTTGTTGATCTATGCCCTAAAATTTGCTTTTTACGTATACTCATACATGTTCATTAGCATATTTTTATGTTGGCATAGACTTTTTGAATGAAAAATATTAAAAACTCGTCAATCTGAAATTTCATGAGGGTTTCTAGTTATTGATACAAAAACATTCAGCTTTTAAGCCTATGAATTCTAGTTTTTGTAAATTGATAGCATGGAAGGAAGTTTATTTTATTTATTCTTCTTTATCACTATTTGCTGTTCAAAAACTTTAGTTTTATTCAACACTTTGACTACGTAGAAGAGATATTAGAGAATGAATGTGACATTTATACTGACAATTCAAACCCCAGAATGAATTTACGAAATACACACATGCACTACGTTAATTTTTGAGTATTTCTGATACAAATTGTTTATAGAAAAGATCTTTTTCCACTTTGAAGTTGGTATATAAAATTTCCTTATGAACGTATAGGAAATTTTTGTTTGTAACTTACAGAAATTTCAAATGCACACGTCTGTCAAATCCACGCTATTTGAAGACATTATGGCTATGGAAAACAACCAAAAATAAGGTTTTAACCGGTTGTCCGTCATTTTCTCGATGAATATAATCTGATCTGATTGAGCCAGATAGTTTTTCACTATGTTTTGAGCCAATATATGCAATGAAGCACGAAAATTGTAACAAATCTCAAAACAAGAATTCATAATTTTAATTGGTTTCAAAATTAATGTCCACAACTTTTTTTCGAGAAATTTGGTGAAAACTCAACTTTTTATGTCCTAAGGACACTGTAATTTTTTTGATTTGAAATATTCATTTTTTCACCTTGCTCTGACTTAATATCGGAAAAACACTCTAATTTTCAATCTAAGCTTTTTAAAAAAAGTCGCAGAGTTTTTTGTTCGCTGATAACGTAAAAAAATATTACTATGGCAATGTTCTCAGAAAATGCAAAGAAAAGAACCCCTTTTCTGTGTCCGACAACTCCATTGATGAAAAAATTAATCCAGGCAAGGCAAGCTGCACTAGAAAACGTCTTCAGATAGTTCATCAGGTCATGGTCGGTAGTTGACTTAACAAACCTTTCTTTGAAATATATGCAGAAATGTTTTCCGATAAAGATTTCAGGTACGACGGAGTTGTCGGACACAAAAAGCAGTACTGTTTTTTGCATTTTCTGAGAACATTTACTATAGTAATGTATCAATATTTTTACGTTATTAGAAAAAAAAAAAAAAGAGAACAAAAAACTCCCACACTTTTTTAAAAAGAGAATATTTTGACGAAAGAATTTTCGATTGAAAATTAGGTTGTTTTTTCGATATTGAGTCGAAATAAAGTGAAAATATTAATATTTCATATCAAAAAATTTACAGTGTGTTTAGGATATAAAATGGTAAGTTTCCACCAAATTTTGTCGAAAAAAATAAAAATTTTTTGCATAAGATAAAATTTAATTTTTCACACAAATTTTGAGGTTACGTGAAGGAACAATAAAAAATGTAGGTCTCCTTATTACCTTCATCTTTGTCATTCAATTCTTTTCCATAGGACTTTTTGTTTTGCCGGAAATCGAGAAAAACCGTTTTACACCCTTAAAAACTCACCCCTATCCACTTACCGACCTCAGATCGCCCGTAATTTATCTTTCTTTTCATTTCTCTTATATTCTCGTCTTTTTTTAACGGGTTTCATCCTACTATCATTTTTTTCTGTCTCGAAAATTATCGTGTGTAACTAGATACCCATTACCCATATAATTTTTAATGTTATCGTGTTCATTAGTTATGATTATAATGAAATATGTATTTTCTATGAAATAATGTGTACCTGCTAGTAAAACGATACCTTCTTTTCAAGAATGAAATAAGGTATAGTTCTGTTATATGAAAGCTTTTATCACCCTCATAAAAATGGGCTCACGAAAAGGAAGAGGACAGAGAAGGATATTCGAGCGGTAAACTATTTCTCACCAGTAAAGTAAAACAGATGTCGGTCACATGAAGTTAGGAAGTGACTGTTCGATAGTCTGAATATTTTGCCGCCAAATGTTTCTTAATCAACCGTTTTCACTGAACGTAGGTTGGACTTTCAAATATAGAATATTCAACACTTGTTGGAATCGCAAAATGAAGATTTAATTGAAATTCAATTCGAGGAAATATTTCATCAGGCAGTAACAATTGAAATTCATGAAGAGTCAGATATGAAAAAAATTTGTCGTTTTTCAAAACAAAAATACTTATTGTAATTGGTTTTGAATTCAAACTTTTTTGATAGATGGAACAAATATATGTTTGAGCTTTTACAATCAAATAATAATAAATAAACTCTAATTGAAATACGTTATTTCAATTTTTATATTTCTTTTGTAGATTTCGAAATAATCCCTATCAATATCCAATAACCACAGTTTCTGCGTTTGAGGACTTTTTTAACGAACTATTTTGGTACTATCCCATGATTTAAAACATTCCGGGGTATATATTCAGGATGTGGTAGTAGTATGTATTGCAAATGCCGCACAGAATGTTCTAAATTTTCGTTTCAATTTTGTTACGAAAAGTCATACTCAACGACTTAAAATGGAACGCCCTGTATATTCTTACATTTCTAGATTCTCCATATAATGAATTTGATTTTATTGAAAAAGTCATGATTTTTATCAACGCTGTTAAATTTTGAAACACAATAATTAAAACGATATGAAAGTTTTTGCAATACAATTGTTATTTGTTGATCAAAAATAAAATTGAGTCAATACGGTGGAGAGACGTTACCAAACATTGTAATATTCATAAATCCTGTTGTTAAAAATTTGTTTCAGTGAAATTTATATTAGTTTTATATCTATGAATTACACGAATTAATTGGAAAAATTCTTGAATTTGGTATGATATACCTAGATATGGTTAGATATCTGTGAACTATTCTTGAAATTATTATTATTGGAATACAAATTCAGAAAAAAGAAAACAACTTGCGCCAGACTTACTGTTGCTAAGTTTCCATTTTTATCTTTTCCGGGGATTCACTTCTGCGGACGGTACGAGGTGTAGGCTATTTTACGTACCGTTTCGATTGACGGTTCGTTGTTGATAATTTTCATTTGTACAATTTTCACATAGGCGAAAAAGAGAGGTTCCGGAGATCCTCATACAGCAAATTTTACCAGTTTTGAGCACGGTTTCCGTCAAAACTCCCTAAAATTCGTTTCGTTATTGACTTTCGTATTCTGGATGTGGTCGAAACTTAAGGAGAAAAAACTACGTTACAATTACTTGACGGATTTTAGTTTTTTTGAATGAATTTTTTCGCACATTGCGAGCGACAAGTATAAACCCACATCGACGAATTATTTCGAACCTGGGGCTGCCGGCGGTCGTTGGTGGAAAATTTGAAATTTAACCATATTTTTCAATTCTCGGCCGAAAATGAAGCATCTAGCGTTTACAAAATGGGCGATGATTTTTACTTCAAGCCGGTAAGTTTTATCACGCATTTTTGTTTTATCGATTAATAATATGGATCATTTTCAGCTCATTACATAAGAAATATTCAAACAGTATGAAACCAATGTCCAAGGATGATTATTAAAGCAAATCTTTGCAAAAAACGGTAAGTAGGTAGGTACTTCCACAAAAAATGTGTTTTTGTTTGTAGTAATTTTACTGTTTCAAAATAATGGCAAGTCTTAGTCAAGTGTAATGAATATGTCATATAGAGTGAATTAATTTATGATATCGTAGCATATAATAATATGTACGTAATATTTCATCTATTTACTATTAGAAAAGTGAAGTATAGGTTCTTAACAGTCTGAGCTTGAGTGATTTAAATCACACAAAAACCAATTCTGTTCCAAGCTAAATAAAAAGATTTATTTATTGGCTGTCATTGATACAATGAAAAAGTAGAAAAGTATGTAGAGGAATAAAAATGGTGCTGTTTCTTAATCCTTCCAGGAAACACACATTGATGATCAATTCTGATGCTTGAGAAGCAAGCAAGATGTCATATATTTAAAGACAATAGTTCAGTAAACAAATCATTTTTAATCGATGAATTGATGATTTTCAACTATGTATATATATAAGTACGTATTTGAGTTGTTTTGGAATGTAGATAAATGTCGAAAACTTCCTTAATCACCTAGGATAGAATAGATTCCTTCTGGAAACTAGAAACAGAATGAATCAATAAAAAGCAGATGTGTATTCAATACTTGGACCGAAACTTAGTTGTAAAATTGATTGCGGATATAGCTTGAATTCTTCTGAAAAGTAAAAATTTACGGATCAATAAAAACCAGATGTGTATTAGAAATTTCGAACTCTGAAATCTTTTTGGGAAGATCATTTCATTATTTGCCATCCAGCTATAACGTTGTGTGTTCAAAAAGCTATTCTATATTGTGTACATTTGTGTGGTGTTATTTTAAAGTTCGGTAACATTGCTTGATTCATTTAGTGTAATTCACCTAATAAAACAAGACCACAATAAATACTGAAATCCACAACATGGCCAATGTACTGGTGAGATTCAATGAAGATGCAATTTTATTTGTTGTAAAAAAAAACACATCAAATGTAGAAGAGAATCAACATACATTCGTTATTCTGATGGAAGATACTACCCTGGCACCATTCTTTTCGAATCTCGTAAGTGTAGTTTTAGGTTTTATCATATTCATTTTTTTTATATATAAATTTATCGTGCTCTTGAAGTTCATGTTTTCATAATAAATATTGTGGTAGCTCACACACAGATTAGTGTAATATTCTTCAAATGTATTTGTGCTGATAGCGAATAAGTTTCAATGACTGAATGTTTATGACAACTCTAAATACTTTCATTCTGGTTTCATCCACTTCAACTGATTTATATTCTAATCAACATGAAATTCAATTTTTGAATCAATATTCAAGCTTTTTTCATTATAAGTAAAATTAGGGTCTGAATGACAAAAAAAATAATTTTCGTATTTGGTGGTATTCACTGATATAAGTATCCATTAAAAATATAAACATCACAAGATCTGTTGGTTATAATTGATTCCTATTATTTTCATATTTATTTCAATTTTGTTAATATATAGGTAGTAAACATGTTCAAATAATTATCTCTTTCTGTACTGAAAGGCATGTTTATTGGCTTCATTTAACTTCTTACAAATTCCAAATAATCGTTATAAGTAATTCACATATACTTATTAGTTTCATGCCTGTCAGGAAAGCATAGATTTGTTGTTATACTCAATTATTCACATTATTTATTCTCACATAGATGATGAAATTACGTAACTAAAATTTTTCAATTGTTTTCAGCCTGGTCGCAAGCAGAGGTTGATGAGGTGAAGAAATGTTTTTTACAAAACATCATAAGCAAAAAGTTGCCGTCAGAGTACGAATGCAAACCGTTTTTACAAGAGAGTGACAAAATGAAAAATCGTTCACCTCTAGCTGTTAAATTATGGATACATAATTACCTCAAAAAGCAAAAAGATAAACAAATGTCAAATTCATTTTAATTTTCCCTAATAACATTTTATTGAATTCAAAAATTGTATATTATTTTTTAAATTTATAAATTTACTAACTGATCCCACGAATCTCGTATCGCCTAACAATCAAAGTCATGTTACAGATTAGATATACTTTTGTTTTGGTGAAAACAATACAATGAATGTAAAATAAATATTAACTATAGAAAAGTTTCCACTATTTAAGATAATAACACAAAAACAAATGAAAAAGTATAAAAATTAGGTATAACAATGACGTTTCGGCAATCCATGATATTGAATTAAACTATGTACATATTGTAAAATCATGGAATGCACTCGGTTTAACTCTCTTAATTCTATCACTTTGTGATACATATGACATTTAAAATTCGTTGCAAGAACAAATAAGGCTGATGTTGTTGAGTCTGCAACCAGTCAAGGAGTGATCTGATGGTTTCTTAATCGTCATGGCGATTCGAGAACTGAGAAAGCAATACAATGAGTGCAAAATGAATACAAAGTACAGTATTTAAGATAATTCCACAAATCTGATGTGATAACAATGTTAATATTACTATTAAATCGATCGTACACCTAAACCACCCGAATCCAAAATTCATAAATAAAATTCAATCCGTTGTGGGTATGTGGGTATATATAGATTCATTTTCATTACTGATGTTAACCTACATTAAGTTATAAGATACGCCATTGTCCGAATTTTTTTTGTAATAATTTATTACTAACGTAAAATAAGATGAAAGAGGCAGAAAAATTTAATTCGAACTGTGAAAAAAAGTCATTTAGGGCGGGGAATCGAACTCCGCGTAACAGGCGAGGGAACTGATCACTATTCTACCGAAGACAAATAGGTGTTTATTGTAAAGGAATAAAATATTATGAGTAACATGAAATTTTTCATTCCAAGTCATGACAAAATGAAAAAGAAATCTCTGATCAAAAAATTAAAGTTTTTAATTAACAAATAAAAATAGGAGTTGATCGTAGAGGGCTGAAAATATGGGGCTGTATATATTTTTATATGCTGTATCAAAAAAAAAATACATATGTGATAAAGATAAGTTGATTTTCGCATATAAATTCAAGCAGATATTGTTCACTGAAATTCAAAATATCACCAATGTGTCAATTTAAGACATGCTAAAGAGCTGATTTGTATTACATAATTTTTTTCAGAATTAATTGAAATTGAACGCATTACATTTTACTATGTCATTATTCATACATCATATTTCACAAATATTTCATAATCATTATTCCATTAATACTTCTATGCACTATATGTGCGTATAATTCTATGTTTAGATGGCTCCGTCAAGTTGGCCCGGACATGCCAGCACTTTTTGATGACTTGGCATTTCTGTAATGCTGGCGAATGCTGAAAAAATTTTTAAAAAAATATTGTTCGAAAAAATAAGGTTCGAAATGTCTGAGAAACAAGTTTCCCGGACATGACGGCATTTTTTGGGGAAACTTAAAATTTGTCTCATGCTGAAGAAATGCTGGCGATTTTTTTAATCTCTTATGCTTTTCAAAAAAATGAGGTACAAAATGCCCGAGAAGTCGTCAAGTTAGCCTGGACATGTCAGCATTTTTGTTTTGGTGAAACTCGTAATGTAATAAACTTTTGTAATGCTAGTAAAATGGTGGCGAATGCTGAATAACTTTTTTCGAAAAACGAGAGTCCAACTACTTTGGCCAACTTGGGGCAGCAGCCGGACCTGTAGGATTTCTTTGATGATGTTTGGAAATTTTCTAATTCCAGCTAAATGCTAGCCTACTCTGAAGAACCTTGAAAAAAATTTGTCATTTGTGAGAAAGAATTATGAAATGCATACCGGTAATACGAAATTTCTAGTCCAATGTTGAATATTGAAGGAAATCTTTAAAAATCTCACATATTTTATAAATAAGGAATTCGATCAAATATAATGAAAAACAGTAACCGATATTCAAATTATAAATCATAGATATATATTACCCTGACTCCACTAGTAATAAGTTATAGATATCTATGGTTTATATTCTAAACCTCCACCCTAAATCTCGAAATGAAAAAAAAATGTTTTCTGATATTCTCTGATCAAAATAAAAATTCCTCCAAATATTGAATGAATTCAACCTCTCAATTTGTTATCCTTATTCGATACTTAACTTCACACCAGTAACACAGTATAGAGATAACTCTATTCTGTGCCATCGAGATAGTGATACTTAGAAGGGGCATTAACCCCTAACTACTAATAAAAGGTTCGCTACCTAACGTAGAAGATGACAGTGGAAAATTTTGCAACAGATGTTTACTAAGTCTGACGCAATGTTTTCATCTTTTATTTCTGGATATGAATTCCAATTAATAATTTTATGAGCAGAATGACTCGGATATTTACCTATACCTACCTAGAGACTACATAAGATTGATCTAAATTTTTTGAAAATTCTTCGTGTGATTAATTGATATGTATAAAATTAATGGAACTTTCTTCGAAAAATTTGTTAATCTGCAGGATCATAATTATTAAAATGTTAATTACGGTAAAAGTTTTACATACTATTTTAATAACTATGTTCCAATTTCAAACAGAATTGATAAAAATCACATTCCTTTTGAAATCCAAAGTACCAGACTAAGCTCATTTTAATTTATTTTTTTGATTTATTCCAATTTAAATGTTTCGGATTTTTATCTCATAGTTCAGACTTGTCTTTTAAGAATATTTAATAAATTAGAAAACTATATTTAATCAAAATGGCTTCTCGGAAATTTTGAATCTTATTTTTTCGAAAACTATAAGAGATTTTCGGAGTATTTTTTCAGCATTCGCCAGCATTTCGCTAGCATTAGAGAAATTCCAAGTTTCATCAAAAAGTGCCGGCATGTCCGGGCTGGCGTCAAGTTGGCCCGGATATTTTGACCTTGTTTTTTTCGAAAACCATAAGAGATTTTTGAAAATTTTTTTCAGCATTCGCCAGCATTTCGCTAGCATTAGAGAAATTCCAAGTTTCATCAAAAAGTGTCGGCATGTCCGGGCTGGCGTCAAGTTGGCCCAGATGTTTTGACCTTGTTTTTTTCGAAAACTATAAGATATTTTTGAAAAATTTTGCCAGCATTTCGCTAGCATTAGAGAAATTTCAAGTTTCATTAAAAAGTGCCGGTATGTCCGGGCCAACTTGACGGAACCTGTTTAAATAAATGATTTCAAGAAATAATTTATCTTTGAGTTATTGTTGAAGAATTCAATGATCAAGTACAAAAAAAAAGTTTTTTCTTTATTATTTTGAATATTTGTTTGCCAAATCCAATTACTGCTAACAATTTTTGAATATTACTTCATGTACAAAAACATTTAAATTAGTTCACATCGTGCACCAAAAGTTTTTGCAATGTATTAAAATTATAAGTTGTTAAAAAATGAAATTTTTGAACAGAACCATGAAACGATCGAAATAAACATGATATACAAAATAGTGATATTATATATAAAAATTTCAACATTTATTATTTCCATTCACTTATCATTTAAGTGAACTAAGAGTTTCCAAATAGTGGTTAGACGCCAACTTATTAGTCAACATAAACAAAACGCAAGTCAATGTGATAATTTGGCAACGTCGAAAAAAGAGGGAAGGCATTTGAGGGGAATATGGGGCCAAACCTGTCGATAAATATATTTGTCAGTTTGGCCCCGGGTCCAAATTCGCCACCGTGGGTCCAAACCTGTCGATACATACCAACAAATGGGGCCAAACTGGTCGATGGATATACATATATATATATATATATATATATATATATATATATATATATATATATATATATATATATATATATTAAATGTTTATGGGAAACGTTCACGCCTTCAGCAGGAATACCGCAATGATCAATACTCGCGCCTTTGCTCTACCTCATATTTACATACGATATCCCACATTCACGTAATAGTAGCTCAGAAGTTTCTGTTTTTGCAGATGACACCGCCACCTGGGCCACGGCGAGAACGTCGGCACTATGTAACCGCATAGCGCAAAGGCAACTCGATGAGATCGGTGCATGGGCACGAAAATGTAGATTAACACCAAAAAGCAGGGAAAACACAGTCAATACTATTTCGCCACTTCAAATATGCAAGATCACGCCACTTTTTCAAAGGTGACGTTAGTCTTGGACTTTATGGTGAGCAACTCCAACTTCAAGACGAAATCACCTACATAGGTTTGAAATTTCATCAACACATTTCATAGTCGTTGGATATTCGAGATGCTCTTAGTAAAATCAGAAATAGATCCAATCAGTTATATGCCCTCAGGGGGAGAATAAGGGGATGTAATCCTCAGACCCTCCTACACACATATAAAACATTTTTTCGTCTCGTTATTTCTTATAGAGCAATCCTATATTCAACAATTTCAAATAATTTCCTCAAACCATTGGAGAGCTGTGAAAGAGCAATCTGCCGTAGCATCTTCCGATTGGACCGACTTTATCCGTCCTCCCTAGTGTTCAATCACGCAAAAATTCCAATAATTTCATCTTTCATAGAAAAACTCCAGATTCGATATGCCCAACGCACTCTCCGAGGTCAAAACCGAGAAGCCAGAGCGACGCTGATGTCCCCGTGGCGTGGGTGGCGGCCGATTTCTGCAAAAAGCCGAAACAAAAATATCCATTCTCTCCGTCGCAATTACTTGTAAAAATGCCAGAACCGTCAAAAGACGTCCTCGAATACCTAGAGGACATTCCGCTACTTATTCGATGAAATTCAAGTTTCACTTAACCATTTACTTGTACAACTGATTCGAAAAATTAAAAAATAATGGAAATAATCCTGATAGTTGTTAGTTATAATAAATTCAGAATATATGTGATGTGATACCTGTTGTAAATCAAAAATATATTCGTAATTGGAGTAACTAGAATAATTCGAGTAGTGCCGAAAGTTCGCAAAGTTCCAAAAATTCGAGTAGTGTCGAAAAACCGCGAAAGGCCAATCCGATCAGTGAACCACTGAACATTATTGATTGTTAGTAGCAAATATATAAATAGCAATATCTCATATTAGCATATGTAATTATCAAACTTCACATTGCGTGGGTAAAGATTTCTGTGGTTTCTTTATTATCATTTATTACCAAATTGTTTTCAAGATGTCGTCGGGTACAGACGTATGTACCCAATGCTCTGATAGTTTTAAAGTAAACTCAATGTGTATAAAATGTGATTTCTGTGAATACTTGTACCATCTAGTGTGTGCGAAAATAAAAGATGCCGTGTTAGAATCTAAACAAGAAAATACAAACATTGAATGGTGATGTAGTAATTGTTTAAAAGAAGTTGCAATAAAATTTAAAAAACCAGAAGAAGATATTAACAGTAAAACAAAAGAAATTCTAGAAAGAACGGAAATGCTCATAAATTGGATCGAACAGCAAGAACCTCGGAAAAAACCCACTCTCTATGAGGTTGCAAAAAATAAAAATGAAATCGAACCATTAATAATCAAGCCTAAAGTGTCGAATCAAAACAGTTCAGTGACAAGAAACGTATTGGAACAAAAAAATCTGTCCATCTGATATAGCAGTATCGGTATCTAAAGTGAAGCCCGTTTCACACGGTCGTGTTATTGTGCATTGTGATGACAAACAGTCGCTGGAAAATTTTAAAACAGATACTCAAAAGAAATTAGGAAAAAATTATGAAATTGTTATAGGAAAAATGTTAAATCCAAAAATATAGGTATTAAATGTGAAGGAGGAACATGTGTTGGAAGTTGGTGATTTTATTGAAAGAATAGAAAACCAAAATTTACTAGATGCATTAAAGAAAGGTATGAAATTAGTACGTCAATACAAGTCCGCTAAAACTAGAAATAATACAGTAAATGTAATTTTGGAACTTAGCTATGAACAGTACGATCATTTAAAAAATAATAAAGACCGCTTATACATGTGATGGGATAGTTATCCTTATTTCGAATTTATTAGTGTGTTAAGGTGTTACAAATGTTGGCATTTTGGTCATCGGGCTGATAAGTGTACGGAGACTGTTGATGTTTGTCCAATGTGCAGTGGAAATCATAAACAGTCTAGCTGTAGTAGTGTTACATTGGAATGTACAAATTGTAAATATGCTTCTCAGATTTAAAAATTGCAAACATCAATTATTATCATAACGTATTTGATAAAAATTGCCCTAGTTATCAACGACAACTGGGTATAAAAAAGGAACAAATTAAATATAATATTCAGCCATTACAGTCAAATCAGAGCGGTCTTATTTCGCTGATAAACATACAGGGGCAAACAAAAAATCACATGCAGCTTGAACGAACAATAAGTCAGTTCAAACCTGTGGCAGCTATTGTTACCGAAACTCATATTACTCGTGATATAGAAGATTCTGAAATTTATGTGGATGGGTACAATCACTTCATGATATATTCTCACAGTCGTCATACAGGAGGAGTCGCCATATATGTTGAAAACTGTATAAAATGTGAAACTGTTACAACTTATGAAAGAAGTAAGAAATATTGGGGAATTTAAGTGAAACTGAAACTGATAAAGGAAACGGTTACAGTGGGTGGAGTCTACAGGTCACCAAATGGTGTAGATATATCAGACTTTTTTAGTAAGTTCGAATGAACTTTAGATGCAGAATATGTAATTAGAAACAATACAATAATAGCAGGTGATTTCAATATAAATATGTTAATGAACTCTCAGCATTCAATGAGAATTTTAAATATTACAACTTCATTAGGTTTTAAGCAAATTGTATCTGAACCTACGCGATATACCAAAAAGTCAAGAACGTTAGTTGATCATGTTTATACAAATTTCACTGATATTCAAGAAACAGACAGGATATATCGCATCATGGGTGATCATGAGACTATTGGTTTGAAGTTGAATTATGATAGTGAAACAGAGAGTAAAAACTAATTTCGTGACTCACAGGACTCTAAATTTCAAGAAATGAAGCTGGAACTGATAGGACAAGAATGGGATTATACAACAACTGATGTAAATTTGTTGTACAGAAATTTCAATGATTATTTGACGAAAGTTATTGAAACTATAATACCACTAAAAGAAGTAATTTTTAAACGAGAATATCAGTGGTTTGATAATGAAATAAAAAGGAAACAGAAGGAGCGGGATAGGTTATATAATATTTTCAAATTTACAAATAGCATCGATGGTTTTGAGGGCTATAAGAGACAAAGGAATAAAGTTGTTGCAGTAATTCGTAAAAAAGAAATTGAATATTACGAAATGAAAAAACGTGAAAATCGGAAGGAAAGTAAAAAAAATGTGGAAAACTTTAAAACAAATTGTAAATAAAAATGAACAAACTATTAATTGTTCATCGATAGAAATACGTGAGACAAACGAGAACATTGAAAATTCGATGAATAATTTTTTCGTTGATAGTGTTCAGGATATTATAGAGAGTATTCCCGAGCTTAATATTACTTTCAAGGAGATTAAATTTGAAGTAAACACCAGATTTACAAGTTTCAAAAAATTTCGTTTAATAAGTTGAAGAAAACAATGAATACTTTGAAAAACAACTCATCAGCGGATGCGGTGTTGCCTGTAAATATGCTGAAAAAAATTATTTGATGTGGTTAAGTATCCCTTATTAGATATAATAAATACATCACTAGACTGGAATAGTACCTGCAGCGTTCAAAAGTAGTGTTGTGATACCGTTGCAAAAATTAAACAATCCCAAAAAGTTAGAGTAACTACGACGAATAAACTTACAACCCGTTGCTGACAAAGTCTTGGAGGTTTTGGTGCATGAGCAGTTGATGAAGTATTTAGAAGAAAAAAAAAATTCTATGCTGGTCAAGCCGGATGCCGAAGTAAGCATTCTTGTGAAAGTGCGTGCCAGTTTATGTTGTCAAAGTGGAAAAAGCAAATTGATGAAGGAAACATTATTGTAAGTGTTATTGTTGACATAAAGCGGGCGTTTGAGACCATAGATAGGAGAAAGTTGATAGAGGTTTGTAGGGTTTATGGAATAGAAGGCACAGTTCTTAGTTGGATAGAAAATTACTTAAGTAATAGATATCAGTCAACCAAAGTAGGTGGTAAAATATCGAGAGAAAAGGAAGTAAATTGTGGTGTGCCACAGGGAAGTGTCTTGGGTCCCCTACTTTTTATACTTTACATGAATGACATAAACAAGTATATATGTAATAGTTTCATTAATTTGTATGCTGATGATACGGTTATGTCAGTATCAGGAAAAAACATCGAACACTTGGTTCAAAAAATAAATAATGAACTAGATATTTTAAAAAGCTGGCTAAGATTTAAAAAACTAGAGTTAAATGCTTCGAAAACAAAATGTATGTTCTGGGTACAAGGCATGACTGTAAATCATTTGCTGAGGGTCATTTTAAAATTGAGATGGATTCTGTGGCAATAGATTTATTTAAAGAAATGAAATATCTAGGGGTTATGCTAGGCCCACAATTAAAATTAAATGTACATATAGACTATATGTGTAAAAAGTTGGGGAAAAAAATTGGATACTTCAGGAGGATAGCATATAAACTATCTAAATGGTCGCGACGTATGATTTATAATGCAATAATATATCCCCAGTTCACGTACTGCATATCTCTATTGATGTATTGTAATAATGAAGATTTAAATAAAATTCAAATTTTACAAAATAGAGCGATGAGGAAATATTGTTGGGATGTGATAGGTATGCTGGGATAAGGGATATGTTGTCAAGATTAAAATTTCTAAATGTTAAACAAATGGTAGAGGAAGCAAACTTGATTTTTATTCACAAAATAAAAAATAATTCGATGCCCCAGTTAGATAGTTTTAAAACAAATGCGCTACAGAAATCATTGTTTGTTGAAGGTTTGAGGTTATATAATTCTCTTCCACCAGTTGTTAAGTCCTCACAGAACATAAGGGTGTTTTAAAGAACGTTAGGAAAAATATATTTTGAGATACCTATATTTTGTAAACATTTTATTTCATGTTGAATTTTTTATTTGTTGTGAGACTGTAGCTGAAAGGCTAAAATAAAAAAAAATACAATTTTTTTACAAGTAATTTTATTATTTTTATATAAATAATAAAATTACTTGTATATATATTGTTCAGATACTGATAAATTTTTTTCTAACTCTTCTAGGGTTGAAGAAGGTCGAATGATCTAATAACGTCCCTCTCTTTCATCTGTAAATTATATATTATTGTAAAATGCCAAATCAATTGAATAAACGTATTTCCATTCATTCATTCAATCACGTTGACACGGCAAAAAAATGATAAATAATAAACACGCAACGTGATGGTAGGGAATTCAAATTTTTGAATTGAAGTTCGATTTCAACTCAAAATTTGAATTGAAAAAAAATGCAGAGAAACCAAGGCAAGAATCATTTTAGGGGCCCATCATACGAGGCGTTTATGGTCGCCAATAAAGTTTGTTTAGTCTTTTCAAATTTGAGTTCGAGTTTTTTCAAATTGAAAGATTTGTGTTCCTGCACGTGGAGTACTTGAAGTTCTGGTGCTTGCTTAGTAGGAAATATCCAGATTTATATGTTTTATTTCACCCCACTGGTAGTCGTGTTATTGAGAAAGAAGACAGTCTTATTTGGAGTATTACTTTTATTCGAAACGACATAAGAACGTATTGAATTATGTGTGTTACATAAATATATCTTTAAAATAAATAACAATTCATGCAACAAATTTTTAAACTTTATTTGATTCAATTGCACATTTCAAGTTCATCTTACTTATATGACTGAATGTTATTTGTAAAATTGAATTATTCATTCTTGAATTCAGAAACATATGAAGAATCATATTGGCGAACGTTGTTTAATTTATACAATACTAGCGACCCGCCCCGGCTTCGCACGCCGCAAACGCTACGCCCCGCAATTTTTAAATCTGTAATATCTTCGGAAATATTCACTTCAATCATACGGTGTAAAGGGCTATATATATCTATATTAAATGAACAATGTATTCAAGGTATTTAATTGGTTAATGATTAATGCTGTATGGGTTAAAATCGCTTCGAAAATTAGCCATTATTTGTCGCGAAAAGTAAATGACAAAAAAAAGTTATTGTGGGTTATCCATAAGAGATAGACATATACCATCACGGACTTTTCTGTAGACCTTTTCAATGTGTACAATACTTAGTACATTATTTTGATAAAACTCGTAGGGTTCAGCCTGCGTTTGCAATGTAAGCGGAAAAAATGTAATTATTTACGACATCACATTAGAAACGTCAAAAATAACAGTACTTCTCCACAATTTAGTGGATGTTATTATACATATAAACCTTCCTCTTGAATCACTCTATCTATTAAAAAAAACCGCATCAAAATCCGTTGCGTAGTTTCAAAGATTAAAGCGTACAAAGGGACAAAGGGACAGAAAAAGCGACTTTGCTTTATACTATGTAGTGATTGTGCACAGGGCAAATTTATATGCAGCGATAAATCTAATGAGTAGGTATCTAACTAAATGTGATAAAGAACTTTGGTTATGAATATGACGAAATAGTGAAAATGTAAAATATTGAGATATGTAAAAGAAACAATGAATATGAAATTAATATATGAACTATAGATATGAATATATAGGTATAAAATGGGCATGTGGATGCGAATAATTGAATAGATCGCTTGAGTAATAATGAGTTATTTTCAAATATGTACTGTACATGATCCACAAAATACAGTTGTTAAGTCTTCAACCCGGATTGAGGACGTATTTCAGGGTACAGAATTAGTTTTGTGGTTAAGATCTTGGTTGATGAGTATTAATGTGGATATGTGTGAATCAATATTTTATATGAGGATAAACAAATTTGTACAGAATTGGCAAGAGGCCCAGCATATCATAAGAGTTACAAAAAATCGACATCAAATACTATTTCCGTTTAGAGCAAATTTTGAACAAATTTGTCCGCTTAAAACATTTGCCCACAGGTGAATAAGAAGCCAACTTCTTGAAAATATTATTGCCACCACAACAATTCTATGAATTGATAGAAAAGTTGAGATTTCAAGCATAAGAAGATCTGAGGTGTGAAATGGATCATCAGTTGTGTACTCCCCATAAGTCATGAAGAAAGAAATATGCTTATATTAGTTTTTGAAATGGTGTGTTGCTTATTGAGCACAAAATATACTCGCTATAATTATTTAACTTCAACATTCTCTAAAATCACTCAATGATATTAATCATGCTCCCCCTATTTACTGTCATTCTATAAAATATATCTGTCATTTATTTATTTATTCAATTAACATACACTGCTTTACAGGACAGGTCCTTATTACAAAAGTCATCAGCAGGTTCAGTATGAGCCATGGAAATGCTTGAATTTCGGAAATTGAAACAGTTGATTTTCTATTTTTTATAGTTCGTCTTATTAAATTCTTCAAATGAACAACACACCATATTATGTCAGTTAGAAAAATGATTTCACATAGTGACAATCACCGTGTTTCACTCGGATCCACCCTACCTTCCAACTATATTGGAGATGAAATATTGCTATGAAAAATGAAAAATTTTAATGAACATTATAAATCAAAATAGATCAGGTATTACAACAGAAATTTTTTGCCAAGATGCATTCATATGATATCGGTACTTCCTTTTCTGCACGAATATGAAGCCAGTATAGACCTATTGTTAGATGAATATTGAAGCAAAATGCTATATAGATGTAGTTTACGAGACGAGAAGGAAATGAAAGGAAAGACAGCAAAATTGCCCGAGAATAAATAGATAGAAGAATATTGTAGTTGGTTTTGCGGTGCCTTTCACTTAAGCCTTAAAAATTAAATTGAAAAAACAGATAATAAAAAATTCAGATTATGTGAAGACTCAGAAACTCGAATAAAATAGTAATGCCACAAGCTCAGCCATTTCATTCTATTGGAGACCTATATGATTGAGACATAGAATTACAATTTTCTACAACACCAGACAATAATTCTGAATTTTGAACGATTTCTCTGTAGACAAGATTCATCACACAAGAACGTTAGGAGTATAACTGCCACTCGCCTGTACTGACGACCATACCAGCATTTTCCTACAAGCCATTTAGCAAAATTTAAATACCCTATGACTTAAAAACTGAAAAATGCTAATAATACTATCAATAAACATGCGCTACGTATGCCAAAACCGTGATTCACAACCGATAATGAATGTTTCACATGAAAAAATTTTCTCAGACTCGATACACCAGGTTACGCATAAAGACTCGTTGAAGGGTAGGTACTATTTGGCTTCTCATAAGTAATTCACAGGAATTTCTTCTGTATTACTTCTAATCTGTATTTATAATCAGTCGATCATTTTTTTAAGTTTGTTGTTGAACGATTTTCAACACATTGCATAATACAATATAAATTTATTGATTTCACATTAAATCAAATGAACATAATAAAACAATTATCAACCAAACATATATTGAAAAGAATAATGCATGACGTACGTTTCGATGAAATTCACCTTTTTCAAATGCTACGTGCAGACTAATTTCTCGAATACATACAATAGGTAAACTTAAATTATGAATACAGAGAAAACAAGTAAAAGGGATCAATTCATACTGAAGTACTGTATAGTAAACTAAGTAATTTTGAAAAGATTGAGAAGGGGGCTTGAGGTATGATCGATTTGGCTGTTTTAAAGGTTGCCAGAATATTTGTATTTATTAATTCGAAGTGATTCTAACAAATTAAGCTTCATTCCCTTGTTTGCGGTATTCAAAATTTCAAAATCAGAATTGAATATATGGTTTGGATTGAATCAAATTTGATTAATGAAAATTGATACTTTTTTTTGCTGAAAATACTTGATCTATATTCCATTCTAAAGAAAATATTTAATATGATAATAATCAATATTTCCTTCAAAGAATAGAACATGGACTAAACAAATATTTGATATCTTTCTGATATCATCATATCATTTCTGATATCGTTCAGGTTCAACTCTTGAATATATAATTGCCAAGGCATTTCTAAAAAACTACTGTCAATGGACATTGCCAGATCTAACTTCAAAAGCTATCTCTTTCATCTTATTTTCAATGTTCAATTAATATTTATATGTAAACTTGTTGAACTAGCCGAATTTTCGAAACGGCGAAAAGGGACAGAAATGGAGTCAGTTTGGAATTCAGGTGACTAAGAAAATTGTTTGGATTGTGAAAATTCGTCAACTGCAAACCGAGGCTCTCAGCCAAGATAATATATATTTTAGATAGTAACTTCTTCAGAAGGAAAAACCACCCTCATGTCGAGACCTGTTGCGTATTTTCGAATCCTATTGCGAAATTATTTCCTCTGTTATTTCAAGAAATATAATTTTTCTTTCTTTACAGAAAGTTATTATATTGTTTCAATCACTAGAAGAGCCATAGCAATATCTCACAATTCCATCAAGCATTCACTCATTGTACAACGATAGAATAAGGCGGGTCTGAACTAATCACGATAGGTGATTCAAGCTATTGCTCACAACCTTCTTCACGAATTTATTGAAATATTTAGATTTCAAAAAATTTTTAATTGTGAGCCGTGTTGGAAGAACTATATCTGATATATGAATATACAAAAAATAAAGAACTCACGTTTGTCTGTTCGATCGAGGCTTCTGCGTAGCAGCAGAAGTTTCTGTCAGCGGACTGAAATGAAGGGTACTATCTCGTTCGTCAGCTGTGAAACCCAAAATACCTGCGATGATTTCTTTCTCACAAGTCCGATTCGTGGAACTCAATTCCCCACGAGAGGTCGCTTCGTCAATGTGGAGGTCCGAATACTTGATATTCTGTAAACATTCGAAAAAAATTTAATAGGGTTCAATATTCACATATGTTTGGTACCTTCTGATCATTAATGTATTGATAATTAAAATTATTAGACACGGAAATATTCAAATTTCATTTGAGAATGTTCATATATCGAAACACATATTCCTCACATCCTCGGTTTGATTTTGCAAGGACTCTTTCTTTGAATAATGTCATGGACCATTCATCAGATAATTTGAAGTTACTTCTGTGAAATTAACAAGGTAAGTTGAGGTTGAGGATCAAGAATATCTTTAACCTAGCGACCACATCTAACCATAAGGAGCTGAGAACTAAGTGTAATATGAGTTTTTCCAAATTCTATATTCAATTTTCGGGTAGAATTATAGATCAAAACCTTCGAATGTATGAAAATACTGTTGAATTTTACGTAATATTTTTTGTTTTCGATGAATTAGAAAACTCAAATTGGACAACTATTTATGGATTAAATCAATTAACCATTGTCCATTTGAAATATTGCCTGCATATTTATCGATTTATGATGTTAAAAAAGCACAAATCCTCCATGTTGAGTTCGTGACGTACCTACCTGAGGCCAACAGTGGTAAATACAAGTTTCTCAATCTCGGAGAATCAGCTAGTCCTACAATTCCGTCCATAAGAGTCTCCCCATTAGAGAAATCGGGATGAGGGCACATAGCACAACACATAAATCGCCAAGTTGTGTCTCGATCAGAATAATAAACAACGATATCTGAAATAAATTGAGAATGAAGCTGGTTATTCTAAAAAGGTAGAGTACTAAAGTATTCACGTAATGAATATATATATATATATATATATATATATATATATATATATATATATATATATATATATATATATATATATATATATATATATATATATATATATATATATATATATATATATATATATATATATATATATATATATATATAGATATAATTAATCAGAGAACAATAATTCGTAAACATAGTACCTAAGTATGGAAAACTAGTTTTCAATTCAAATGAAATCAGAAGAGAATGATGAATGAAAAAGGAATATGTTCAGGTAAAGTATCCAATTTGAGGTAAAATGAAAGGTTTAATGAATCAGAAACCAATTACCCGAAAATATAGTACCTTAATATGGAAAACTCGCTTTAACTTCACATGAAATCAGAAATGAATGATGAATGAAAAAGGAATATGTTCACGTAATGTATTCAATTTGAAGCAAAATGGACGGTATAATGAATCAGAAACCTATTATTCGAAAATATCGTAGCTATATATGGAAAAATCGTTTTCGATTCAAATGAGATCTGAAATGAATGATGAACTTAATTCATAATAATGTATTTAATTTGAAGTAAAACGAATGGCATAATGAATCATAAGCCAATAATTCGAAAATATAGTACCTAAATATGAAAACTAGTTTCCAAATCACATGAAATCAGAAATGAATGAGAAAGTAATATGTTCACGTAATGTATTCTGTTTGAAGTAAAATGAAAGGTATGATGAATCATAAACCGATAATTCGAAAATATAGTACCTAAATATGAAAAACTCGTTTTAAATTCACATGGAATCTGAAATGAATGATGAATGAAAAAGGAATATGTTCACGTAATGCATTCAACTTGGAATAAAATGGAAGGTATAATGAATCAGAACCCAATAATTTGAAAATATAGTACCAAGTATGGAAAATTCGTTTTCAATTTAATCGAAACCAGAAATGAATGATGAATGAAAAAGGAATATGTTCACGTAATGCATTCAACTTGGAATAAAATGGAAGGTATAATGAATCAGAACCCAATAATTTGAAAATATAGTACCAAGTATGGAAAATTCGTTTTCAATTTAATCGAAACCAGAAATGAATGATGAATGAAAAAGGAATATGTTCACGTAATGTATTCACTTTGAAGTAAAATGAAAGGTATAATGAATCATAAACCAATAATTCGAAAATATAGTACCTAAATATGGAAAACTCGCTTTAACTTCACATGAAATCAGAAATGAATGATGAATGAAAAAGGAATATGATAACGTAATGCATTCAATTTGGTGTAGAATGGAAGGTATAATGAATCAAAACCCAATCATTTGAAAATATAGTACCAAGTATGGAAAATTCGAATTTCAATTTAATCGAAACCAGAAATGAATGATAAATGAAAAAGGAATATGTTCACGTAATGTATTCACTTTGAAGTAAAATGAAAGGTATAATGAATCATAAACCAATAATTCGAAAATATAGTACCTAAATATGGAAAACTAGCTTTAACTTCACATGAAATCAGAAATGAATGATGAATGAAAAAGGAATATGTTCACGTAATGTATTCACTTTGAAGTAAAATGAAAGGTATAATGAATCATAAACCAATAATTCGAAAATATAGTACCTAAATATGGAAAACTAGCTTTAACTTCACATGAAATCAGAAATGAATGATGAATGATAAGGAATATGTTCACGTAATGTATTCACTTTGAAGTAAAATGAAAGGTATAATGAATCATAAACCAATAATTCGAAAATATAGTACCTAAATATGGAAAACTCGCTTTAACTTCACATGAAATCAGAAATGAATGATGAATGAAAAAGGAATATTTTCACGTAATGTATTCACTTTGAAGTAAAATGAAAGGTATAATGAATCATAAACCAATAATTCGAAAATATAGTACCTAAATATGGAAAACTCGTTTTAACTTCACATGAAATCTGAAATGAATGATGAATGAAAAAGGATTATGATAACGTAATTCATTCAATTTGGTGTAGAATGGAAGGTATAATGAATCAAAACCCAATCATTTGAAAATATAGTACCAAGTATGGAAAATTCGAATTTCAATTTAATCGAAACCAGAAATGAATGATAAATGAAAAAGGAATATGTTCACGTAATGCATTCAATTTGAAGTAAAATGGAAGGTATAATGAATGAGAACCCAATAATTTGAAAATTTAGTAGCAAGTATGGAAAATTCGTTTTCAATTTAATCGAAACCATAAATAATTGATGAATGAAAAAGGAATATGTTCACGTAATGCATTCAATTTGAATTTAAATGGAAGGTATAATGAATCAGAACCCAATAATTTGAAAATATAGTACCAAGTATGGAAAATTCGTTTTCAATTCAATCGAAACCATAAATAATTGATGAATGAAAGAGGAACATGTTCACGTAATGCATTCAATTTAAAGTGAAATGGAAGGTATAATGAATCAGAACCCAATAATTTGAAAATATAGTACCAAGTAGGTATGGAAAATTTGTTTTCAATTTAATCGAAACCAGAAATGAATGATGAATGAAAAAGGAATATGTTCACATAATGTACTCACTTTGAAGTAAAATGGAAGGTATAATGAATCATAAACCAATAATTCCAAAATATAGTACCTGAATATGGAAAACTCGTTTTAACTTCACATGAAATCTGAAATGAATGATGAATGAGAAAGGAATATGTTCACGTAATTTATTCAATTTGAAGTAAAATGGAAGGTATAATGAATCAGAACCCAATAATTTGAAAATATAGTACCAAGTATGGAAAATTCGTTTTCAATTTAATCGAAACCAGAAATGAATGTTGAATAAAAAAAGAATATGTTCATGTAATGTATTCGATTTGAGTGAAAAGGAAGATATAATTAATCAGAAAACAATAATTTGAAAATATAGTACCTAAGTATGGAAAACTAGCTTTAAATTCGAATGAAATCATGAAAGAAAAAGGAATATATATTTTTTTAATTTTAGGCTATGGTATATCTTTCGACATTTTCCAGCAGGTTTGATGTGAGACATTCGGTCGACTATGAACACTTAATAATAGGGAAATTCCATTTTAATTCAAAGATATCCTCTTCATACACATACAGGAGTCACGGATTAACATGGGTATATTACATATAAGAAGAACACAGGAAGATCGACAGATAACCTGACCCTCATAAAATTTCCATTTAAATGCATAGTCGAGGTCTACTTAAAAATGAGTACATTTTTCTTTTCAGCACACTCACACAATGGGTCATATATCTTGTTGATTTTGTAGAGGTATTCAGGACATAATGCATGACCGCTCCTCAGTCTTGATATCGACCAAACGAAGTCTCTATGAAATTTGTTTCCACCAAATTTTTTGAACCAAGGGACTTTCGGAGCAAAAGGCTGTATCGAAGAGTAATGCCGTCCTCTTTGTTCTTCCTCAAAATATATTTTCCACCTCTCATCAAGATTCTCCCTGATGAGAGGAGTAATAGAGCGAACGCATAAAGATATATTGCAATGTGGTAATCTGATGGCAGCTCCATCTAACGAATCCACTTTTTCATTGCCTAAAATTCCTGAGTGGGATCTCACCCAGAGGAATTTCACCTTCAATTCTTTAGATTTGATATTTTGCATTCTAAAAGTATATTCTCATGAATATAAATGAATTTCCAATTTGGTTGGATAGGAGTTCACTCATACTATCCGTTAGGATGAGAAAACGTTTAGAGGGTAGGTAATCGAGAAAATATGATATATTCTAATGATTTCCGGATCGCGAAAAGTTCTGCACTATACATAGAAAATTCATCATTTAGACGAAACTGAGAACTGATTCGAAGTATAGGGTCGTAAAAAGCACATTCTACACTTTTTGTAGATTGGAGGCATCCGTATATAATTATTTGGTGATAGTTTTTGTAAAATTTATCAATTAGCTCCAAAAATTCGACTATATTCAAGAATATGTTAATTTTTATACTTTGGAATAATTTTAAGTCAACAGTCAACATTTTATTTGATTTCATTATTTCCTTTGAATAATTACTTGGATAACTGTGAGCTGATCTAAGGAGAAGATCTTTCTTTATTGATACTGTCTTATCTAATAAAAATCCCAAAAACTTGGCCGACTCTCTAGTGCACTTGTTAGATTACCAAGCATAATTGAATCGTTCATTGGTGTTCGTTTTCTTGTGAACGTGCAAACACTAGATTTTTCGATGGAGATTTTGAGGCCATTGTAGAGAAGGTTTTTTTTAAATAGGGCAGTCGCGTCACTTAATGAATTTTGGCAATCAGCTAAATTTTAATTCTGGACATATAAACATATATTGTCTGCGAATTGTTGAATTTTGATATTAGGGTTATTGAATATTTTTTCTAGTCTGTGATAATGTATGATCTATAAAATAGGGGATGAAACACTTCCTTGTGGCAGACCCAAACTGGTGATCCATGGTCCAATGATATTATCTCCCAATTTTACTATATAAAACTCGTTTGTAATTTCAATGAAATCAGCAACATATGAAATGAAAAATTGGTTGAGGCTTTCGCGGCCAGTTGTTGAACTAGTCCACTAGCTGAACAAGAGATCACTTCCAGAATCGGAAATGGAACGACAAACGTTAGGAAGAAATTCCAACCGACGACGGCCGTAGACCCGTACCGGGCCAACACTAGTTCTACATATGAAACAATGAGATAGAAATATATGTTTACGTAATGTATTCAATTTGAATTCAAATGTAAGAAATAATGAAAAACAAGCCATTAATTCGAAAATATCGGAAATATAAATATATAAAATAGGTTTTCAATTTCAATGAAATCAGAAAGATATGAAATAATGGGAAACAAATACTCGTTTACGTAGTATATTCAATTTGAATTGAAATGTGAGATAAATTGAATGAGAAACCAGTTATATGAAAATTTAGGGAATATGGAAAACTCTTTCAATTTCAATGAAATCTGAAACACATGAAATAATGAGAAAGAAATAAACATTCACGTAATATATTCAATTTGAATTAGAATGTGAGATGAATTGAATAAGAAACCAATAATTCGAAAATAAAGGAAATGAGAAAAGCTCGTTTCGACTTTCATTGAAATCGGAAACACATGAAATGATGAGAAAGAAATATATGTTTACGTAATGTAGTCAATTGAAATTAAAATGTGAGACAGAATGAATAACAAACAAATAATTCGAAAATATAGGAAATATGGAAAACTCGTTTTCAATTTCAATGAAATCAGAAACACATGAAATAATGGGAAAGGAATATGCGTTTGTATTCAATTTGAATTAAAATGTGAGATGAAGTGACTAAGAAACCAATAATTCGAAAATATAGGAAATATGGAAAACTAATTTTCAATTTCAATCATCAGAAATATAAAGAATGATGAGAATGAAATATACGCTCACGTAATATATTTAATTCGAATTAAAATGTGAGATAAATTGAATACGAAACCAATGATTCGAACATATAGGAAATATGGAAAACTCGTTTCCAATTTCAATGAAATCGGAAACACATGGAATGATGAGGAAGAAATGAATGTTTACGTGATGTATTCAATTAAAATTTAAATGTGAGATAGAATGAATAACAAACCAATAATGCGAAAATATAGGAAATATGGAAAACTCGAATTCAATTTCAATGAAATCAGAAAGATATGAAATAATGAAAAAGAAATATACGTTTATGTAATATATTCAATTTGAAATGAGATTTGAGATAAATTCAATAAGAAACCAATAATTCGAAAATATGGGAAATATGGAAAACTCATTTTTAATTTCAATGACGTCAGAAACATATAAAATAATGAGAAAGAAATATACGTTGACGTAATATATTCCATTTGAATTAGAATTTGAGATAAATTGAATGAGAAACCAATAATTCGAAAATATTGAAAATATGGAAAAATCGTTTTCAATTTCAATGAAATCAGAAAGATATGAAATAATGAGAAAGAAATATAGGTTTAATGATAAGTACTTATATACGTAATATATATTTATATATATATATATATATATATATATATATATATATATATATATATATATATAAGTATACATATGTATATATATATATATATATATATATATATATATATATATATATATATGTAAAGAAAAATATTTCTTTAATTTCTGAACGCGCCTAATTGTGCCGCGTTTACTAAATTGTCAGTGGTCTGTCACTGTCAAAACACGAAATGAGCTGTTGAGATAGATTGACTGATATTTTATTGTTCAAACTAAATAAAATTTATAATTTATAAGTTCCGTACATTAAGAGGAGAAGAAGAAACATTTATTGTAGTTTCTTTGTTTACAGGTAAGACTGTGTTAGATAAGTAAGGTTTTTGTGAAACATGCCATGCGGGACTTACGCTAAATAAAATTACTTTGTTTACAGAGAAACCAATCAGTTTTATTCCACCTTGGGAGAGAAATATCTTATAAAACTACAATACTTGTTCATGATGGCACCAAAACTACAATTTACCTTCACATACGTAGCATCAAAAACAGACAAAAAGTCAAATGTTATCATTATAACCTCAATATCAACAGAAGATAACAAGAAGTATACCTTGGAAGAAGATGATAAAATTGCAAGTAAACATGTCGCTCTCAGCAAAACGGACAGCTTTAAACGATTAAAAAGGAGCTTGAATCAAAGAGGTGCAGTGAGAACAATATGGATAACTTGTAGTGAAAAAGAAATGATAAATACCTATTTTGACGAAGATGAAAACCTAATGTTCAACGATATGTACCTCAACGAAATAAAACAAACAAAATCAGAAGATACTACTCCAAAAAAAGAAAACAAATTGAATTTAAAAAATATATCAGAAAGATTTATGATTGAAAAATTTGTTTGTAAATTCACAAATGCAAAACAATGGATGGATACATTTGAAAAAGAATGCAAACGACATGAAATTAATGAAGATATAACAAAGATAGAAATATTAAGATTATTTCTGGACAAATCATGTGCAGACTGGCACTCGGCTACACTGAAAACCCTGAAAATAGAAGCAGAATGGTCGGAATGGAAAGAAAAATTTTTGGAAACATTTGCTGATAAAGGATGGAGTACAGGAATGTATGCTATATATTACAGACATAAAGAAGGATCTCTGATGGAATATGCAATAAGAAAAGAAAAACTGTTATTAGAAATGGATGAAGATATTGGGGAAAACTCTAGTGATGCTGATAGCAGCTGGCTTACCTGAATATATAAGAAACAGAATTGATCCAGAAAAGTGCGAAAATTCAACAGGATTGCTTCATGAAATAAAGAAGTGCGAAGGATTGGTCAACAGTAACTTTATTAAAAAGAGAGAAGATAAACAAGATAACAAGAAACACATTATAAATAAGAAGCCATGTAAAATCTGCGAAAATTTGAATAAAGGTACCCGATATCACCCAGAACAGTCATGTTGGTTTAAAAAAGAAGGAAAGGAAAGTAAAATCATTGGAAGTAATTCGGTATTAGAAGTTAATCTAAACGAAGAAACAAAAAACGAGTAATCACACCATTGATAAAAATAAAAATGTTATTAGAAGACAAAATACTAGTAAATGGAACATATGATTCAGGTTCCCAGGTCTCTCTAATCAACAAAAGATTAGTAAAAATACAGAGTGTTTCAGAAGATGCAAATAGAATAAAATTAAAAACTGTCAATGGTGTGACATACACGAAAGGTTTAATAAACATAAAAGTAAAGATTTTTGATGTAGAAGAAAATGTTGATGTGTTTATTGTAGACAATGTTGATTTTGAAGATTTCATTATAGGACTGGACATGATAAAAAAATTTAACCTAACCCAAGATGAAGATTTAAGAATAATACAAAAGAAAGAGAGAATAGAGACAGAAACTATGAATAGATTAGAAGAAAAAGCAGAAGAAGAAATTCGAATAAATTTTAATGAGCATGTGAATAAAAATGAATTTATTACAAACTTACATCATTTAGACTATAACAAGAAGACACAAATACAAAGATTAATAGATAAATATGATAATGTATTCGCCAAAGATAAATATGATGTAGGGACAGTAAAAGAATATGAAGCCCGGATAGACTTACTCGTAGATAGATACTGCAGCAAAAGGCCATACCGTTGTACAATAGAGGACAAAATAGAAATAGAAAATCAGATAGCAAATTTACTAAAAAACAACTTAATCGAAGAATCATATAGTCCATTTTCAGCACCAGTTACATTGGCCTTTAAGAGAGATGAAAACACCAAATCAAGACTCTGCATTGATTTCCGAGAATTAAATAAGATAATCGTACCACAAGCACAACCATTTCCATTGATAAGTGACTTGATAATAAAAGCAAGAAATTGTAAATATTTTACCACACTGGACATAAATTCCGCGTTCTGGTCTATACCACTACGCATTGAAGACAGACAGAAAACAGGATTTGTTACACAAGAAGGACACTACCAATGGACATGCCTGCCATTTGGATTGAAAACATCACCTGCAATTTTCCAGAGAATCTTATCGAATATATTGAGAAAGTATAACTTAAAAGAATTTACAGAAAATTACATTGATGACATCTTAATATTTTCACAATCATTTGAAAAACATATAGAACACATAGAACAAGTACTACAAGCAATAATAAATGAAGGATTCAGACTAAAATTTAAAAAATGCACATTTGCAGCAACATCCGTAAAATACTTAGGACATATAATAGGAAACAACACAATGCAGCCTATCAAAGATAACATTATTTCAATAAGAAATTTTCCAACACCGAAGACTCAAAAGAACGTTAGACAATTTTTAGGCAAGATCAACTTCTACCGTGAATACATACCTAACAATTCAATAATACTAGATCCACTGCATAGATTACTGAAGAAAAATATACAATTTACATGGTCAGAAGAATGTGAGAAATCATTCTCAGATATAAAAAAGATATTATGCTCACAACCAGTACTGGAAATATTCGATAAAGATTTACCTATAAGAATTTACACAGATGCTTCACTGAATGGTATAGGTGCAATATTGAAACAGATACAAAAAGATGGAAAAGAAAAACCAGTTGGATATTTCTCAAAGAAACTTAATGACACACAAAAAAGGAAGAAGGCAATATACCTTGAATGTTTAGCAATCAAAGAAGCAATTAAATACTGGCAATACTGGCTAATTGGAAGAAAATTCACAGTTTTCTCGGATCACAAACCACTAGAAAATCTCTACATAAAAGCAAGAACAGATGAAGAACTCGGTGAATTGACATTTTATTTGTCTCAATACGACTTTAATGTTAAATATATACCTGGAAAAAATAACACAGAAGCAGATAGTCTCAGCAGAAATCCAGTATTGGAAGAGAATGATAATGAAGAAGAAGTATTAAAGATGGTAAATCATATAAAATTAGAAGATATTAAGGCAGATCAACAGAAAATAGAAAAAGAAAAACACAAATTGATTGAAAGAAATGGAATACTCTACAAAAAAATAAGAAATAGGGAGAAAATTATATTAACTGAAGAATCAAGTATAACACTAATAAAAGAAGTACATACCAAATGGTGCCATTTAGGAATCCAGCAAATGATAAATAAGATAAGCCCATATTATACAGCCAAGAGTCTAACAAAAAATATAAAAAATATATGTAAGACTTGTGACACCTGTATCAAGAATAAGTCTAGAGGCCAAAATAAATACGGATTGATGTCGCATCTGGGACCAGCGACAAAACCATTTCAAATAATGTCGATAGATACTATTGGTGGCTTTGGAGGACAACGATCTACAAAGAAATACCTACATTTGTTGGTTGATCATTTCACAAGATTTGCGTTCATTCTAACATCTAAAACACAGAGTGCTGCGGATTTCATTAAGTTAGTGAATAAGGTTCTAGAGACAGAAAAAATTGATATTTTACTAGCAGACCAATATTCAGGATTAAATTCGAAAGAATTTAAAGAATTTCTGACAGATAATGATGTACAACTAATTTTTACTGCAGTAGATACTCCATTTTCAAATGGACTTAATGAACGATTGAACCAGACACTAGTAAATAAAATGAGATGCAAAATCAATGAAAAGAAGGAGAAGAAATCCTGGACATCAGTTGCAAGAGAATGTATAGATAAATATAATGAAACCGAACACTCGGTGACAGGCTTTGCACCAGAATATTTATTAGAAGGAAAAGACACCAGTATCTTACCACAAGAACTACGACAACCAACAAATATAGATAGATGGATTAAAGATAGAGAAGAAGCACTGGAGAGAACAATAAGATCCCATACTTATAATAAAAAAATATTTGATAAAGGAAGAAAACACATAGAATTTAATATAGGAGAACTGGTTTATATTGAAAACGGAAACAAAATGAATAGAAACAAGATGGACAACTTAAGAATCGGCCCGTTTGAAATAACAGGAAAAATATCCAATACAATATACAAAATAAATACAGGAAGAACAAGAAAGGAAACAGGAATATACCATATAACAAAACTTATACGAATGGAAGAAGGAATAAATAGTGAAAGCTTGGGTGAAGAGTATTATGAATAGTTTATCCTAAACATTTTGAGAATTACTTGTATAATTCTCACCATGAAGGGGAGATGTAAAGAAAAATATTTCTTTAATTTCTGAACGCGCCTAATTGTGCCGCGTTTACTAAATTGTCAGTGGTCTGTCACTGTCAAAACACGAAATGAGCTGTTGAGATAGATTGACTGATATTTTATTGTTCAAACTAAATAAAATTTATAATTTATAAGTTCCGTACATTAAGAGGGGAAGAAGAAACATTTATTGTAGTTTCTTTGTTTACAGGTAAGACTGTGTTAGATAAGTAAGGTTTTTGTGAAACATGCCATGCGGGACTTACGCTAAATAAAATTACTTTGTTTACAGAGAAACCAATCAGTTTTATTCCACCTTGGGAGAGAAATATCTTATATATATATATATATATATATATATATATATATATATATATATAAGTATATTACGTAATCCTTATATTCAATTTGAATTAAAATTTCAGATAATGAAACCAATAATTCGAAAAAAAGGAAATATGGAAATTTCATTTTCAATTTCGATGACATCAGGACCATATAAAAAAATGAGAAAGAAATAAACGTTTACGTAATGTATTAAATTTGAATTAGAATTGGAGATAAATTGAGAAAGAAGACAATAATTCGAAAATAAAGGAAATATAGGAAACTCGTTTTCAATTAAAATGAAATCAGAAATATATGAAATAATGAAAAAAAAACTATGTTCACGTAATGTACTCAATTTGAAGTGAAATGTGAGATAAAATCAATGAGAAACCAATAATTCGAAAATATAGTAAAATATGGAAATCTCGTTTTTAATTAAAATGAAACAAGAAACATATGAAATAACGAAAAACAACTATGTTTACGTAATGTATTCAATTTGAAGTAAAATGTGAGATAAAATCAATAAGAAACCAATAATTCGAAAATATAGTAAAATATGTAAATCTTTTTTTCAATTGAAATGAAATCAGAAATATATGAAATAATGAGAAAGAACTACGTTTTCGTAATGTATTCATAAAATCAATAAGAAGCCAATAATTTCGAAAATATAGTAAAATATGGAAATTTCGTTTTTAATTGAAATAAAATCAGAAACATATGAAATAATGAGAAAGAACTATGTTTACGTAATGTATTCAATTTGAAGTAAAATGTGAGATAAAATCAATAAGGAACCAATAATTCGAAAATATAGTAAAGTATGGAAATTTCGTTTTTAATTGAAATAAAATCAGAAACACATGAAATAATGAGAAAGAACTATGTTCACGTAATGTATTCAATTTGAAGTAAAATGTGAGATAAAATAAATAAGAAACCAATAATTCGAAAATATAGTAAAATATGGAAATTTCGTTTTTAATTGAAATAAAATCAGAAACATATGAAATAATGAGAAAGAACTATGTTTACGTAATGTATTCAATTTGAAGTAAAATGTGAGATAAAATCAATAAGAAACCAATAATTCGAAAATATAGTAAAATATGGAAATCTCGTTTTGAATTAAAATGAAATAAGAAACATATGAAATAATGAGAAAGAACTATGTTTACGTAATGTATTCAATTTGAAGTAAAATGTGAGATAAAATCAATAAGAAACCAATAATTCGAAAATATAGTAAAATATGGAAATATCGTTTTTAATTGAAATAAAATCAGAAACATATGAAATGATGAGAAAGAACTATGTTTACGTAATGTATTCAATTTGAAGTAAAATGTGAGATAAAATCAATAAGAAGCCAATAATTTCGAAAATATAGTAAAATATGGAAATTTCGTTTTTAATTGAAATGAAATCAGAAACATATGACATAATGAGAAAGAACTATGTTTACGTAATGTATTCAATTTGAAGTAAAATGTGAGATAAAATCAATAAGAAACCAATAATTCGAAAATATAGTAAAATATGGAAATTTCGTTTTTAATTGAAATAAAATCAGAAACATATGAAATAATGAGAAAGAACTATGTTTACGTAATGTATTCAATTTGAAGTAAAATGTGAGATAAAATCAATAAGAAACCAATAATTCGAAAATATAGTAAAATATGGAAATTTCGTTTTTAATTGAAATAAAATCAGAAACATATGAAATAATGAGAAAGAACTATGTTTACGTAATGTATTCAATTTGAAGTAAAATGTGAGATAAAATCAATAAGAAACCAATAATTCGAAAATAGAGTAAAATATGGAAATCTCGTTTTCAATTAAAAAGAAATAAGAAACATATGAAATAATGAGAAAGAACTATATTTACGTAATGTATTCAATTTGAAGTAAAATGTGAGATAAAATCAATAAAACCAATAATTCGAAAATATAGTAAAATATGGAAATTTCATTTTTAATTGAAATAAAATCAGAAACATATGAAATAATGAGAAAGAACTATGTTTACGTAATGTATTCAATTTGAAGTAAAATGTGAGATAAAATCAATAATAAACCAATAATTCGAAAATATAGTAAAATATGGAAATTTCGTTTTTAATTGAAATAAAATCAGAAACATATGAAATAATGAGAAAGAACTATGTTCACGTAATGTATTCAATTTGAAGTAAAATGTGAGATAAAATCAATAAGAAACCAATAATTCGAAAATATAGTAAAATATGGAAATCTCGTTTTTAATTAAAATGAAATAAGAAACATATGAAATAATGAGAAAGAACTATGTTTACGTAATGTATTCAATTTGAAGTAAAATGTGAGATAAAATCAATAAGAAACCAATAATTCGAAAATATAGTAAAATATGGAAATTTCGTTTTTAATTGAAATAAAATCAGAAACATATGAAATAATAGAAAGAACTATGTTTACGTAATGTATTCAATTTGAAGTAAAATGTGAGATAAAATCAATAAGAAACCAATAATTCGAAAATATAGTAAAATATGGAAATTTCGTTTTTAATTGAAATAAAATCAGAAACATATGAAATAATGAGAAAGAACTATGTTTACGTAATGTATTCAATTTGAAGTAAAATGTGAGATAAAATCAATAAGAAACCAATAATTCGAAAATATAGTAAAATATGGAAATTTCGTTTTTAATTGAAATAAAATCAGAAACATATGAAATAATGAGAAAGAACTATGTTTACGTAATGTATTCAATTTGAAGTAAAATGTGAGATAAAATCAATAAGAAACCAATAATTCGAAAATATAGTAAAATATGGAAATTTCGTTTTTAATTGAAATAAAATCAGAAACATATGAAATAATGAAAAAGAACTATGTTTACGTAATGTATTCAATTTGAAGTAAAATGTGAGATAAAATCAATAAGAAACCAATAATTCGAAAATATAGTAAAATATGGAAATCTCGTTTTTAATTAAAATGAAATAAGAAACATATGAAATAATGAGAAAGAACTATGTATACGTAATGTATTCAATTTGAAGTAAAATGTGAGATAAAATCAATAAGAAACCAATAATTCGAAAATATAGTAAAATATGGAAATTTCGTTTTTAATTGAAATAAAATCAGAAACATATGAAATAATGAGAAAGAACTATGTTTACGTAATGTATTCAATTTGAAGTAAAATGTGAGATAAAATCAATAAGAAACCAATAATTCGAAAATATAGTAAAATATGGAAATTTCGTTTTTAATTGAAATAAAATCAGAAACATATGAAATAATGAGAAAGAACTATGTTCACGTAATTTATTCAATTTGAAGATGAGAAGGAACTATGTTTACGTAATGTGTTCAATTTGAAATAAAATGTGAGATAAAATCAATAAGAAACCAATAATTCGAAAATATAGTGAAATATGGAAATTTCGTTTTTAATTGAAATAAAATCAGAAACATATGAAATGATGAGAAAGAACTATGTTTACGTAGTGTATTCAATTTGCAGTAAAATGTGAGATTTCTGAAACCTTAAGGTCCAAAATTATTTTTTATTCGGTTGATTTGATATGAAATGACCCATCAAGTAAACGCCAACACTATTAAATATAAAAAAAATGTGAGATAAAATCAATAAGAAACCGATAATCCGAAAATATAGTAAAATATGAAAATCTCGTTTTCAATCAAAATGAAATCAGAAACATATGAAATAATGAAAAAGAACTATGTTTACGTAATGTGTTCAATTTGAAGTTAAATGTGAGATAAAATCAATAAGAAGCCAATAATTTCGAAAATATAGTAAAATATGGAAATTTCGTTTTTAATTGAAATAAAATCAGAAACATATGAAATAATGAGAAAGAACTATGTTTACGTAATGTATTCAATTTGAAGTAAAATGTGAGATAAAATCAATAAGAAACCGATAATCCGAAAATATAGTAAAATATGGAAATCTCGTTTTCAATTAAAATGAAATCAGAAACATATAGAATAATGAAGAAGAACTATGTTTACGTAATGTATTCAATTTAAATTCAAATGTGGTATAAAATGAATAAGAAGAGTTGCCGTCCAGATTGCAAATAGTGCACACGTGCGGTTAATTAAATTTTGATAAGTGTAAAAGAAATTTACGTAAATTTCAGCGTACGACAAAAGTGATTATATATTATCAATGAATAGAATCACAGAACCCCCCGACAAAGGGGGTGGAGAACCTTCTTCATCAGTTATAACCGAGGCTTTCAGAGTATTATTAAATGAAGAAATTATGGATATTCCTGAGTCTCAAAATGCTCAACTTCCGAATGATAAAGTCGTGCATCCGGTGAGTTCGTTTCAAAATGTTAATAATACATCGCCGTCAGTTCAAGTTATTCACTCCGAGAATTCGAATTTACCACAGCAAGGAAATGCAAACGAAGTAAACAATGCACCTCCAAAAAAAGTATCGAACAGGTTCGATTTATCAGATGTCGATCCGTTTATTATTTATGTTGAGAGCACCGATAAAAATATTGGATATCTTCATCCAATGTCAGTAGGCAAACTTATATTCAGAAGCGATATTTCCATTTCGAATAATATTCTAGCTATAGAAAAAAATGGTAAAAATAGAATCAAAATTAATTTCCGTACATTTTTAAGCGCAAACAAATTTCTCTCATCAGATTTTTTGATATTAAATAAACTAGAAGCATACATTCCACAATATCTCATCAGAAGGCAGGGAGTTATTAGATCTGTAGATTTAGACATATCCGACAGTGAATTAATGAATTGTATTCAACCAATCATGGGGGAGTATTTCAAGATCTTTGAGGTCAAGCGATTATCGAAAAGAATTTTAAACGAAGATGGATCTTTGAAATTCATTCCTACACCTAGTATTCTGATCTCTTTTAAGGGACAATTATTACCAAATAAAGTTGCTATTTTCAATTGTGTAAGGAAAGTTTTTCCGTTCATACAAAGAGTAGTCCAATGTCGTAATTGCCTTAGATTTGGCCACACAGACAAACTATGTCGTGGTCAAACTCATTGTACAAAGTGTGGGGATGCTCATAATGTGAATCAATGTAAGTCTGTCAATAGTTTTTGTATACATTGTAAAGGGAATCATTCCTCCACTAATAGTAAGGTGTGTCCTGCTTTCGCCTCTCAAAAAAAAATCAAGGAAAAAATGGCTGTCGAGAACATTTCTTATAGAGACGCTGTTAATGAGATTGAGGGTAGTTTTGCAAATATAACTGCTTCTTCCATTTCAGATTCTCACGTTAGCCCCCCAGCGAAGAGTCACAGCAATTATCCCCCTTTAAAAAGTGTGAAACGTAAATACTTTGTAGACTATGCAGCCATAGAACTGAAGAGGAAACACTCGGAGATAATCAAGCCCTGTGCCTCATCTTCTGGCAACGGTGGTTGTCTGAGAATAGCTGATGATACGGAAAAGCTGTCAACTAATATAGATTTCAAATTTTTAACTACGATAATATGTGAGGTAATTACCTCCTTCATGAGTAGTTTTAGTGGTTCAATATCAAGTATTAAGGAAGATTTCAACCAGGAGTTGATAAAGAATAAACTTAAAGAATTATTAAATAATGAACAGAATTAAAATTCTTCAATGGAATGCCAGATCATTGAATTCTAATAAAGGAAACTTAGAACTTTTTATAGTACAAAATAACATAGACATTTGTCTCATAAGCGAAACATGGCTCAGAGAGGATAAAAATTTCGTAGCAGGCGGCTATAATATTCTTAGAAAAGATAGAATGGATGGAAAAGGAGGAGTGGCAATCCTGCTAAAAACGTCTATTTCATTTGAATGTGTTCCTTTTCCAGCTTTCATGAATGTTGAAGGAATATCAGCAGCTATTAAGTTGCGAGACGATTCCAAGCTTTTCTTTTACTCCATATACTCCCCACCTAACTCAAGAATAGAGGAAAATGAATGAAATAATTTCTTCGGAAGTCTCGAGGAAAAAAGTATTATAGGTGGAGACTTCAACCTTCACCATACAGCATGGGGATCAGCTATGGATTCCGTATATGGTACTAAATTGCTAGCTTCCATTGAGCGCAATAACTTTTTCGTTCTCAATGATGGCTCTCCAACCCGTCTGGGCCGTCCTGGAGAAAACAAGTCGGTGGTTGACATGACTCTTGCTTCTCAGAATCTGACGTCTTTGGTTCAGTGGTTCGTGGAGAACGACACTTTAGGTTCTGATCACTTGGCTGTCAGATATGATACATGTGTTGATTATGATAAACGGTGTCTTGGACGATTTACTAGAACTTATAACACCAAAAAAACCAATTGGCTCAAATTCTCTACATCCATGCAACAACAAGTGGAAAACTACAGGCAAGATTCTATGTCGTACGAAATCTTCAAGAAACAAATCCCCAAGGCTTGTGAAGACAGTGTACCTAAATATAAAAATTTCAACCCCAAGTTTAACAAACCGTGGTGGAATGATGCGTGCAAAATAGCACTAGAAAAAAAAACGATGCTTATGGAACTTATATTCAATCTTCCAACCTCGAAAATTTCATTGCTTACAAAAACTACGAAGCTCTATGGAAGCAAACAATAAAAAAGAGCAAACGCCAAAGCTGGATGCAGTTTTGTTCGTCGTTAAATGGAAATACTCCCATAAATTTAGTTTGGAGAAATATAAATAAAATTAAAAATATGTCAATCATTAGGTGTCCTTTAGCAGGTGGAGATTGGGTCGAGGAATTTCTCAGCAAATTGACTCCTGCAGGTACTTTTGAAAGGGTCAGACCCCTGCCTGCTTTTAATGATTCCGACATGATGTGCAGACCCTTCAATTTAACAGAGTTAGAAACGAACACTATTGTATATTTTCAACAATATTCTCGAAACGGGAAAGTTTCCTGAAGACTGGAAATCCTACGTGATTGTCCCAATATTGAAACCTAACAAAAATCCAGATTCTGCGAACTCCTATAGGCCCATTTCCCTCGGATCTTGTACCTTGAAAACGTTTGAAAGAATGCTCAAATCTAGACTGGAATGGTGGTTGGAATCCTCGGGAAAATTTCTTAGCTCACAATTTGGATTCAGAAAAGGATACTGCACGTATGTCTGCATCGGCAAAATAATCAACGATATATATACGACTTTTACGAAAAAAAATATTCTCATGTCTTTATTCGCAGATATCACTGGAGCTTATGATTATACATGTTTAAACATCTTGGAACAGGAACTTATTGAAATTGGCCTCAGCCCTAGATTTGCAACTATTATTTTCAATTTATATATAAACCGAAAAGTGTTCGTAAACGTAAATGGAGTAACTAAGGGTCCTAGGAGCACTAGCATGGGTTTACCACAGGGTGGTGTACTCTCTCCTCTTTTGTACATAATATATTATCACCGTTTGGAAAAAATATTAAATAGTCCATATATTAAACTTATTCAATATGCGGATGATATTACTATATATACCAGCGGACAAAATCTAGCTGAATGTCAAAATAATCTCGATCAGACAGTTAGGAAATTTTCCACCTTCCTTCTCTCGCACGGTCATTGTTTGTCTGAATCGAAGTCGGTCTTATGCTCCCTTACTAATAAAAGAATAACATTTCCAGATTATTTAACAATCGGGAATATTTCATTACAACACAAGGAATCAGTTAAATTTTTGGGTCTTATACTAGACAAAAAGTTATTGTGGAAACAGCACACTTCACTTCTGAAACATAGGACGGAAAGTAGACTTCAAATACTCAGATTTGTTTGCCATAGAAATTGGGGAGCTGACCAAAATACAGCTTTATTATTCTATAAAAGCTATTTAAGATCTGTCTTGGATTATGGAAGTTTCTTTTATGGAAGTGCTAGTAACTCTATTTTTACAGCAGTGGACGTCCTTCAAAGAAAAGCAATCAAATTGTGCATCGGTCTTCTCAATAGTACCCCTTCAGATTCTGTCTATTCAGAATCTGGTGAACTTCCCTTACATCTACGTCGAAGATTATTAGGGGGCAAATTCCTCATTAAAAGAATGGCGGTTTCAAGTAGTTTGGTTGAGGATCTTCATAATTTATTCATACTATCACTCACACATAAATTTTGGATAGTGAAAAAAGATCCAGTGCTTTTATCCTGTTACAGTTCTATCATATCTCATAAGGAAGACATTTACATAGATACTAAACTCCCAATATTCACTATGGATTATGGTATCTTGCAAACAGATATAAAGGTTATAATCCCCCCATATAACAATCTGACAGCTAATGAAGAACTGTTGGTTTTATTACATAATAGATTTCCGGATTATCATAGAGTTTTCACCGATGCATCAAAGTCAACATCCCCTCATGTAGGAGCTGCTGTTTTTGACCCTTTGGCAGATGTTTGTGTTCAACTCAGTCTTCATCAGAATTTTTCAATCTTTTTCGCCGAGTTATATGCTATATCAATGGCCCTCATATACATCCAGGAAAATCGGGATATATCATCTCATAAAAAATACCTCATCTTGTCAGATAGTCAATCATGTCTTCTTTCCTTAAAAGATATATCCCTAGATAGCTCGTTTCATTCATACATAAAAATATTCTAACATCTCTAAATTATTTAAAACAAAATCAAGTAGAAGTTTTTTTTATGTGGGTTAAAGCTCATGTTGGTATCTCAATGAAAAGGTTGACCGAGCAGCAAAAAAGGCATCACTTAATGAACTGCAAATGAAGAAATGCCATTATTCCGATTTCTACCTCAAGTTTAAAGAGGAAGTGCTTAGGTTATGGACTTCTGAGTACCAGAAAAGTACAAAGGGAGCATATTACAAATCTCACCAACCAATTCCAGCTACTACACCTTGGTTCAAAGGATATGTAAATCGAAGGAAATTAATTACCATTATTTCTCGGTTGAGGACCGGTCACGCTTTATGCTCCTTTTACTTGAATTAATTTGGGTTGAAGGATTCACCTTTATGCGAATAAGGTGAAATAGGTACACTCGATCATCTGTTTTTAGTCTGTCGCAACCTACGGCATCAGAGAAAAGTCCTGTTTTCGAAATTGAATAACATCATACAATTCAATCAGCCCTACAATTTATGCTTCCTCCTGTCTATTAATAACCTGAGTGTTCATGAAGTGATATTCGATTTTTTTATTTCTGCTGGTCTCAAGATATCAGCAACGTTGTTTCCTGTGTTTAACATTTCCTCGTGTATAAAAACCTTTCTTTCCGTGGCTCAAAGATGTATGTGTATGAAGAACAAAATCGCCGTGACGAGCCCTTCGGCGTAATGTGTCCCAGTGTATATTCCCCTTGTGGTGTACATTTCAAGTCAAATTGAGTTCTCTGTTGGCTAATGACTTACGTCAAGGCCATTTGGGCTTTTTGCCCATGAAGAAAAAAAAAATGAATAAGAAAGCAATAATTCGAAAATATAGTAAATATGTCAATTTTGTTTTCGGCTTTGTTGAAATGGGAAATATATAAAATATATATATATATATATATATATATATATATATATATATATATATATATATATATATATATATATATATATATATATATATAATTTCTTGTAATTGCCTGTTTAAGATATTTTATTTTGAAAGTTTTTAGCAATAACAGGCTTTTCTTGATTTGAAAAACTTTTAAAAATTTAAAAACTTTTTCAAATCAAAAAAGCCTGTTATTGCTGAAAACTTTCGAAATATATGTATATATATACAGGGTGAGTCAAGGTGGACGCGATGGTCTCTTATTACGAAACGGTTAATTTTTACAATAATACGACCACGCAGTCATGTGGGGATTCATCAAAGGTACATTCTAAAAATAATTTGATATATACAAAGTGTCCCAGAAATGTGTGACAACCAAAGTTATGTTTTTTCTCATGGAACGCCCTGTATTCGACTACGTTTTTGGGTTTCACGTAAAAAATAAGATATACTTTCTTCAATATGTCATATACCTAACAATTCTAGTTCTTGTCCACAAGATCCACAAAAAGTCTAACAAAAATAGATAACATCTTCCTCTGCTAACATATTCAAACTACAATATCATGCTTATTTCAAATGGGACACACTGTATTTTTCAATTCCATCATGTACCAAATTACATTCTCTTTGAAAAGTTATTGAGGTATTATATATCTTTTTCTATTAGTTTTTGAAATATTTTCAATTATGTGAAATTATCATTTGTTCTCATCTATTTTGTCACCTCAGTATGCAAAACTGAGAATTTTTCTGTTACCATTATCAAAAACTTACCACTTTCAGAAACTTGAGACCGACCTTGTTAATTTAATAATATGTGAAGTCAACACTCAATTACTAAACTTCAATTGAAAAGTATATGAATATTCAAATATGAAATGATATTCCTACAATCACAAATACAACAAATGTTCAAAACGGCGGCCATCCTGTTGAATGCACAGTGCCACTCGGTTCTCAAAAGAATTTCTCACATTTCGTAACATAATTGGGGTTATTGTTTCAAAAGCTACTCTACTTCTTTGCTTCATATTTTCTTCTGTTGTCGGGGGAGTGCTGTAAACTCTGTTTCTAATATAAACCCACAAAAAGAAGTCCATTGGAGTCAGTCCAGGGGACCTAGGTGGCCAAGCATGTGGGCTTCCGCGCTCTATCCATTTGTCAGGAAACTCTCTGTTTAAATAGTTCTGCACATTAACTGAAAAATGTGCGGGAGCCCCATCTAATTGCAACATCATTTGTATTCTAATATTGATTGGAATATCTTCCAAAAGTTCCCAGAAATCTTTTTTCAAAAATCTCAAAAACTTACGGCCGTTTAAATGACCATCAAAGAAATACGGGCCAATAACTTGGTCAGCTATAATTCCTCCATATATGTTAATACTCCACCGGTTCTGACGATCTATTGTGTGGAACAAGTGTCGGTTTTCAGTATCGTAGTAGTGGAAATTATGACGATTAAACAATCCGTTATTGTGAAAAGTCGATTCATCGCTAAACAGTACCTTATAAAAGTAATCAATTTTTTGCCAACTTATCCAATGCCCATAAACAAAAATTCAGTCGTCTTTGAAAGTCTATCCAATACAGGCTTTGATGCATCTCGATGTGGAAGGGATGGTACTTATGTTTTTTCAAAATTCTAGACACACTGGACTGACTCAATCCGTTCTCTCTTGCTAAAACTCTAGTGCTAGTGTTCGGATTTTCAATTACCGACCACAATACTATGAACTGATTTTTATCATCATCGGTGACTGGTTTTGTGGATGTCTTCATTCGATATTTTACGCTTCCTGTAGCTCTGAAGGTTTCAAATAGTTTTTCAAGATTCCTCTTATCAGGATGTCGCCAATTAGGGTATTTCTGTGCATACACTCGTTCTGCCAAAAAACAATTCTCAAAACTTTCACCGAGTACTGAAATCATGTCAATTCTTTCTTGTATTGAATAATACATTTTCACATCTTTTGTGGATACTGGTTTAGACAAAACAAGTAAACGGACTGAATAAATTTGAAAACTGATTCACTTTAATTGACAGCAGCCTACTTCAGGAAAAAGAAATAACTGACAGCCCACTTCGAATTTTCAAAAATGCCGCACTTTGAAAAAGATAAATACTCAAAAACTCATTAGTGATGTAGAGCTCTTCAAGAAACTGATGAAACATTCAGAGGTGAAGACGGTATCGAAAGTATGGAACATTCATCTTTTTTTGAGAAGAAACACTCATCCCTTCGCGTATTAAAGTGACAAAATAGATGAAAATAAATGATAATTCAACAAAAATGGAAATAATTCTAAAACTGATAGAAATGGACATATAATACTTCCATAAATTTTCAAAGAGAATGTAATTTTGTACATGATAGGATTGAAAAATACAGTGTGTACCATTTAAAATAAGCATGATATTGTAGTTTGAATATGTTAGCAGAGGAACATCAAATTTTGGACACCCTGTAGAACCTCAAGTGAATGTGAATCCATTAAAACTTAATCCGTAATAGCTCTTTTATTCACACAAAAAATTTCACTTCGCTAAAGTCAATTGTTTCGGAGATGTTATCTATTTTTGTGGACTCTCTAATTTCCGAAAAATCGAAATATTTATACATATATATATATATATATATATATATATATATATATATATATATATATATATATATATATATATATATATATATATATATATATATATATATATATATATATATATATATATATATATATATATATATGTAAAATGATACTCTTCATATAATTTGTATATAGTTATATTATAGTTGTATATAGTTACTGTAAAGAAGAATAAGAATTATATCTGTGAATTGGTTCTGTTGGAACTTCATTTTCAACGGACAGAATTGAATAGATCCCTTTTCAAACTAAGAGAGATATAGATAAGATGTAGATGTGAAATAATAGAAATAGAGAGTGTTAGATTGTATAGGATATAAGGACATTAAATTGATTTTTCTTTTAGGTAAGTTAAACTTTATAATGTTAATGAATATTGTAAATAAAAGTTATATTTATTTTAGAATAAATCAATCATTTGAGATATACCTGAGTAAAATCTTATAAATCAATTTTTGTCAACTAATTTGATACAAGATGGTTCGTATCGAAATTTCATTAACATGGGACTCAGTGAAGAAAGGTGCACCACAAATCAAAGTGGAAACTATTAAAAGATTTGGGGAAAATAAAGTTTATATGTTTTCAAGTCAACATCAGAATGCAGAGGAACATTAGAGTTTGTTAAACATCCCAAGTGTGAGAAGAGCTGTGGAGGTTATTTCAAACCGTGGAGACTACACAGACGTTGTGGCCACGTTACCAGAAGATATGGTCGGATTATATTTCGACGAAGAAGAAAATTTTGTGTTTCAGGATTACTTCCTAGCTGAATGTAATAAAACAGCAACTACAAATGAAAACAAAACCATGAAATCTGAGGAACTGGATATCTTTTCTAAGGTTGAACATTTTGTCTTGGATAAATATAATAATGGTAGCCACAATGCGGAGGAACGAATAAACATATTTGAGAAGGAATGTGATCGTTTGAGAGTGGATTTAGATGTGAGCAAAATCAGGTATTTTACGCTTTTAATTATCGGTATATAAGGGGAAGTTTATTAGAGTATGCACTTAAGAAAGAAAGACTTCTATTAGAAACAGATGCTAAAATGACTGAAGCAACTAGAATTAATCTTATTGTTTGTGGTTTGCCTAGCTATGTGCATGATAAATTCAAAATTGAAGGAGTAAGTTCAACAGTAAAGTTGATGAATATTTTGGGAACTTACAATGATATATCGAAAAAAAATAAGAGTAATTTAAGAATGAAATTAAGTAGTTTTCAGGAAAAAAACCTTGTACAATTTGTGAGAAATTAGGGTTTTCAGGGCGTTTTCACCCAATGGAAATGTGCTGGAATAAAGATAAGAAGGTTTATTTTACTGGTAACACTAGTTTAAAAAAACCTGGAAGAACACCACTAATTCGTTTGAATGTCAAAATCAATAATAAAAGAGTGACTGGAATCTACGATAGTGGTTCGAATGCTACTCTAGTTAATTCCAGAATTATAGAAGAATTCAAAGAAAATATATTTCAGAATGAACAGATTTATCAAACAATTAGTGGTGTTACTTGTGTGGATAATATAGTAAAATTACCTTTAAAAATACATAATATAGAAAAGAGGATAGATGATCATGTATTAAAGAATGATAATTTTTCTTACGATATTTTGCTAGGATTAGATGTTATTAAAGAATTCAACTTAATTCAAGATGATAAATCAAATATTTTACAGAGAAATCCTGAAAATGATAAGATTGAATGTGTAACAAATTATAAACAAAACGAATTGATTTCTCAGTTAGATAAGAAACAATTATCTCCAGAAAGCAATTCTATTAATGACTCCGGTCATGAAGTTCTGAATTTGAACATAAATTTTGAAGAATGTATAAAAGAGACAGAAGAAAAAATTCTTAAACATTTAAACGAAAATGAGAAAATAAAAATTTTAGAAATGATTAAACTTCATGAACATGCCTTTGCTAAACATAAATTCGATGTAGGATTAGTTAAGGATTATGAAGCACATATAAAATTGACGGAAAATAAGTTTATGTCAAAAAAGTCGTATAGATATTCATTACCTGATCAACAAGAAATTGAAAAGCAGCTAAATCAGTTATTAGCTAATGGTTTAATAGAAGAATCTTCTTCTCCTTATGCAGCCCCGGTAACTTTAGCTTATAAAAAAGAAGATAAGGAACGTACCCGCTTTGTAATCGATTTTAGAGATTCAAATTCAATGTTGGTACCAGAGTCCCAACCATTTCCTAGAATGGAGGATATCGTAGTAAAAGCAGGGAATTGTAGATTTTACTCAGTTTTAGATATCAGTTCGGCTTTCTGGACAATTGCTGTTCGTGAGAAAGATCTTTATAAAACGGCATTTGTAACGCAATCTGGGCATTTTCAATGGAAGAGATTACCTTTTGGTTTAAAAATATCACCGGCCATTTTTCAACGTGTGTTATCGAATATTATACGTCGATATCATCTGAACGAATGTTGCATAAATTATATTGATGATATAATAGTATTCTCAAAATCTTTCGAAGAACATTTAGAACATGTAGCAAAAGTATTGCAAACATTAAAACAGGAGGGTTTCAAATTAAGTTCAAATAAATGTAATTTTGTGCAACCATTTGTCAAATATTTAGGGACATATTATAAGTAACAATACAGTTTAACCTTGCAATGATAACTTAAAGTCGATTCGTGAATTTCCACAGCCTAAAAATAAGGAAAATATAAGGCAATTTCTAGGAAAATTAAATTTTTATCATAAATATATAAAGGATCATACTAGACAGTTAGAACCATTTCACAATTTGTTGAGAAAAGATGTGAGTTTCAAGTGGGATGATATATGTCAAAAAACTTTCGATTGCTTAAAGGATTATTTATGCAAAGCGCCAGTCTTAGGAATTTTTGATCGAAATAGAGATACATATATATTTACGGATGCAAGTGCCTTGGGGGTGGGGGCAGTTTTAAAACAGAAACAAGATTCAGGGGAACTAAAACCGATAGCTTACTTCTCAAAAAAGTTTACTCCATCTCAAGCTAAGAAAAAAGCCATATACTTAGAATGTTTAGCTATTGAAGAAGCTATTAAGTTCTGGAAACATTGGTTGCTAGGTATCTTTTTCAATGCTATAACAGACCACAAACCTTTGGAAAATTTGGGGGTTAAAGCTAGAACAGATGAAGAGATTGGTGATTTAATATATTATTTCTCTCAATATAATTTTACAATTAATTATTCGCCAGGAGAAACAAATCAAGAAGCGGATGCATTATCGCGTAATCCAGTATAAGAATCCTTTGCAAATTCAGATGATATACTTCAAGTAGTCAATTAAGTAACACTGGAAGATATTAAGTCAGATCAAGATAGTATGGAAATTGATAAAAACGATAATACATTACAGGAAAAGAATGGTCTTATTCACAAAAAATTGCGTAGTAGGGAAAGATTATTCATTTCAAAAGTTTTCGCAGACAATATAATAAGAAAAATTCATTTACGATATGGTCATATTGGACCAACACATATTTCATCTGGAATGAGGCCTTTTTACTATGGTTGTAACTTAGATAACATTATAAAAGAGTTCTGTAATAGCTGTGAAATATGCAAAAAAAATAAAACACGGAAATGCCGAACTTTTGGCTTGTTATCTCAGTTAGGTCCTGCTGAAGAGCCTTATGAAATCATGTCTTTAGATACAATCAGTGGTTTTTCCGGTTATGGATCTTCAAAAAAGTATTTGCATTTATTAGTGGATCACTTTACTAGATTTGCTTTTACATACAGTTCATGGGGACAAAAAACTAAAGATATAAAATTCTTAGAACCAATAATTGTAAAAAGAAATCGTATTATAATTTTGTTGGCGGATAAATATCCTTCAATAAATTCAAAAGAATTCAAAAACTTCTTAAAAAAATATAACATCAACATGGTATTAACTGCTGTGGATTGTCCAGCATCGAATGGGTTGAATGAACGTTTAAATCAAACGTTAGTCAATAGAATACGATGTAAAATAAATGAAAAGTCGAATTGTTCATGGCCAGCGATTGCTAAGGAATGCACCGATGAGTATAACAATACTACTCATAGTGTAACAAAATTCTCTCCAAGCAATTTACTGCATGGTGTTCAATCACATATAATTCCGGAGAATCTGTATACTAAATCTAGCTTGGCGAAAGATAGGGAATTAGCATATCAAAATTCAAAAAGGTACCATAATATAAATAAGTCAAGGATCGACAAGAACATGAAGAATATAAACTTTAATATCGGTGATGATGTGTACGTAGAATTAGGAAATCGAATGAAAAGAGGGAAGTTAGATAGCATACGAACAGGTCCACATAAAATAGTAGATAAGACGTCTAATGTAATATATAAAGTAAATTCAGGTCATAGAAATAAGTGTGAATATGTACATATTAATAAGTTATCCCCTTATTTCTAGCTCTGAGGGGGGGAGATGTAAAATGATACTCTTCATATAATTTGTATATAGTTATATTATAGTTGTATATAGTTACTGTAAAGAAAAATAAGAATTATATCTGTGAATTGGTATCTTTCAAGAGGAAGGGAGAAACTTAATTTTCAACAGACAGAATTGAATAGATCCCTTTTCAAACTAAGAGAGATATAGATAAGATGTAGATGTAAAATAATAGAAACAGAGTGTTAAGATTGTATAGGATATAAGGACATTAAATTGATATTTCTTTTAGGTAAGTTGAACTTTATAATGTTAATGAATATTGTAAAAAAAAGTTATATTTCTTTTAGAATAAATCAATCGTTTGAGATATACCTGAGTACAATCTTATATATATATATATATATATATATATATATATATATATATATATATATATATATATATATATATATATATATATCTGGATGTAATAACTACTAGATGAATAATAATCTGCTACTTCATGAAATGATTTTCTGAACTAAAGTAGTGATTAAAATATTTCATTGAATTTATTATATTTCAGGATACACAATCAAGAGCTTATATTGAATTGAATATGTTACTATTGAGTAAATATTTCAGAATCTTCTAGGTTAAAATTGCTTCGGCTTATGAATATTGTATTGTGCTACATTCTACCTTGGAGTTAATTCATAGATGCAAGATACCTCATAATTGTCTATTATATAATTATCATACTTCGACTAGAAAAGAGAAACAATATATATTTTAAAAAATAAATTAAGTATCAAGACAGAGAGAATAGTGAGAAAAGATAAAATTCGTTGGAAAGGTTTGTATTTATATAGTTTGTTTTTATGTTACCAGAAATATTCATTGTAGTTTAAATTGGCTTTCTACATAATTTCCATTTGATAAATTGACTACACACTATCCCAGATAATCAAATACTAGAGTACTTATATGAAAAATAAATTGAAGTGGTTTAAAATATATTATTGGGTCCAAGCAGTTTCACACATGATACAAAATACGATATTGCAAATTGAATACCATTATGTTGTTAACCTTTCAGCAAAGAGTAGTGGTACTCATTATCTCATTTGTTTTGTGGTAATTCATTGTTCTAGGTCATATAGAAAGAATGCATTGTTTTAAAACAAATCTACAGTAGTTTCTACATCTAGCTATATAGCAACTGAATTAAATGTTCAGAGCTAAAGCGTCTATTTCTATGTTTGATATGGTCAATAAGTGTATTCGATAGAATAGTACTGATTATAATAGGTGTTTTGTAGAATTACTTGACAGAATATTGTAATGAAACATGCAATGTTCAACATTAAGTCAGGATCAATATACACACAACAGTTGTTTTCATTATTTTATTCATTTTGTGGTAACTAATTGTTCTAGGTCATATAGAAAAAATGCACTGAAGAGAACACATCTATATTTGTTTATACATCTAGGTATAAAGCAGCTGAATTGAATATTCAGAGCTAAAGCTGCTATTTGTATGTTTAATATCATCAATAAGTGTATTCGATAGAATACTACTTATTATTATAGGTGTTTCGTAGAAATACTTGCCAGAATAATGAATGGAACATGCAATGTTCAACATTAAGTCAGTACCAATATACTACACAATTGAGATTGAACTTTTACTTACCTCTTGGTGAAACATGATTGAATAAAAATTCAAATCAAACTGTTGGCTTTATGCATCATTAATTTGTGAAACATTAAGTCAAGAGTTTGATTTGAATTCTTACTACACAATCCATTAATCAAAAAATTGTGTTAGTTAGTTACGAGCTTCATTTTAATATAAATAATTTAATCTCAATTTGGTATAAACAATTTAACAATAAAATATCTAAAACACAATACTTCGATCATAAAGATAAAAAGATGTTTGAACAATTCTTGCTGAATTGAAAATTCAATACAGTAGTGAGAGATGATTCAAAACAGTTTTAACTGTAGTAAAATATTGTTATTGAGACTAGTAGAATAGATACGTGATAACTGAACAGAATGATAATTGTATATTATAAGGAAAAAGAACAAGAAAACTTCAATTCATTGATGTTGCATTATGTATTTTTTTTTTAAATTATGATAGACTTGAATAAGCAGATATGACCTGAGTAAAAGTTGAAAATGTTTTCCATAAAACATAAAATTCAGTGGAATATATACCAATGGGTGAAATATTTATGTTCTATTGATGTATTTTATATATTTATTCGTTTGGAAAATGGAATACCAACAATAGCATTCACACATTGAAAAATAAAGAAATGATAATGCATATATAACTAATACTTCACACATGCATATATAATTAATCTCTAACTAAATCAATGATGAATACTTAAATAAGCATTTGTGACCTGAGTGAAAGTTGGAAATATTTAACATAATCCATCATAAAATTCAGTGATATATAACCATTGGGTGAAATATTTATGTTCTATTGATGTATCTTATATATTTATTCGTTTAGAAAATGTAATACCGACAATTATGAAACCAACAATAGAATTTACATTGAAAATTAAAGAAATGATAAAGCATTTATAACTAACACATCTTACATTGCATATATAATTATGCTCTAACTAAATCAATGATCAATATATATTATATCCATATATATTATTTTCAATATTTAATACAATAAAAAATGATAAATTTTTCAATTATATTCAAAACTGAGTTAGATAACTGCAACCACCTTATGTTATTGCATTGAGATGATAAGTGTAGCTAAATTACTGAGTTAGTGTTGAAATTTATCATTATTTATGTCTTTTCTCTATACCCTTGTTCTGTTTACCTTGTATTCTGTATATATTTTTTCATGAAAATGTTGGAAAAAAATTCAGCACAAATATCGTTCAGGTAAAACGAAATGGTTGCATTTTAATATTTTAGATGAAAATATATACAATATGAAAAAAAAAATTGTATAATTAACGTTTTTGAACAACAATTCCGAAAATTTTTATGTGTTCTCCTGGGACTAAACTAAAACAGCAAGTTCATATAATCATACCAACATCCCAAGAAGTTGTATAAATGATTTTCTAAAACTTACACCTGACAATAATTTTCTGCCAAGCCACTTAATGCTAGATAAGTAGCTAAATCGTAACATATGTCATAAGATGAAATAAGTTGAATAGAGCTCAATTGAATTTGAAAAAACTCAATCAGCACTTCATAATAAATTTTTACTTATATTGAATAACTTACAGCAAACAAACAAACCAAATAAAGGAGTGAACTTGTTGGTGGTTTTTAAATGAAATGAAACATGATAAGAAAACATCATGTTTATTCGCAATTAATTCAGTATTTTTTGAAATGCAATTGATAACTGCAACAATTCGAAAACGAAAGCTTGACAATGAAACAATTGGGTTCACAAAATCAGCTTCAGTCAAAAATTTATATCTTAGGGAGGAAGAAGCTGCAAGAAAACCTCCTTGGGGTTTTGAACCATTGTTACAAGTCTTAAAATTTAGTGATTTTGGTTAGCTGACTGACCTTTTTTGTCTCAAATCAAAATGCTATATTTATTGCATGTTCAGAAATATCAAGGGCGAGGTGAAAAATTTCCTCTGTTGTTAGAGTCAATTCTGATTTTTATTCAAACTTCCACATTTCTCCTAATGAGATCATTTATTTTCTTTTTACTATGTAGTGAGACAAAAAAGCTCAACTTGACTACCACAGGATCGGAGGAAAATTCAATGTAGTAATGAACAGAACTTCTAAAAGATATTCAGTCTTCACTATCGATTGTGAAGAAATATAGAACTTCATAATTTGAGAAAAATTGAATTAAGTAAATTTTAAAGTTTATAATCGTTAAAATCTGTCAATGAAAGTCCAACTAAAGTACATTCATCTTTGAAGATAAATATATTATATATAAATGTATAATATATGTGAAGTATTGATACTTCTAGAGAAAAGGAAGTTAAAATTCCTGGTGACTCATTTATACTTTGCTAACAAAATTACCCAGCATGAAGAAGTATATAAATATGTATAAAAGAAATCAATCGTGAAGTGTTATTTTTTACACATTTCGAGCATATAATGCAATATATAATAACTACCTAATACTTTAGAAAATTTTCGAACCATTTTATAGAAAAAGTTCGAAAATGAACAGCTATGAAAAACCAAATTTGTTTTTAACCCTTAAAAACTAAAAATAGACGTTAGCCACCAAATTTGAACGGACAATGAAGCTCCAGGTGCCAATAATATTGTGTTAAGATTTTTGATGTGGAACATGTTCAGGTAATCAGGTTCTTGGTGTAGGTATCATCTGCAATCAGAAAAATATGTGTATGAAAAATAATCGATGAGGACAGTAATACCATAACAATTACAATCAGTATTCTGATTTTATGTAGGTTATAATGCTATTCCTGTATTAAGTCCAACTAGTAGTAAATTTTCAAATTACATAATTTCCCCACAAAACTACTCGAGATTGCTTCAATAATTAAATTAGATTACTTCAGTTATTAAATTATCTGGCTGTCGTTCGAAAGTCAAACCTGATGAAGTTATAAAATCATCAACATTTTCAGAAATTCCTTGCGCATTTCTTTCATCGAGCAAATTTATAGGAGCGAATATATTTCACCAATATTTTTGCAATAGTCTTTTTGCATCTGTTATTTTGGATCTCTATACCATGATCTATGTGTCCTACAATATAACGACTTAGTAATTTTTTTTTCACGAATATTCCAAATCCAGGGGCATATTTCTTTTGTTTTTCTTTTTCTTTTGTTTTTTTGTAACTTATTAACATAATTTCATTCATGATCTCTGTCAAGAATTCCCTTGTTATTATTTGCCATTTTATTGTTGATATATTGGCATCAAGAGGATGAAATTATGCAGATGTTTTCATCCGTCATTTTTTCTCAATTTTTTTATGAATTTTCTCGGTTTTTGCATCTGAACAAAATTCATCATGGTCCACAAGAACAGAAACACAAGCATTTATATTTCAACAGTAAAAACTAAATATTAGGAACGGTTCCAATTAAAAATATTCAATTTATTCGTCATGCCTATTGATTGTTGAGTGTTAGAGGCATAAAGCCGTATTGAATAATATAGGTTGAAAAAGTGATTTTATTGAGTAATAAGTTATAATTGAACTAAATTTTTCGAGTCGATGAAATGAAGAACAAAATCACTAAATAACCAAAAATACCTGATGAATTGATTACTTACCTGCTTCCAAATTTTCTTTCACCAAAGGTTCAGTACTTAATAAAGTTGTTAATCAATGTCTTTTCAATTTTTTCTGCAACCTATTGCAAAAAAGGAACAAAATTTTTTCCTCCATAATATTTCCATGATAATAATTGAAGGTGGAACTTGCGTCACCTAAAAATACATTGAATAACAAAAATAGTATACCATAGACTTAGTTATTTAATTAGTGAATAATTGAATTAAAAGTAATAGATAGCAAAGATCATTCATTTTACGTATCAATCAGACATGAGGAACATTCTTGATGGAAAATTATCAATGTCGTTACTTGAACATAAATTACTAGGGTGTACTTTCAGAAGGGATATAAATCGGAAAGGCACTTAACTAAAACGAATACAACGAAAAGTACTAATTTGTTGAAGTTATTCATTTTTTCCGGTCACCTGAGACATTATTTCTCAGCATTGCTGGAGAATATACTTTTTTGGCTTGTCAAATAACATGAAATAATGACCCTTAATGGAATAAATGCGATTTCAATTGTAAGCTCTGTTAGGATATTCATTACCCGTTCAAATGTAGGGCAGAATAGATTCGAAAAAAATGATTGAGAAATAAGCAATAAGAATAATTTTTTATGAAATGAATTCAAACATTTCCCATATAGTCATGAAATAAATGGAGCTCGTATAACAAACATTCGTATTGCTATTAATTATTGGAAGGCACATAATAACCTAATAGTGAGAAAAATCTAAAAGTTCAACTGTTTGAAAAATAGAAGGGTTAATAAAAACGGAAATAAAAGTTGGTAAATGAAATATTATCCGGAAAAAACTGATTTATAAACAATAGTTTGGGTTATATGATTTATCATTTTTTGACCAATTTTTTTCAACGCTAAAATTCTGAATTGTATGTTTAATACAATTACAAACATTAACAAAAATGTAAATGTTTCATAAATATCCGAAAATTCATCAATGAAAGTAAATATTTGATATAATTAATGTCGTGCAAGTACTCACCCGTTTTTTTCTGTAGAATTTCACGATAAATTTTCATCGGTTCATAACTCAACTTTCACAAAACTGCTAAACAATGGTATGTTATATTTGACTGAAAGAGAATAAATTTCACAAACATTCACGAAAAATACAATTAAATTATTTCACGAGACTTTCGTGTAACACGCTTAAAGTTAGACTGGCTCGGTAAAATATACCTACACATATTTGTACGAGGTCACTTATCTCCAGATGTTCTCAAGTGCCTTACGAGTGAAAATACTAATATGGATCTCGGACCGTATGGTTGTTGACATTATACGTAATAAATAATGTCAATAAGTATCGATTACCTACTAAGGTAATCAATACAACAATTAGTTCAATTCGTTGGATATTTTTTGAATTCAAATTTTTCGTGAAAGAATAATTTAAAAAATCTCGAGAAATCTTTGCGCCTTAATAGATCGTTAGGGGTCGTACGAGACAAGGTCTGTTTCGGCAAATATAAAGCAATGGGAAATCAAGATGAAAAATAAGAGAAATCTGTAATTTATTTCAAATTGGCTAGTGTTTTGATGCCTAAACCATTTCGCACTCATAGTGTGAATAAGTCGAAATTTCATTTAAACAGACTTGTACAAATTATTTGATTGAAATGCAAATCTCATATCAAAGTAATGAAGCAGAATCCCTTCAATTTTTTCGGGTATTTCTGAAATGGAAGTTTTGAAGAGGAATAATTCGAGAAAATATGGTGAATTTATTTCTTTATTTCCGGTCAATATTTAATTTTTGAAAGAGCTTAATAAAAATACTTTTAATTTTTAATTATTGATCTAATAAACAGTAGGGGATTCAAACGATAGTTTTACTTGATCTACATTGTCAAGAAATGAAAATGTGTAATAAAATGTTAAATTTTTTTTTTTTTTTTTTTTTTTTTTTTTTATTATTTATCTCTGTTTGACCTTGATTTAAAAATCATTCAGTCATCATCCTTTTCATTATATACCGATACTATTCAATTATTTCTAAAATTTTAATCAACTAAAACAATGAGATAACATCCAGCAAATTTTTAACGTTATTAAATTCTTTTCCTACAGTTTTTCAGAAATCGGTACAGAGCCTCATAAACTTCAATATTACCAACCCGCATTATTTCGAGAAAATTAATAGGACCTCCCTTTATTATTTCATGTATCTGTTGTAACATAACTTGTCTTTCTTTAACATGAGCTGGACAACTTAGAAATATATGTTCCAATGTTTCAACATCCCCACATTCGCATTCTGGACTCGATTTCAAACCTATTTTATGCATATGTTTCGCATATAAACCGTGTGAAGACCTCAGCCTTCCTATCGTAACAATAAATTGACGTTGCTTATCAATATCGTGAAACCATGGTTTGTTCAATGGTTTATCTCCGACTATAACTTTATAAGACAAGCCTTTCTTGTCATTTCGAAATATCTCAGCCCATTCATCAAAATATTTATTTTTATTTATCTTTGAATATTCGTATTTGGGGCATTTAATGTCGAGGTTTGTATCAGTCAAAGATGTTGCTTTCTTAGCAAGAAAATCTACTACTGTATTTCCTGGGATACCTTTATGAGAACGAATCCAAAGGAAATCTACCTGTTTTCCAGATTGCTGAAGATGGTAAAGATCACTTCTCAATTTCATAATTAAATGTGTATTCTTTGACGAGAAGCTGAATCTTTTGATATTTTGTAAAACACTTTTCGAATCTGAAATAATTATAATTTTCTTTTCTCTTATAGTGCTACAGTACTTTAACGCTTCTATTATAGCTATCAATTCACAGGAAAATATAGAAAAAGTAGAAGAGACGCGCAATTGCTTTTTATAATTATATTCTGGGTCATATACCGCACAAGCTGATTTTCCTTCAATGACGGATCCATCTGTATAGATTTTTCGACTACCTCGATAATTTTCTGATAGAAATTTCATAAATTCTGTTCTTATCAAAACATCGTCGCATTTATTGAATGATGTATCTAATATAACCTTTACTCTTGGGAATAATGATGTATATTCATGCTGAAAATTAGGGTGGATGGGATGCGTATAAACATCATCCCAAGAGTTGGAACCACTTATAATAATCTCAACTAACGGAAGACATTTCCTTTTTCTCCAATATGGATGTGTTAAATTGAGAATTCCTAGATTGAATATATCACCGAAAATCTTGCTTTTTTTACTTTTAAGGTGAATAAGGAATTTATTGGATAATATTCTGGATCGCAGGAATAGAGGCATTTCTCCGGTTTCTGATAACAGGGTCGATATTGGCGTTGAACGAATTGCACCCAAACACTGTCTGAGACACTTATACTGGAATATATCCAAGTTTTTCAAGTTGGATTTAGCTGCAATTCTGTAGAAGAATGACCCATAGTCCATGACTGATCTAATGAATGCTCTGTAGAATACAAGGCAGATAGCTGGATGAGCTCCCATCCCGTTCTTCCAATAGCTCTAATTATGTTAAGTCCCCTTTCAGTTTTTTGTAGAATATGTGTGATATGATTTTTGAAGGTCAGTTTCGAGTCCAAATGAATGCCAAGGAATTTATTCTCAATTTTGTAAGGAATCTCTATTCCTCCGAGATTGAAACTATGTGGAAAATTTAATTTATGTCGATGAAAAACCATTACTGAGGATTTTTGTGGAGCGATATTCAAATTTTTCGACTCTAGGAATGATAGTATTGATTTTAGGTCTTTAGTTATATTTGCGAATGCTTCAGAAAATGTTTTACCTCTTGAATATAGACAAATATCATCAGCATATTGTATTATGTCTGTTGAATTTGTTACTTCTCTTTCTATGTCTGCCGTATACAATAAATACAAAATTGGGACTAGTATATCTCCTTGAGGGAGACCACGTGAAGTGGAATAGGTTTCTGAATGATGCCCATGAATTCTCAGTGAAATATTCCTATTGATGAACAATTTCAGCATGTTCGATACTATAATAGAAGGAATCTCCAATTTAATGAGGTCATTATAAAGGATGTCAATAAGAACATTATCATAAGCTCCGACAATATCCAGAAAGCAGACTATTATGACTTGATCCTCTGCCAAACCAAGGTTTATTCCAGAGATCAATTTTGCAATACCTTCCTGCGTTGAAAATCCCCTCCTGAATGCATACTGTGTTATGGGCATTAGTTGTTTATGTTCTAACCACCATTCTAACCTTGCTTTGATCATACGTTCATAAGTCTTGAGCATGCATGAACGAAGAGATATAGGTCTGTAAGAGGATGCTTTTTCTGGCGGCTTATTTGATTTCAATATCGGAATGACCAAAGTATTCTGCCATACCGTAGGTAGATTTTCAGCATTCCAAAACCTATTGAATATTCCTAGAAGTATATTTTTACCCTTTGTTGGGAGATGGTCAATCATGGAATAATGTATATGGTCTTCACCTGGAGCTGTATTATTATGTGATAGTAATGCAGCACATAGTTCGTCCTGAGAAAATGGTTCCATGGGAAAGTTCTTTGGGTTATTTTTATTCGTATAATTGGGTAGAGGCTTGTTAACGGACGGTGGTGCTAAATTATTCAAAAACTCTTCGGACCAAACTTCGAACTTAGTTGTGAAGGTATTTGCAGGCCTGTTCATAGCATTTTTAAGTTGTTTTATTTGGTTCCATATTTACCATCTCCGCCACATTTTTTACATCTCATTTTACCCCTACATTGTTCAGATATGTGACCATATCTAAGACACTTGAAACATTGTATCACTCTTTGTACATAAGGTTCTACTGCACATGCAACCCTATATATCGTAACCTTGTCTGGTAATTCTTGACCTTTAAATGTGACTAATATCACAGGGATAGGGATTTTTACATTAGTAATTTCATTTTTTTCATTTCTCATTCTCTTTACCATTCGTTTCACCTCTAGTATTTTAAATTTTTCAAAGTTCATATCGTTCAAATGTTCAAAAATTTCATTCTCCGTTAAGTCAACTGCTACATTACGAATTACCCCAACCCTTTTGGTAAGGAACTGAGGAATATATGCATTTAAGTTCTTTGATTTAATAATTTCATTTTGGATGATTTTGTTAGCGCTTAGAGCTGTTCGAGTTACGATACAAATTCTATTTCTACCTAATTTGGATATACTCACCACGTTATCACTTACCATTTTATCGATATTATGTATCATACGACCTATACTCATTGGATGTAATGAGCCGATGTTAGCGTCTTTACTTTCAATATAAATTTTGAATGGACCTGTATCTGTTAATTCATACGAACTTATAACAGGACTTTTTGAACTTATTTGTGAATTTTGTACATTATTAGATGTAATGGAGTTTTGTGATGAAGCTGATTTTAACGAAGTCAAATCTTTTGAATTTTGTACTGTATTTTTATTTTTATTCGTTAAATCATTCGCTTGCTGTGAACAAATATTAAACATTTCCGAATTGTAATCATCATTTTGAATACTTTTATCGTTAATAAGGTTTATAGATTGAGACAATAAATTAGGTGTTACGTTTATTAGTGATAATGGTTCTTGATACTTATCGGTTTTTGTTCCTCCCGGTTCGTCTGGAGGTGTATTGCTGTTGAGTATATTCCATTCCATCTCTTTATCAGACATTTCGCACTTATAAATTCTCGATAAAAACCTATGAAAACACAGATGTGTGACAACCGCTTCTCAAGGAATCTTCACGAGTACTGAATGTTAAATTTATACACAACAAAAGAGCCTTGCTTCAATCGAATAAGCGAATATCGGTTAACTGCTCATTATATTGTGAATTCATGCAACCAATCCCTTATAAAACAAAACTTTCGATTTGCTTCAGCATTACGAAGTACAGTTCATACTCGTCAAACTCATGGGGAAACGAACTATATGAGTGCATCGTTCCAACGTAAAATGTTTCATAAAATATAGAATATAATATCGATTATTTTCCATATAAGTACCAATGAAATCCTGTCGAAAAAATTCTATGAAGATATAATTTTATTCGATATTCATTGTTGTGTTAATTAATACATTTTGAATGAAAGTGATAAATTGCCATGTGTCCGTACTCTAGAAATACATTTTTTTCAAGTATATTTCCACTGAATTTGAATGGAATACAAAGTTCGTTCGAAAAAAAAAAAAGGTGAATTTTGAATTTTTTCTAAAAGTATTCAATTATTTATAAATATCCATTTTATTTCCTTCAAAGTAACCTCCTTTAGGTATAGTGCTCTTATGGCAGCGCTTCTTCTAATCCTTGAAGCTCTGAAATGCGCTATTCCGATTTTATGTCATCAATTGTGGCTTTCCTTTCATTGATTGCTTCAGTCATTGGGAAAAGGAAAAAAGCAAATCTGGTCAATACGGTGGTTGTTTTTGTCCAAACAATCACTAACAAGCATTGATATGTGAGCTGGTGCATTATCATTCTGATTCCGATCGTTTGAGCCGTACTGCTTTACGCAAACGTTAAACAACTTCCTTGTAGTAATCCGTATTAACCGCATGAGATATTAGGAAGAACTCATGGTGCATCACGCCGTTGTAATCGAAGAAAACAGTGAGCAAAACCTTCACATTGGATCGAACTTGGCGTGCCTTCTTCGATCTAGGCTCTTCTGACCGATTCAATTGGGATTATTGGGCCTTTGTTCCGACGGCCTAACCATGTATTCACGTTATGTCACCAGATATGCCCTTTTTGAGCAAATCTGATGCAATACGAAAGCGACCTTGCTTTTGCTCAACATTTTGCAATTTCTTAACAAACTTCGCTACCTCACGTTCCATGTCCAAAACATCCGAGAAAAGTGCATGGCACGAGCCGATTGATATGCCAACGTTCTGTGCAACATCCCTACTAGGGATTTGACGGTTTTCCAGAATCATTTTCGTGATTGGTTCGTTGTTTTCTTCGTTTTTTGAGGTGGTTGCAACTGCAGGATATTCTTCATCATCAACTCCTTCTCGAATATGCTTGTACCACTTATAAACAATTTTTTGTGACGAAGTAGATTCTCCGAATGCCACAATCAATATTTTAAATGCGTTGGAGCACTTCATTTCATTTTAACGTAAAATTTAATACAGATTATTTGAGCCATTTTTTTGAAAAGTAAAAAATCGAAATAACATATGAAGATCGTGACTAACCTTTTCAGTTGTCGGAAACAAACTTCTCATCTAAAAGGGCTGATAATTGCAACATATTTGAAATACCACCTCAACAAAAAAAATTTTGATAATCGAATGTGTACAGCCTGCAAAAATTCGAAATTCACCTTTTCTTTTGAACAGTCTATGCAGTTGGAAAAAATTCTTACGGCAGTTTTGATATCTCAGTATTATGTTTTGAAAAATTGCAATTTGTATATCTAGAAAAAAATAAGGATTGTCTTTCAAAGAATTTAAGTCTAAGGAGTTACTGTGAAAAGTCCACTGTGAAAAAGATGTAGCAGATGAAGATACGATAAAGTCCTATTTTGATAAAGCAGTTGAAAGCAGCAAACTTAGTTTTTTTTTGTTTTCTGCGATAAACATTTAAGTTAATGTATTAATGAGAATAATTGAACATTAGTCGTTTCAAATTCGAATTCTTATACTTTCGATTGATATCATGTAAGGAATCGATCTAGTGAGCAGACATTTCTTCCTTAAAAATTTAGATTAGAATTTTTCTGTTCGATAACAACAATGAAATAATTTACAATTAGCTGAACTTTCAAATCACATTTAGAGAAATTGCAGTTTTTCATCTAATATGTAATTGAATTAAGGGTTATCATTTATAATATTCACTCAAATGCTATATTTTTTTGTTGGTTATGTTGTTTTTCATTACTTGAACCACAGATAATTCGGAACGTTTATATTAGTCATTATATGAATATAAAAGATATCTTTACCGGCAGATGTTTATATAGTTTATACAGCATATTTATCATAATAAGAATAGGTACAGTGTAATATGCCATTTCACAACTAAAAATTTAATGAACTTAAAATCATATACCTAACTTTTTCGAATTTCAAGTTAACGACCCCTATTCAATCTTGTAGCTTCTGGCGGAAAACAAATCATATGAATATAAAGCAAACGGGCATCTGAAAAATACGAGTACCTAGTTCACTTCTTTTTATACATCAATTATTTTTTGATAGAACAACTCATATTTCGATCTTGTATTGTAATACTTTGAAACACCAACTCAAAAATCAAATCGAAAAATCAATTTTCTGTAAATCGATTATTGAGACTAGAATTTTTACGTTTATCGATTCAATATTTGGATTTGAATCTAAGTGAAAATCGATAACGAATAAATCGCCCTTCCCAAACTTGAAACACATCCACGCCTATATTGGTTTTCGTATCTGAGTTCGGATTTGTTTTTCATAACGTCATATACGTCATCATAACGTTTCTGAGGTAATGAACTGAAGAACTAGAGCAGTGATTCTTAACCACTTTGCTGTGGTACAGTTAAATGACGCGAGATTCTTCAAGTGTACCTCCAAATTAACCTGATACTCCCACGATGCAATTTCTAGATTTTCAAGTTGAACACCTTAGAATTTATGGACCTTAAAATCGTACAGAAGACAAAATGTCGATGAACATCAACAATTCGTTCCAAAACAAATTCGTTACATTTGAATTTTTAGAAAAAATAAAATGAGTTTCACCCAGAATTCAGTTACCTTCTAATTATCTTTCATATTTTTCGAGCTTCCTGACGTTTGTTCTCTGTTATTAGCTTCCCGGCTCTGCGCGTATAAAGAATGAATATTTTTGTTTACGGTTCACTAGCGTGAACCTGATTAAGTAATGTAAACAAATATCCTAAGACAACGATAAAGGGCTATAATGATCCCAAGACCTTGACAGCAGTCAACAGATTTGTTGCATATATAATTTTCAACTCAGATTTCAGTTTGATGAATTCCCAACAATGATAAAAACTGACAGTTTCGTTCGCAATAGTTAATATTCATTCGGAGTCCTTATATTTGCGATTTTCAATTGGAAAGAGCATCTGAAACTATAGACATTCTCACATTTTAAACGAAAAAGAATCGGATTAATACATGAGTAGAAATAAACATTCAAATAAAACTTCACAAAGGTACACCTAAAAAATTATGGAAAAACTATTTTATGGAATAGGAGCATAACTAAAGTTTTGAATACTCGAAAATTATATTATTTCTCTGCTCTGTTGCAACTTTTTTTGCCCGCAATCTCAAGTCAGATTTTTCAAACTGAAAATTCTCGTAAAATATGGGGCTGTTATAACTTAAATCACCGACACCTGATGAACAAGGCAAAAAACCCGGACATTTAGGCGAAATATGTTTTTTTCACGACATATCTGAAAAAATATTTTTTGCAAACAAAATAAAAACATCCTTATAAATTTTCAATTTTCATTCATTCATACGGAGTGCCATTGAAATCGACTTCATTTTATGTAACACCAACAAATAATAGACATTTTCAAAGAAGCACTCCTTCTGTTGTATTATGGTAACAAAAATAACTGAAGCGCTTTTTTCAGGTACCAATCAAATTATTATATGATACTTCTAATGACTAATACTTGATAATTTTGAAAAAAAAACTACTACACAAATGATATTCTCATACATCTAGTAAGATAGCCAAATCCCTATAATATTGTTTCAATTGTAAATATAAATTATTTCAAGTAAGTTCTAAAACTTTGAATTTTAGGGAGATCAAGTTTTTCAAACTATTTTGATTTATGTTAGTCTTCCCAATTTTCAATGAAATATCTTTCTGTTCTAACAAGAATTTGTAAAAGATCGAAATTTTTTCAAAGAGATCAAATAAAACATTTGATCATAGACCTAAAATGAGCCGTTAAGCGAGTTTCTTTATTCCGTCCATTGATACGTGACTAGTGAAAACACTTTCTGTCGACGCATTGTGTGCAGATATACACAAAATAATACTATACGATTTTAAGCATTTCTGACTATAATGAGTGTTTTGAAAAAAAATAAGTCATAGATGAATTGCGCTATGAAATCTTATCGCCGTCAATAAGGTCCATGCTATGAGCGTTTGTATATTCGTCAATCAGCTTCGTGTCATCGATTTCGATGTTAATTTCCTTGAGAAAAGGGACTGTTCTTTTCGACATCAGACCATGGGGTACTTGCAATGATGTTTAGTAACATCATCCAGTTAAATTGGTCAAAGTTTTCAATTGCTTTTTCAAACTTTTCTATGTGGGAATTCATTGCTATGTAAAAAATGTAAAATACTTTGAAATGGTTTTTGGTGTTTTCATCTTGTTCGTTCGAAATATTTTGTGCCTTTAGAAACAAAAAATTTTCTTTCATTCTGTCTTCTAACGTTTTATTCAGATACGCAAATACGATTCTGTTTTCGATTTTTCACTTTTTTCCAACTTTTCGATATTCGAGATTAGAGAACGTACATGACTGAATACATTGGAAATATATATGCCTCTGACAGTGGGTCTTCAAAAAATTATTTGATCGGAATGGGTAGTCTATCCAAGCTTTTAAAATAAATTTCCAAGGCCTCGAACATTTTCTAAAACCTTCCGATTGCAGAAAAATTTATCGCTCAACTAAATAAAAATTGGATTTCCCTGACAAAAATAAATTGTACGGTTTACACACGGTCACTTATTAAAAGCCGCTGCTGGACAGCCCCTGGACTCCCTTCGAAGAAGACAAATCTGGGAAATCCCGGACGGATAGCAACCGTAATAATTAAAGATGACCTAACAGTAGAGGATTCGATAATATTAGAATTTCAATTAGTCACCCATTTTCAATCATCACAATTCATTTGTGATTCAAATCTTCAAAGATATATTAGAATTATGTAATAATATAAAAAATACTCGAGAATCTTTGCACTTCTCTATTAATATGAGTGAGTTGAAATACATATTGAAGTGAACAATACATATTGAAGTGAGTTGAAATACAGTTCAATATAATTTCGAATTAATTGAATATAATAATTCTCGGTCACTTCCGAAAAATCTTTTTGTCAGGGCAAAATTTCAGAAGTATTTAAAAATCCTTGTCTCTTATAACCTGATAGGACAGGAATGATAAGAAATAAAGGCCTGTTATTGCCAATATAAAACAGTGTCAAAACAATAGGACTCATCTTTAATGTATTCTGAATTCCAAAATTTCGATATTTGAGATATTTTGCACATTGGAATAAATATCTCCAATCAGAATTCAAATTTTAAACAGAGTTTTACAAATTGTTCCATTTTTGGAAACGCATCTATCCTCAATCAAAATAGTCGCCGACTTCATGATAAACAACGGTTTACCAAATAGATGTTAAATGCTAGAATATTCATGTTCTTACATGTTACTCCTGTATTGAGAACTGCATCTCATGCAACATTTTAGAAATTGAACTTGCTTACTTATGAACTTTAAATTGATAAAATGAATGAATCAACAATTGTTGACTCATAGAAACAATATCTTCATCCAATTATTTGTGCTAAGTCAAAAAAATTGCGAGAAAACATAGAAATAGAAGCAGAAATAATGGACATGAAAAAATTTTACGTTCCTTGACCTGAATTCTTTTGAAGTTATATTACATTCCTCAAAATATAGTGATTTAGTTCATTTTATCACTTTTCAAAATGGGAATTACCTACAGTATTACAGATATTGCTACTTGAATATATACGGCAAGTTGAAGAATTTGTTTAATGCTAATCTTTTGCATGTAAAGAATTTCAGTTGAAAAACCTATGAAAACCTTCAACTGTTTAGAAATTTGAATAGAAGATGAAGAAAACCTTTTGTTGTAAGATTAAATTTTGACCTTCATTCTAACTAATATTATTCTCTTATTATAATAATGTCTTTTTTTATTATGTAATGAAAGACAAAAATCTCGCATGCAACTAGATTGGAGGACAATGCAAAATTGTCCTCCAACAATTTTGTTTATTTAAAATTCTGGAATATAATTTGGTTTTTACTATGGATTGGAAGAAGTGAACTTGGGCTAGAACAGGTACAAAGTATAACTACACTGATTGATTAAAAGTAATCAATATTTCAAATGATATGTGGAAATTCCTAAAGAAAAATTTTCCTGAATTGTATGCTTTTGATATACACTTTCTATAGATTTATATTATACATTATTTATAATATAAAAATAATTGATATTTTCAAAACATGAATGATGTTATATATACATTATTTCTGAAGTCCTATAAATTCATAATCTTTTGAATCGGACACCTATCTCATTTGAGTAACGTACATTCCTTTTCTATTCTTCAAAACGAAAAAAATTAAATTTTTTGACTCATTTATGAAGATCTAGGTGACTATGAATTATTTCTGCGCATTTTTGATTTGCAACATATTGTTACATCTAGTCGTACACGTAGGGTATTTCGAAATGAGCATATTCGTGATATAAGTAATAAATAATACTACATATGTACTATTGACTATCTTATACCGTTTTCAGTTATTCAGATTTTTTTAGTGTATTTCTGCTTAAAATATACGTAGGTATGCAATTCATATTCGTAAAAAATATTAGAAAAGCTTCCTTCACAATTCGAATTATTTTTGCTTCATTAATGTTTTCAACGATTTTCTGCACCTAGGTATTCCGACTCTTCTATGAATAAGGAATGTTGTTTACGATTCACTCACGTATCCCTGATTAATTTATATAAACAGATACTCTCATAAGCGGTACAGTGCTACGATAATCAAACCGCTGATATCAGTCAATAGTTTTCTGAAATTTTTACGCTCAAATTCAAGTATTTCGAAAATATTGTGGTTTAAAACGTGTTTCACATTCGAACCCTCTATATAATCTAAAATAATCCCCACGATTTTTTCAAACATTTCTGAATTATTTTAATTGATCGAACAATTTATAACTCGATCAGAGGTAATAAGCTAGATGTGTTTTCAATGAATATACTAGAACCTTTATGAAGCTATGAAATCATACCCTAAATAACTATAAGAGACATCTATAATTTATTCTCAATTAGTAAACATTTTCATTTTTGAAATATTTTATAATTATATGTAATAGTAATTTGCAGTCAAATATTCATTCTACAACATTGCATTCAACAGTATTGTACAACTTATTCATGTTGTAATTAATAGGTATATCAAACAATGAATATGAATATATTGAATTTAAATGACATTTTTACTTGATCTTTATTGAAAAATTATAAGTAAAGTAAAATATTAACTTGAGACATAATATAACACTTTCATCTTCAGCTGAAATAATCAAATAGCTGTAGATTGCTCATCTCATTATGCATTCATTCAATTACCTATAAAACGAACAATCGATATGCTCCTCTTTGTCGAAAAACTCTCATAAAAGTCACGATTAGGTACCTATGTTGTACACAATCCTCTCGATAATTCATCATTATATTATAAGATACAGTAGATATAGTTGCGATAAATAAATGAAAAAACTGATCAAAGAAGCTACTTCGTAATCGAGTTGAATCCCCTCAATTATTTGGTGATTTCTGACATTAATGTTAACTGTTCATGACGATGAACAGTTAAAAATGTCTGTTATTGTTGAACGATATTTTCAACATCTTCATAAAATGCCTTGTGAAATCAGATGTTAACAAGAGACATCTAGAACATCTCGAAACACATGTTCTGAATTAGCCAAAATTTTGATAATCAAAATGGCTATTTTATAATCACGGAAAAATTCAACGTGCGAACGTCGAGCTAGGTGGTAGTGTAAAACACCTGTGACATCGATTGTTTATCACGTGAATAAATATGTCTGATTTAACTAGTGATAAAATGGAAACAGAACTAAACCCGAACTCAAGACCACCTGACCCAGGAGGAACAACACAGTCGGATAAGTACAATTTTCCGATATCTGAAAATATTTCTACTCCTTCGTTACTTTCTCAAGCATTTAACGTACTACTTGATGAGAATATAGTAGATAATAGTTTTCATTCAATTTCAAATGTACACACGCACGCGCCTAATATAGAACAATCAGTTTACCAGCCTAATCACAATAAACAACAATATACAGGTCATCTTAGTCAAGCAGCACCATCGGCCATTCACATTACTCAATCACCGCAAAACATTAGTAAAAGATTACCCATCTCCAGAATATGTGAATTTGATCTTACAGACTCAGGCCCATTTAAGATATACATCGAAAGTAAAGGTGCAAACATTGGATCACTACATCCAATGAGCATTGGTCGTATTATACACGGTCATGATAAATCAATTAGCGACAATATTATTAATATATCTAAGCTAGGGAAAAACCGAAATTGTGTGGAAATGCGTACTGCACTAAGTGCAAACACATTTCTGAAATCCGATATCATTAAACGGAAAAATTTGGAAGCTTATATCCCTAACTTTTTAGCTAGAAGGGTTGGAGTCGTGAAAAATGTTGACACTGATATTACGGAGGACGAAATCAAAAATAATATATCAATAATCGGAAACAATTCGATCAAAATCATTGATATTAAAAGAATGAAAAAACGAGTTAGAGATAACGCTAACACACCTACAAATGAGTTTTCACCTCTACCAGTCATCCTTGTCTCTTTTAAAGGGCAATTACTACCAGATATGGTATCCATATACAGGGTGGTCTGCCCAGTGGAACCGTACGTACAAAAAGTTATACAATGCTATAATTGTCTCCGTTACGGGCATATATCCAATCACTGCCAAGATAAAAGCCCAAGATGTAAAAGATGTGCCAAGGACCACGCCACAGAAACATGCACCGAGATGTCACCAGTATGTATTTATTGTTCCGGTTCTCATCTTAGTACAGATAGACTAGAATGCCCAGAATTCGAGAAACAAAAACGTTTAAAGAAGCTGATGGCTTGGGAAAATATATCTTATAAAGAAGCTTCGCAAAGAGATTCCAGTAGCTACGCAACAGCTGCCCGGAATAACACAAAAAAAAGCTTTCCAACAAGTACTATGTCGTCTATGTCTAGAAAACGAAGGATTGTCCAATCACAACCTAACATGGACGAAGAATTAGTAAGGTTACATAAAGAAATCATTTCAACTCCGCATGTCTCAAGGTCAAATGGTACATACTTCAATAGCCAGCCCTCAAATATAGAAAATAATACTTTCACTACTGAACAAATCGATTTATTAGAAGTTATTACGCTAACAGTAAACGAAGTAATCAAAAACAAAATAGACATTAGTAATACTACTGCAGTTTCGAGTTTTGTCAATGATAAATTTGGTATCGGATTCCTCAAAAATGCATCACATTGTTATCGTAACCTTCAACACAACCAAAATAAATAACTTATGTATACAAAATTTCGCATACAATTCCGAAGGTCTAAAAATTTTACAGTGGAACGCTAGATCTTTAATAGCAAACAAACACTCTTACACAAACTACATGGAACAAAACAACATAGATATTGCTGCAATTTCCGAAACTTGGTTTAAGCCCAAAGTATCTTATAATTTCAAAAATTTTACAGTGATAAGAAAATATAGAGAAGACGGAAAAGGCGGAGTCGGAATTCTAATTAGAGATAAAATTGCCTACAAAGAAATTGCACTTTACAATATTCCTGCTGGAGTCATGGCAATTGGAGTTCAAATCCATACATCTCACAGTTTACCCCTCACTATTGTTTCAGTTTACGTCAACCCACGCTTGAATATTGCAACGAGATCCTGGGATAAATTCTTTTCTCACCTTACATATCCAGCCCTTATATGCGGCGATTTCAATGCTCATCACATCAGTTGGGGTAACAATTTTAGTGACAATAAAGGTCAATACCTTTTGGAATCAATTGAAAACAATAATCTCACAATAATGAACGACGGAAAACCTACTCTGATGGCTGGCTGGAACAAGAATGATACTGCAGTTGATGTTACTCTAGCCTCTCCTGGTTTTTCTATATATCTTGAATGTGAAAGACTAGACGATCTACTTGGATCCAACCATTACCCAATAGTTATTCGTTCTGGTAATTTAGGTATAAAAAATATTCAACAGATAGGCTGCAAGAAATGGAATTTGACTAAAGCAGATTGGCAGAACTTTTCACATGTAGTGGATGAAAAATTGCATGGTGTTGGTAAGAATTCAATTACTTACCAACAATTCGTTCAAATAATGAACGAAGCAGCTTCAGTTTCAATAGAAATAAATAAGTCCTATCAGAAACCAATTAGCAAAAATCCAAAAACCAAATCTTGGTGGAACGATTACTGTACCCAAGCCGTCCAGATTAGACGAAACGCACTACACACTTTTAAAAGGGAACCGACGATGAATAATTTTATACACTATCAAAAATGTGCCGCTATGGTTAAAAAGACAACCAACTTACATCGTAGAAACAGCTGGAGAAATTTCTGCGATAGTTTAAATAGGACGACATCGATAAAGACAGTGTGGAACAAAGTCAAATGTTTGAGAAATTCAGCGCTGGTCAAACCACATGAAGTTAAACCGGATACATGGTGTGAAGATTTGTTGAATGCCCTCGCCCCTCCTTTTGTCAACCCTTCTTTCAATTTCTCCGAAAACATGCATAATCCTCAAGAATTCCCGCTGCAACCTTTTACTTTGGAGGAATTTCTTACTCTAATCAGAGCGACACATAACTCCGCTCCTGGCGAAGATAACATACACTACCCTATGATTAACTATTTATCTCTGGATGCTTAAAACACATTGCTACATATTTTCAACCGCTTCTGGAACGGGGAGGATACCCCTACCGAGTGGAAAAACACAATTGTAATACCAATCCTGAAGCCGGGTAAAGCCCCTGAACATACTTCATCTTACCGACCAATTTCTCTCTGTTCATGTATGCTTAAAACTTTTCAACGTCTTATTAAAAACAGAGTGGAATGGTGGCTGGAGCATAACAACAAATTACCACCCAGTCAATTTGGATTTAGAAGGGGTTCCTCTACGCAGGACAATTTGGCAAGATTTTTCTCCAAAATATCATTACACTTGTCTAACAACCAAGTGGTTGTAGCGGTTTTTTTGGACATAATTGGAGCATACAATAATGTTCTGTTAGATCTGCTATATGAAGATATGAAGTCTATATGAATCCCACCCAAAATTGCTTCCATTATTCTGAGATTAATTACCAATAGAAATATTCGTTTGAGGTTGAATGGATTTAAATCAAAGCCCTTCCTTACATCCTTGGGGCTTCCTCAAGGGGACATCTTATCTCACCTACTCTACATATTATATACAATGAATCTGGAACAAGTACTTCCAGACGATATAGGTATATGCCAATATGCCGACGACATATGTATTTTTACCGCAGCTGACAATATAATGGAGGCACATGCGAAAGTTGCAACAGGTTTAGAAGATTTGATAACGTACTTAGAATCCAAGAATTTATCAGTGTCACCATCGAAATCCACGGCAATGTTCTTCTCTAAAAATAGATCTTACACTCCACTAAACCTAGTAATTGGCAATATGAACATTCCTGTTCAAAACGAAGTAAAATTCCTCAGAATGCAATTGGACACACAACTGAATTTTAAGGCACACATCCAAAAATTGATTAAAAAGGGAGAAAAAGGATTAAACGTCTTAAGAGCTATCAGTAGAACGACTTGGGGTGCTCACCCCTCAATAGCTCTTCTATTTTACAAAGCATTTATAAGATCCATCCTAGATTATGGGTCCTTTTTTTACCGAAAAGCACCAAATTCGATACTAAAACAACTTGACAGATTTCAGTACAAATGTCTGCGCCAGTGTTCAGGTTTAATGAAATCTACACCTATTTGCGTCCTCTTATCCGAAACAGGAGAAATACCTCTTCACTTCAGAGCGAAACTGTTAGGTATCAAATTTATTCTGCAACTCTGTAGCAAGAACAGCAGCACATACAGTGACCTTTATAACTTGAGTATAATGAACCTAACCACTTCGTATTGGAAAAATAGAAAGTGCTTTCCTTTGGCAGATTATATGTTAGAAATAAAGGATGCCTGGTCCTCGATAATCACAAGTAATGTACACCCAAATTTTTCTACTAACTATTGGTCCCTATTCCCCAGATTTGAAACGAACTTGGATCCACCGTTCAACCACTACGAGCAACCAGAAATTGAATATCAGTTCAACTCCCTTATCCATAGAAACTTCGAAAATCACCGCAAAATATATACTGACGGCTCCGTCATTAATGGTCAAGCCGGATGTGCTATCTACGACTCCAAAGTATCCCACGAAATTACCTATAAACTGCCAGACCTTTTTTCAACTTACACTTGCGAAAAAATTGCAGTCATTGAAGCAATTAAGTATGCCAATAGAGTACAGGACCAAAATTTCGTCATTATATCCGACTGTCGTAGCGTCATTCAGAAAATATCTAACTTTAAATTTACATCTGCCAATTCGCACATCCTTATTGAAGCAATGAAACAACTTTCTATCGCCCAAGAATCGAAAAAAAACATTACTTTATTATGGGTCAGATCACACAAAGGAATTAGAGGCAACGAGATCGCTGACCGTCTAGCCAAAAAATCAACACTACAAACTTCAGAAACAAGCCAACTCTCAATCCCATTGTACGAGGTATTCAAACTAGTTAAAAAGCATATCATTCAGGAATGGACGGAATATTTCAGAAGAGACCCAAAGGGAATTCACTATAAATCTTTTATGAATTATATCCCATCATCTAGACCGTGGTACAGAACTGTACGGAAAATAGGAATTTTATTGCTACTATCAACCGTTTACGCACATCCCATGGTTTCTTCGGTAAACACATGTTTCGAATAGGACTGAAGGAAAACCCCTTTTGTCGATGTAGAGAGGAGGAAACACTAGAACACATTTTCATGATATGTTATTTGTATGAAAACAACAGAAGAATTCTATTTACTAAAATCTATAGGCTTCTGAAAATAGGACCCATAAGTTGGAATACAATAATTGGCAGCAATAACACTAACATTTATTCGATGATCTACGAATTCATGAAAAGAAGCAATTTATCTTTATAAGTAAATGATTTCAGTACGACCTTCATGACAAAAAAAAAATTAGTTTACATTGCTGATGAGTGTATGTCCTGAAAGGACAAGCTCACTACGAGACCCCACTAGACGGAAGTCTCATCTTATTAAAAAAAAAAAATATAATCACGGAAAAAAAATTTCAGTCAAAATTCATTTTCAAAACCTCTTAACGTTATATAATTGACGTCCATATGATGACCGTTAATTTCTTATTCTTTTTCCGCAGTTATAAATTATAATATGTCTTTTAACATCTGTTAAGAATTCGAGATCTACATGGTCGACAGTTCAACATGTCCCTGAACCTTCCAAGAAATTAACCTAATATTGAATCCATAAAACGATTGAAATGACGACGCAAGGGCGTATATAAAAGGGGGCCTAGGGGACCGAACCCTCCTCCTCGAAATCAGACAGTGTAATACAAAATTAACTCATTTGCGAAAATGATCAGTCCAGCATAATTTTGAATTTTGACGAATAAACATATGTGAATTAGTGTGAGGGAACTTGTGTTTTTGCAAGAAGAAAAAGACCATAGTGATATTGGATCTCCCGCAAATTGTCATAGGACTTTTTATCCTATCATTTATATCCTCTTGATAATTACCAGGAAGTTATTGATGAATTTTGAAATACACTGAGAATCTTGAACTTTGTTCTGTACTATGTGAATATTGTTAACCTCACTAAGTCTTTATAACATATAATATTGTTGAACGGTTTTTTTCCTTCACTTATATGTACTTTGTTTCGCCTTTTTAAAACGAAATTGAAATTTAATTGTAATTTGTCCACTGAAATCGACCTAAAAAGCTAACGTGAAACATAACTACTTTATTACCCAAATTACATATTATTACCTTGTTCTTGCCCCCCATCTCCAAAAATATTATGTATATCCGCCACTGGTGGGACTGGATATACTGTGCGTAGTGATATTAACCAGATGCCAACGAAACTTCCTCTTCACTGAGTTTATTGCAAAAACAACTAATTTGACTTGTACTATTACAGTTTTATCAAGTCTTTATCTCTTGATTTTGCCGTTATGGTTGAAAGTAGTTGTTTTAAAAATGGATTCAGTGTTTTTAACAATTATAACTGAAGTTTCAATTATTTCTGCAGAATAGTCGAATTCAACCCTTCACGAAGAAAAATGTTATGAAATCTATGTTAATAAATTATGGCATACCAAAATTAATTATAGTCATGTACATAAGTTCAAATTTTTCTGATGAATGTACACGGTATTATCCCGTGTCGAAATGAAAAATACATCTCGCAACTCATAGAATAGTTTTGATACAAAAATATCATCAAACTGAATACCTACTTTTTTCTTTTCAAATTGGCAATTTATTAACTTATTTATTATTTATTTTTTAGAGCTTTTTGGATGATCTACTACACCCTTAAAATTCTTCAAAGAGTAAATATAATCGTATATCAATAACAACAATCGAGGCCTTCGCACTGAATACTCCACTTTCATCACGCGAAATTGATGCGAATGTTATTTGCTTATTAAAACATAGTGTTTGGCAACTTTCAGAATTTTTTCAGTTTTTCAAGAGAAAGTGTTTCTATCTATTTTGATTATATGACTCAGATTAAAAGAAATAATTCAAAAATAATTTTCTGTTGAAACTGAAGAAAACTAAATAAATAGAAAAATAATAAATCTTGTTGGTATTCGTTCAGCATAAATCTTGAATATACTGAAATCTTGAATCATATATTTTACTTTACAAATGAATTATTTTAATAAATTAAACATTCAATAATAGTGTTCCATTTGAAATAATGATATATCAAATATAATACTTCTGATTAGGCGATTAGTCCGCTATAGGCAGATTGAATTTTATTTATCAACACAAATAGCGGTTCCAGTCATTTCGCTGTTAGATTTTTTTGCATCTCGAATATTGATAGACAGTAGAATTTTTTAGATTAATTTTTCAAAGTCATTAATATAATTCATTTCTTACTACCACTTCAACGAACCAAGAAAGTAATAATGAACATAACGACTAATACACGTATTAACTAGAAAAATGTATGCAGACATGTCTATCAGCGGAAATTTGATGAAATGTATGTTCATCCAATGTATCAAACGAAGTAAAACAAATATTGAGTTCATGTATACATGAACTCAATGAAAAATAAGCTATTAAAAATAGTTTCAAACACTGAAACTGCATCTGAAAATAATTCCGTATAATCTGAATCAAAAATACATTTTACAATCAGTAAAGTAATAAAAATTCTATCAAAGAGTTGTCTGTTGTGCCCTCTATAGAATAATTTCTGAACAAGTAAGAATGAGCAGAGAAATCTACACCCTAACATCCTACATCCTAAGTCAACAGCCTAGGCTACACACATGACGCTTTGAAGCAATAGATGTTAACTGACTATTTTTCGTTATATATTGTTCAATTTAACATATGCACTTTATATTTATGATATAAGTATAACTGATCCAGATATATTCAAAACTTTGTGACATTATATTACCTATATTCTTTATATGCAAGTATTCTTCCTTATATTTCATTAAAAAAAGAACTTCTTTCATTAATTGAATATTTCTGTCATTCCTGCAATTGACGAGAATTTATATAAAAAGCCGAGTTTTTTTATTAAGATCACTTTTATCATCTTTGTTTTAATTTACATCATTTCCAAAATGAAAATTCAAATAATAACAAATTACTATTACACTATAACATCCGTAACTAAAACGTATTCGAATGATCTTGTTAAATTATTTATGGATATGGGGAATGCCTTATATTAATGGTTCCTATACATTGAATATAAAATTCCGAAATATACTTATCAGGTTGAATCACTCAAAATGCTGTTTGGAAAAAAATACATATTATGAAACATTTGCTTAAATTCATATTTTCCATTCGTTCCGTCGAAATCATATTTCTGACATCTTCTAATTTCATATATATGTAGATTAAATAGCCAAACGATATAATAATAACTAAGCGAATGTCAAATTGAATTCTCGTATATTACCAACATTCTTCTCTAAATAAACTAGGATCGATAAATATAAGCCATCCGAGTAGATTTTGTACGGACGAGTAGATTTGGGCCCAGCCGAGTAGATAGTGTCGAATGTACGTAAAATTTCGAGTAGATTTTGGGAGCGGTATGAACATATATATATATATATATATATATATATATATATATATATATATATATATATATATATATATATATATATATATATATATATATATATATATATATATATATATATATATATATATATATATATATATATATATATATATATATATATATATATATATATAATATATTGAAATTGAAGAATGGAAACCAAACGATCATCAAGCAAGGCGTAGATTCGTCGAATGGGCCCAAAACGAGAAAGCCGTTGTTCCCGATATTCATAAGCGAATTTTGTTAAGCGATGAAGCGCACTTCTGGTTGAATGGCTACGTCAATAAACAAAACTGCCACATTTTGAGTGAAGATAGTCATCAAGTGTATGTCAAAACACAATTACATCCAGAAAAACTGACCGTTTGGTACGCTTCATGGGCTGGTGGAATCATTGGTCCGTACTTCTTCAAAAACGATGATGGCCAGAACGTTATAGTCAATGGTGATCTGTATAGAGTCATGATTACTAACTTTTTCATTCCAGAATTGAGCAACCATGATGTCCAGGAGCTGTGGCTTCAACAAGACGGCGCAACATGTCACACAGCTCGTGCCACAATCGATTTATTGAAAGCTACACAAACGCTTGACGATTTGGAAGACAATATTCGCCGTGTTATTGCCGATATACGGCCACAAATGTTGGAAAAAATCATCGAAAATTGGACGTCCAGATTGAACTACATCCGAGCCAGCCGTGGCGGTGATATGCCAGAAATCATATTTGATATGTAATGCCGCAAGATAATCTTTCGAATAAAAAAAATTCTTGTCAATCGAATGACCCATTTTTGTTTAATTGCAATTTAAATTTCTATACCTCTGAAAAAACACCTGTTATATATATATATATATATATATATATATATATATATATAAATATAGTAAATACTGAGACTCTTAATCGAAATATCGGAATATTTCAAATAAAACTCTCAGGGAGCTGTCTACAAAAATGTTGTCAACATAAGATTTATATTATATGATGACATTATATATATATACATATATATATATATATATATATATATATATATATATATATATATATATATATACATAATTTTATCTTATATAATGATAATTATATATTATCCATTAATTATTACTGCTTATCACAAATATAACGAATGGGAATTTAGATAAAAATAAATCTACGATTTTACAAATCGGAAACCAACCTAGATCTTAGATATATATTTGTTCGCTTTTAGCACACGCTAATAATAATTTATGGCTATATTTGAGCGTTTCAAAGCATGTTTGACAAATTAAAATGTAAATGGAAACAAACAATTCGTTTTTGATTGAATTTATTGCCGCTCTACTTCTCGCTTTTCGCTGCGTCACATTAATTATTGAAAAAACAGAAGGGTACTAGATAAACAGAATGTAGTTACCGATAAACAAAATATAACTAAACGCTGTTAAAAAGTGTTTCCTTCACTTCCATTTTTGCAGGAAAAATATGTTACATATATGCATATAAAGCTTATGTTAGTATATATTGAGTGCTTAAGATTAAAAACCCATCACAATTTTTCATTGCAACCTAATGTATTTATTGATATTGAAAATTATTTTCAATTCTGTTGAAATCACAAGCTCAAAAAAATAATTTGTAATAATAATATACCTACTGCTGCATAATCATTAACCTGTTACTTTACAAGCGTTAATAATATAAAAAGAATTGAATGAAATGAAATTACTTCAAGAATTGAAAATTAAACAAACTTTTTTTAGTTATGAATAATCAGACAAACTGCACTATTTACTGAAAATTCAATTTAATCGCCAATGTTCCTCAGACATGCCATATACGAGTTCTATAAGAATTACGATCCACTGAAACGAAAAAAGATTAAACATGCAATGTTGCCATTCAATTCATATTACAGGCAATATTCCTCATGTTCTGAATTCTGAATATTGCAACACTGTATTAGATTCTCAACTTTTCATCGCCGTGCAATTTTCATGTCAAGTGCAAAATTTTCTTCGAATAGAATGAAACAGTCTCAAATCTTCAGTTGAAACGATAAAAATTAATTTCTAGTCTTTCCATAAAAATACAAAAATTATTAGAATTCATTATATTAATTATTATTATTTATTATATTAATTTATTATTAGATAATCCCGAAAAACATATTCATGAATAAATGTTCAAAGGAGCATCGGGATGAGGTTGGCTGCAAAATATAACGCCTAATTCGGAATTCAAATATATGATTTATATGTATTTATATATTTTCAATTTTTATATCAGCATAGACTGCAGTGTATCCATGATTTCAGTATGAATGACATGAAGTATATAATTCGTTTCTCAATAAATTTTAAATTGAATTTGATGAAGAAGCCGCCCGGCCTCTTAAATGAAAGACTGTTTTGACTGGAGATTAAAGCGGACTTAGGAGTGACTCATCACTGACACTCGTGACAGGTGTGATCTATTCTCCTTCGAATTATATCTGAACATATAGCAAATGAATGAAGTGACACGTTTTAGCAGAATTCAAATTGTGATTTTAAGTAAATTAATGAAATGAGACTTCACACTGTGCAGTAGAACGCCTTTGATTTTTATATTCAGATATAATTCGAAGAAAAAGAATACTTTTCTCACTCTGTCACGAGTGTCAGTGATGAGTCATCACTGACATCTTCAGTCTTTTATCAACGATGCCAGGCGGATTCCTTAGCAAATACATATTGTTGTTACTAATACAAACCATTCTTGAGTTACAAATGATCTAATGTGTAACTATCACGACTTTGATATTACTCTGCAGGAAATATACTCAAAAAATCATAGTTTTGGCCTACGTTTATGTGGATGGATGAAAGTTTGGGTATAGACCGGGAAAAGTGTTCAGAATAGAATAAATAGGCTAAGGGCGGCTAATCAAAAATGCTCTCCTTTAGTTTATAAACAAAAAATTTTTTTTACCCTTTTTTCGTTATACCGGCTTTTGGATTCAAAAACAAATTTTAGAGAACTTTCTTGTTTGTTTTGGAGGCGCGAACAATTCCAGACCTCAAGCGTAGAAACATTTTCGTTTGGTAAATCTTTTTTGTAAGAACGCCGTTGAATTTGTTATTATTAATGAACAAAGAAAACAAGTATTGAAAAGTTTGTAGAAAGTCTTGCAATGAGGCTGAATTAATCGCTTTCATGCATAGATCACGAATTCACAAACCCAAAGTCGGTTTAATTGTTTATTTAATTTCACAGCACATATTAAAATCATTTAGCATTTAGTGTATACCGATCAGTGAGCCACCTAACGCCACCGTGATTTTTTACTGGTAGATTTCATTGTTAGAAATCGAAATCTTTCAGTATCTTTCATCCGAATATGATTTTGCAACTGAGAAAATTTTTTGGAAACTTTGATTCAAAACAAAATTCGATTGAAAACAACGGAGATTTTCCGAGTATCGCGTAGCTTTTGTGATTTTTTTCGGCTGTTATTTTGTACACAACTAGGCGATATTTGCAGGAAGGAAACTACTGGACTCGATTATGAGTCCAGTAGTCCCGTGCCCAACAATAGACTGTTAACTTCATTGGCTTGTATCTCTGTTGTTTTTCATCGAACTTTCAATTCTCTGCTTTTCAATTGAAGCCCCGTTCACGTACCTTCGATCTACGTTATAAAAACTTTTGAGAAAATGCGTGACCGGTAGATTTTAATTTACAAGTAAGATAGTTTTTTCAAAAAGTTTCCTCAGTTGCAAAATTATATTCGGATGAAAAACACTGAAAGATTTCGATTTATAACAATTAATGCGCTGTTATTAATACACAATTAAACCTACCGACTCTGGGTTTGCGTATTCGTGATATATGAATGAAAGCGATTAATTCAGCGTCATTGCAAGACTCTAACAGAAATGACCCTTTTTTTTCTTTGTTCATTAATTATAACAAATTTAACGGATTTTTCGACAAAAACAAAAAGTTTTCTACAATTTTTTTACAGAACCAAAAGCAAAGCCGATATGACCAAAAAACGGGAAAATGTTTTTTCTTTAAAATGATTAATAGACAGAGGCTGATTAATAATGGCCGCTATGGTCCTATTCTCTTCATAAGATCCCAAAGTTTCATCTATCCCCAAAAAAGTTGAGCGCATAACTCTATATTTCCTGGACAATATAATAATTTTCGACCGGGTTTTGAATTAATATCACTATTGAAAAAATGCTGTGGTGGTAGAATGGTAAAAATTTAGGGTTTTAAGGGGATGTATTTTTTAATGCCAGATTATAAAAAATTGGAAAATGAATATTTCGCTCGAAAACAACAAACAAGTGTTAGGGAAGCAAATGGCCCAATGGCTCTCGTTGTCAACATTTGTATAGACAGTAGTTTCCTTCCTGCAAATATCGCCTAGTTGTGTACAAAATAACAGCCGAAAAAAATCACAAAAGCTACGCGATACTCGGAAAATCTCCGTTGTTTTCAATCGAATTTTGTTTTGAATCAAAGTTTCCAAAAAATTTTCTCAGTTGCAAAATCATATTCGGATGAAAGATACTGAAAGATTTCGATTTCTAACAATGAAATCTACCAGTAAAAAATCACGGTGGCGTTAGGTGGCTCACTGATCGGTATACACTAAATGCTAAATGATTTTAATATGTGCTGTGAAATTAAATAAACAATTGAACCGACTATGGGTTTGTGAATTCGTGATCTATGCATGAAAGCGATTAATTCAGCCTCATTGCAAGACTTTCTACAAACTTTTCAATACTTGTTTTCTTTGTTCATTAATAATAACAAATTCAACGGCGTTCTTACAAAAAAGATTTACCAAACGAAAATGTTTCTACGCTTGAGGTCTGGAATTGTTCGCGTCTCCAAAACAAACAATAAAGTTCTCTAAAATTTGTTTTTGAATCCAAAAGCCGGTATAACGAAAAAAGGGTAAAAAAAATTTTTTGTTTATAAACTAAAGGAGAGCATTTTTGATTAGCCGCCCTTAGCCTATTTATTCTATTCTGAACACTTTTCCCGGTCTATACCCAAACTTTCATCCATCCACATAAACGTAGGCCAAAACTATGATTTTTTGAGTATATTTCCTGCAGAGTAATATCAAAGTCGTGATAGTTACACATTAGATCATTTGTAACTCAAGAATGGTTTGTATTAGTAACAACAATATGTATTTGCTAAGGAATCCGCCTGGCATCGTTGATAAAAGACTGAAGATGTCAGTGATGACTCATCACTGACACTCGTGACAGAGTGAGAAAAGTATTCTTTTTTCTTCGAATTATATCTGAATATAAAAATCAAAGGCGTTCTACTGCACAGTGTGAAGTCTCATTTCATTAATTTACTTAAAATCACAATTTGAATTCTGCTAAAACGTGTCACTTCATTCATTTGCTATATGTTCAGATATAATTCGAAGGAGAATAGATCACACCTGTCACGAGTGTCAGTGATGAGTCACTCCTAAGTCCGCTTTAATCTCCAGTCAAAACAGTCTTTCATTTAAGAGGCCGGGCGGCTTCTTCATCAAATTCAATTTAAAATTTATTGAGAAACGAATTATATACTTCAGGTCATTCATACTGAAATCATGGATACACTGCAGTCTATGCTGATATAAAAATTGAAAATATATAAATACATATAAATCATATATTTGAATTCCGAATTAGGCGTTATATTTTGCAGCCTACCTCATCCCAATGCTCCTTTGAACATCCATCATTTATTCATGAATATGTTTTTCGGGATTATCTAATAATAAATTAATATAATAAATAATAATAATTAATATAATGAATTCTAATAATTTTTGTATTTTTATGAAAAGACTAGAAATTAATTTTTATCGTGTCAACTGAAGATTTGAGACTGTTTCATTCTATTCGAAGAAAATTTTGCACTTGACATGAAAATTGCACGGCGATGAAAAGTTGAGAATCTAATACAGTGTTGCAATATTCAGAATTCAGAACATGAGGAATATTGCCTATAATATGAATTGAATGGCAACATTGCATGTTTAATCTTTTTTCGTTTCAGTGGATCGTAATTCTTATAGAACTCGTATATGGCATGTCTGAGGAACATTGGCGATTAAATTGAATTCTCAATAAATAGTGCAGTTTGTCTTATTATTCATAACTAAAAAAAGTTTGTTTAATTTTCAATTCTTGAAGTAATTTCATTTCATTCAATTCTTTTTATATTATTAACGCTTGTAAAGTAACAGGTTAATGATTATGCAGCAGTAGGTATATTATTATTACAAATTATTTTTTTGAGCTTGTGATTTCAACAGAATTGAAAATAATTTTCAATATCAATAAATACATTAGGTTGCAATGAAGAATTGTGATGGGTTTTTAATCTTAAGCACTCAATATATGAAATAATGAAATGTATGAATACTAATTTGTTTGACACTGTATTAATATTATTATATACTAACATAAGCTTTATATGCATATATGTAACATATTTTTCCTGCAAAAATGGAAGTGAAGGAAACACTTTTTAACAGCGTTTAGTTATATTTTGTTTATCGGTAACTACATTCTGTTTATCTAGTACCCTTCTGTTTTTTCAATAATTAATGTGACGCAGCGAAAAGCGAGAAGTAGAGCGGCAATAAATTCAATCAAAAACGAATTGTTTGTTTCCATTTACATTTTAATTTGTCAAACATGCTTTGAAACGCTCAAATATAGCCATAAATTATTATTAGCGTGTGCTAAAAGCGAACAAATATATATCTAAGATCTAGGTTGGTTTCCGATTTGTAAAATCGTAGATTTATTTTTATCTAAATTCCCATTCGTTATGTTTGTGATAAGCAGTAATAATTGATAGATTATATATAATTATCATTATATGTATAAGATAATATTATATATGAATAATGTCGTCATTTCATATAAATCTTATTTAATTTTATTTCAAGAAAATTGTTATATAATCCAATTTTGATACACCCTTCCAATCCGATAATAAACTAAAAATAATTCAGGAATTCATAAATATATACTTATTCTATATGAGTATATCTGTATTTATTCCAAGTTGAATATTCTCGTACTCTCTACCAAAGTCGTAAATCATTCTAAAAATGACCTTGGTTTGTCTTATGTCTGCTAGAGGATACTTTCGCCTAGACTCAACAAATGTTTTATAATTTGGAATCATGAAATATAAATGGAAAGACAAAATATTACAGCCTTCTCTCTCTTTCTGGAGTGTCAATGTTGTTCTCTCTCGATCATCATAACATAATAAATCTTGCATCTAAGATACCTAACAATTCCTTAGCAAATATTTGTTATTTCAAGATATATATTAGCGCTTTGTCAGGTCGCGAAAACGTGTGAACTATGATGTATGAAAAGATGCATAGTAACGGATTTATTTCTTAATTTCCGATCTATTTTTGATGAAGTATCGATTTCTTTGATTAGATTTCTAAACTAATTAATGATTGGCATTCAAACCTTTCAATTTGAAGCTGCATAAATTCTATAGGGAATTTATGCAGCATTAAATATATTTAGATATTTTAAAATCGTTCAGTATTAGAGTGAATATTTTTAGTTAATTCCTAAATGTGGACAATTTATGCCTGAAAAAAGGAGCAATTTGAAATTTTGATTTTTCAAACTATTGGGGCAATTCTTCAACTTTATTATCTATCCCCCTGGATAAAATATTCAAGATTCGAAAATAGTTTTTAGATTCTCGAAATTCGTTTTCGTTCAGAAATGGTATCAAAGAAACCCAAGACTTGTTTCTTAGAATGGACTAAACCCCAGCCTCAATAAGACTCAAAATGTTGAAATGGCACAAACCGAAAATTTCAAAAAGCAAGAGCTAATTCACTACAAATGGAGACTGCTGGTAAATTATGAAGAATAAATGAAGAAAAAACTCATTATTTTCTAAGCTATGTTCTCGATAATTCCGCATAAATTGCATTCGAGAATGGCCTACTAAATTTTCTCCTCAAAGTTAAACAAAGTTGAAAAAACTCACCAGTTGCAGCTGTCTTTAAATTTTTGCAGCTGTTTTTTTTTGCTGACGATCTCCCATATAAATTGAACGAAGAATAGAATCTGACAATAAGTATTTTAAGATTCGATTCATGGATTGAATCCCTCCACTAATTGTCGACAAGTATTTCACCTGAAACAAATTCTGGAATGAAAAATTTAGCTTTTGAACCAAATATTTTCATGACTTACAAACGAAAATAATTTCCATTGTCATTACAATAACTTCAAGAAATATCAAGTTTTCTTCAGTTTCAACAGTTCAACAGAAAAATCAGTTAAAATACTCTAAAGATGCAGTCCTTTCGTTCTATTCGACCTCTTGAATGTACTCAAGCACATTCTTTATTTACTCGTGATGAAACTAATATCGCCTGCAGAAATATACACTGTTGTTATTGAATGTTCTATATTTTTCACTCCAGAATAATTTCAGTTATCTGTGAAAGGTAACTGAAACATCCTGAAAAAATAATATTGCTAAGTGGCAAATTTGAAAGAAAAAATTAAGGAATCATTTTTACATCAAAACTGTAGGTTGAGTCAGAAGGTGTGTTTTTTAAGTCGAGAGTGAATAATAATCCTTAATTTCTATTTGAAGAAGTTGGAGTTATTTATACACTAAATGATTAGTACATAAACTCATTCTGAGTATGACATAATTTAAAAACATTGATGACTAAACACAATGATTATTAGTGTCGAAATTTGTGATAAAGTACTGTAATATAAGTGGAGAGAATTTTTGTCGTTCCTTGGAAAATTACCGATCATACTCGTAAATTGAAGAAAATGGTACTTTGTGCTGACGACTCTTATCATATTAAAATCAGTCATCTGACGTTGAAAAGACGTCACTCATCGGTTGAATAAGACGCCATGTTACCTCAACAGAAGAAGATCTTCTGACGAAAAATGATACTCTTCCCCAATATCTTTTTTATTATGGCACTAATCAAATTTGGTGTAAATGGAAAAACATACACATTCGATGAAAAAGCAATATAAGTTGAGAATTTGAGAACAGAACTTGAAAAAATATTGATTAATTTTATCAGTAAAATGTATCCAGATATTCCATTCATGAAAAAATGTTTTAAAAACATTTGTTTTAAAAACACATGTTTTAGAAAATTAACTATTCGTCATGGCTTCATTTTATGATTCAAATAAAAATTCTGGGTGAAGAAATGGTTTGAAATGAAAAGTTGCTTTAACAGAAATAAAAACTTGTTACCAGAAGAATTCATTCTACACTATTAAAAAAATAGAATTTTTCAACATAATTGTGACTTGAGCCATTTTTCATAATAATTCAAACAGAAATTAATATATTATCAGTAAAATAATAACATTATAACATTATATTCTCTTCAATATATTGATGAGAAATTATAATTCTTGCGGTAAATTTCTATTAACTGACGTTTTCTCATTACAAAAAACGTAAATATTTATCTTTATAACTTACACACATACCTTGCTGGTAGCTGCTTTGATGGCGTATATCAGTATTATCTTCCAGGAATTACTACTACTCCAACTGAAACATTCATTATTATGCTTTTGCATTCCACGCACAATACATCGCTACACTTTTTCGTATGAATGAATTGTATTTGTACAATACACTTCGCAATAATAAATCACAACACTGAATCCTTCCACACTACGATTATTCATTTCAAGAAAATCTTAAATATTAATATCTGCAGCCATCCGATTTTTATCATCTACTACTTGACATATGTGTCTGTCTGCTTCCGAGATTTGAACCGAATTTTATCGACCGGTTCCGAGTATATTCGATTGGGCCACAGTTGACTTGTCAGACGTTAGACCGTTGAGAGAATGATTTCCATACACGGAATTTATTTCACTCATAAAAATTATGTTACAAAACCAAAATAAATGTTAACGTGAATGTAATAATCTTAGTTTATACTCGTATATAGACTATTTAAATATATTTTTGTTTTATACTCTATGTAAAGCCATTCATGACTAAAACCAATCAAATAAGGGTCGATTCTACTTTACATTCGATAATAGATTAATATAAAATTCATAATTTTTTATGAGTTCCTTCTTGGCAGGATATTTATGTGTTCATCAGAAATGAACTGCCATAATGTTCATTTAAGGTACTAATTGTAAAAATTTCAAATGCCATAATTAATTGCGTTAATTTTTGAGCGTTAAATACATGAATAATTACTTATATATTTTACACCCACAAATTATGCTCTGAGCATTATGCTGTAATATAATTGTATAACATATAATTATATTACAGAAGAACTGATACAATGGAATTTATTATATTTTACTCGTTAGAAAAAGGAATATTTGAAATTTTTTGAAACATAAATTTTCATCAAATATAAGATAAATTCAAACACTTTAACTTCCGATACACACTTCCATTGAATACATAACGCGTTTCGTCGTTATAAACGACTTCTTCAGGCGCTAATGGAATCCTGACAACAACAAATTTGCCAATACAGGTATTAGTATGTAGGATTCTATAACTCTGGGTTTTATCCAAGATATTCCATTCTAAATTATAATTTCATTACCTGAAAAGGTTTAACAAGGTGAATTATTGAATTCTATCTGTTCATTGAGCAAATTTCCAAAATGTTAATGCCTATTCATTTCTACTATTGCCAAAAAATCTAATTGCTACGTTTTTACATCTAATATAGAAAATATAGAATATAATTGAGAAAATGTTCATCTGGAAATTGATTAAATTTTTTATCTAAATTGAAATTGAGGATGAGGATTCAAAAACAGAAAAAACTCTTTTCCACTTATGATATGGACCCGTATTTCAGTGAAATTATAGTACTGAAAACTAGTGCGGGTAGATCAATAATAAAAATTAATTTATATGAAATATAGATCCATAAAACCGTCTAAGTCGGCCATGTAGCCAGATCATTGAAACTATATGAGTCGTGTATGTAGCCACATAATTGAAAATATATGTAGAGAAGTGTCATTGTCATTAGATGGAAGAAAACATATCACAGAATAGTAACAATATTCTGTGATCACATTGTAACGCCACAACTTCATCTGTCGACATTTAAAAAGGGCTACCAACATCCAATCCACCTTCCCTGTCAGAGGTCTTCACTGATAGTCACTTCTGTGTTCAACAGCCTGTCATTCTAATTTCCATCGAGTATCACGGCAACCATGTGTTGTTGCCTGTTTTACTAAAAACATTGAAAATAACTTATATATTCCTCTATATTTATTATTTATAATGAATAATATAACACATAAACTGTCTGCTCCCAATATGTACTTAATTTTAGTGAAAATTGATTTTAGTTTATTTGATCAATAATAAAAATAGTTTCATAGAAATATAGATCATATGTATTGTTTGAAATGAAAATAATTTTCAAATATTTATATATAGGTATACCTCTATATAATTTATCTTCGGAATTAATACATTGGCTCTTTAAGTTAATTAAGGTTATTCAAAATTTTAAATTTTTTAGTAGTTTCGATATAAATGAGATATCCAACGCAGTTTTGAGCATTGCATATATTATTTATACTCATATTTTATATCACTGAACATCAAATATATATTCTATACTTATATATAACTTATTTTCAAAATGAATTAATTTTCTCCTTAAGTTAATTGAGGTTATTCATAATTTCCAATTAAACAAAACCCATGCAGGAGTTCCCCAGAGCTGACAAAGGGGCCGAGCCTGGACCAGTACTGGGAAGCCTAGCTTTGGCGTACCTATATAGGGCCACGCGAGGACCAGATCGCTTAACCCAGCCTTGGCCATGCCATTGATTAACCATGCTTGGGCCAGGTCTGGAAAATGTAAGAAACCATCCTTTGAACGGCCATGCCAACGATAACCCAAGCTTGGGCCAGGCCTTGGCCATGCCATTGATTGGGTTATCCAGCCTTGGCATGCCAACGATAACCCAAGCTTGTACGATGGTGACCCAAGCATGGACCAGGGCTGAATAATCCAGCCTTGGCCCTGCCAATGATAACCCAAGCTTGTGCCAGGGTTGGGTTATCCAGCCTTGGCCGTACGATGGTAACCCAAGCATGGACCAGGGCTGAATAATCCAGCCTTGGCCTTGCCAATGATAACCCAAGCTTGGGCCAGGGCTGGGTTATCCAACCTTGGCCTTACGATGGTAACCCAAGCATGGACCAGGGCTGAATAATCCAGCCTTGGCCTTGCCAATGATAACCCAAGCTTGGGCCAGGGCTGGGTTATCCAGCCTTGGCCGTACGATGGTGAACCAAGCATGGACCAGGGCTGGATATCCCAGCTATGGCCGTACGATTATGAACCAAGCATGGACCAAGGTTGAATAACCCAGCCTTGGCCGTGCCAATAATAACCCCCCCTCTAGCCAGGGCTGGATAAGCTAGCCGTGGCTGTACGATGGTGATTCGAGTATTTCCGTAAGCGCTCGGTCGACAGCCATATTTGTTTACATCATGTTAGGTCAATCCGAGCTTCAGTTAATCAGTCTGTGAATTTATTACAAACAGTTTCCAAATCTCATTTTTTGTTATTTTCTACTAATAAAGCGATCATGTCTTCTGCGTACCTTAGAGTTCAGAGGTGGCGTGCGTTGAATAAAACAGAAAAAGTTTCAAATAAAAATATTAATAATTCAGTTGATAACGAACAAAGTTTCAATAATGAAAGTGTGAACATCAGCTGTGTTAGTGAGGTTAACGATATAAGTGTTACAGACTCGTGTAATCTACAAGCGTTCAATAGTCATAATTTGGACAATGATAACAATTATGATTTTTATCATAATTGTTATCATTAATAGTTCAGCTTTTACCAGCCTATTTTGACTAATACAGCTCACCGCGGGGTACACTATCGAAGGGACGAGTAATAAAACTAATAAGAAAGTTTCGCCTAATAGTCTACCCTACTGAAATTTAAGTTATTCATTCTTTAACTTGTCACGTACAATATTTTAAATACTATAATTTGTCACGTACACCAATATTCACAAGTATTTTCAAAAATGTGTAAAAGCAGTTTATTTATACTTATAATAGCAATTCTAGGGGGTTTTAGGGATTTTTCAACTTGACTACGGGGGGAAAGATTCCACGAGTTGGTAACCCTGATACGTGTCAATACATCGATAGCAAGTTTGGACTTTTTAATATTTCTTGCGCCGTCAGTTATTTGAGATCTTTTCGTGAATCAGTCGTAAAGAAAACGTGCTTTAGTTAACATTTATAATTTTTCTCAGGTTATAGTGTTGAAATTTTTATTCTTAAAATGACCGAAGGTATTAAAAGTTACGCAGTGGTTGAGTTTAATGAGATAATGAACAATAAAATAGTGGTAGAATTAGTACCAATCGGTTGGCTTACTGAGAACGGAAGTATGTGTCTATGGCCACCAAAAAAAGATGAAGACAAGGTGAAGGAGTGGGTTGAACTTGAAATCGGACCTTACGAGACATGGATTAAGTATCCAATCAAGATAATCAGCAAAGCCAGTAAGTATTTACGTAGATCAATTACTTTATTTATAGTATTATTAATGACACTCAAATCAGCAGACATCTGACAATTTTAAAAAAAAATTTTTCAATAAAGAAATTGTTATAAATTTTTTTTTTAATTCCATGTTAAGAAATTTTCAGAAATAATTGATGAAATTTTTTTTTTAATTTTTTTTTGTAAAAGTTTATTTATAAAAAAAAATCTAAAAATTGTCAAACGTCTACTAAATTTAGTGACATTATTATTAGTATCACGAGCTAATATCTTGTAATTAACCTTTTAACTGATATTAAAATAGAATTTAATGTTTTAAAAATTTTAAATTATACAAAACTTAATTTTTTTTCACCGCTGTTATTGAATTTCAATCTAACAATAGAAGTAATGGTGCTCAGTGTTGTAATTATGTAATAACAATAACATAACCTATTGTTGTTTCAGAGGATTACGCTCAAGGATTACGCCGATTAAAAAAATCATTTAAAACAAATGATGTTGAGAGCACTGACAGTGAATCAAAAACTACTAAAAATACAGAGCTTATGCTATTGAGTTCTCAGAATGTCTCTCGGTTGCTGTCTCAACAACAGCCTCTAAATAAAAATGAAAATAATCAAGGCCATACTGAATCAAGCAATGATTCAAATTTCTTATCAGAACTCTTAGGAGGTGAAGGTGATTCTCCCAACGACAATTTTGTAGCTGATAAAAGTGAGGAAGCTGCGTTGGATGGTATAGCGGAACCTAAAGGTAATTCTTATTGTTTCCTGAATAAAATTTCATTTTATTCACGAAATTTAATCTATCACTGATTAAATTTATCACTAATATAATTAATATAAGTTAAATTAAATTTATCACTGATAAATTTGATATATTCACTTATTGTTTGAAAATATTGTTGATTTTTAATTTTGAAAAATAACATTACCATGATTATTTAAATATTACCATTATTATTGTATAATTTCTAGGTATCAAAAACTACGACGAACTCGCCAAATATTTGCAGAATGTTATTTGCACTGAAATGGCGAAAGTCAAAAAAAGTGTCAATTACACAATTGGACAACAAGTAAAGAAAATATTGGAAGTCGTCCAGCAATCAGGAGATGCACCAAGTAAACAAAAAGCTTGGACAATAGTTGGCGCCGACTTGCCATACGGAGACAGTGCATCATTTGTTGCGTTCGATGAATCATTAAAAGACAACGAGGACAAACGCAATGCACTGGTATTTACAAATTATTTAAATATTATTTACAGAGTTTGAAAAAATTATTTACAAATCATTAAATTATTAGCTATTAATTACTAAAAAATATTGTAAATATTATTTTCGAATGAATTACATCTTATTAAACAAAGTATTAATTATTTGTAGACCGAAATATTTCAAATGGTTTCGGCTGGATGTACAAAATATGAAGATGATGTTCATAAAATAATGGAAAAAATGATAAACAAAGAAGTTCAACTGCAATACAGCGGGTGTGGAAGAAAAGTAAAAGGTGTAGGAAAAAAAGTTTCAAGGAAACTGAAACTTACCAAATTATGGAAAGTAGGTTAATGCTTAATTATGATTATTTCAATATGATATGTGTATTAACTATTATATATTGTTTCAGAATTTTATGGCAAAATATCAAAAATCAAATGGAAAAATCGGGGTGATAACAGCAGTGAGTAACTTTTTATCCGGAGCAAAAGACAGAGAAGGTGGACGTGCTCAGCGCAATAAATACAAATAATTAACTCTATTTGTATCTTAAGTTAAAGGATATGAAAGAAAATTGTTTTTGATAATTTAATTATATATTTGCGTAAAATAAAAGAAGAGTTATTTCTGTTAATATCTGTGTACCATTATTAATCCCATTGTTTAATTAATAATAGCCGATAATTACCATTTAATTTATGTGGGCAGTCCTGGTAACCGAACCTGGCCCAGTTCTGGTAACCAAACCTGGCCCAGTCCTGGTAACCAAACCTGGTCCAGTCTTGGCAATCAAGCCTGGCCCATCGTTATCACTCCAGACTTCTACCAACGTTGGGCCAAGCCTGGCAATTAAGCATGGCCCAGTCCTGGTAACCGAACCTGGCCCATTCCTGGCAATCTAGCCTGGTCCAGTCTTGGAAATCGAGCCTGGCCCATCGTTATCACTCCAGACTTCTACCCACCTTGGGCCAAGCCTGGCTTACATGCTTGGCCCAGAGTACTACATAGTTGGGCCAAGCTTGGACCAAGCTCGGTGGTACCCGTGGTACTTTCCTGTATGGGGATTGGTGTAGTTGACAGTTGTTTTTAGTATCTTATCAGTGTTTTTTAGTACCTAATCAAAAGATAGGAAAATTTTCTTCGATATGAAAGGATTATGAACTCTCCATCGTTTCTACAAAGACATTATACAGACATCATATTGATGCAATGAATTTGTTATCCCCCAATTATTGTACATAATTTGATTTAGTCGTGTTTGCTAATTGTTGTCAGCCACAACAGCTCAAAATCGTTGATTAGAGTAGGGACCTCTTTCCATTTTAATCTTGGGATAGCGGGCATATAGCATAGACTATGATGGTTACGTTAATCTTCAAAATTTCATTGATTGTATAATGATTCTTGAAATTCCTGATACAGAACAGAAATTCTGTTGTTTCGTACGTCACTTCTACACTCGATATACACGACACGTACTCATTTCAATATTTAGAGAATCTACTTCATGTGCAGTTGCACAGCGTCATTATCAATTATACTCTGTAAGTTCATCCATTGCGTTGGTGAAACATGGATATATAGGTACCTTCAATGATTTCAAAATTGGTCACCAATTTTGTTCTCCCCTCTTTTATTTATGGTTATAAATCAGAGAGTATCTGCACATTTTTTCCTCTTCGTGTAATTCGTATTCCAGTTTATGATACAACACTTACCACAGAATTTAAAAATCGAATATAGCCTTCCAAAATGCGTATTCAACTAAAAATATTTTAAAAATTTCAGGTTCGATGAAATGGTTCATCGTTTGATGAAATATTTATAGAGCATTCGTGTAATCTTACATTTATACTAATGATAATGGCATCCTATATATTCAATTTTCTCGGTGCTTGAAGAAATGAAATTAACATCAAAATATTCATTAAATGTTGTGTAAGTTCTCTATGGAATAATTGAGCTTTATTTTGTAAAGAACGCAAACTTCTGTCTGAACGAAAGGTTTTCCTTCGTATTCTCTTATTTCTAGAGTTTTTATGCACTCGGTTTTTTCATATTTCAACAATAATATCCATCAGTGAAAAAACACAAGATTATACCGCAGGTATGTGGATGACTACCTGTGGCAGAACTCATTCCAGAGTGCCTCATCACAGGTCGGCATTTTTCGAGAGGTCACCATTCAAAGTTGAAGCTTACAATTCACTTTTTGTATCTTTAAGGAGGGAACGAAATTCAAAGTGTTTTAGGAAATATGCCATCGAGTACTTCTATAGTTGCAAGTTATTCTATAGCTTTAACTCATTTAACGTCGCTGCTTCATCGTGATCTTGTTTGCAATTATGTTATTATCATTTCGAAAACCCAATTGATTATATTGTCAATATACATTGATAATATCGCATTTCAAGCCTTACGGTTTTCACACTTCCTCTGAGGGGAACTTTCTCCCAGATATCATATATCAGAGGGATTGGGCTCTGTGGGACCCATTTCAAATTATCAGGCTTGTGTCGGCGGTCCCAATGTCGGCCATCTTCACGGCGGCGACCTTCATAACATTGATTTCCGTTATGTCCTAGAAACTTACTGACACATCTTGATGTGGCAAGCACCACTGAATTCTGTAATTCCTTATAGAGATGTTCGCCGAGTCCTAGTTCTCTGATATTCCTCAACTAATTTTTTTGGATTATACCAGGGCATAATAAGATAATTCCTAGAGTCTAAAGTTGTCTAATTTCTAAAGTTCTCGATATTTTGAGAGGTTTTTGAAATCCTTCTAATTCGGGTTTTTCGCATTTGAAATAGCCGCCTCGATTAATGTAGTTGCCCTCGCCTTTTTGTCAGCCAGGACCAAATCAGGGCTATTGCGGATAACTGTTTGATCAATGAAGATAATGCGATTCCAGTTATTCTCAACCTGTCATTCTCCGGAATTGAGTCCAGAATGTATGTGTAGAAATGCACCCTCTCTTTCTGAGGCAGGTGTGATTTTGAAGCCAGTTCCTGATGCACAATCTTTGCTAGAGCGTTATCTATCTTTTTGTACTCCATTGCTGCGAAAATTTGACATTCCCCTGTTTATGTTGGATTGCCCCATGTTTGGTATCCGTATGGGCATCTGTCGTCCCTCATTGTTGAGTCATTAACGATGTGTTTCAATAAATTACGGGTCGCAATAAAATAGTCTTGAATAGCTTGGAGTGTACCCTCGGTTTCAGAAATTATTCTGCCTGAGATCAACCAGTAGCTCGACGCTTCCTTGTCGACATTTCCCTTCCAGGTTCCTTTAATGCGAAACCATTGCTTTCTGTGCAAAGGTTTTCCTGTGTGCGGTTTTTCTGTCCAGTTATGTACCTCTTCGTTGTAAGATTGATGATAACTTGTAACCTGGCCTAAACGCAGTTTCAGAGGAGTGGAGTGTATTCGGTAGATCACTCTATGAAGTTGGAGTCAAGATACTTCCTCTGGAAATGGTGACGTAGATTCTTCATTCGGTACTCCCACAAGTTACTCGTGTCTGCCAATCTTTCACTACCCACATGTCTTGGTAAAGTGTCCTTTCAACTGCGCTTTTTGGATTGTGGTTTTTGAACTTTGTTCGAAATATTCCGATCTTTTGCAGCAGGTTGTTAACTTCAGTTCTGCTCCACTTTATCATTTGGTTGAATATAAACTTAAATTCAAACACTTGAACTCATGATTTACGCTTTACTGACTACATAGCATGAAGCGTTTCGTCGTTACAAACGACTTCTTCAGATGCTTACAGAATAATATTTATAACAGCTGCTTATAGATGCTCACAGAGTAATATTATTCTGTAAGTCTCTGAAGAAGTCGTTTGTAACGACGAAACGCGTCATGCTATGTAGTCGATAATGTGTAAACCATAAGTTCAAGTGTTTGAATTTAAGTTTATATTCAATTATAATGGTTTTACATCAAGTAAACGCCAACACTATTAAATATTTATCATTTGGAATGAGTAAACAAGACTTCTATATGCGTAAGTGGTGATTACCTTGAAGGAATGTTAACTGTCAAGTTTGTTTTCAGGACGTCTCCCTCTAGCTACGTGAATTCATTGGAAATTTTTTTCTTTCATCAAACTGTGATCGAGTATTTGAGATGGCTCCGTTCCCAAGTATTTGTAGGTATTTTCTTCCTGCATCGACTCAATGAGACAAAACTGCATTTGCACATCACTCGAGAATTCATCTGAAGTATAAAGCATTTGAAGTAAGTGTTGCTTGGTGTTGGTTATTATGAATTTTTTCATGACTTTCATTTATTTCTTTGTATGGCGTTTATCTGGAATCAACCTATTGAAGTGAACGATTTGAAAAAGAAACAAAACAAATTGAGTTCTGAAATATGAATTCCCATCTCATTAGATGAAGCCTGAAAGACATCAAGGAATGACGTCTATTTATCTCTATTTATTGACGTCCTTTTAACGTTATTTAAAGACTTCTTGAACAGATAACAATGACGACTTGCGGCTGTGATATTTCGTCGTCTCAGCATGATTCATGAGACGTTTCAGTCGACGTCAAGTCCGACATATTGAAACCAATATATGACGACGTGTTACCTTAAGCTTGCTTTTTCGTCAATTCAATGAAAAATGAACAACATTCATCATTTTGGGTGGCTTCCTCCGTGGCCTCGCCATCATGTTTTCAATTTCATGACTAAGATAAACCAACTCAGCTTTTCAACTTTTTTCTGTCCCATATACTTCAAGTACTTTTCTATATACGCATATACCTCTATATAAGCCCGCAAGTTTTTGTTGCACCAATAATCTACATCCCTACATCTCAAAATCATCATATATTGATAATATTACTTCTTCTGCAGAGGACCTATCATAAGCATGTCCGTTTTGTATCTGATAACTTTTGCAATTCCTGATAAAGTTAAAATTACGAGTTGATTACTCCTATAAAATTAATCCAGATATATAAGGCCAGTGATGATAATGCCGATATTCAACAATTAACCAGATAGTTTTTGAAATATTGAAAATGAAGTATCATTTGAATTTAATTTTATTCTAGACGTACTCGGCTGAAGAAGTGTGATTCTTCAATATTTTCGATTGAAATTGGATATCTTTGGTTCTACCAAAGATGCGAAAGGTGCAAAATACAAGATGCCTTCTTGTGGGAATTTTCAGAAAGTTTAATTTATTTATTTATAAAATTTTCTACAAGTTTGATGATTTTTCGAAGCAATATGTGTGCTAATGGATTTTGCTAAGCCATTTGATTCAGTGAACCACAATCTGTTGCTGAAAACATTGGAGAAGGCAGGTATCCGAAGACTTCTTTGAAGTTGTTTCACAACTATTCGCACAAAATAGAATAGATTGTGTGAAAAGATACATAATTATGTCAAGAAAGAAATATAACAGTGGGAATGAAACAGGAAACAGTGCTTACTTCAAAGGTTTTTTTCTATTTTCTTCAACAACCTACTAATTGAATATAAACTTGAGTTCAAACACTTGAACTTATGATTTACATTTCAATGACTACATAACATGACGCGTTTCGTCATTACAAACGACTTCTTCAGATGCTTACAGAATAATGAAGAATTATTCTGTGAGCATCTGAAGAAGTCGTTTGTAATGACGAAACGCGTCATGTTATGTAGTCAATAAAGGTGTGAATCATTACACTTACTCAAAGTGTAAAGAGTTAAAGTGTTTGAATTTAAGTTTATATTCAATCATAATGGATTTACATCAGGTAAACGCCCCAACACTATTAAATATTGAAAATAAACAAATAAGTAAATAAATAACAACCTACTAAGTCTGAATTCAAACACTGATGACGGTTTGACGATAACATTTCCTTTATATGAAAAAAAGATAAATTTACTACCTGATATCAAGGTGAATGATTATTGATGAAAATATGTATCACCAGTACAAAATGTAAGAATGTTTTGGCTCAATTAATCGAGTATGGTTAGTGTTCTGTCATCAACGTTATAGGACTATGGTATACCATAAGTAGTTATAGTGTGCAAATCACTTCGTATTCTCCAGATGAAAGTTCAAGATTATCATACTGGCTCGAAATATACAACTCACCTTGTAACTCATCCTACTGTTTTGATGCAAAAAAAAAAGATACAGGTTGCCTGAAGTTGAATTTTCAAAAATTGAAATTACATCATTTGTCATCCACATTATACTGTGGATGTTATTTGCTCATCAAAACACTTGAAGAAATTGGAAGCAATTGAGCAACAAATTTAAAAAATAATACAAATGTACGAAGATGGCATCATCCTCGAATATTGCAACTGATCTTCCTGTTAAACCACCTGGTGAAACTGAACGGAAACTTCACTTCACAAAATTTTTGTGAACTATTCTCATTTGAAGAAAGCAGCAATTATTCATTCCCATCATCTCTACACCATGCTAATGGCGCTTTCGACATATGAAAAACTATATACCATCGAATCGGTTCAGAATATATGAATCGGATCATTCGGCACATTTTTGCGAACTATTTTATCAAAAAAAATAACATAAATTTTTTATCATCATTAACTCTATACGACGTTTATGAGAGCTCCGACATGCTAGAAAACTATATAACGTCGAATCGTATCAGAATATATGAATTAAATCATTCATTAAAATTTTGTGGGGTAACCCATTTGAGAAGAAACTTTTTAGACTGAAACAAGTGAAACAGCAATTTTTTATTTCCATTATACCTATACGACGCTCCTGACGGTTGCGACATTGAAATGAATATATACCATGAAGAGGATCAGAACCATTGAATCAAATCATTCATCAAATTTTTGTGATTTAAAGTTGATTTAAGAAAACAGAAGTTTTCAATCCCCAATACGAGGCTTATTACGCTTGCGATATTGAAACGACTATATACCGTCGAGAAGGATGTGAATGGAATCATTCATCAATTTTTTGTGTACTGATTTTTAAAAGGAAACACTGAAATGGCGATATACCATTGTAAGGTATATAAATGAAATATTTGTTCGAATTTTTGTGAACCAACCTATTTAAAGTACAGCAACTTTTTATATCCATTCCCTCTATACAACGTGTACGACGTTTTCGACACCGAAATGATTATACACCATCGGAAGTGATGAGAATCAATGAATAAAATCATTCATTAAATTTTTGTGAACTGATTCATGGAGAAACAGCAATTATTCAACACCATCACCTCTTTATATCACTTAATATAAGAACACATTTCAACACTTGAGACCTTGATCTACACTTCTATTGATAACATAGCATGACGCGTTTCGTCGTTAGAAACGACTTTTTCAGATACTAACACAATACGGACTCTAGTCAGTATTCTATTGTTCTGTCTTGTATTAACAGCTGTATGTGCATCAAACAATAAAAGCAAGTACCCACTATAAACGATTATCTTGGTATACCCTTGTCTTCATTCTTCTTTTGGATTTATCTATTTTGGAGAAAAGTCCCCACTGAACAATGTAAGTAGATTAAAGTATTTTAATCTACTTACTATAACTTTTAATCTAGTAGATTAAGTTATAGTAAATAAAAGTATATACAAGCTATTGAAGACAATGTACTTCATCATTTGCGAATATCAATATAGAGTAAGATTTTGAGCCATACAAGGAATTGAATATAAGAAGTAGTCAATAATTCAACATGAATCCTCAAGACTTTCACTAAATTTCGTTGGCTATGCCTTTAACTATAAAGAGAAGCACCTATAAATAACTGGTATTTATTTCTCCTTTTGATGTAGGTTCTCACTAAACACTATTGTGATAATGAAGAGTGACATTTATGCAACTCAACATAAACGAATATCAATGTATAAGAAGATTTGCAGGAATAAGAGAAATTGAATGTAAGTAGCTATACCTATTCCAACATGAATCCTCAAGACTAGTATTGAATATTGTTGGCTATGCCTGAAATAATAAAAGCAACTACCTACTATAAATAATGGGTGATTTTTTAAGCATAGTTTTTTTTAAATCGAATAAAACACTCAATTTGCATCATATATTCAAAGTTTCTATTGAAATTGATAAGTTGGCCTTTGCCATTTACATTTTGAAGATAACTTCATGTAAATGTTGTCCGCGGCTCCGTATCAAATGGACCATCCAGAAGATCCAATTTTGCGTCACTTTCTCGAGCATTTGGGTATGTATCCCACGAATTACGCGTGTTATGTTATACTGTACGGTTTCAATCGTCTTCGGCTTGTCCACATACACACACGACTTTACATAACCCCACCAGCAATAATCCAGAGGCGTCAAATCACATGATCTTGGCGGCCAATTCACAGGGCCATTTCGAGAGATAAGCTGCTCAACAAATTCATCCTTCAATATGTCGATTGTTTCACGAGCTGTGTGGCATGTCGCACCGTCTTGATGAAACCACATGTCAACCAAGTTCAACTCGGCCAACTGGGGAAAAAAAAAATTGGGTATCACGGCTCGATATTGTTCGCCATTGACAATAACGTTTCTTCCACGGTTGTCTTTGAAGAAAAATGGACCAATGATGCCACCACCCCATAAACCACACCAAACTGTCGTTTTTTTCGGAATGCATCGGTAATTCTTGTATGGCCTGTGGCAATTCATCACTCCCGATGCGACAGTTTTGTTTATTTACATATCCGTTAAGTCAGAAATGAGACTCATCGCTGAACACAATTTTTCAATAAAACAGCGTATTTTCGTTAAGCTATTCTAAGGCCCATTCACCAAAAATTAGACGTTGTGGTAGATCATTCGGCCTCAATTCGAGTTCTTGCAGAAGTTGAATTTCATAGGCTTTCAAACCCAAATCAACACGTAGAATTTTCCATGTGGTTGAGTACCACAAGCCCAATCGCTGAGAACGGCGACGAATTGACATTTCACGATCCTCATTAACACTGTACGCTACGGTTGCAATATTCTCTTCAGTACGCACTTTACGCATGCGAGACAATGGTTTAATGTCCAAAAACGTCAACTTAGTGCGAAATTTGATGATAACAGCACGAATTGTTGATTCACCAGGTCGACTATGACGACCATAATATGGTCGTAACAAACGATACACATTTTTCAAAGAGCACGAATTTTGATAGTAAATTTTAACAATTTGCAATCGTTGCTCATTTGTAGGTCTTTCCATGATGAAATTGCAGAGTATACTGAAAACTTTTCACTTTGAGAGATGAAGTTTGGAGGCTATTACCAAACAGTTCCGCCAACCTGGAAAACTTAACTCTTGAAAAATCACCTGTTTTATGGAATTAATGTTGCCCTTGGATTTATCACATTTATAGGTATGTTGTGAATCACTGAATATTGTTAGTGGCATAATAATAAAGACTTATTCATTGAAAATGCCTGTTTGAGACATGAAATTGATGAAAAATATGTAAGATGTAGTATCAAAATATATATAGGTAGTAATATTAGAGTTAGAAATACTGAGATAATGATTATCTCAGTATTTCAGAATGAGTGTTTAGTAATACATCAAAATGTTCATAAGGAAAATACATATATATATATATATATATATATATATATATATATATATATATATATATATATATATATATATATATATATATATATTTATTTTGAATGTTTTTAGCAATAACAGGCTTCTTTTGATAAGAAAAAGTTTATTTTTTTTAACGTTTCGTTTTTATATTACAACTTTCTAATCAAACCAAATTCTAACCAAACATCACATCTCAAAACTCATTTTTCCAGATCTACCTACAGTTTCACATATATATCTATATGTGAAATATGTATACCCTTAATTTTTAACTAAAATATATATTCAGCATATATCCCTCAATTTTTAACTAAAAGAGTTGGCGTAGTTCGAAACGTTGCTGTTGATATAACGGAATCAGATATCTAAGAGCATTTGAACTCTCTTTCCAATAATAATTTCAAAGTTTTAGAAGTAAAACGTATGATGAGGCCAGTTCGAGATGAGAGAAATGAATTGACTAGCGATAAAGTACCCCTTCCGATTGTCTTAGTTACATTTGAGGGTCAAGAATTACCGGATAAAATTTCAATTTACAGATATAAATGCTCGGTAGAACCATATGTTCGAACAGTAATTCAATGTTTTCGGTGTTTGAGGTTTGGTCATATATCTATACATATATATATATATATATATATATATATATATATATATATATATATATATATATATATATATATATATATATAAATGGAACAATGCAGAAGAGAAGTAAACACAGGTGTAAGAAATGCGGTGGTGAACATGGTGTTCAGAATTGTGAGAAAGTAAACTCTAAATATATCCATTGTTCAGGCAACCATTTAAGCACGGATAATATTGATTGTTTAGAATTCTGGAAACAAAAACGAATTAAAAAAATTATGGCCTTTGAAAATATATCCTATAAAGAAGCTCAAAAAAAGCAGTTAGATCAAATTCGCAGAAAACTTCCTCTCCTACTTTTATCACTACCAGAAAACGTAGAACTACTTCACTATGAACCCAATAAAAGTGAAGAACTCAGAAAAGCTCATAATGACATCATATCGTTCCCTAATACATCTAATGGTAGAGGTACATGTATTAATAACAATATTAAAGACGGCTCAGAAAAAGTTTGGCTCAATTGGAATTCTAATAATTTAGTAAGTTTCATAATGGAATCCTTAAATGAAATCTTACGATATAGAAACGTTATCGGAAACGAAGCAGAGCTCAAAAAAATCATATATAATAAAATCAGCATCGGATCAAATACAAACAGTTCTATATTAAACAAGAGAACTCAATATGACCATTTTACCCAATAAAGCAAAACAACTTTCACAATTTTAATTCATAAAGAAAATATTGACATCACCTTGTTAGAAACTCAAACTGGAAGAATTTTATTTCAAAAAAATTGAGAGAATTTCTCGATGGAGTGTAAACTCAAATGTATGTAATGGAATTCAAGATCACTTATGTCTAACCAGGGAAGTTTTGAATATTGTATTTTTGATAATAATAAAGATATTTGTGTAATTAGTGAAACTTGGTTGAAAGTTAATCAAACGGTCAACTTTTCAGGTTATAATTTTGTACGTTAAGATAGAGATGATGGGAAAGGCGGCCTAGCAATTTTTATTTCTAATAAAATATCCTTTGAGGATATTGATCTCCCTCCAATACTTGGAATAGAGAGCGTTGCGGTATCTATTTATGTTACGTTAAATGAAAAATGATCCATTTATTCAATTTATATTCCACCCAATGGTAGAATAGATGAGAAAGAATGGAATACATTCTTCAGGGCCATAAATCATTCATTCCTTATTGGCTGTGATTTAAACATACATCATACATTGGGGATCTTCTCACAGTATCTTTGGGGTGAACTTACTGAATGCAATAGAAAATAATAACTTTTTCCTTCTAAATGATGATTCTCCAACCAGGATAAATTACCCTCATCGAAATATATCTGCGGTAGATTTAACTATAACTTCAAGATCTTTGTTCCCTTTGTTCAATTGGCATGTCTATAGTGAGTCTTCAGGTTCTGACCATCTCGTAATCAGGTTAGATATATCTTTGTACTCTTCGGAGTTAATTTTTCGTAAATGCTTCACGTCATTCAACACTAAGGAAGCTGACTGGATAAAATTTTCAGAAAACATGCTACAGTTAACCTTGGTTTCTATTCAAAATAACCTGTCAGATTAGAAAACTTTTGAATCAAGCTTAGTTCAAGCATGCGAGGATAATATACATCGATACTTTTGCCGAATAAATAAAAGTTTCAACAAGAATTGGTGGAACGAGGACTGCAAAAATGCAGTTAGAGAAAAAAATGCCACTTATCGTAATTATATTCAGAGATCAACGCGAGAAAATTTCCTACACTTCAAGAGTTGTGAAGCCGTTTTAAAACGTATTATCAAAACTAGTAGACGCATAACTTGAAAAAACTTTTGTGCCCCAATGAATCATAGTACGCCGATTAAGAAAGTATGGAATGATATTGAAAATATCGAAAATATATTTTCTCCAAAGCATCGGGTGTTACATGGCGATTGGTGTGATGAATTCCTGAATAAACTGACCCCTTAAGGTACATTCGAAAAAAATCGAGAAATTTTATTTTATTCATAATCTTTTGAATCGGACACCTATCTAATTTGAATTAGGTACATTTCTTTTCTATTCTTTAAGACAAAAAAATTTTTTTTTGACTCATTCATGAAGATCTAGGTGACTACGAACTATTTCGGTGCATTTTCTATTTGCAACATGTTGTTACATCTAGTCAGTTACTTACATGTAGATTATTTCGAAATGAGCATATTCGTGATATAAGTAATATATAATACCTACATAGGTATTGACTATCTCATACCGTTTTCAGTTATTCAGATTTTTTTAGTTTATTTCTGCCTAAAATATACGTATGCAATTCATATTCGTAAAAAATATTAGAAAAGTTTCCTTCATAATTTGAATTATTTTTGCTTTCTTAAGCAACCGGTTCAGTAAACTCCACATTGCGTTGCGTCAATAGATGGCGATACCGATATCTTTTTGAATTTATTTGGTTTAATGCATAAATGATGTCGAATTTCAATATTAAATAATTCGCCATCTGTCGACGAGAAGTTTAAGTGTACTCAGTTTAGTGATGATCTGTAACAAAACTGTAATTACGTTAAGTTTATTTATTGGAATATCAAAACGAATAATATCCTACAATATTGTATTGATTTATAGATCATTTGTTTACACATTTATTTTATCACAGTTCGTTATCGCTTCAGGAATTTAACTTCAAATTGTCAGCAAGGGCCGAGATATAAGAAATGAATTTTTCAACATTTGCAGTTCAGCAAATCATGGATATAGAGGAAACGAGGGAACTTGAGTTCGTTTGCGACAAATATGGCATCATTGAAAATATCGAGGGAAGTGAATGAAAATTATAATGAGGTACATATAATATATATATATATATATATATATATATATATATATATATATATATATATATATATATATATATATATATAATTCTAGTGTCGACCTGTTCGTTGCCAAATTTCTCCGAAACGGCTGAACCAATTTTTATGAAATTTTATGGATAATCGGGTAGATCTGAGAATCGGTCAACATCTATTTTTCCTACTCCTAACTGATAAGGGCGACCTACCCCTAAGTATAATCTCCTCTTTTTTCGACGAAATCATTTATTTGTATAACAAATAACTTCAATTTTCCCTCTTCCATCACCAAGCCCTATTTTTTAAAAGCCTTCTCAATTCTTTAACTTCAATTTTTCTGACGAAATTTTTATGTTCTGGGATTAAAACCTACATAAAAACAACCTTAAATTTTCACACTTCTATCACCAATTCCTATTTTTTGATAGCCATTTCAATATTTTAATTATCATAATATAATAATTATTATTAATCTTCAACTCTCAGCGGTCGACATCACTGATCGTAAGTCGATCAGTTATCAGTTATTGATTGATTATCAATCGATCGGTTGTAACCGACAGGTGTCTTACCGTGGTCACCTTCCACCCAACAAACAGTATGTAGGGATGAAAATGAAGCCTCCGGTCTATTTCACGCAAATAATTTTGTCTCATTCTTTATACTGTTTACAGCCATTTGTTTTCCAAACCCAAAAACGTTTGTTGCTTTCGAGCGAAATTTTTATTTTTCAATTTTTTATAATCTGGCATCAAAAAATACATACCCGTACAACCCTAAATTTTTAACCTTCTACCACTACACCATTTTTTCAATAGCCATATCATTTCAAAACCCGGTCGATAATATAAGGTATATAGTCCAGGAAATAAAGAGTTAAGTTTCTCAACTTTTTTGGAGATAGATGAAATTTTTGGATAAGGCCGGGAAAAGTGCTTAGAATAGAATAGGACAATAGCACACACAAAAATGCTCACCATTGGTCTATTAATCATTTTAAACAAAAGAATTCCTGTTTTTTCGTCATATCGGCTCTGCTTTTGGATCTAAGAAAAAAATCCTAGAAAACTTTTTGTTGTTGTAAAAAATCCATTAAATTTGTTATGATTTATGAACGAAGAAGAAAAGGGTCATTATTGTTACAAATTCTTGCAATGACGCTGAATTACGCGGTGATTTTTTATGGATAGATTTCATTGTTATGAATCGAAATCATCCGAAATTTGTTTTTCATCCGAATATAATTTTGCAACTAAGGGAATTTTCAAATACTTGTAAATTAAAATCTACTGGTCACGCATTTTTTTGGTAACGCAGATCGAAAGTACGTGAATAGAGCTTCATTTAAAAAAACAATTGGAAATTCGATGAAAAATGACGGAGACACATGCCAATAAGTTTCACAATCTATTGTTGAACAATTTGAACGACTAGCGAAAAATAATATATCATCATAATTGAGTACAGTAGTTTCCCTCCGGCAAATATCGCCTAGTTGGGTACTAAATAACAGCCGAAAAAAATTACAAAAACTACTTAAAACGCGGAAAATCTCCGTTGTTTTTCATCGAATTTTCAATTTTATCTTCGAATTGAAGCTCTTTTTACGTATTTTCGATCTACGAAATGAAAAGTAATAAAAAGAATTCGTGACCGGCAGATTTTAATTTACAAGAGAGTGCTTTAAAAAAATTTCCTCAATTGCAAAATAAGATTAAATTACAAGATTTTACTAGATTTTACTGGATTTAAATAAACAATTAAACCGACTTTGGGGTGTGTATTCGTGATCTATGAATGAAAGCGATTAATTCAGCGCCATTGCAAGACTTTTTAACAATAATGGTGTCATTATTTTTCTTTGTTCTATTATTATTCTTATTATAACATTAATAATAACAAATTCAACGTTGTTTTGACAAAAACAATTTACCAAATGAAAATTTTTCGATGCTCGAGGTCTCGACTTCTTCGATGCTACAAAACAAACAAGAAAGTTCTCTACAATTTTTTTTAAATCCAAAAGCAGAGCCGGTAAAACCGAAAAACGGCAGGAAAACTGTTTTCTGTTAATAAATTAAAGGAGAGCATGTTCGAGTGGCCGCCCTGGGCCTATTCTATTCTAACTACTTTCACCGGTCTATACCCAAACTTTCATCCATCCGCAAAAAAGTGGCCCATGACAAAAATTAGGCGTTATATTTAGCTGCCAACATGATCCCGATGCTTCTTTGAACACCCATCATTTATTCATAAACATGTTTCTCGGATGTTATCATTCTAAATTTCTAATAATTGATGACTTTTTATTAAAGAAAGACTAGAAATTAATTTTTATCATTTCAAATGAAGAATAAGACCGTTTCATTGTATTCGAAGAAATTTTTGAACTTGACATGAAAATTCCACGGTGATGAAAAGTTGAGAATTTAATACATAATTGCATTATTCAGAACTAGAGTAATATTGCCTATAATATAAATTGAATGACAACATTGCATTTTCAATGCAATATTGTTTTCAATTCTTATAGGTAGAAATCGTAATTCTAAGAATTTCATGCAGTGGGACTGAAAACTTCTAATATTATGGCATGTCTGTGGAACACTGGAGTTTAAATTGAATTATTAGTTAAAAGTAAAGTCTGTCTGATTATTCATACCAAAAAAAATTTGTTTCATTCTCAATTCTTGAAGTAATCTCATTTAATTCAATCCTTTTCATATTATTAACGCTTGTAAAATAACAGGTTAATGATAATGCAGCCGTAATTATATTGTTATTACAAATTATCAATAAAACGAACGAACATCTATCTAAAATCTAGGTTGGATCTCGATTTGTGAAATCATAGATTTATTTATATCTAAATTTCCATTCGTTATATTAGTGATAAATAATAATAAAATTAGTAGATAATATATAAATAATGTCATCATTTCATATAAATCGGATTTAATTTTATTTCAAGAAAATTTTTATATCATCCTATTTTGATACACCGTTCCAATCCGACAATAAACTAAAAATAATTTATGAATTCATAAATATATACCTACTAACTCTGTTAGTGCAGGCTCCAAAGGGAGTTGAGTATGCAAAGCATGAGGACCGGCAACTAAGCTCCGATTCGTTATCCTGAGACCTCAGATAACAAGAAAACATATGTTTCCAGGAACTGCGCTGGTCCACTTTCCCGTTATTGGCCCCCTTCCCTTTCGAGCGCCATAATGCGCCATAGCGCGTGTAGTCGCCAGTAGGAATCAAATGATAGTTTAGAATAGTTCATTTCTTGGTAATTGCGCAATTTAATGCAAAATTTCTGGTTTTTGAGTGTTTAATTGGTGCTTAAATTTAAAAAAAAAAACGGGAACAATTTCGCTACAAGTGATAAGTGGAGAGCTTCAAGGAATTACGTGTTTGTTTTGTGATAAAACGGACAATTAGATGAAAACCACAACCAGAATAGTTCATAAACATTCAAAGAACGGCAGATCGAACAGATCATGATATTCGTAAAAAGATAAAAAACAATACAGACTTCACTAGAAACCATTGTTTCAGAGACCCATTGCAGTGGGTTTTGACTTGTCATAAGAGCAGTCTCAAAACCGATCTTCTGCTTTGATTGGAGGTTTGATCGAAATTACTCAAAATGAAATGCGATGCAAAGATACACGCTCTCATAACCCTACAGAAACACTATTAACGCAGGGTGAAAATTGGCCTAATAATATAACAATTAAGGGCTTCAAGTTTTTTCGTGAGCAGGCATGTGAGACTGGAAAGTTTGAAGGTAGAAAGTCCCAGTAACAAAAAAAATGTTTCTGTCGACTTAAACATTTATTATCAAAATGTGCGCGGACTCAATTTCAAGACAAATAACTTATTTTGTTCAGTGTCGGCAAGTGACTATGATGTGATTTGTTTAAGTGAGACATGGTTAAAAAATTACGTATTCAACTCAGAACTATTTCCGAATGATTATTCCGTCTACAGATGTGACAGGGTTCTTCCTACGACGGGGCGTTCTACCGGAGGTGGAGTTCTTGTAGCTTTAGGTAAATAAAACTAACGTTTATTTTATTTTTTTTATTTTCAAATGTAATGGAATGTTTTAATTCATTTTTGTGCCATTTTTATGTTCTCACAAAAATTTTCGTATTATATATCATAAAGATTGTTGAAAAAATTTTTTTTTTTTATTGAAGTGATACTATTAATTTTCAATTTATCGTTGAGTGTACGGTAGACTTTAGGTAAATAAAACTCACGTTACAACTCAGCTGTTAATGATCATGCTTATTTTTAATGGTTTCTTACTCAGGTATAATTTCCTACCTTTACGCATTGATACAGGTAGAAATTCACACCTTTACTCGAAAATTATATCGTGGATTAATTTATGTTTTAACCTGAAGGGTAATGATTTCGAACTTTGTTTAATAATATTTTTAGTGTATACTGAATGTGGAGCTTGTTCGTCAAAGAAATTTCTAGTTTGTTTTTTGATTTCCTGTCGTATTGTATTAATTTTAGCCTCTCTATGGATGACATGGATCGGTGTGAAAATATAGGAATTTGTGATTGTTCTAAGCATTTTATTTTGAAATTTTTGTAGTGAATTGTAATTATATTTGAATGTTCGGTTCCAAATGGGACAAGCATATAATATAATTGGTCTTATGGATGCTTTATAAATTAAAAGTTTGTGTTTTAATGAAAGTTTACTATTTCTAGCTATGAGTGGATAGTATTTTTTAGCAATTCCCGTAGCTTTGTTCATTTGTGATTTTATATGCTCACTGAAGGTTAATTTTTTATCAAGTAAGACTCCTAGATATTTTGTCTTATTTGTGTTATCAATTACTGAGTTAAAAATGGATAGATTGATGTTAGGTTTATCTTTAATTTTGGTGGAGAAGTGAGTGATATTAGTTTTTTCAGCATTAATTTTAATTTTCCGCTTATCGTAGAATTTCTCTAAGATATGGATATGTTTTTGAATTTTAATTATATTTTGATCAGTTTTCCAACTTTCGGATATGATTGCTGTGTCATCAGCAAACAGCGCGATTTCTGTTTTTTTCGTTTTAGGTATGTCATTAACGTAATAATTGAAGAGCGTCGGAGATAATATTGCTCCTTGGGGAACGCCTGCTTTTATGCATTTTTGATTTGATAGCATTTTGTTTAATTTAACTTGAAATGTTCTTCCGTGTAAGAAACTTGCTATTGTTTTTGTGAGAAATAATGGAAATTTTGAAAAATGTAACTTGTATATTAGGGCCTTGTGCCAGACTGTATCGAAAGCCTTTTCGATATCTAAAGTTAATATGGACGTTGTTTTATTTTTATTAAAGTTTTTTGTGATTTTATCAGTTATTCTAGCAAGTTGGAGCGTGGTACTTTTGTTTTTTTGGAATCCAAATTGCTCATTAATAATAGGTGTGATTTCATTTTTCTTTATGTAATTTTTTATTCTATTGAGTATAATTTTTTCAAAAACTTTCGATAATGTTGGCAGAAGGCTTATTGGCCTATAGTTCTGTGGAGAAGTATGGTTTTTGTTAGGTTTTTTAATAGGAGTATTATTGCGTTTTTCCAATTCCTTGGAAAATATTGTAAATTGAAACATGAATTGAAAATTGTTTTTAATGATATAATAATATTTTTCGGAAGAGATTTCATAGTTTCGTTAGTGATTTTGTATTCCCCTGGAGCTTTGTTTCTCGGTAGTTTTCCAATTATTCTGTTAATTTCATATGTATTAGTATAATCTGAAAGTTGGAAAATAGCGGCTGAGTTTAATATTTTCTTCACTTCTCTGTTAATTTTTTTTTCAGTGCTATAACTGGAATAATATTCTGTCAGTAAGTGTGTTTTTTCGAAACTATCGGCTATTACTTCCGCTTTATCTATATCGGAAGTTTTAATTCCATCTACATCGTGAATTGGAGGTATGTTGTAATTTTGATTATCTACTTTTAAACTTTTTGCTATTTTCCACATGTTATTTGTGTTATTCTCTATTTGAGATAACTTATCAGACCAATTTTTTTGATTTAATTGAATTAATTGATGCATTGATATATTGGGTTATTTCCTTTATATCTTGTTTGAGAAGAGGATTGTATTGATTGTGTAATCTTCTTCTCAGTTTTTTTTTGAAATTTATGAGCGTTTTTATATGCTCGGGAATTTTGAATTCATATTTGTTTAGAAATTTGATTGTATTAGTTTTATATGCTGAGGAAATTTGTTTTGTGATATTATCTATTTCAGTATCAATTTCGGCTGTTGACAGAAGATCTATTGTTACTGGTGGAATTTTGTTGAGTGATTTTCGGAAGTTTAACCAATTTGTACTATATTTAAATTTTTTATTTGAATTATTTTGTTTCCGTGAAGCGGTTTTTATTTCTAAATAAATAGGAAAATGATCGGAGTCTAGTGCATTTATTGATTCAATTTTGTTAAGTTCAATTTTTTTAGTGAGGGCAAAATCTATAGTAGATGAATTTGAATTTCCGTTATAAGGATAATGCGTGTGTGCGTTTTGAGGATATTCAATGTTTATGAATATATTATCAGAAATTATTTTGTTGAATTTACGGCCTAAACTATTTGAATTTTTATTATTCCAGTTTTGATTTTTGCGTTAAAATCACCAATGACCGCTAGGTTCTTGCTAGATTCACTCCTTTGTGAAATGACTACCTGTACATTTTACGCATCTGGGCGTCAGGTAGCAATTAGAACTACCATGCCCAAAACGTTGGCACCTATAGCATTGGGTAACCCTTTGTTTCCTGGAAAAGGGCTGCCAGTTAACTTTTATATTGTCGACGTGTCTGATTGTTTGGATTTCCTGTTTGGTTGTTGACTTCTCGTATTTGACTAAATACGAGTGGGATAATTCTCCTTTTCCTAGAAGTCGGGTGACTTCTACAATTCCTGGATTTTCAGTTTTTAGTGCTTCCAGAAGTAATTTCTCATTCATATGTGGGGCTGCCTTAATCACAATTTTATTTGTTTTATCTTCACGTAATGTGTACGTGTAAAATTGGACTCTTTCTTTACTCAATTCGGTGGTCAGGTTGTTCTTTGCCTCTATTGTGTGCGGGAATATTTTTGCTGTTCCATTGTTCATGTATTTAGCATGGAAACTATTATTTGTAAATTTACGAATTTCTTCGTGAAATTTAACAAAATTATCAATTTTAGATGTGATGATTATTGGAGGTAATTTTTTGTTACCTTCTTCGGGATGGAATCTTCTTGTTTTTGTTGCGATGTTTTATTTGTGTCGATTAAAATTTCATCGGTAAGAATACCGAATCTGTTATTGGTTGTCACGCTGGGTACAATCTTGGGGGCGGTGTCTGTTGTTGTTTTGATCTCTGGTTCTTCTACTTTTTTTGCAACTTTGTGCATAAGTTGATGGCCTGACTCACTTTCCTCACTTGACGAATCAAATGAGAGAATCATCTCGGATTCATTTTGCGGCGATCTTGATCGCGAACGCGTTGGTTTCTTTTTAGGTTTTCTTCCCATTTTGGGAATGTATAAGGTTTTTATTCACTTTCACTATGATTTTTTTTTTATTGTTCACGCACTTATAAATAAATATGATCTTTTCACTTGTGTTTATGAATTTCACTTTTCACTATCTAAGAGTTCAGAAATTTTCAAAATTTTAAGTTTTAGAATCTAACTTTAGATCACTCTGAACAGGTAATAGCATCTACCTGAGGATCGAGTTCTTGTAGCAGTCCACAATAGGTATTCATCGGAGTGCATAGATTTAGCTATGCTGCAAAATTTGGTTCCATCCATAGAACTAATAGGCTGCAAAGTTGAAGCTGGGTAACTACTACTTATTTTTATTGTTGTTTATATACCTCCCCAAATTGATATGGTATCGTACGATTATTTTTTGATTGTCTCTCAACTATTCAATCTGTACTAGATAAGAAAGTATTGATTATTGGGGATTTTAATGCACCTCAGTTTGTAAATAATTCGCATTCGGATGGGAAATGTATAGCATTAAAATCGTTCGCAGAAATTCTCAATCTCGATCAATTCAATAATTTAGTCAATATTAATGGTAGACTACTAGATCTAATTTTCTCAAATGCTCCATGTCAAATCTCTCCTGACAGTTTTTCTCTTGTGAATGGCGATTTCCAACATCCTCCAATTCATTTCTATGTATCTCGGAGCTCAAAACATGTTTCTCCCATGGGCCTGACTTCTATGGACACTAAACAGTTCAATTCAATTTTCCGCTAATGTACCAAATGATATTGAATATCTTTTGGAACAGTGCCTTCCGGTCAACTCAAATCGATGAGACATGAGACAAGTTGTACTCAATATTAAATGATATATTCTTACAAACTGTACCTCATAAAATCAAGAGGAAAAGACGTTTTCCTTCTTGGTATAATTCGAATTTAATAGACAACATATTGAGAAAAGAAAAATATCTGAGTAACTTCAAAAGGAATGGTGATAACCTTTATCTGGCAAGGTACAAAAATCTGAGAAAAACCATTAAGAATGATATTGACTTGGCGTATAAAATTTTTGTTCAAACAGCAGAAAATAATATTGTGCAAGATCCCTCTTCTTTCTGGTCTTACTTTAACGAGAAAAAAGGTATGTCTAGAATTCCTGTTTAGATGAGACATGGCGAGGGTACTTATCATGAACCAAAATCCGTAGCTAACGTCTTTGCTGAATATTTCAGTTCGGTGTATGATACATTTTTGAACAACAATTCATGTAAGGTGGACTATTCAGATTGTAATGACGCGATAAATGTCATTTCAATAACTCGGAATCAAATCATTATTGCCGCAAAGAAACTCTCTAATAAACTTACGTCTGGTCCTGATTAAATACCAAGTTTTATTGTGAAAGATTGTATTTATGCACTTTTGGATCCATTAACACATATTCTTAATTTAATAATAAGCAAAGCCACTTTTCCTAAAATATGGAAGCCGGCCAAGATAGTACCTGTCTTGAAAAAAGGTGATCGCTCTGTTGTAAACAACTACAGGCCAATATCCATCTGATCAAACTTCTCCAAACTTTTGAAATTGTGGTCTATAATGGTATATATCCAGCGGTCAGAAATAGCATCAAGATTGAGCAACATGGATTCATTCAATGAGATCTTGTTCAATCAATCTAATGCTGTTTTCACAGTACGTTTCTGAAGTACTAGACTCCACCGGTCAAGTTAATGTGATCTACACAAATTTTCAGAAAGCATTTGATAAAGTTGCTCATGCACTGTTGGTACAGAAATTACGCAATAAATTTGGATTCTCTAATGGTCTCACCAACCTGTTTCATTCCTACTTGATTGACCCACGTCAATTCGTACGGCCGGAGGGTATACAGTCGTCTGAAATCATACCTGCCTCTGGAATACCTCAAGGGTCTAATCTTGGACCACTGTTATTCATTCTATTCGTAAATGATCTGATGGATAATATTCATTCTCCATATTTGATATTCGCAGACGATTTGAACTATATCATGAAGTTAGATCACAGGACAACTGTGTTCAACTTCAGCTCGCGCTGGCCCATGTTGCTAGTTGGCGTGAGGTCAATTATTTGAGTTTGAATGTGTCAAAGTCTAATGTTGTTTCTTTCACAAGGAAAAGAGATCGAATTGATTGTGATTATAGCGTTGATGGTCAGGTTCTCTCTCGTTCAGATAAGGCGAGAGATCTTGGTGTAGTCTTCGACCAGAAGCTTTCCTTTGTCCCACACATCACCCAACTTATTTCATCTGCTGCGAAAATATATGGATTCGTTTTCATAGGACTATTCAATACCCTAATCCGTAGCAAGTTGGAGTATGGCTGCATGATCTGGCATCCCATTTACACTTTCCATCAACGCCATATTCAGGCTATTCAGAGAAGGTTCTCGAAATTCTTAGTTTGGAGGGAAGATCAAGTTTATCCACAGAGAGGAGTCAATCATAACGAATTATTGAGTCGATTTAGTTTTATCTCATTGCAGAGCAGGAGAGAAACTTTATCACTCAAATTTTTGTACAAATTACTGCACAATAGTATTCATGGTCCTCCTCTCTTGCCCGCTTAGAAATTTCGTGTTCCTAGGCAAAATTCTCTTAATACAGAATTATTCCACCTAGAGAATCTGAGGACCAACTGCCTAATGCAATCCCCCATTTGGTTTACGGAGTCTACATTCAATAGAGTTGCCAATAATTGTGACATTCAGTTTGACTCCATAGAATTTATGATCAGGAGTTATGTGAATAACGAGAATTCATTGAAATGAATTGATTTAGATTGAGTTATTTGTAATATTTCATAGAATGCTATAATGTAGTTATAAGTTACTATTTTTTTCAGATTAGATTGAGCTCTTTGTTAGATCTTTTTTTAAAATATTCAGTTAATTCTTTTTTCTAATTATTTAGTTATGTATTCAATATTGTTATTATTTTCTATAATTGAGTGTTATAATTGTTGAGAATAAAGAACTTTCTATTATTATTATTATTAACCAGTCTCTTCGTTCAACTCGAATACAACCTGACTCGTCATGTGACACTAATTACTCGAAAAAATGGTCGCAATCCAGGATCAATAAAAGTAAAAAAGAATCGAAATATCGTCCAGTAATTTAATTCTTGAATACCCACAATGTGAACCAGCAGTGCCCCTTTTGATATATTTGCACGGATGTACTTGCTGATAAATCTCCTTCGCAATGTTTGCTGAGTTGAATAGAGAATGGAGATGTGATGAGTACTCGAAAATGTAAAGCGATGAGATATTGTGTTTGACAAATTTGATATTTCGATAAAATACTTACGAATCAGCTCAATGGAGTAAAGGCCAAACGATATTGTAATTTCATATCATCACACAAAAATTCCAACAAATAGCAGAGATTTATTTTCAAATGCCCAAAATAAGTTACAGCTCGTTCGGTTTCTCTATAAATGCAAAGGATTTGATGATCCAACAAATTGATTCATGCACGAAGCACTTCATTTATAATAATAATAATAATAATAATAAGACATTTATTCCCAACAGATATACATCCAATTACAGAGAAAATATTACAAAAAATATTACAATTTACAAAAAATTTCAAAATTGTACACAAATAATAATGAATGAGAAAAGAAATTAACAAGAAAAAAAATAAAGAATGGGGAGTATAAGCTAATATATACAAGGAAAAAATTAATTCAAAATAAATTGAAATAGTATTGAACAATAACCAGATAACTAAAAACAAAAATGTCCATTACAAAGTTACGTATGGTCAGCAGAAGTTGACCATTTAGTAACGAAATATGTTTAATAAATAAAAATAAAATTAAAATCGATTGCGTTAGTATTATCTAGTGAACAAATAAAATAACTAAAATTAAAATAATATTTATAATTGAGAAAGAAAGAGGGTAAAATATTCAATCTTACCTCTAAAAGCTACCTAAAGGCTTATGAAAATATTTTCCTTCGTTATAATTAAATATTATTCCTAAATTGCAGTATTAAACTCTCAAATTTTGTAGTCTCTAATTGAAAAATTATTTTGAAGTCATTTGGATTCAATGGTTCAATCACGAAGTATAGATATAAGGAGTCCGAACGTAATGTTGAAAGAATGGCATCAATTTGAGGAACAGATATTTTGCCGGTAGGTCGCCCCACTTTCTAAGACGTACTCGTTTAAATATTTCGCGGGCAGTCTTGTTGCTATTGACCGATAAGAAATAAGATATTCGACAAAATTTGGGGAAATTTTTCAAGCGCCTTCAACTCAGCAGTATTAAAAAGATAAAGAGATACTCTGTGAATGAAAAAACCTCATATATCTAAAAATACTCCAAGCATTAGCAGACACCATTTTATTGAAGGAAATAAACAAAAGGTTTTCAAAAATTGAATTCACAGTTTATATTTTGTCTTCACATGCAGAATTACTACTAAACTTAAAGTAAAGAAACTCAAAATTGTCTCTCAAAATAGATTAAAAAATTGTCAAATGCCTATTTCAATATTACGATGAACAATCTACTTAAAAAGTAGAAATAAATGAGTTTTGGTTGAACGTATTATTTATTAGTAGTATAAGTAATGAATAAAATATGCTAATATAACAAATACAAACAATTGTAATAGTATATATTGATAAATGCGAGTTATTGTAATTTAAATTTTTTCGAGATTTTTTCTCTCTATTGCTCTTTTATTGAAACATTTAACAAGGAAATGTCCCATTATTAAGAAATTGTTCATGATTTTTTTGGTCAACTGTTTTTTATAGTTATCACAGCCAACGAAAATCGAGATATTTCTTTTAAAAACATTATCTATTATTCCAAACATTATGTCGAACTTCACTGGTTTTATTATTCAACAATAACCAAAATTTATAAAACAAATATTTATTAACAACACTAATTTCCGGTACAATCGTAAGGTAAATCAATTTGAGTACTTTAAATAAAGCCACTTTTCCTATATTTCCACTTGCCTTTCGGTCACTAAGGCAACCACGAATAGCACAACCCCTCCCCATTTTTTATTGAAACTATTTTTAAACAAATAAATTTATAATTAATTATAATTTGAAATTATTTTAACATTCGCGAGCCTACTCGGATTTATGTTAAGGGTGGTCGATGATCATCGATGTTCATTATTAGATAAATATCGAACATCGATGTTAACGGAATCGATGTCGATGTTAACTCACGGCCACACGCTCGACCAATAGGAAACTATATATACACATATATATATATATATATATATATATATATATATATATATATATATATATATATAGATATATATATATACATATATATATATATATATAATAATATAATAATAAAGTTTATTCAAGAATAAGCATAAAAAAAAATGATTCAGAGATAGGATTTTCATGAAAAATTATCTGTACGTGACATAATCGCGTTACTATAAAATGAATTTGCATCCCAATATGAATAAATATGACGGTTACTTCTCGATACATTTGGCATTAATTTTCCATTATACATTTCAATATATCCTTTGAGTTTTTGTTTATTTGTATGTGTATTATCGTTTGGAGAATCAAACTGGAATCGAATGGATCAAATAATAACATTTCGTGTCTAGTTCGGGTTTCATTTACTGTATCAGCATTGAGTAACATTGATCGTTGAATAAACTCTTTTATTGGTTCATGATGAGCTCTAAAAACTCATTAATCTTTGTTAACAACCATTCTCTTATTTTTTCCTGAAATTTCGGGATTTTAGTTTTTTTAGGCTTAGTGGCAAAGCTGTGTACAGTTTGCCAGCCACGTAAGTACTTGATCTTTGTCCAATTCTTTTTGAGCATCTGCTAGCTATGTAAGTATTATCCTTATATCTGGAAGTGTATCGATGTTCCAGGATATATATTATTATTATTAATTCGATTTTTCCCCATGAGGAGAGCGGCTGAACTTGAATTCGCAATCATTAGGAATTTTGCTTCTTCTTTTTTGCCTCCCAAAAACGCTTCATCCTATCTGAATGCTCTTTCTTCCGTTCATCTGTCCACATTACTCAAGGTTGACGATTTACTTTTTGCTCAAACTTCACATGTGCGATTTTATAGCGACATTCAGTGCGATCTTCGAGATTTTTTATATTGATCTGTTATAGATCCTTTTGGACCTCTTTCAACCACTCTGTTCCGCATTTACTATTCATAATTACATCGAGTAGTTTCTTCGGTATTCTGGACTGTTTCATTCTGTAGACATGTGCATAGAACTTTGCTCGTCGTTTTCTGATTTCACAGATTTTACAGTTCATTTTGAGGTCTTTTCATCCAAATACCGTTTCTATTGATTGGCCCGTAAATCTTTCTGAGAATTTTTCGTTCTTGTTTTTCTATTTCTCTAATTCTTGAATGGCCGCCAATAACCATTGTTTCAGCTGCGTAGATTGCTTCTGGAAGAATCGTTGTGTTATAATGCCTGAATTTGGCGCCTCTCGAAATGCACTTTCTGTTATAGTGAGCCCAGGTTAGTTTGTAGGCCGTTTGGAGCTTGGTTATTCTCTGTTCATTAGCGATTCGGTTTAAACCTGAGGACTGTATAACTTTTCGAGGTATTTAAAATGGCCTACTTGCAGAATTTCACCATGTTTTGTCATAAGAGAAGATTTATTTTTTGGTGTTCTTTCCAGTGATATATATATATATATATATATATATATATATATATATATATATATATATATATATATATATATATATATATATATATATATATATATATATATATATATATATATATATATATATCATATATATATATATATATATATATATATATATATATATATATATATATATATATATATCATATATATATATATATATATATATATATATATATATATATATATATATATATATATATATATATATATATATATATATATATATATATATATATATATATATGAATGAGATTGAATTCTCGCTTAACTCTTGGTGAAACATAATTGAATATTAAAATAAATTAAACTCTTGGCTTAATGTTTCACGATTTATTTAACAATATGTATAGTCAACATGTTTCGTGCGTTAGCTCATTTTCAAGACTAAACTACTATAAGAAACGTACAACAAATTCAATCTACAAAATGGATGTGAGTAGGGAGGATAGTTGAAAATCTACTTGTTCATTTACAATTTCTTCTTTCCTATTCCAAGAACTGCTAATTTCAATTGCCTCCAAAAGGTCTAAACGTTAACCTTTAATAACTGAGTGTAGGCATTTAGTTTTATCAAAATCTATGAAGTGATTAGAGCTAATACAATGTTCTGAGAATCCAGTTTTATTAACATCGTACAAAATCGACCTTTTATGTTCGTCAACCCGAGTTTTTATTTTTCTACCTGTTTGGCCGATATAAAATGCTGGACATTCATTACAAAAAATCTTATAAATACCGCTTTTGTCTTCAACATTTGTCTTTTCTTTGTTATTTACTAAAAGTGACTTGATATTCCTTTTGTTGGTACAAATGGTTTTTATTTCTCTCTTCTTTAATCTTCCGCAAATTTTTTCACTCAGATGAGGAATGAAATTAATAAAATGATATTTTTGTTTGTTTTTAATAATTTGAGATGGATAAATTGAGTTTAAAAGAATTTTTCGTTGCTTTTTTCTTTTGGGATTATCTATTATATTTTCGTCATAGCCGTTATTTTTCGCTAAAAGTTTCAAAGTTTTCACTTCTTTATTGAAATTTTCTTCGGAAAGCGGGATAGTCGTGAGTCTATGTATAAAAGAATAAAAAGAGCTGAGTTTGATGTTAAGCGGTTGACTGCTATCTTTAGGAATTAGGGTATCTGTGCATGTAGGTTATCTGTATATATCAAATGTTAGAGAATCATCTTTCCTAGTAATGGTCAAATCTAAAAAGTTCAATGATTTTTGGTCATTTTCTATTTCTTTTGTGAATTTAATGGATGTATAAAATGAGTTGATATATTTTAAAAAGTTATCTAATTGTCTGTCGGACCTACTCCAGATACAGAAAACATCATCCACATACCGTCTCCAAAGAAAAACGTTTTTTGTTAGCGTGATGTTAGAGCTGAAAATTTTTTTTCTCTAAACTATTCATAAAAATTTCATTTAGTAGGGGTGATAAAGGTGAACCCATAGGTAGCCCGTCTAACTGTTGATAAACCTTGTTATTGAATTTGAAATAACTTTGCTTCAAACACAAGGACAATGCTGACATTGTTTCTTTTTTAATTCCTTGTGAAATATCATTGTTGAGATCTAAAGTGCTATTAATAATATTTTTATTTCTGCATTGGGTATAGAAGGAAACAAATTTGTTACGTCAAAAGAGATCAATTTTGCTTTAATGGGAATTTTCAAAGTCCTCAATTGATTGATAAGTTCGATGGAGTTTTTTATACTGTGAACCGAGTTGAATTTAATTAATGAGGGTAATTTTGAGTTGAGATATTTACAAATTTTATAAGCTGGTGCATTGATATATTAAACAATTGGACGCATTGGGCAATCGATTTTGTGTATTTTAGGTAGAGTGTATAAGCTGGGTATGTGCGGATTCATAATTGACAAAAATGATTTGTTAGTGTCTTGGAAAATACTATTGCAGTTATTGATAAGTGATTTTACTTCTACCTGAAATTTATTTGTGGGGTCAGTTTTGAGTATTTCAAAATTTGAGGAATCAAACAAATTTTCCGATTTTTCTATATATAACTGTTTGTTCATAATTGTTACAGTGTTTCCTTTGCCCGATTTACATATTATTAACTCTTTATCTGAAATTTTCGATTTAAGTTTTTTGATGGTATTAAATTCATTAAATTGTTTTTCAATTAGAGGTTTTGATATGATATTAGCGCAAATAGTTTTTTCTAAGTTTAAATTGTTCATAGATGTTGAATTTAAAGCCAATTCGGTGTTGACCGCTAAAAGTTTTCTATCATTATTACTACAGTTCGATTTAGGGCAATATTTAAGGCCTTTACTTAGTAAATTTAAAACATGTTGACTATACATATTGTTAAATAAATCGTGAAACATTAAGCCAAGAGTTTAATTTATTTTAATATATATATATATATATATATATATATATATATATATATATATATAAATATATATATATATATATATATATATATATATATATAAATATATATATATATATGTATGTATATATATATGTATATATATGTATATATATATATATATATATATATATATATATATATATATATATATATGTATGTATATATATGTATATATATGTATATATATATATATATATATATATATATATATATATATATATATATATATATGTATGTATGTATATATATGTATATATATATATATATATATATATATATATATATATATATATATATATATATATATATATATATATATATATATATATATATATGGAATAATAGGTAAGCTCGATGATCATTGAAAATGGATGATGTTGAAAGCAAGAACATCGATGTTGGGCTTTCGATTATGACATCGATATCAACTTTGTAAAAGTGAAATTTATAAAGAAAAAGGACAAAAGTGGTGAAAGGACGGTGTACTGTGAATGTTCCCCTAAGGCCTATCATGATATAATGCAAAGTGGAAAGATATGTATTGGATGGAAAAGATATCCTGTGTACGAGGATTTGACGGTTCCAAGATGCTTCAATTGCCAGGGGTTTTCCATAAGAAGGACAACTGCACGAATGATTTGGTTTGTCCGGTGTGTTCCGAGTGTCATGAAGAGAAGCAATGTCTGAGGCAGAGGACTTGCTGTAGGAATTGTACTGTATCCAACGAAAAATATAGAACGTCGTACGCTACTGACCACTATTCGTATAATCGAGACTGTCCAGCACTGATGCACCATCTGGAGAAGTTGAAGAAAAAAACGGATTATTGTGGTGAAGATTAACAGAAAAAACTAATTCATGAATCAGTTTATCAGAGGTATATTACACGCACCGAAACAAGATAAGGAATTAGAAAATATGTTGGAATATAATGCAGTCTCAACGAGAAATGATTTCAGGATTTTTCACCAGAATATACGGAGCATAAATAAGAACCTGGATATGCTCAATATTCATTTATCGCAAGTCAATGACCCATTTGATTGTATTGTTCTGACTGAAAGTTGGCGTGTCGATGGTTTCGACCTCCTCCAGATGAAGGATTATGATTTGCTATATAATAAAAGCGAGTTAAATAGAGCGGATGGTGTGGTAGTCTTCATTAATGCTAATCTGGAAAATTCTTATGAAATTATAGATATTGGGAGATGTAAAGCAATAGAAATAAAAATCGTAGAAGGCCTCAGTACATTGGTGTAAAGCAATAGAAATAAAAATCGTAGAAGGTCTCAGTACATTGGTGGTAACAGCTGTATATAGGTCTCATGATCTAGTGGATATTGAGTTTTTGAATAGCCTTTTCCTGTATTTTGGGGGGGTCTCCTCTTACAGAGCTTCATTTCATGCAATTATTGGAGACTTCAATATAGATATACTGAATGAAAGTGACGTAGCATCTCAGTATATGGATCTTTTGTATGAGAATGGGTTTAAGGCTATGATTACCTCAATTACAAGACCAGAAAGTGGAACATGTCTGGATCACATCTTTCTAAAGACTGAAAATAATGGAGTAAATTGTAAATCTTATACTGTTAAGCTTGGTATAACGGATCATCATTCTACCATAATAGATATACCCCTTGAAGATCAAAGAGAACTTAATAATAACCAACCCAGTTATAAATATTTTACAGATTATAAGCAGATGATCAGAAACTTAAATAAATTTAACTGGACCAGATTTTATGGAATAGTTGATATAAATGAATGTGCAGATTTCCTTATTGAAAGAGATATCGAAAGAGCTACAAAAAAAGTCAAAATGAAAAATTTCAATAAAAAGAAAAAAACTTGGATCACTATGGGACTTGTAAATTCAATCACAAGAAGAAACGAATTATTTAGAGTATACAGACAGGACCAAAATAACATAGAATTGAAAAGAGAATATACAACATTTAGAAATAGACTTCATAATTTTTTGAAAACAGCGAAAGAAAAGTATTTTAAAAAAAAGTAGACAACTGCGGTTCGACAGCGGAGCACTTTGGGAAACCGTTAAAGCTGTTACCGAAAATTATTACAGAAGAACAGGAATAAGCGAGGTTATAGGCTCTGCTGGAGGTTTGGTTACAGAAAAAGCTGATATTGTTGAAGAGTTTAATGACTTCTTTTCTTCTGTCGGAAAAAATCTTGCAGAGGGTATTCGTAAACCTGTAAGAACAAAAATAAAGAGAATGTCTATGAGGGACTCGCTTTTTCTTGCACCGACAACTCAGCATGAAGTCAGTGAAATGAACAAATCATTGAAAACCAATAAAACTCCAGGAACAGACGAAATACGATCAGAAACTCTAAAAGAAATATCAGAAGAAATATCGCCTCCTTTAACATACTTAATAAACAAAATAATGGTATCGGGTGAGGTATCATAAAACCTTTATATAAGAGTGGTGACAAAAACGTATTATCGAATTACCGACCCATCACGCTAATATATATATATATATATATATATATATATATATATATATATATATATATATATATATATATATATATATATATATATATATATATATATATATATATATATATATATATATATATATATATATATATATATATATATATATATATATATATATATATATATATATATATATATATATATATATATATATATTTTTAAATAGATTTATTGCTTGTTTGAGATAGTTTATTCTGAATGTTTTCAGCAATAACAGGCTTCTCTTAATATGAAAAACTTCATTCTCCTTGACGTTTCGTTGTATGTCACAAATATATAAATAGTTTTGACAAAGTTGTGATCTAAAACGAAACGTCAAAGAGTATAAAGTTTTTCATATTAAATGGAGCCTGTTATTGCTAAAAACATTCAAAATAATATATATATATATATATATATATATATATATATATATATATATATATATATATATATATATATATATATATATATATATATATATATATATATATATATATATATATATATATAGTAAATACTGAGACTCTTAATCGAAATAACGAAATATTTCAAATAAAACTCTCAGGGAGCTGTCTACACAATTGTTGTCATCGAGAACGAACCCATCACTTTCGAGAGTGAATATTAAGAGCGTTTCGAAAAATTCATCGATCTTGTTGAATGATAATAGGATACAATTGTTTCATCATTATTATGAATCATCAGTCCATATTTAATCTATCAATCAAGAATCGATGACTTTCAAAACGAACATAGGTCCTATACCAAATTAAGAGAAGTTCTAGAGAGTGAAATACTCACGTAGGCTCCCTCTATCGGCGAAAGGACGTATAAACACTCCCTAGCGTTCAAGATTCCTACTCATGACAACAAGAGTGCGAGTGAAAGGCTTTGTAGATATTTCATTCGAACACAACAGAAAATTGTCTGAAATGTGTACGAATGATCCCATGCCTAATCGCTCCAGATCACGCCCAGGCGGGCAAAAGTGTAGCTAGTTCAAAGATTCACAGGTAGTTCAATACTAGTAAATACTGAGACTCTTAATCGAAATAACGAAATATTTCAAATGAAACTCTCAGGGAGCTGTCTACACAGATTAAATATGGACTGATGATTCATAATAATGATGAAACAATTGTATCCTATTATCATTCAACAAGATCGATGAATTTTTCGAAACGCTCTTAAAGTGATGGGTTCGTTCTCGTTGACAACAATTGTGTAGACAGCTCCCTGAGAGTTTTATTTGAAATATTTCGTTATTTCGATTAAGAGTCTCAGTATTTACTAGTATTGAATTACCTGTGAATCTTTGAACTATATATATATATATATATATATATATATATATATATATATATATATATATATATATATATATATATATATATATATATATATAATTTAGGTAACAGGAATAATCGGTCTGGTGCATGTTCAAAAACTTATTCACACTAATTCTCGATATTGCGGCACATTTTGTGTTTTCTTCAGGAGAAAAATCAAGGTGCAAATTAATGACTACTACAAAACTGTATTTGTAGGTAGTTCTATAATTTTTACATATGGAATTTGATCATTGAAGTCATTGCTGTGCAGCAAGTCTTCTTCTCCAGAAGAAGACACAAAAAAGTGTCGTAATATCGATAATTGTAATGAATAAATGAGTTTTTAAACACTTCACCAGATCGATTATTCCCGTCACCAAAATTTCATATATATATATATATATATATATATATATATATATATATATATATATATATATATATATATATATATATATATATATATATATACAGGAAGTCAGTCGAACCAATTTAGATTTCCATAGACAAAACAGAAATTGTTTTCTACAGAGAAGACAATACGTTTATAATTTCAATTGATTCATATATTTTCAATCATTCGATTAATTTCAATTTTTCATATGTTTCAATTGTTTGGAATTGCGCGTAGTTTCTGATAATAAAAGAATATTAAATTCAAGGATAACACTTACCGAATTTAAGAATTTCAAATTAATTTTTCAGTTTGGTTCAACGGAGAGATATAATGGCCAAGAATGAAATGAAAAAGGTTAGAGCAAACCAACACCGTTTGCATGAAGTATATGCGTCTGCTGCTCACCTTGTCTGTAGAATTTTAGGTGAGAGAGAAACTACTAAGAAACCAATATGGACTTTTCTCCACGCTTTCGCCTTTAAAGGATATCACGAAAAATGCTTTGAACTACTCAGAAGAGACTCAGAAGATCTGAACACAACAAATGAGTTAGGCGAAACACCTCTCCATCTTGCATGTATAACGGCTAATTATAGATGCATAGAAACGCTTTTAGATTTCGAACCAAAAATTAATATACAGAGTGACCTGCTTTACACTCATCTCAATTTATATTTTAGTAGGACTCCAGAAAATGAAGATATATTGAAAAAATTGCTTAACGCAGGTGCAAATCCGGATATTTCAGATAAAGATGGATATTCACCTCTTCACACATTATCTTTACAAGACGAAACTGATAAAACAGAAATATTTGCACGTTTATTACTAAAGTATAGGGCAAATATTCATTCTGAAAGCAATCTCAATGAAACACCCCTTCATCTAGCTATATACAGAGGCAGAAAGAGTTTGGTGAAAGTTTTGTTGGATAGTGGAGCTTCATTCACCGCCTTTGATGTGCATGGAAGAACTCCCATTGACATATCTCTTGAGATTCAAAATCAGTATCCAACAGTATATCACCTTGTAGCTAAACACGTTATAATCCAATATTGCCTTGGATTCCGAATGAATTTAGAACTTCTTGAGAAGGTTTGCAATTGGGAAATACATCGAAATTTCAAGAGAATTTGTGAAGAAGAATTACAGAAATTGAAAAGTACTTTCGCAGGAGAGTCGACTGTCTCGTTCTATGACATGCTTGTATTGCCTACTCACACAGTAGCGAAATATTTCTTCAACGCAAACATTGTTGTTTCTTTCAGAAAATTTTACATGGAGGAAAGTATTTTTGGACCTATTTTGCTGAAAAGGTACGAAGAAGCAATGGAACGAAGTGATAGAATTAAATTAGGGATTCTTGCCAGTAAGGAAACGTTTCCGTTTCTACCAGATCTGTGTGTTGATAAATTGTTCGAATATCTAGATATTGAAGGTTTTAATAATTTATACAAAGCTACATTCTTCTGATCTCAATAATAGATCAGCAAATAAGAGAATTCGTACTTGCTGAAGACGTTTTGAATAGATTCTAGTAATTTCTCACCAGAAATGCATAATTTTATTTTCATCATTTTGTTATATTACTTGTGATAACTGGTTATATTTAATAGTGACAAATTATTTATTTAATGACAAATTTATCGTGTGAGATGTAGTGCAATAATCAGAAATATGTTGAAGAGAATCATTCTCTCATTTGCTTGAATTTCAATTTAGTTAAGTGTTTCTATCATTGAATCAATGCTACAATATCAAATGAAACTTGATGAAGTGGAAGTTCTGATCAAGCTATACAATGCTGCAGATTTTAAAAGATTTTTCATTGATGGATTATTCGGAAGAAGCCAAAATTTATCGAATACTTTGAGCTGCTCAGAAGAGGCTCAAAAGATCTGAACACAACAAACAAATTTGGCGAAACATCTCTCAATCTTGCATGTTTGATGGCTAATGACAGATGACAGATGCAAAAAAACGCTTTTAGTTTTTAAACCAAAAATTAATGAACAAAGTGACCTGCTTTACACTCCTCTCAATTTATACTTTAGTAGCACTCAAGAAAATTAAGATATATTGAAGAAATAGCTTGACGCAGGTAAAAATCCAGATATTCCAGATAAATATGGATATTCATCTCTTCACACATCAGCTCTTCAAGATGAAACTGATAAAACAGAAATATTTGCACGTTTATTACTGTAGTATAGGGCAAATATTTATTCTGAAACCAATTTCAATGAAACGCCCCTTCATCTAGCTATATACAAAGGCCGAAAGAGATTGGTGAAAGTTTTGTTGGATAGTGGAGCTTCCTTCACCACCTTTGATGTGCATGGAAGAACTCCCATTGACATATCTCTTCAGAATGAAGATCGGTATCCAACAATATATGATCTCGTAGCTAAACACGTTATAATCCAATATTGCAGTGGATTCCGAATGAATTTACAACTTTTTGAGAGAGTCTGCAATAGTGAAACACATCGAAATTTCAAGAGAACTTGTGAAGAAGACTTACAGAAATTGAAAGGTACTTTCGCAGGAGAGTCGACTGTCTGGTTCTATGACATACTTGTATTGCCTACTCACACAGTAGCGAAATATTTCTTCAACGCAAACATTGATCTGTCTTTCGGAAACTTTTACATGAAGGAAAGTATTTTTGGACCTTTTTTGCTGAAAAAGTAAAAAGTAGCATTGGAACGAAGTTATGGAATGAAGTTAGGGTTTCTTACCACTAAGGAAATATTTCCGTTTTCACCAGATCTATGTATTGATAAATTGTTGGAATATCTAGATATTTAAGATTTCAATAATGTGTACAAAGTTACTTTTTTCTGTACTCAGATAATTTCATTTTGTTGATCTGGTTACAAAGCAATAAACAGCTGAAGATTTTAGAAGATTTCTCATTGATCGAATATTTGAAAGCATTCCAAATTTATCTAGATTGATTTTTTGAGATCAGTTAATTTTTTTAAAATTAAGTAGGATTGCTATATTCATCAACACGAAATAAATATAAATAATAATTCTATTACAATATACGATTCCATTTTAACTTGTAGATATTTTTCACATATTTGTTATTCACGCTTTCCCATTTGAATATGACACTATCTTTATTTTGTTTCACATTTTTCTTGAGTTAAAATAATTTTTTCACGTGAGGCGATGTTTTAAATTAAACTGTTTTATTCTTCAATTTTGTGTGATATAAATATTTAAGGATATATGTTTTCTATATAATTCGAAAAGAGCACAACTAAATACATTGAAAGATAACATCAAGAAAGTATGGCAAATAAAAAACACTAAACTAAACATTAACTTGAACAAGGAAAAGTGAATTCAAAGAAAAAATTTGGAGGATTGGAAATAGAAAATTTAGAGTCAGTTAAGTTAATATCCCTGAACACGAAATAAACTTGATTCTTTGGGTTGAAACTGGGTCGATTTCGGGGTTGTTTTTCCTGATTTGTAGGATATACAAGCCATAAATAGACATAGGAGCTCAAAATAGTTTATCTTATAGTTAACTTTTGGTATGGAAATCCCTTAAAGCAAAAACAAACAATATGAATATCAATAATCATGATATTCAAAATTTGTAATGACAATCCTAATAATTATTTAGCTAAAGCTACACAAAACACTGTCATTTCACTATTGGTCAATTTGCTAGAAGAAAAGAAGACACGCTGAAAGACATTACATTTTGTGCAACAACGGAATGAGTGACATGACAATGCTTTCTTCATTTGACATGTCATTGGCAGACACACATGATTTTTTATAGCGATGATATTTCCCATATTAAATAAAAACACTTGGCTTGGTTTCACAGAGTTTTAATAAAACTTTGACAATTGTTTCGGGACGTTAACCCATTTTGAAAAGTAAAACTGAGTATATTTCCTTCGATATTGAAAGTCAAGGGTGGTTTCCCCCATAAAATGTCAAAATACATGTATTTTTTGAATCATGTTTGATTGTTATTATAATTTTCAATATAATGAAACAGATAAAATGAATATTCTCTCAGAGTAAAAATGCCTAAATGTTATGAAGTCTTCATCAACAGAAGTACAAACGCCATCCGTTTTCCAAGGATGAAGTCTAAAATATTCAGACTGAATATCAGAATATGAATATTCAAACAATTATAAAAAATATTCTTTCAAATTATTCAACAATATTATTTACAATTAAAAATTATTATTACTATATAGTGTAAGGGATTGTAAACGGATAGAAGAAGAGGCCACTTAGTGTAGTACCTACCTGCAATATGAGCCGATGTTATAAAAATCATTACTGAAGATCAAGACTTACCAAATAGTTGAGATTATAAAATAAGCCACATGGCAAGGAACAAAAGAACTGAATTATTTCAATGTTATCAATAACTAAAAATGGATACAACCAATACTGAATATACTTCTAAAAAAACTCTCAATTTGGGAATATTTATTTTCTTGAATGCAAGAAACAAATGTACTTTCGGACTAAGTTTAGTTATAAAAATGTTCGATAGTGCCTTGTTATATAAACTGTTAATATTGTACTATTTTAGCCACGAAAATGAAAATAAACAATTTCGAAAACTTTAAAACCCAATAAAGCACTGAATATCTACATATCCACAGTCCTGAAACATTTAACAAAATACATATATATATATTTATATTATTACAATTGTTCCCCATGAGGAGAGCGACTGAGCTTGAATTCGCAATTATTAGGTCTTTTGCTTCATCTTTTTTGCCTCCCAGAAACGCTTCATCCTCCCTGAATGCTCTTTCGTCAGTTCATCTGTCCATTTTTGCTCAAACTTCACATGTGCGATTTTATAGCGACATTCAGTGCGATCTTTGAGATTTTTTATAATGATCTGTTGTAGATCCTCTTGGAACTCTTTTGGCCACTCTGTTCCTTAATATCGAATATATATATATATATATGAAATATAATGCTCGCTATCGCCCGCATTTGATAAAATGGCGGGCGATAGCGAGGATAACGATTGTGAAGTTCGCGAGAATAATACAAGTTCAGAGCAAATATACTGCAATTATAAACATTGCAGAAGAGTAATTGTGAATGAAAAAGTGTCGTGCATCAAATGCAAACAAATTTACCATCCCGGCTGCTTCCCAAGAGCACGAACGCAGCAAAACGATCATGAGTGCGTACTGGAAGATACACTTTATGTAGAGGAAGAATCTCTTGAAGTAGAGGGTCTCTGCAAGGAAAATCAGCTATTAAAGCGAATAATCCAAGAAATGGAAGGTAGAAATATCGCATTAGAACTGAATGTAAAACTTTCATCCGAAAAACTTGGAACATTTGAGGTTAAGATTAATGAATCAAAACATAAGATACACGCAGACGTAAGAAATGGTGCACAGAGCAAGCAATCCTTAAAAATATCAAATGGACAATATGAAGTAGTTCCGTCTACTAGTAGTCAAAGTAACCATACCACACAACTAGCGCCAATACCGGCAACAAATGTTGACACAACCACGGATAAAAATACATCAGATATCAAAACAATAACAAACGCTACTAAAATTGTCAAAATACAAAATACGAAAGGGAAGAACACATACGCAAACAAAACGAAAAAAAAACATAATTACCAAATGACAAATGGTGAGTGCCGCAATTGAAGAGCAGATAATAAAGGTTTCAATATAGTTCGAAGGAAAAAACCTAAACAAAAACCAATGATAGGGGAAGGGGATGAAGAAATTAACAAGTATTTCTTTGAAGGCAGATATAAGAAACCAGAAGATAAAAAAATTTGGATATTTATATCAAAAGTAAGAGATTATGTTGAGGCATCCAGCGTACAAAAATTCATTCAGGAAAAAACCGAAGCACAACTGTCAAAAATTGCGGTCAAACACCTAGCCACAAAAACCCAATCAAAAAATAACAAATGTTTCCTCATAGGAGTAGAGAACCAGTACAAAGACCAGGTTTACAACACAAAATTCTGGCCTACCGGGGTAGCTTTTAGTAGATTCAATTTCAAAATTGGACACCATTTTTTAAATGACGGGATTTCCCAGCAACTACTCTAAAGGATGGTGTAAATCATGAGAAAATGAAAATTATGCATGTCAATATACAAGGAATTTCTAATGAACTGGAAGCACTTGATTCTCTTATCCACTCACTCAAAATTGACTTAGTATGCATAAGCGAACACTGGTTGACAACTCAGAACTATGAAATATATTCTTTATGAACTATAAACTTGCCACCTGTTTTGTAAGACGGACAAGATTGCGCGGGGGTGTTAGTATATATGTTAAGAAGGAAATAGTGTTTGAGACAATTACAGAAATAAATGAATTATCAACTGAAATGGTGAACGAAATTAGTGGAATTTATCTGCCAAGTGAAAAGTTAGTTCTGATTGTTTATTACACGCCCCAACAAACGGAAAATTTCAATAGCTTCTGGCACCAAGTACTGCAACATATTCATCATAAATTTAATACCAAAGCAGATATCGTTATTTTTGGTGATTTTAACACAGATTTTTTAACTGCAAACTCTCAATCACTTGAAATGTTTAACTACTTTTCTACATATGGTCTGCAAAAAAAGATACATACATATACCCGACAACATTATAATGGTACAAGAACTTGCATAGATAATATCTTCACTAATTTACTACATACTGAAGCATTTACATATAATCCAAATCTGTCTGATCACCTGGCACAAATTTGTGAATTCAAAACAAATAAGAAAATATTAGAAGAACCTAAATTTATCAGAAAATTGTCACAGCAAAATATTCAAAATTTTAAGTCAAGTCTTGAATCTGAAAACTGGAGAAAAGTTTTTGAAACTGTAGATGCCAATGATAAGTTTGATCACTTTATGGACATAATTGGTTCACACTATAATAGCAATGTTCCAATAATATTGCAAAAGCCTGGAAATCAAGGCTATAAGAGTACCAAAATATTGACACAGATAAAAGAAACCCTTGATTTTATTAGAGAGGCATATTTTCAAACTAATGACAAAGAAATTCTAGATCAATAAAAGAGATACAAAGGATTTTTCCTGAAATATGCACAATGAGAAAGGAAAAATCAGAACCAGAAAAAAATTATGTTAGCATCAAATAAACAGAAAATGACATGGACATTAGTCAATGAAGAAGCAGGCAGAAGAAAAAATCACTCAAATAACACACCACCTGCTGAAATGTTGAATAAATACTTCACAACTATTGCATCAATCATCATTGCAGATATACCAAATGTTGAAAGATCTGCTGGAAGCTATCTTAAAGAAAGGAAAAATTTCAAATCATTATTTTTCAGACCGATAATTGAAGAAGACATATTCAAATACATACAGAAAATGGCACCTTAATCCACGCAGGATATTTTCAAAATGAACAAAGTTGTAGTCAAGAGCATTATGGAGTTCATATCGAGTCCATTGACAGATATAATAAATGCTTGTTTTGAACAAGGTATTTTTCCAAACAAAATGAAAATAGCAAAAATCTGTCCAATATTAAAAAAAGGAGACCCAAAAGATGTAAACAACTACAAACCAATCGCAATACTGTCCATTTTTTGCAGAGCAAATAACATCATTCTCCTCACATAACAACTTATTGGCTGAAGAACAATTTGGATTTCAAGCAGATAAATCCACCACAACAGCAGCAAAAAAACTCAGCGACTACATCATTGAAAGTATCGAAGAGCGGAATATGGTGCTAGCTCGGTTCTACGACATTACAAAAGCATTCGATTGCATGTTCCATGACATATTCCTGATGAAAACTGAGCATTATGGAATCAAAGGAATAGCACTGTCATTAATTAAATCCTATTTAACAGATCGCTATCAAGTTGTACAGAGCAAAAGGGACCAAAGCTGCATGCTGCCGCTACACAGGGCTCCATACTGGGACCATTATTTTTTGTTCTGTATATAAATGACTTGCCAGAAAATCTCAAATGCCACACTGTTTTATGTGCAAATGACACGACTCTAGCAATAAAACACAAGGAGTTGAGTGTTATAGAGAAGAATATGAAAGATATTGATAGAGAAGCTTTAAACTTGTTCAATGCAAACAAACTATGCTTGAATAGGAACAAAACTAAATCCTTAATATTAACGTCATCAAAACGAATCCCATCATCAACTGATACTGCAAATTTTCTAGGTTTTATCATGGACACAAGACTAACGTGGGCTGATCACTGTGAAAAACTAATTCATACTCTGCATAAAATGGTGTTTCCAATAAGACGCATAAAACAAATAATTACTGGAGTATAAGGCAAATATTCATTCTGAAACCAAGTTCAAAGAAACACCCCTTCATCTAGCTATATACGGAGGAAGAGAGAGTTTGGTGAAAGTTTTGTTGGATAGTGGAGCTTCACTAACCGCCTCTGATATGCATGGAAGAACTCCCTTTGACCTATCTCTTGAGAATCAAGATGAGTATCCAACAATATATGATCTTGTAGCTAAACACGTTATAATCCAATATTGCACTGGATTCCGAAAAAATTTACAACTTTTTAAAGAGCCTGTAAGAGTGAAACATATCGACATTTCAAGAGAAGTTGTGAAGAAGAATTAGAGAAATTGAAAAGCATTTTCGCAGGAGAATCGACTGTCACGTTCTATGACATACTTGTATTGCTTACGCACACAATAGCGAAATATTTCTTCAACGCAAACATTGTTCTGTCTATCAGAAACTTTTACTTGGAGGAAAGTATTCTTGGACCTATTTGCTGAAAAAGTACAAAGAAGCATTGGATCGATGTGGTGGAATTAAGTGAGGGATTCTTGCCACTAAGGAAATGTTTCCGTTTTTACCATATCTGTGTATTGATAAATTGTTGGAGTATCTAGATAATGAAGATTTCAATAATTTGAGCAAAGCTTCTTTTTTCTGATCTCAATAATGAAGTTTTGAATAGATTCTTGTAATTTCTCACCGGAAATTCATAATTTCATTTTCATTATTTTGTTGTATTATTTGTGATAAATGGTTTTATTTAAAAGTGACAAATTATTCATTTAATGACAAATTTATTGCATGGGATGAAGTGCAATAATCAAAAATATTCTGAAGAGAATCATTCCTTCATTTGCTTAAATTTTCATTTCAGTTAAGTGTTTGAATCAATAAATCAATGTTACAATATCAAATTAAAGTTGATGAAGTGGAAGTTCTGATCAAGCTATACAATGCTGCAGATTTTTTGAGTTTAGCATGAAAAAAGCATCAAAAAATTATCGAGAATGATGTTTTGAGTTTAGCTCATTATTATAAAATTAAATATGATTGCTATTCATCAAGACGAAATAAATATAAATAATAGTTCTTTTACTATTCTATTTTGACAAGTATTATATAAGTGGGAAATTGGATTATTGTACAAAGGAGATCAAATTATAGACGCATTGTAATATTCTTCAGTAGTACGGCGTTTCCATTGTGCAAATATATGAAAAAATTAAACATTACAAATCTTTCAACATAGGTTACTTATCACATATAGACACAAAAAGTTCTTCAATTTCCCGTAATTATCACAACGTTTAATGATCACAGGTAGTCCATTGAACATTTTAAATACTTTTGAATAAACAGAATTTGGAGCTCTTGTACTCTTACAGATGTGATCATAAAAATTATTTCTACCTCTAGTTTGATTATCGTGTATTTGTTGACGAATTGCAATCTATCGCTAAGGTGAAGAGGCAATTTTAGATTTTGCATCTTTTAGATAAAAGCGATTATTTGGTGAATACGTGATAGAGGAAGGAGATGCGTTCTGAAATTCTATGTCAACTCATTAATAAATGAAACACATTTTTGAAAATTTCAAAAATATTTCATATTTTTTTCACTACAATATTGTTTCGGTATACAATACCTTCAACAGGTGGATGAAACTTAAGTACAGATATGAATTAACTCAGTTTATAAACTCAAGGATTAGTAGGAGGGAGTTGCTAACCTTCAGTTGCCCGTTTAGTGCTGAAAGAGTGTTATTGTATCTATTAATTTCGAAAAATTCGAGGAAGTAAGTTTCAGGACTTTGTCTTCCATTTGTAGGATCTTGTAATTGTTGTTGACATTATGTCAGTTGTCGATACAGTGGTTTGGGAATGTAGAATCTGATTCTTTGATCTCGTAGCTTCTTTGTAAAGAGCTACCAGTATTTCAACATAATTAATTAATTCATTTTATATTGATAGAAATATTTCATTTTAAAGGCTTGGGCGTTCTGGCAAAAAAGTATTTGAGCTCGAAATTGAAATTCTGTATTGAAATATAAAAGTTTATTATAATAAAAATAATAGTAATAGATAATAATAATGAAAGTTATCGAGAAACATTCCTCAAATTGTGAAATGACATTCATTCAATAGATATAATAATTACAGCTAAGAAGAATGCTCACAGAATTAATATATATATATATATATATATATATATATATATATATATATATATATATATATATATATATATATATATATATATATATATATATATATATATATATATAGATTAATTGCGTGTATTTATAACTTCGTTACCTAGGCATTCAGAGAAAATTATGTTAACCGATGATCCCGTATCTAACAAAAATTTTAATTTGCATTCTCCATAATTAATAATGACATGCCCCATGTGGTTACTATGGTCCGTGTTATTCCTGAAGGCCTCGAAAAATGTTTGAGGTTCCTCCACATTTGATTTCTCTTTCTGATCTGAACAGTTGAATGTGTTATGTGTAGGTTTCTTATTGCGGTGGTTTCTGAATGGGGGTTTTCTCGTACCGAAGTTTACATGAGATTTATTCCTGGAATATGCATTTTGGAATCCTCTTGGAACATGTGGGTTGTTCTCCAGATATTCTGTTTGTGTATTTATCCACGGTCTTCTGTTGTTGTAGTTGTCCTGATGGTTTTTTCCTTTAATATTGTATATTTTTGATGTCGGGAGCTTTTCGTCCTTTGCTCCTTGTATGGCTTCACTCAAAGACTGGTAATTTCTGGCTTTCACCATTGTCCTTAAATCGATGTTCTCTTAATTCGAAGCAAAAGTTTGTATTGCAATTCTTTCATTAACATGCCTCAGTGTTTTGGCAACCTCCATATTGCCATCCGCCTCACTGATAGTAAGATTGACCATTAAGTCTTCTATCTTTTTCCCGAAGGATTCAATAGAAGTTCCAGATTGTGCTGCGTTATGCAGCAGACTGGATATCGTCGGAATATATTGCTTCTGGATGAAATTTTTCCTTGAATCCGCAATCAGTAATTCATTTGAATCATAAGTTTGCCTAAGCCTAATTTTTGCGTTTTCCGTTAACCTTGACTTTGATACAAAATTAGCGAGAAATTTTCTACCAGATTCGTCTGAAACACTATCGTATAATTCAATTCCGTCTATAATACTTTTAGACCGCTCTCCATCGCCGGTCATGACGGGTATAAGCCCGATAGCTGTTTTAAAATCGAATTTTTCCATTTGTACAGTAACAGAAGATCTAATCTCGCTATTAATTTCAATTTTTACATTACTACATTACTATTATATTATATATTACTACAATCATACAATCTTTGTTCCAAAATATCCTTAACCTTAACTACGTGTGAATGAAATTCTGCGATTTGTTTAAGAATTAGGTCACTGTCCGATTTCCCTAACGATGCTAAGTTTATATTTCCTTTCAATTTATCAAATTCAGTTTTGTAGTTATTTAATTTGTATAACTTACGATTTATTGCCTCTTCGCATCTCCTTTTGTCTATAGGGTTCTTCACTATATTTCTGTGGAATACTCGGATTTCCTCTACACATTTTTTTTTTTTTAAATTTTTGGGGGTATTTTCAACAAAATTTGAGGACGGGATCAAGAAAAAAATAAATGAAAAAAAAAATACCCTATAATTCCTAATTATTCCTAAAATTCACTTGATACCCATACCTGTTTATTTTCAATATGTTGTCAATAAAGTGTAAATTTAAAGATTAAGTGTTTGAATAAGATCCATTAATCAGATATCCTAGCCACCGAAAGAGCTATTATTCTGATATCCTAGTCACCGAAAAATCCATTCTAAATACACAAAATAAATTCATTCTCTTTTCGTTAGTCATAAAACTTCGGCCAACGTTATGCATTTTAAGGAAGGCCCCTAAAAGCATCTCGGAATACTCCACTTGAAAAGCGAAATCGAGAAATACAGTCATTGTCGTCGCTTCCTTCGACTACCTAACACGTAGAATGCAGTAATATTCCAACCCAATGCATTTGGGAACACTTGTACTTATTTTCACAATTCAGAAAACTAATGTACTTTAGGACTAACTTCACAGTAATTGTAAGAAAAAATTTTTATAGTGCCTTGCTATATAAACTGTTAATTTTTGTACCATTTTAGCCCTGAAGAAGAAAATAAACATTTTCGAAAGCTTGGAAAATACTAAAGAGGTAACTGATTTTCCTATCCTAGACTGCAATCCCAATTGAACACTGAAGATACATATCTACAGTCGTGAAACATTCAAGTATATATTGTGATGAAGTGAAAATTCACTCATCAAAAATGCCTGATATGAGACTAGAAATAATAGTTTATGATTAGATACTTGTGGATAAATGCAATTGAAAATGCAGAATTCTGTTAGATATAATCTTTTCACGTTAAATATTATTTATAGGTCAATACCCCATATATATATAGTTTGGGCCACCTACTCCGAGGCAATAAATATGAGATCTTAAGACTAATACTAATGGGTAAAATAGAAGGTAGAAGAGGTCCAGGCCGAAAACGGCATTCATGGTTGTGCGATATCAAGAACTGGTGTGGAGTGAAAAACGTGGGTGATATATTCGCACTAGCTACGGAGGGGCAATTACGGATCATAGAATGAGTGGATGATCGCCTACACGCTGTAAGCGTTGGCACGAGAAGAAGAAGAAGACCCCATATAAGCGATAAAGTATAATTGGGACTTTTATAAGTAAGGCATTTATGCAGAACAGTTAATGGGTACTTTGATTGAGTGGAAATTCACTCATTGGATTAGGGAAACATCAATTTTTGTGTAATTTTATTTGATTTAAAAATTGATATTTCACTAAGGATAATGCTTTAGGCAAGGAATATGTAAATAATTGATTATATGTAAAATGAGATAAAAGTAGATGAAATCTTTCACAAGTTGTTAAGTATAATTGGGACCTTGAATAGGAAAATATTTATTAGGAAATAGTTGATAATTAGGAAACATGGAAGTCTGAAAACTTATATCTTTCAAAAATACCTTTTGAAATGAAAATAATTTTAAAGGAATATATTGTAAAATAGTACCCATTATGTAGTATAGAATGACAGTGAAATTGTAGTAAGAAACACAACAATTTCCTAGGGACTAATTAGAAGTAATTACTGGTAGAAAACAGTGTTATTTTAGAGTAAATAGGTTACTAAATACAGCTTGTCAGTTGAAAACACAAATAAGATGTACTAGGGATAAGACTAGTCCTAGGGGACTCTTAACGTTCAAAGGAATTGGAAAATTCAGTCTCGTTTAACCCAATGTTTTTAAGATAGTTCATATTTTGGTTAACAGTCAATGTTTTCAGTAGTCACTTATTTCATAGGAATTCGTGCAAGTTTAGGTTTTCCATAAATTTTTTTTTCTAAAAAAAACAAAGCTGGAGTTTGTTATCTTATCTCTTAGCCGCATTCCAGAAAGTTTTTGAAAATTTGAGAGTAGGGTCACAGAGGTTATAAAGAGACCTGCACCTTCAAATTAGATTATTCTTTGATTCTTTAATTCTCTCTTAATGCTCCAATGTGCTAAATTAAATTCTTCAATTCTCTCTTGATGCTCCAGTGTTCTTAACATTTCTCATAAAATTTTTAGTGCTCATTGATTTTTTTTTCAAAATTTCTTTTCATTCTCACATTGTTTTTCATTAATATATAAACTATAGCTAGTGCTTCCTTTGATTCAGTGAAGTTTAGTGAAATATTGGTAAGTCAATTACCTTTGTAATTCTCTTGCTGTTACCATTCATATTTTCTGCATTTATTTCTATATCTTGAACGATTTAACGTGTAGAATTTATTCAGTGGAAAGAAAGTTAATTTTGATATCATATTTAATTAGTTACTGCTTCTTTTGGATGTTTTAATTTGGAATATATTTGAAGGTATTTTATTTGATTATTTGATCCTTATAGGTATTATATTTGTCGGATTTATTTCTTCGTTTTCAGGAACTGTTAATTTCGATTAATTGTATATTCGATTAATTGTTATTTCAGGGTAGAGTAGTATTCCAATAATACGATTTTCAGAACGTAAATTATTCAATATCGTTTTCGTATATTTTTTGTGTTGGAAATTACATCTGGTGCACATCTCCAGTAAACGATATTCATAAAGATTCCACTCAATTAATTCGCACATTTATTTTCAATTCAGATGTACAATTCTTGAATGATTCAATCAATTACTGTAATATTTTCTCAGGTTCTTTATAGGATTATTCGATGATTTTTAAATTTTCATAATCTAACCTGACCGTTATAAGTCAAGCGGATTGACAATTCGGAAGCATAGAGTAGAATAGCTGTCAGATACTAGTTATTTTGTTCGTCACCTCTTTTACGTCAATTCCTAGTAGAGTATTACAGCATTTTATATTTTGTTGATCGTATTAGTAGTGGAGATCTTCCAAAAATTAAAATATTTTACCTGGACCGCTGCATTAAACGCACTACAGGCATTATATTAACTGTGGAATATATAGTATTACACTCCTTTTCTCTTTTTTGGAGATTATTGTTTGTTTGATCTGAATAACAACTAGAGGATTATTGCCCGGACCGCTGCATTTTACGTACAACGGGCATAGTTTTCGGTGGCTGATTTATTACAGTTCAAAATAAGGATCCTATTCTCCTATTTTTCCTGCGCAGAATAGTAACTACTGACAGTTTATTTTAGGTCTGTATTTTCAAGGACATTCTATTTTACGTTGAGTTAACTGATACTTCATGTTCAATTTATATTGTGAAAAATATTAGTTTATTGTTGTTTTCTTGGTAAATCCACTAGTTATTAATTAGAAGCCTAGATTGTGAAAAATATTCCATTTTTCTCCAAGTTCATTGATAGTCTATTTGAAGTGTATACCGTTCACAATATATTGTTTTTCTTCGAATTACTGATAGTGTTTATTCAAAGTTGAATTGAAGCTTTCAATTGGTTGTGTGCATAGGATACGTGGCTGTTGGAAAATTTTCTGATTGAATAATTAGAGTTAGTATAGTTTCGGGGTGGCTGATTGCCTGTTAGTTCATGACCTTGAGAAAAGAACTTTATTTTCGGAATTATACTGGGTAACTTCTAGATAAACACCTTTTTCCATTATATGGTTAATGAGAAGAGTCAGTGGTGCTGCCAAAGCATCAACTCCGGCTCTAAGTACTTCTGTAGTTATACCGTCTATTCCTGTGCTTTTTTTGCTTCTCAAATCAAGTATTATATTTTCAATTTCCTCGTTTGTTGGTAGCGGATAGAACTTCCCTCGACTCCTAGGAATATTACAATTCGGTGGTTTGCGAGGTGTTACTTTTTTTGTCATCTCTTTTCCTAAATTTAGAAAGTGGCTATTGAAAGTTTGAGCAATTTCATAACTATTTGTGACGATATGATTCCTGGTTTTAATATTAACAGGAACAAAATTCAGTTATCTAGAGGGTTGCAAAATAGATATTGCAAAGTGCAGAGGACAATCATATGACAATGCTGCTAATATGTCAGGACGATACAAAGGGATGCAGAAAAAAATTTTAGAGCACAACAAATATTTTGTATTTATACCATGCGCTGCACATACTCTAAACTTGATTGGTCGCAGTGCTGTTGATTGTTGTACGATCGCAGTGAATTTTTTTTCAATTGTGCAGTTGTTATACAATTTTTGTTCGGGTTCTACTCATCGTTGGGCAGTTTTAAAAACATTAATAGGAAACGATAGCGTTCTGAATTCGCTGTCGGACACTCGTTGGGAAGCTCACGCTGTAGCTACGAATGCAATATTACAATCCTATCCGAAAATTTTGGATGCCTTAGATGAAATTGCTGAGGACACAAACCAAAAAGGTGAGACCAGGTTAGATTCACAAAATATTTCGAACAAAATGCAAGAGTTTGAGTTTATATTTATGCTCACCTTATGGAATGATATTCTACAAGTTTTTCATCGCACCAGTAAAGGACTCCAAGAAGAAGGATTAGATCTTAAAACGTGTTCCAATTTGTATCATTCTTTATCGAATCATCTCGTTGAAATGAGGAATCAATTTGAAAAATTTGAAGGCGAGGCAAGAAAAATTTTTCCTAATGCGGAATATAAGGAAACTCGAAGACGAATTAGGAAGAAACAAGTAAATGATGGAAATGCAGAGGAACTTGATTTGAACCCTAGAGACAAATTCCGCATTGAGACTTCCAATGTAATAATTGACACACTTAATGCTCAAATGCAAAGAAGAGGTGATGTATACCACGAAGTTTCACAAAAGTTTTCATTTCTTGCGGATCTAAATAAGTCATGTTCATAATATGAAAAAGATATCCAATTGCTCTTAGAATCTTACCCAGAAGACTTCAATGAAAACTTCTTCGGCGAACTTAATCATTTTCACAAATATGTTCGAATAAAATATGAATCTTAAGAAACAAAGGTCACCCATTCCGATCTATATGAAATGATTATTAAAGATAAAGTAAAGTGCGTATTCCCAAATATAAAAGTTGCGTTTAGAATCTTTCACAGCTTAATGATTACTAACTGCTCTGCTGAACGATCCTTCTCACAACTAAAAAAATTAAAAAACCCGCAAAGAACAAAAATCCGCCTAGAAAAGCTTAATTCTTTAGCATAAATGTGTATTGAGGCAGACATACTTCGTCAGATAAATTTCGACGATGTAATCTCGGAGTTTGCTCTGATTAAGGCAAGGAAAAAAATGTTTTAAGTTTTACATTATACCTACTACACTTTCTATTTTGATGAACTTTCATTTTATACTTTCTACCTTCCATTCCATTCCTTCCATTTCTATTTAAGCAATAGAGGGCCTACACAGGCTGTGTGCTTAGGGCCTCGGATACACAATCCGCCACTGGCCTCAGTGTTTTGGCAACCTCCATATTGCCATCCGCCTCACTGATAGTAAGATTGACCATTAAGTCTCCTATCTTTTTCCCGAAGGATTCAATAGAAGTTCCAGTTTGTGTTGCGTTATGCAGCAGACTGGATATCGTCGGAATAGATTGCTTCTGGATGAAATTTTTCCTTAAATCCGCAATCAGTAATTCATTTGAATTATCAAGTTTGCCTAAGCCTAATTTTTGCGTTTTCCGTTAACCTTGAGTTTAATACAGAATTAGTAAGACATTTTCTACCAGATTCGTCTAAAACACTATCGTATAATTCAATTCCGTCTATAATACTTTTAGTCCGTTCTTCATCGCCGGTCATGACGGGTATAAGCCCGATAGCTGTTTTAAAATCGAATTTTTCTGCCATTTTTACTTAATTAATCTCGCTATTATTCTCAATTTTTACAATATTACTACAATCTAACAATCTTGGTTCCAAAATATCCCTAACCTTAACTACGTGTGAATGAAATTCTGCGATTCGTTTAAGAATTAGGTCACTGTCTGATTTCCCTAACGATGCTAAGTTTATATTTCCTTTCAATTTATCAAATTCAGTTTTGTAGTTATTTAATTTGTATAACTTACGATTTATTGCCTCTACGCATCTCCTTTTGTCTATAGGGTCCTTCACTATATTTCTGTGGAATACTCGGATTTCCTCTACGCAGTTCACCACTTCATTCACTATAGTCATTGCACTTTCCACTTGACACCCACATGTTTTTTTTCTCGGTCTTCTTTTTTTATTTCCTTTGAACTTGTAATTCCTCCCATTTTGAAAAAAATTCTACAGTTTTTATCCTCGAGTCCTTTTTTTTTTATTTGTTTAGGCCATTTTACTTCCAATTATTGGTCCTATTATTGTGCTCCATTTTGGTTCGATGGGCAGGATCGCCATGAAATGTCTCGGGTATGTATAGGAGCTAGTGGATTGAAAACGGCTCTGGTTTATTCTAGTTTATTTTATATACATCGTATAACGTAGGGTGATGGATCCTGGGACATCCCCAGGATCAGTAACATTACAACAGTCACATTATAGTAACACAGGCGAGATACCTTGTGAAGGGCATCGAGCCGGAGACATCTAAAATCTAACTATCTCTATTTATTTACATTTCTCAGTTTATATAATATTATTAAACTATGACAAGATGCTTGTTGTTCAAACAACGAATTGATATGATAACAATTATTTTGTTGATTCGTGTGTGAACATTTATAAACTAAAATAAAACTATTTATCATTTACCAATATGGACGTGCGGATTTGGAGATATTCAAGACTTCAGTAACCTACTTAAATTTCGTAATAATCACTACTTTGAAGGGCAGTGCACCTCTCAACGCGAAAAAAAAATTTTTTCTGCTATAGTTGAGAAAATTTTCGTGATATATGCAACGTCCATAGAGATTTACGATTTTCTTATTATTTCTACATACATAGTAGATAAAACAAATACATTTATAATATGGAGTGACGGGTGTATATTTATTCGCAATAAAATATTCATTTCCCGCTCCGCAATATACTGTCCGATTTTCACTGCACTATTTGTCTTTAAAACTGAATTTTCATATTCTTTGCATCATGATTACAATTCTAGCTGAAGAACTTTTTTGTTCTATTCTTATGTACTATTATTTCTCTATTCTTCACATGAATTTTTACGTTAGGATTCAGATCTTCTATTACGGTATATGGACCGTTATATAAGGGTTGCAATTTATTCCCTAATTCATTTAGTAAAAGCACCCGATCTTCTTTTTCATACCTAATTGTATTAGCTCTTTTGTCATAGCGAGATTTGATTTGATTTTTAGACGATATTAAATTTTCACGTGCCTCTTTACAAGCAGTCTGTAGACGATATTTCAGTTCTGCTGGATAACTGTCGAAGTTGTATATTGGCTCAATCTGATCTGTAAGGCTTGTTGGCAAATATGGGAACTTGCCGAACACTAGTTCGTATGGTGTGTAATGTGTCGAACTGTGTGGTGTTATGTTGTATGAAAATGTCCAGTAATTGACCCAATTTGTCCAATTATCCTTGTGTTTCGTTAACTGAATTCTCAGAAATGCTCCTATTTTTTATGAGTGTTTTCCAACGCGCCTATCGATTCATGATGATATGCCGTAGAAGTTAATTAATTTATGTTGAGCAGTTTAGACGTGTTCGAAGAAATATTTGCTATGAATTCTGTTCCTTTATCTGATGCTATTGTTTCAGGTACTCCGTAACGTAATATAAAATTATTTACCGATGCTGTGGCAACAGTGCTCGCTTCCTTATTTTTGATTATATAAGCTTCTACAAATTTTGTCAATTCGCATTGTAACGTGAGAATATATTTATTTCCTTCTGGATCCTCGTCCAGTGGTCCTACTGAATCCAAATATATTTTTTCAAACGCTGATTTCGCTTTCGTGGTAATTTCCATCGGTACCACGGTATGTTTTCCATGTTTGCATTTTTGACAATCTTCACATCTTTTTATGAATTTTTCTATATCTTTATTGATTCCTGGCCAACAAAATTTTTTTCTTATGTTTTTTGTCATTCTTTTTACGCCTGCATGACCTCCTGTAGGTAGCAAATGGTAATCGTTTAGAATAATGAGCTTCTTTTCTTTTTTCTTAACCTCTTTCGGGATGTTTATAATAGAAATCTTGAGTCTATATTCTCTATTTTCTGATATATATTCCTTCAATTCCTGTATGAATGGAATATTGCATTCGTTTTTCAAAATAAACAATTCTGGAATGTTATATTTTTTACATATTTTGTCCAAGTTCCTCAACGTTATACCTAAGTTTACTGCTGATCGGTTATTCTTGTCTATATATATAACTTTATTTTCTATATTATAAAATAGGTTTCCTACTTTAAAATCTTAAGACTTATGCGACCTTACGCTTCCCATTTCGTCCTTATTTAAAGGTACGAGTTTAATCGAATGCTTTGGCTCTTTTATCATTTCTACTACACCTGGGTGTTCGAATTTTTCTTCATCCCTAGGCCCTATAACTTCCTCAGGCTTTGCTTGTGCTCTTGTTGTCACATAGACTGTACCATTTTCAGCGTTTTCTAAATTCTTCAATTCATCTGAGCTGATTTCTATTCTGGACATTGCGTCCGCAACTACATTGTTAGCTACTTTGAGGTATTTAATATCAAAATCGAACTCCTGAAGAATTAGTCTAAATTTTGTTAGCCGGCTTGACGGGTTTGTCATGCCAAATAGATATATTAAATATATAGATATTAAATATAGAGTTTAATCGAATGCTTTGGCTCTTTTATCATTTCTACTACACCTGGGTGTTCGACTTTTTCTTCATCCCTAGGCCCTATAACTTCCTCAGGCTTTGCTTGTGCTCTTGTTGTCACATAGACTGTACCATTTTCAGCGTTTTCTAAATTCTTCAATTCATCTGAGCTGATTTCTATTCTGGACATTGCGTCCGCAACTACATTGTTAGCTACTTTGAGGTATTCAATATCAAAATCGAACTCCTGAAGAATTAGTCTAAATTTTGTTAGTCGGCTTGACGGGTTTGTCATGCCAAATAGATATATTAAAGGTTTATGGTCGGTATAGATTTCGAACTTTCTACCGAATAAATATGGTCTAAAATGCTTAACTGACCAACAAATTGCCAATAATTCCTTTTCTATCGTCGAATAATTCCTTTCAGCTGTATTTAAGCATCTACTTGCGAATGCTACCGGTTTATCATTTCCAATAGTAGTACTGATCCAATTGCTGTTCCACTTGCATCTGTCGTTAACCTAAATATATTAGGTTTTTCAAAATTTGGAAAATCTAGTATTGGTTTTCTCTGTATAACTTCCTTTAATGTCTCAAACGGTTTTCGTGTTTCTCGAGTCCATTTGAAAGGTACTTCTTTTCTTGTTAATTTGTTTAGTGGTTCCGCAATTCTTGAAAATTTCTTCACGAACTTTCTATAGTAATTAGCGAAGGCTACGAATCTTTTTGTTCGCATCTGTTGATACCGGATATTTTCTGATAGCTTCTGTTTTCGAAGGATCCGGAGCTACTCCGTCTTTTGAAATAACGTGTCCCAAATATAAAATTTCCTTGTTTAAAAATTCGCATTTGCTAGGATTTAGTTTTAAATTGACTTCTCTCAATCATTAGAAGATTTTTGTTAAATTTACATTGTGTGTGTGAATGTTATTTCCAAAAACAATAATGTCATCCAAATAAATGAAACAGGCTTGATAATTCAATCCAGACATCGCAATCGTCATTCCTCTGCTGAATGCTGCAGGGCTTATTGATACTCCTTGGGGTAGTCTCGTAAACTGGTATTGACCCCTGTCATTGGTAAAAGCTGCGCAAGGTCTGCTAGCTTCGTCTAACTCTACCTGGTAGTATCCTTGTGACAGATCTAAATGACTGAAGTAGATTGCTCCAGATAAAGAGTCAAGTATTATTTCTGTTATGTTAGGTAACGGAAATTTCTCATGCTCTATCTGTTTGTTTAGCTGTCTATAAACCAGTACTATTTTCCATCTCTTTTTTCCTTCTGTTGATGACTTTGGGACCAGAAGAATAGGAGATGAGTATTTGGATCTTGTTTCTTCTATAATTCCCTGTTCAAGCATTTCATTTATTTGCCTATGCACTTCTTCTTTTTGTGGACAAGGTAAAGGATACGGCCTTGAAACCGTCAATTTATCGTTTTCCAAATGGAAAATGTCCGAATATTGAACACACAATTTCTCAATATTGTCTTTCTCGTCCTTTCTTAAATAATCTAATTTTAAGTTTTTCAAAACTGAATCCGCTCGCTCGACTGACAAATTATCGACTTTTCCCATATTACATATCTCGTAATTTGATAGAACCTCTAACTTTGGTCTAAAATTTTTGAGTGTTACTTCCGTCTCTCTAGTATTTCAAAATTTCAAAGGAATTTCACCTCTTGTATTAGGTCTCACTGTTAACCCTGCTATATAAACACCCTCAGAAACTTCTTCTGATTTAATTATACAATCTTCGCTTGACACAAATTTAATTATTTCACATCGCGGAGGTAATATGATATTCTCGGTGTGTTGACCGTTTGACTGAATGTCAAGGTCGATGTTTATATATTTTAATTCAAGTGTATTGTTTTTATAGTTTATATTCGCACCATATTTATAAAAGAACTTTGACCCTAATATTCCGCTAATGTTGTAATCAAAACTATTGGTGATTTCAAAGTGAACAATGAACTTCTCACTTCCTGGTTTACTTAGTTCTAATGATGTATTACCTAATGATTCGGTACTATCGCAAATTCCTTTCAATATAGATTAATTGCGTGTATTTATAACTTCGTTACCTAGGCATTCAGAGAAAATTATGTTTACCGATGATCCCGTATCTAACAAAAATTTTAATTTGCATTCTCCATAATTAATAATGACATGCCCCATGTGGTTACTATGGTCCGTGTTATTCCTGAAGGCCTCGAAAAATGTTTGAGGTTCCTCCACATTTGATTTCTCTTTCTGATCTGAACAGTTGAATGTGTTATGTGTAGGTTTCTTATTGCGGTGGTTTCTGAATGGGGGTTTTCTCGTACCGAAGTTTACATGAGATTTATTCCTGGAATATGCATTTTGGAATCCTCTTGGAACATGTGGGTTGTTCTCCAGATATTTTGTTTGTGTATTTATCCACGGTCTTCTGTTGTTGTAGTTGTCCTGATGGTTTCTTCCTTTAATATTGTATATTTTTGATGTCGGGAGCTCTTCGTCCTTTGCTCCTTGTATGGCTTCACTCAAAGACTGGTAATTTCTGGCTTTCACCATTGTCCTTAAATCGATGTTCTCTTAATTCGAAGCAAAAGTTTGTATTGCAATTCTTTCATTAACATGCCTCAGTGTTTTGGCAACCTCCATATTGCCATCCGCCTCACTGATAGTAAGATTGACCATTAAGTCTTCTATCTTTTTCCCGAAGGATTCAATAGAAGTTCCAGATTGTGCTGCGTTATGCAGCAGACTGGATATCGTCGGAATAGATTGCTTCTGGATGAAATTTTTCCTTGAATCCGCAATCAGTAATTTATTTGAATCATAAGTTCGCCTAAGCCTAATTTTTGCGTTTTCCGTTAACCTTGAGTTTGATACAAAATAAGCAAGAAATTTTTACCAGATTCGTCTGAAACACTATCCTATAATTCAATTCCGTCTATAATACTTTTAAACCGCTCTTCATCGCCGGTCATGACGGGTATAAGCCCGATAGCTGTTTTAAAATCGAATTTTTCTGCCCTTTTTACAGTAACAGAAGATCTAATCTCGCTATTATTCTCAATTTTTACAATATTACTACAATCTAACAATCTTTGTTCCAAAATATCCTTAACCTTTAACTGGTGACATGGTTTTTCTGTAACATAACTGGTGACGTGCGGTCTGAGAGGCCGCTACCATAACATAGTCTGTAGCATTGAAATTAAGTACGGTAGCTTACTGCAGTGTATAAAAACAGTTTATTAACATATTAAGGTATAAAATTAAACAAAATGGTATACTCTAAATATAATTTTTAATAAAGAACTTACTATCATAAAGTATGCAGTCTCTAAAATCAAAGAACTAGAGGTGAGATCAACAATTAGTAACTTAAAAATTTTAATTAACATACTAAAACAAAAATACTTCTTTTTCATAAACTATAGTAACTAATCAACTTAAAAAAAAATAGAACTCTTACTTCGAATGAGATTTCACAAAACTGACATTGGTCAAACTTTGGTAATTTTAGAGACAGTCAGGGCACAATTGTTTTGCACACCGCAAGCAAACATGTTTTTTACATGAATTACACTGGTAATTTGATTTCCTATTTATCTTCGGAGGACAACTGGCACGGGTTTTCCGTATTTTTGGCGTGTTTTCTAGGTTTTGTGGTTCAGGTGGTAAATCAGAGCCCAAAATACGCGTTAAGTTGATACGTACATCGCGTGGAATGTGTGTATTGTAAACTCTGCGCTTCATGTGAAGTAAAACTGTGTTTCTGGCCAATATTTTGATGAAATTTCTACGTTCGATCATATTGGCACCATCAGCTTGATATAAAACGTGTGCGTTTACTGTGCTGATGTCCAACATTCGATAAAATATCACCATAGGCCACCTTCGTGTTCGGCGACTGCATGTGTAGTTAGAACATTTTTTGTCTATCTCATCAACTCCTCCTTTTGTCGAGTTGTAATAGGCAATAATTTCAGGTTTGCCTGTGCTTTCATCAATAGACTCACAATGATGCATTGAAGAAACTAAACACACAGCTTTACTTTTTTTTGGCACGTGAGATATCAATGTCATGTGACTGGTAAATCCGCAGTGGGTAGATCCTAAATCTCTTGATTTAGATGGTAAAAATTCTTTGGGAATCTCTCTTTTGTTTTTTTTCAGAGTACCCACACACGTCAGGCCTCGTTTTTTGAGTGCTTTTACCAACTCAATCGATGTAAACCAGTTCTTGAGTCAGTTCTCTTGAATTGACTCCTGTCCGGTAGCTGGTTGTGTATTTGCTTGTTCATCTTCAGAAGCAATCTGTTCGGTATCTGAGTTGTGGTCATTTTTGTGCGGGACAAAATTTTCCGGAATATCTTCGGTTTCCGATCAACTCGAGTCCTCCTGTGCCAGCCATTCTTCAATCTGACGCTCACACTGAGGATTTGCGGCTAATGGAAGGTGTTTACTAGTGCTTGGCACTGCGCTCCCATCACCCACCTCCCTACGTTTCTTTTTTGGAGGTCCGGAATTATGCATTGCAAATAATAACTGTCAAAAACGAAAAAACAATATAGCAAAATAACGAAAAAAAGTTACGTAAGCGGTGACATGGGGTCTGAGAGGCCACCGCTCAACTTTAGATCGATGTAACTTAACGAATTAAGCTTGTCCAACGCAGCTATCCCGCTCTACGGCGCCCATGCAGCAAAACTCGAAGCTACTTAGACGCTAAAATGCGGAAGGCGCGGGGAAGGGTGAGAAACGATGACTCAGTGACGTCTCTCGGCCTGTGAGACCGCTTGTCACCAGTTAAAGGTTAACCTTAACTACGTGTGAATGAAATTCTGCGATTCGTTTAAGAATTAGGTCACTGTCTGATTTCCCTAACGATGCTAAGTTTATATTTCCTTTCAATTTATCAAATTCAGTTTTGTAGTTATTTAATTTGAATAACTTACGATTTATTGCCTCTTCGCATCTCCTTTTGTCTATAGGGTTCTTCACTACATTTCTGTGGAATACTCGGATTTCCTCTACACAGTTCACCACTTCATTCACTATAGTCATTGCACTTTCCACTTGTCACCCACATGTTCTTTTTTCTCGGTGTTCTTCTTTTATTTCCTTTGAACTTGTATTTCCTCACATTTAAAAAAAAAATTCTACAGTATTTATCCTCGAGTCCTTTTTTTTTATTCCTTTAGGCCATTTTACTTCAAATTATTGGTCCTATTATTGTGCTCCATTTTAGTTCGATGGGCAGGATCGCCATGAAATATCTCGGGTATGTATAGGAGGTAGTAGATTGAAAACGGCTCTGGTTTATTCTAGTTTATTTTATATACATCGTATAACGTAGGGTGATGGATCCTGGGACATCCCCAGGATCAGTAACATTACAACAGTTACATTATAGTAACACAGGCGAGATACCTTGTGAAGGGTATCGAGCCAGAGACATCTAAAATCTTACTATCTCTATTTATTCACATTTCTCAGTTTATATAATATTATTTAACGATGACAAGATGCTTGTTGTTCAAACAACGAATTGATATGATAACAATTATTTTGTTGATTCGTGTGTGAACATTTATAAACATAGCATCTGGTCACGTTTGATAAATAAAACTATTTATCATTTACTAATATGGACATGCGGATTTGCAGATATTCAAGACTCCAATAACCTACTTAAATTTCGTAATAATCACTACTTCGAAGGGCAGTGCACTTACTACAAAATCTCGTTCGTCATCGAGGACACGGGCAACGTTGCGAAAATCGTTGAAGTGCATATTTTGTAATAAGGTAACGAGAAACAAAAATAAGCAGCTACATTCATGTTCCGAAATTGCAGCAGGAGAAAAAATATTTAGTAATGCACGGAGAAAAGAAAACCATGTTTTCACTTAACTGAGTACTTGTCAACGGCCTGAAGATTTATTTGCTATTGAAGTGAGGTATTTCAATCACTGTTACCTTGATTATTTAAGATTACCGAGAAGTTCTGAGATGCCAGCCGGTCGATCTTCAAATCAGATCCCGAAAGAAATACTTATGGAAGCATTTGACAAATTAATAGATGAAATTAAAGAACAGTTACAAACACATTCTTTCGAAGTGTATTTGAGGAGGATTCGATGATCCAACTAAATGTTTCAAGTTGCAAGGGTCTTCAATTTGGGAGGTACTTGAATTACAATCAAAACATTCAGAAGCTGATTCAAGAATGTTCGTCCACATATTTCACGCAGTAAGGATTCAATCTGCTCATATTATCATAATCAGTGCTGATACAGATGTATTCGTCTTGGCTGTTCATTTCTGGAAATACTTAACAAATATTGGGTGTCTCGGTTTATGGTTTGTCGGTTCTCACACAAAAAAAAGTTTTCTAGGATTCCATTTGGCTGCTGAACCATTTGGTGAAAATATATGCATTATTTTGCCAGCATTACATGCTGTAAGTGACTGCGACACTACCTGTAGATTTGGTAGTAAAATGCAATGGTTAAAAGCAGCGTTTGAAGAGTTTGTAGAAACAGCTCTAGGGGAACCTACACCTCAATGATGAGCAATTCAAGTAGTTAGAAGCAGTTTGAACATATGTATTTAAAAAAAATAATTATCTGCTGATGAACTGAGATTTATACTGATATCTCAAAATATAGGTTTCAATTTCAATTTCATGAGAGTGATATGCAATTTAGATGCTTTGCATTTGCATTCATTGAGGGTTTCAGTACAAACATTTATATGGAAAAATGCTCATCAAACACAATTACCACCCATTGATTATGGTTCATTTGGTTACGAAAAGCTCAACGGTGACTTAAGTACACGACAAATGACGAAGCCGTCTTTACCAGAGTCATTAATTCCACCAAGTAAATGTACTCGGATTGTCGCACAATGACTTGTGAAAAATCAAAACCATTTTGTATTTCATTATGTAAATGCATCAATATCAAATGTTAAAAATAAAAATGTGTATTTTTCTACCTACTTTAAATACATTTAAGCTTGAACTCGCTGGTTTTTCATAAGTAACTTTAATTTTTTATGAATAAAAAACATTTATTACTTTCATCATTTTTTTTTATTATTATTTAAGAATACAATCCTGACTTTCACCATTAGAAAAAACTATGAATTATTACAAAGATAATCATTAAAATGATTTTATATCATGTACTCAATACATTACCTTTACGAATAAAAGAAGAAGGGGGAAAAATATGGACAAAAAAATCGACCGGCAAGACTCATATTGTTATTTTTTGACCTTTATCCCTTGGCGGAATTCGGTACCCACATTATGCATACCCAGTTACCTCTAGCGCCCGGTCTATTATATTAATACTCTGTGCTGAATTCAATATATTTGTTCAATCTGGGCGAAAGTATTATCTTACAGACGGAAGAAAAATCTTAACAAGAATTATTTACGACTTTGGTAGAGAGCCGTTAGGAGAAATATTTAACTTGAAATAAAATAACAAAGATTCAGTATATACACCGTTATATATTCAGTATATATAACGGTGTATCAAAATTGATGATATAAAAAAGGTTCTCCCGAAAGGAAATAAGATATGATTTATATATAGAAATGATATTATGTTTTTATATATTATTTCTTTAATACCTATAACGAATGGAAATTTAGATACAAATGAATCTATGATTTTACAAGTCGGGATCCAACCCAGATTTTAGATAGACGTTTGTGCGCTTGTAGCACACTAGCTAATTATTTATTGCTATATTTGAACGTTTAAAAGCATGTTTGACGAATTAAAACTTAAATGGAAACAGATATTAAACAATTCGTGTATAAACAAAATTTATAGACGCTTTATTTCTCGCATATCTCCTTATCACATTAATTACTGAAAAAACTAGTGTAAAGAAAGAGTTCTAGACAAACAAAATGTATTCATCGATAAACAAAATGTAACTAAAGACTGTGAGAAACTGTTTCCATTACTTCAATTTTTGGAGGTAAAATATGTTACATATATGCAAATGAGGCTTATGTTAGTAGGTACATAATAATAATATGTAATACAGTGTCGAAAAAATTTGTATTCATACATTTCATTATTTCATATGATGAATGCTTAAAATTAATAACCCATCAAAATTATGAATTGCTGCCCATTGCATTCATTCATTTTGAAAATAATTTTCAATTCTATAGATATAACAAACTCAAAAAAATAATTTTTAATAACTGTAATGTTACTGAGAGAGAGGTGAATAATAAACGTATATAACTTGATACACATTTAATAACTGAACTGTCGAATTCTTTCTGGTACATCTGGTTTCATTATATCCCCACACTTGGCCTTTGCACATGTGCCAAACTGATATATATTAATATACATATATCACACTTCTCCCCTTAGTAAAATTTAAAAAAAAATAAAAAATAATACAAATATTGAGAAATTGAAAAAAGGAAAAAAAATCAAGTATATTCTAATCTATCGATAGGTTTAACTTCCCTTTTTGGTCTCAGACTTGAAAGACAGTTTTCGTCAAAAATATTTTTAGTGTCAGACCCAACAACTAAATCAAAACTTTCAGATTTGGAAACTTCATTTGCATCCTCGTTATTATTCTGATTTAGTGATAACTCTTTTCTAAACGCAGGATTTATCTGATTCAAATGGCGTTTCCAAATAACATTGTTCAGTTGTGAAATTTTAAACCTATTTTTTTGAACACTTCGGCCGGAATCCATGTGATCTTAGAAGGTTTTTTGTGATCTTAAAATGTTACATTATCTCCAATTTCAAATTCGATATTTCTCTTGCCATTATAATACTTTTTTTGCTAATTTTGTTTATTGAGAATGATTCTTTTCAAATCACCATATTCGTTGCCACTAGGGGGTGAAAGTAAATCAAATCTTGTGCGTATTTTCCTACTAAACATAAGATCACTTGTACTCCGACCCGTTGTACAATATATTGTGTTATTTATGCATTTATTGATATTAATTTCTTTATTTTTGCCTAGAGAAATTTTTAAAGCGTTTTTTATTGTTTTCACGGAATTCTCCGCCTGGCCATTAGAGGAAGGATGGTAAGGTGGAGAAGAACGGAATTCAATACCATTTAATTTTAAAAATGTCTGAAATTCATTCAAAGTGAATGTGGCACCATTATCTGAAACAATCATGCGTGGCAAACCAAATCTAGCAAAACAACTTCTTCAGAATCTCAATAGTTGATGTCGCAGTAATTGTGTTCATTGGAAGAACTTCAACCCACTTTGAGTGGAAGTCTACCAGTTTTAAAAAATATTTTTTTAAATATTTTTTACCTATGAAGTCAAGGTGAAGCCTAGACCATACCTCGACTGGAAAAGATAGATAGAGAAATAGATATTTTATTGCATGTGTTACAACATAGTGCTTACAACTGTCATGAAAGAGAAAAAAAATATTTATAAAGTTGAAAACAATAATATAAAATTATAAATACTTTACACATATACCACTATATAATCATTCAACACACATGTAAATATCAACATTCAATATAAATAAAATGGTCTTATATAGAATACAAGATACACACAATATGAAAAAACAAACTATAGCAAACAAACAACTGCGTTCGGAAACACAACAAATAAAGGTCGCAAGGCGACCCCATCGAGTCAAAATGAAAAGATAGATACTCCTGAAAATCGTAAAAGGGATGCTCAATTAAAAAGGCTCTTATGGTCCTTCCAAATTGAGGAGACGGCAAGATCCGAACACAATTTGGTAACTTGTTGAATAATATTATTGAAGTAAAAGGCCCCTTTTGAGACTTTGTGAGCCTACAAAAACTTGGCCTCAGGCCGTATCTATCTCGGGTGGAATACCGATGGCAATCCGCACCCGAGCGACATTCTCCAACGAGACCATAAGCGAACATGAGCGAATCAAAAATATACAAACACACAAAGGTAAGAATTTTATATTCGCTGAAAGCACTTCTACAGTCGTCACGATATTGAAAAGAGGAGACAATTCTTACTGCTCTCCTCTGGAGAGCAAATATTCTGTCTTTTGATGCACATGTGCCCCATGCCAGAATGCCGTATCTCATTCTTGCTTCTATTAAGGCGTAGTAAGCCACTCTTAGGATACTGGAGGACAATCTACCTGATAAGTTTCTAAGCAAGTATATACTATTGCACAATTTTCGTGCTAGACATTCAGTATGTGCCTTCCAGCTCAAAACTGAATCCAGCGTAATTCCTAAAAATCCAGCATTCCCCATGAAATCCAGTTCCTTCACACGCTTAAGCGTGAATACCGTTTTGGAGGTTTTCTGTTCGTTTGCCACTAGTCTATTTGACACGAGCCAGTCAAAAGCCATTGACTGTGCCAAATCACCTTCCTCTAGCAAAGTTCTCCACTCAGCAGATGTAACTGATACAGTTGTATCGTCCGCAAACAAAATTGTGGAAAACCTCTCTAGGTAAAGAGGAAGATCGTTTATAAAAACAAGAAATAATAAAGATCCAAGGACAGATCCCTGAGGTACACCCAATGAAACATTTTGGTGGTCAGACCACTTATTGTTGAAATATACAGCCTGTGATCTGCCTGAGAAGTATGATTCGATAAGAGCGCAACAGTCATTCGAACAGCCATATCCAGCAAGCTTGCGAAGAAGAATAGTGTGTTATGCAATCGAGAGCATTCGTCAAATCAAAGAAAAGGGAGTAGCAGAATTCTCCCCTCTCAAAACATCGCATGACCCTGTCAACAAATTCAAGGATCGCCATCGACGTATTCTTCCCCCTACGGAAACCAAATTGCCCTCTACTAAATAAATTACTACTCTCAAAGTAGCTCGTCAGTTGCAGAGATAAAATCTTCTCAAATACCTTCGAGAAAGTAGGTACCAGCGAAATCGGGCGATAGTTAGTCACCTCATCAGTTTTTCCCTTTTTCAGCAAGGGTATCACTTTCGAAACCTTCAGGCAGTCAGGAAAAGCGTTAGCTTGAATACACAAATTGAACAGCTTATTCAACGGATAAACAATACTATTTATGTTTTTTTCAGCAAGAAAGAAGACATCCCATATATATCTGCACTTCTTGAGGTTTTCAGAGACAATATTGCATCTCTCACGTTATTTATGGATATCTCAGAGAAGGAGAAAGATAGCTTTCCATCACACGAGATCGTGCTGACTGGATCAAAAACTTGATTTCCCAAAGAACAAAGCGTCCTCTCAGCTATCGAAGTGAAATGATCATTGAACCGATCCGGAGATAAGCTCGTGGGGCAACTCCTGGGAGCTGAACTTTTGTTTTTTATTAAATTCCACATCGTTTTGGGGATATTTCCTGACTGGCTTATTATTTTATCATTGGCTTGAATCCTGCTGATTTTGATTTTTCGCCTATAAAGTTGTTTAAGATTCAAAAAAATGCACCCTTAAGAGCATCCGTCCCATAAAAGGGATACATATTCCGTACTAAGTTCAAATAACTACGTGTCTCTCGCAATTCCTGCGAAAACCAACACACGCAACCATCTCGAGGTGGTCCCTTTATCTTCCTCACAGGGAAAGACGAGAGATACGCATCAACAATTATATCATTGAACATTTTAAAACGTTCACTTACACCAATGGAGAACAATCATTGCAAAACTCCCAAGAAAAGTCTGTAAGAATCGTATGAAAACTATTAAGTCCCCTCTGAGTTAACGGACGCACTTTCTTAACTAGAGTTTTGGTCATATTCAAAACCACAGGTATGTTAACAGTAATATTCTGAGCTTTATGATCGGACAATTCAAAGTCAATTACAGTTGTACAGAAATTGCTGTCAGAGAAATTTACAAAAACATTATCTATAAAATTTTGTCCCCTCGTGGGCTGAAACACTGTTGGAATGAAACCGTTTGATAACATGAGATCACAAAAAATACGGCTAGAGTAATCCATTTGATTGAAGTGTAAGTTTAAATCACCTAAAATTATTACTTTACTGTCATATTTACCAATACTATTAAAAAGTTTTCCAAATGTGTCCAGAAAATTCTGCATATTTCCACTGGGAGATCTATAAACGGCTATGATAAGCAAATCAACATTCACCAATTTTATGGAAGATAACTCACAGTGAAGCTCAACAGAGTGTCTATTAACGTCCGAATGACAAACAAAGTTAACAGCAGAGCGGCACAAAGTCATTACATCCCCTCTACCCATCACACTACGACTAAAAACATGGGCGATTTTCCACTCGTGCAATGAGTAGAACGCCACCTCCTCCTCTTTCAACAAATGTTCCGAAAAACAAGCAACCTCACTATTTTTGTGGTCCGACAAAAATATCTCAAGGGCACCCTCATTTCCATGAACACCCTGTAAATTAAGATAAAGAACCCCAACATTGACGCAGTGGTCATCACCGATTTTTGATTCATCTCCTCTGATTTTGTTTCTCATTTGACTTTCTGAATTCCTTTCCCCAACTGAAAAAACCGTTTCACATGTACGCTCCTGGAGACAATACATCTGACATCTGGCTCCACGGCACTGTCAACTTAAATGAAGCATAATATGCAGAATTCCTTGATTCAAGTCTTTCGCAGTTTATCACGTCTATTTTCGGAGTCAATTCATTTACAATATCCTGCGATGTCGACGACGGATGCAACCTATACACATGTATATACCCCAACCTGGGTACTACTTTCAGTTTAGTTTCAACAGAAACATTCTTGTTTCCTACTATTATCGTTTTTTTTTGGGTTTGTTTGGTTTTCGAATAATAGTTCATTGAACTATCGGTATCCGTTAATGTGTGGTTCATATTAGTCATTTTCTCATTTTTATTCTTGCTTTTTTGTAGTCATATTAATTCCGGAGAAATCTATATCACTCATCTGCACACCAGCTGTTTCAGTTGAAGTTTCATGTTTATTTGAATCGAGATCAACGTCAGTTTGACCTTCACATTTAGATATAAATTTTTTATCGATTCCTTTGTTTGTCTCATTTATACCTTTATACGATATTGAATCATTTTTCTTTAACAATGAGATTATTTCACCTTGGTCACTTATTCGACATTCCAAATGATGCACTAATGTCCTGAGAGTTTTGTTCTCATTCTGATAATCAAACGTAGAATTTCTTCCATTTTTCGTATCATTCACTCCACTTATGATATTCGAATCATTAATGGTTCTATCCCACTTTTTCGTCAAAAATGATTTTATTGTTTCGCTTGTAACGTCTTTAGGCATCTGCTCCATCACTATTATTTCGATTAAAAGTTTTTTATTCAATTTATTTAGTTCACTCATTAGGAGCTCACGAGAACACACGTCCGTATTGTTCGCCATTACTAATACATTGAAAGGCCATGGTACTAAAATGGTTTTATCTGGACTTTTTTTATTGATCATACAATTCTCACAAGACCTACACAAATCTTCGATATCCTTACTTAGCCACTCCACCAGAAATATGACCTCGCCAAACTTTTCATTTTAACAACCCCCATGTGTGACCGATGCACGTCTTTCAATAAACCTAGTTTTGAATTATGAGGAATGAATAATCCATTATTCCGAAGTAAACAATCTTCCTCAAAGCTTAATTCTTCTCGAATTTTGTAAAAATTTTTATATTCACTGTGCATTTCCTTGGGACACCCTGTACGCAAATATTTGAAGACATTCTTAGTTGTTTCGTCCAAAAAGGACTCTTTTCTAACAGACACAAAATCGGTTGGAAAACGTTCAGTATTTTCGAAGTACTCAATGAAATTAACATCTGCTATTTTCCCCAATAATATTTCTGTCATAGAATACTGGTGAGGTAGTGGCAATCAAGATAAGGAATCTGCACAATTTTTAACACTAGATATGAATTCAATATCGTACTGGTAGCTGGATAATATTAACGCTCATCTACGTAAACGGTTTGCTGAAAACTGAGGTATAGTCTGGATGAAAAATGGGAAGAAGTGGTTTATGATCCGTAACTAAGGTGAAATGACATGCATAAAGATACTGATAAAATTTTTTTAAACCAAAAATGATAGCCAAAGCCTCTTTCTCTATTTGAGAGTATTTAGTTTCAGAATTGGATCAAGTGCGTGATGCATAAACAATGGGTTTTTCGTCCCCATCCGGAAAAGTATGGGTGACTACAGCCGAAATTCCATAGTTTGATGCATCAGTAGTCAATTTTATAGGTAGCTTTGGATCATAATGTACTAATACTTTTGTCGATGTTAATGCTTGCTTGACACTACCAAATGCATTATCACATTCTGAAGCCAAAAACCACCCTATTTTTTTCTTCAATAGATTATATAATGGTTGACATATATTAGATAAACCTGGCACACATTTTCCATACTAACTAATCCCCAAAAACGATTTCAATTGGGTAACGTTATGTGGTGCCGCAGCATTTTTTATAGCTAAAATTTTTTCTTCATCTGTGTGTAAGCCCTTCTTGTCAATTTTGAAACCTTAATATTTTACTTCCGATTTGAAAAATTCACATTTATGTAAAGACACTCTCAACCCTGCTCCTTCTAATTTACATAACACTTGATCTAAACGTTGAATATGTTACATTTTGGATTCTGCTGTAACTAAAATATCATCTAGAAAAACAATAACACCCTCAATACCAATTAATAACGATTCCATCATCTTTTGAAATATCGCCGACACGGACGCAATTCCAAATGTAGCTCTAGTGTATCGATATAACCCCTTGTGAGTAGTTATAGTTACCAAATTTTTACATTTATCATCTAAACAAACCTGTGTATACGCATAAGCCAAATCAATTTTACTGATATAAATTCTACCTTGTGGTTTAAAAAATAATTCTTCTATTCGAGGTGAAGGACACTGGTCGATTTCCAGGAGCGGATTCAAATTAATTTTGAAATCACCGCAAATTCTAATTGTTCCGTCTTTTTTTAAAACAGGTACGATCGGTATCCCCCATGGACTATAATCAATGGATTTTAATACACCTAAATTTTTCAATCTCTTCAATTCATCCTCCACCACTTCTCTCATGGCAAACGGTAGAGGTCGTGCGCGAATAAATTTAGGAGTAACATTTTTGAATTTTAAATTCAATACCATCAACCCTTTATTGAAAGTTCCTAGTCCTGGTTCGAATACCGCACGATATTTCGAGATTGATTTTCTTAAATTATTTTGTGTAGAATCAACAAAATTATTTTCATATATATCTAATGAAGGATATTGAAAAAATTCCTGCCGAATAAAGTGGACCAGTAGCACCTTTGATGACATAAAAATTCAAATCATGACATTCGTTCCGAAATGTAACTGTTTTCTCAAAAAAACCCATTGGTACAACTACTTCGCCATCATATAAATGAAACTTTTTATTTGTTTTCAGTAAATTGGAGTTAGTTAAATTGCGTATATAAAGTATGTCAGATACTAGAGAGAAACTTGAACCTGTATCTAAATTAAAATCAAAATTTACACCTTCAATTGAAATATCGATTAATATAGGATTAACATTATAGCTTAAGTTGAACAATTCATACTCGTTCGATTCTGTACAATCTTTAGATTCTGAGAAATTTCGGGTTATTTCTCACATTTGATTTCTTTACATTTCTGAACTAATAAACCGGAGCTATATGACCCTTTCTATTACAACAGTGGCAAAAAAAATCACGATAAGAACACTTATTTGCTCGATGATTTCTGCGTCCACAGACTGTGCATTTAGATGCGATGAAACTTGCTGAGGGGGGATGAAACGTTCTAGACTTGGACTTAACGTCGGTATTGCCCCTCCGCTGTGAATTGGTACGTGCGTATAACAACTGCGGTTCTTTCATAATATTTTCCAGATTGGGAGAAAATGATGGCTGACTGACTGATTCAGAAAATACCAATTCTACTACTGCCTCTAAGGTTACACTAACTTTTTCTTCTAATGATCTGTCTTGAACAGAACCTTTCTCATAACCGATAATATAAATGTCCCTTAGTACCGTGTCCAATTCTGTTAATTTGAACTGACAATAGCTTGCCAAATCTCTCATTCGCGCTGCCCATTCTAAGCATTCTCGTTCGGCGATTTCTTAGCTGTATAAAACTTGAGCTAGCCCCAAATACATTTCCATTTGGTTTAAAATGTTCCGTCAGCAATTTGCGCAGATCCAAGTATGATTTACTTTCCGGTTCTACCGGTAAACATAATAATAATTTTTAATAATATAATTTTATTGAGAAACATTCCTTACATAGTAAAATTACATTCATTTCAATTGATAAATAATTACAACTAATAGAAATGCTCTCCAAAGGTAAATAAGGCAAAATTCGATATAAGTTTATAAGCTTCTTCATTTAACACATTCAACAATAGCTGCTCTTGTAAGTGTCCAACATGTTCGGCAGCCATAGCTCATCAGCTTATAACACTCCGCGGTTGGGTTTAACAATCCTGGTCGCCAGTGTAATGTATGCTGGGAGAGAGGTGAATAATAAACGTATAAATTGATACACATTTAATAACTGAACTGTCGAATTCTTTCTGGTATATCTGGTTTCATTATACCCCCACACTTGGCCTTTGCACATTTGCCAAACTGATATATATATATATATATATATATATATATATATATATATATATATATATATATATATATATATATATTAAAGAAAGCGATAATATCGGGAAGCGGCCCGTGACAAAGAAAACTTATCTAATATTTCGTCATATTTTTATTGACTTCTTCAGGAGAAAATCTACAAGCAAAATACATGAACAGTTAAAAAATCGTACAAAGAACAATAGTAATCTCTACTTACAAATAATTAAAGTCAGTCACTAAAAACTAATAAAATCAACATTCTTCATCAAATTTCGGAACAAGACTAATTAGACAAAACTAAACATCTAATGAAACGTTGAAACCACAGATGGAAAACGAACAAAAAAATTTGTATAAAGTATAAAAGCAAAATATATATATATATATATATATATATATATATATATATATATATATATATATATATATATATATATATGAATGTAAATACTGAACTGTATAAATACTCTCTCCTCTAGTAGAATGTTTAAATCATTTTTAAAATATTACAATATATGCTACTTAGTTGACCCGTATCAGATTTGAAATTAATAGCATTTTTGTTTTTGTTTATGTGGTACATCTCAAGGAACAGTCTGCTCCTGTAATTATTTTCCTGTTCGAGAATTCTCACATTGTCGAAATCAAAAGGATGGCCGGTAGATTTGCTATTTTCTTATAGTGTTCTACTGCGGCACAAGAATTCTTACCTAGTCGGCAATCACTCTTGTGCTGTGTGAGTCGTTGTTTTAGCCACTGCGCAGTCTGTCCTATATAACAACCACTACATACCTGACACGGGATTTCATAAATGATGTTACTGTGGTAGAGTAAGGGTGTCTTATCTTTAATTTTAGAGAACAAATCAGAATTTTTCGTGATGTTGTATTTTGCAATTTTTATATGTGAAAATTCTTTGAAACAAGTCACAATCTGTTCTGACAGTTTATCCACATAGGGAAGTTTTTTGAATTTAAATTCAATAGTGTTCTTTTCAGTTGGTGTGTCGAACTTATTTGAATTATATATTAACCTCTTGAGGATGTGCCTAGGGTAACCATTATTGACAAATATATAGAAAAGAGCTTTTAAATTTTGTTTCAGTAATGTGCTATGGCTTATGTGTGTGACTCTATTTCTCATGTTGATTACTGCATTGTATTTCTGGTTCTTTGGATGATATGAGAAATAATTTATAAATCTTCCAGAAGCTGTGTCTCTCTGATACCAATCCAATAATATCGTATCTTCTTCGGTCCTTATAACTCTGGTGTCCAAAAATGGAACACTTCGATTATTCTCTAATCCGACTGTGAACTGTAAGCTTGCGTGAAAAGAATTGAAAGCAATCAAAGTTGCTTGAACACTCTCTGATGGTATAGCACAAATGATGTCGTCTACATACTTATATAGAAAGGGAATTTTAAATGGTAACACAGGAATCATCGTATCAAGTAGGTGGTATAAAACAATCTGAGCTAATATAGGACTAATTGGAGAGCCCATAGGTGTACCAAAAATCTGTTTATAAAATTCACCATTGAAGCTGAAATATGTATTACCAAAAATGAAGTTAATTAATCAGCTGAAATTTGTCTTTGATATGGTGGTGAACTTTTGTATTTTTGGCCATTCTAACTCAATTATATCAATTGTGAGATTTAAGGGAATGTTCGTGAATAAAGATACAACGTCGAAAGAAACCAAAACATGATTGGGTGGTAATGAGAAATTTGAGGATTTGAGTGAGGATTCTCGAACAGGAAAATAATTACAGGAGCAGACTGTTCCTTGAGATGTACCACATAAACAAAAACAAAAATGCTATTAATTTCAAATCTGATACGGGTCAACTAAGTAGCATATATTGTAATATTTTAAAAATGATTTAAACATTCTACTAGAGGAGAGAGTATTTATACAGTTCAGTATTTACATTCATATATATATATATATATTTTTTGCTTTTATACTTTATACAAATTTTTTTGTTCGTTTTCCATCTGTGGTTTCAACGTTTCATTAGATGTTTAGTTTTGTCTAATTAGTCTTGTTCCGAAATTTGATGAAGAATGTTGATTTTATTAGTTTTTAGTGACTGACTTTAATTATTTGTAAGTAGAGATTACTATTGTTCTTTGTACGATTTTTTAACTGTTCATGTATTTTGCTTGTAGATTTTCTCCTGAAGAAGTCAATAAAAAATTGACGAAATATTAGATAAGTTTTCTTTGTCACGGGCCGCTTCCCGATATTATCGCTTTCTTTAACATATAGTACGGTCGACAGTTAAATTCTTTATATATATATATATATATATATATATATATATATATATATATATATATATATATATATATATCAGTTTGAGTCGTCTGTCGAAGATGAGTGAGTATTGTGTGTCAAATGGATTGACTCTGAATCAACAAAAAACGGAGTTGATAGTCTTCTCACCAGTTGGCTGCACGAGTAAAGAGAATCCGTTAGTGAGAGCGTGTAACAAGAAAAGTATTCGGATAAACGATGAAGTCGGGTTTTTGGGTGTCAAGATTGACAATCACTTGATGAATAGACAGCAGGTAGATCACCTATGTAACAGACTTGCTTCATGCAATTTTGCAATACGCCAACTGAAAGGTCCTTGTGATTCCAGTGTTCTGTGTTCCTATTACTACGCGTGAGTGGATTCAATCCTGAGGTATGAAATATTGGTTTGGGGAGGTTGCACCAGCATTAGGTCTGTGTTTTTGATGCAGAAGAGAATTGTCAGGTCTATGTTTGGTATATCCAGGCGCACTTCCTGCCGGGAGTTCTTCAGGGACAATTTCTTGACAGCGGCATCGATGTTTCTTTTGTATTGTGCTCTTAATGTTTGGGATCATCGGTCTTCTTATTTGGTGACTGATGAAGTCCACTGTTATGATACTCGTGATGCTTCGAAAAAAAAGATTCGTCCACCATGCACCAGACTGAAGCAGATCTAGCACAGCGCGTTTATATTGAGCGCAAGAATATACAACCATCTGCCAGATTATATAAGACAAATGGAAAGCAGAAACCGGTTCAAACGGGCTGTAAGGTGTATACTTTTGAAGAACGTTTTTTATTCTGTCGACGTTTCTAGTATTTTTTTTTTGTAGCTTGTTTGTCTATAACTATTTATACTGTACTGGGTGTCGTATTCTTATGTTGCGCATCCATTTGTCTTTATACTTATGTGTAATTCAGTTGTCAGGATTTACTTGGACACTATTTTACTAAATTTTTCCTTTGCTGTTTTTATTGACATTTTCCCATACCTTGTAAAAGTCAGTGGAAATAAAGATTATTATTACATATATATATATATATATATATATATATATATATATATATATATATATATATATATATATACATTCATAGAGCTAGCAGTCGTACGAGAAACATCTACCCAGACGATCTCAAATAGAAAGCAACAAGAATACTTAACCAGTGACCACTGATTGAAAAGCCAGTTCCTGTTTTCTGTTCTTTTTTTCAGAACACTTTCTATAAACGCCGCTATAAAAATAAATTAATTCAAATTTCTTACAGCTAGTTGTTCTTTTTCAACAATATAGTGGTTGCGATAAGTTCCTCAGAACATTTCAATACCACGAGTTGTAAATCTCACATCAGAAGTCCCATAAAATCAAGAGAAGAGAGTCCTGTGAACACAAGAAGAAAACCCGAGAAGAGAAGCGATCGCACGGGCCTAGGCCACGCCCCCTCAGACCATCCGAAGTCAAGTTGACGGAATACGGAATTATTCAACCCCACCGAATACGGATACTAATTTCTAAGTTTTAAATTTCAGTTTAGTCTATGGTTGTGCCCCAAACACAACCATGGACAACATCACACAGCAAATATCGGAGGTAATAAAGACCTGGGACACGGAGCGCATGAACCAGGCAAAAGAGGCCCTCCAGTTCTTGAAATCACTCGAGGACAAGGAAACATCGGTAAGGAACAGCGACAACGAATCGAGTGACATGGAAGTCACCGTAGAAGAAACTCCCCGGCAACCTAACAGAAAGAGGCAAGCCACGAAGACGCCACCCCCCGGAACCTCCACCGAGCCCGTAAGACGGCGAAAGACTTCCGAACCTGGAATCATACCAACTGCGACCCGAAATAGATTCGAAATCCTTCAGAATCTAGACAACACGGAGCCGAGCACCTCCGAATCCACGACTCCGAAAGAGGACAAGAAGGAACGATCACCCCCACCAATCGTTCTCAGGGAGAAGGCGAAATGGATCGACATGTCGAGGAAAATCTCGAATTCAAGGCTCAATTTTTCAAAAGCCAAAAACACCAAGGACGGGATAAGTATCAATCCTGTCTCAATAGACGACTTCAGAGGAATAACACGCCTCTTTGATTCTTTGCAGGTCGAATACCACACCTATGCCCTGCCAGAAGAGAAGCCGCTGAAGGTGGTGCTGCGGAACCTACCTTACGAGTCGAATCCCGAAGAAATCATGGAAGATTTGAGGAACCAGAATCTTCCAGTCAAGTCTGTGAGCAAGATGACCAATGCTCGAAAACAACCGATGCCACTGTTCCTAGTGACGTTAGAGAGAACGAACGAAGCGAAGAAGATCTTCGACATTAAGTTCGTAAACCGACTAGCAGTGCGAGTAGAATCCCCAAGGACCAAACCTGGAGCCAGCCAATGCCACAAGTGCCAGAAATTTCACCACGGCCAATCAAGATGCCACGCTGCTGCAAGATGCGTGAAATGCGGAGGACCTCACCACAGCGTGCAATGCACGAAACCGAGGACCGAGCCTGCAGTATGCGCAAATTGCGGTGGCCCACACCCCGCAAATTACAAAGGCTGCGCGGCATACCCTACCGCAAAACCTGTTGCACGTCAGCCTCAAGTCACAAGGACAGAAAAACCCCTGGCGAACAGAACAGCACCCCAGGAAAAGCCGACTCCACCACCACAGAAGCCAACAACATCAGGACTCAACTACACGCAGGCCTTGAAAGGGAAAGCAGCGTCGAAGCCGACTCCAGCAGCCCCGAAAACTCCACCCAAACCTGCAGAGAGGACGGAAAAATCCGAAACATTCAACATGGGCAAAATGTTCGACATGTTCTCGAATTTCAACATCGAGAAATTCAAAGCCGTACTCAAGAAGATGAGCACACTGATGGCAAACGCTACCACTATGCCTGAAATCATGATTGGAATTTTCCAATGCATGCCTGACATCTGCGAAATCTTTAGTTAATGGGTAGACAAAAACTAAAGGCAAAATCGCTACAAATAGCGTTCTGGAACGCCAATGGACTCCATGAGAAAAGGCTAGAACTGCAAGAATTCGCTGCGAGGAACGAAATTGACGTCATTTTAGTGAACGAGACCCACCTCAGGGCCGCGGACACTGAAAAGATTAGAAATTTCGTGTCATACAGGAACGATAGACAAGACCGACGAGGAGGCGGCACTGCCATCTACGTTAAATCGCACCTTGATCACCACGCTGCCCATACAGGCGACCTGGAAAATATGGAGGCGACGACCGTAGAGATCAACACCGCATCGATAGGAACCCTTAGGCTCGTATCGATGTACAACCCCCAAATCGACGACTCTTGGAGCCCGACCTGGATACAATCCTCAACGCCAATTTACCAACTATTGCAGCAGGTGACCTCAACGCCAAACACCAGTCATGGCAGAGCAGGAGGGCTAACCCATCTGGGAATATTCTCCGAACGTTTGCCGATGACAGAGACATGGTTGTTGTAGGACCACCGGAGCCAACTCACTTTAGTCACCAAGGCGTAGGAGATGTACTGGACATAGCTATTCTGAAGGAAGTCACGCTTCCCTTCAGAATAACTGCGGTAAGTGATCTGTCATCTGACCATAATCCTGTTTTACTTTCCCTAGGTACAGACCCCGATGAAGAATTTGAAACACAGAGGAAGACAACATGCTGGGCAGCATTTAAGGACCACCTGAATGAAACACTCCCTCCGCTCCAGCCACTGCAGACTCAGGATCAACTTGAGCTTGCAGTCGAAGCATTCGAGGAAGCAATCATCAGGTCAATCGAAGCTTGCAGCCGCGAACACCGCACAGCACTTCGCAGCAACAACCCGCCAGAAGACGTCCGCGAGATGATTAGAAACCGCAACAGAGCAAGGAGACGATACCAGAGAACCTGGGACCCAGAACACCTACAAGAATACCGACGCCTGACTGTCGAGTCGAAACAGGCCCTAATAGATCACCGAAACGCCCAATGGAACGCCAAATTGGACTTATTAGAAGAAGAAACTCATTCCATATGGAGGATGACTAAACTTCTTCGTAACAAGTACATACCAATGCCACCGATCCACGGAGAAAGGGGACTTGTTTACACAGAAGCAGAGAAGGCTGAGGCTTTTGCAGATCACCTGGAGTCTCAATTCCGAACAAATTATGAAGACGCAGATCTAGACCACATAGAATCGATAGAAAACGAGGTGACTAGGAGACTACAACACGAAGTCGACAGCAGCATCCGACCGACTACATCAGCCGAAGTACAGTACCGTATCAAGAAAAGCAAGACTAGGAAAGCACCTGGACGAGATGGTATCTCGAACAAGGCGCTCAAACAATTACCGGTGAGAGCCATAGGGCAACTTACTTCCATAATTAATGCGATGTTACGTCTGCGCTACTTTCCAAGACTGGAAAAGCGCAGACGTAATTGTTTTTCAGAAACCTGGAAAGGCTGCTACATTTCCACAGCATTATCGACCAATCAGTCTCCTCCCTAGTCTGTCCAAGATTGCAGAAGGCATCATCCTGACAAGGCTCAAGGAGCACGTTAGAGAAAGCCACCTTATCCCCGACGAGCAGTTCGGCTTCCAAGCACAAACTTCATCTGTACACCAAGTTCTACGCCTCGTGGAATATGCCAGCGAAGGCTTCAACCTGAACATGTCAACTGGAGTCGCCCTGTTTGACGTCTCCAAAGCGTTCGACAGAGTGTGGCATGAGGGACTACTATTCAAATTGTTTGAAGCAGGAATCCCAAAGGCCATGGTTCAACTCATTGCATCGTACCAACAACAGAGACACTTCAGAGTCCGTGTAGGCATCTCGCACTCCACGGATCGTATCATGGAAGCAGGACTGCCCCAAGGATCGGTGCTTTCACCGATGCTCTACAACCTCTTCACGAGAGATGTGCCGAAGTCACAGGATACCAACCTCGCCCTCTACGCTGACGACACCGCCATCTTCACAAGATCATGGTCTCCTCACATAGCGACGCAGAGATTGCAGCAGGCAGTAGACAACTTGCAAGAGTGGTTCACAACTTGGTGCATTTCTGTAAACTCCGAGAAGAGCCAGGCGCTTTTTCTCAGCAAACGAAGACACCGGCCAGATGAAGAAATTCACCTCAACGGTACAGCAATCCCCTGGACAGACAAGGCGAAATACCTGGGAGTAATCATCGACCGAAGGCTCACATGGAAATCCCACATAGACTACTGCACAGCCAGAGCCAAAGCAGTACAGAGTCAGCTCTATCCCCTCATCAACAGGAGAAGCAAACTCAGTGCTGCTACGAAGATCCGCATATACAAGACAATCATCCTACCAACGATGTCCTACGCCTCACCAGTCTGGGGCTATGCAGCAAAAACTCACATTAACAAGCTGCAGGTTGTGCAGAACAAATCTCTACGGATGGCCATCGACGCCCCATGGTACGTGAGAACCTCCCAGATTCACAGAGACCTCGGAATGCCGAGTGTACTTGAGATCATCAGAGCGACTGCAGCGAAAATGTTCGCAGCCCTTCCAACGAACCCGAACCCCCTGGTAGCAAATCTAGGGGACTATGAAGAAGACGCAAACTGGAAGCACAAGAGGCCCAAATTGGTACTCCGCGAAGACCAGGACTGAATCCACAAGAAGACGAATTATTCAATTCATGTATTATATTATATCTTAAGCCTTGACTGTAAAGTCTCATCAAGACTTAGGACACCTTCAGTGTCACTAAACTCTACTTTTGTATTATGGTACTCTTTTGTCATTGAGACGTAGAAACGGATGATGAAATGTATTATGGTACTCGAATAAACATTATGTCAAAGTCAAAGATACTTTTCATCTAAATTTGAATTGACGATTTTAATTAACCTGATAAAATGAGACCTTACATTGTGGAGTAAAACGCCCTTGTTTTATATATTGGGATATAATTCGATGGAGAAAAGATTACCATTCTCACTCAGTCACGAGTGTCAGTGATGAGTCATCACTTCATTTTCATCTTCAATCAGCGTCTTTCATCAACGATGTCAGGCGCCTTCTTTAGCAAATACATATTGTTGTTACTACTTCGACGCTCGAGGTTTAGATTTGCTCGATTCTCCGAAACAAACGGAAAAGTACGCTACAGTTTTTCATTAAAACCAAAAGCAGAGCCGGTATGACGAAAAAACGGGAAATAAATTTTTTTTTTTCAAATGATTAATGAACAAACGGTTATCATTTTTGAGTGGCCGCGCTTGGCCCATTCTATTCTAAGCATTTTTTTTATATTTCCCATATAGATTTTCCATATTATTATGCACTGTATATTTCCTGGACTGTTTACCTAATATTATCGAACGGGTTTCAAAATAATATCGCTATTGAAAAAATGGTTAGGTGGTAGAAGTGTAAAAATTCAGGGTTGTAAAGGGATGTATTTTTTGATGCCAAATAATAAAAAATCGGAAAATGAAAATTTCGCTCGAAAACAACGGACTTTTTCAAGTTAGGAAAACAAATGGCAGAAAACTGTATAGAGAATGACACAAAATTCATTGCGTCAAATAGACCAGAGGCTTCATTTTCATCCCTACATCGAACTGTTTGTTGGGTGGAAGGTGACCACGGTAGACACCTGACGTTTATAACTGATCGATTGATCAGATCAATTACCAATCGATCAGTAATGTCGAGCGCAGAGAGTTGAAAATTTGAAATGGATTAAACAAATAGATTAATAGAACAAATTTATAGAAATGATTTAGAATTATTGAAATGCAAAGCCAGTGAAACTGCAAGAAAATATGGTATATATACCCATTTTCAAGAAAAAAGGCAAGGGAAAGTTAAAAAACATTTTGATGAATTAGCTGCTGATCACCGATATCCAAACAGAGAAGAAATATTTAAAATTGAAATTTTCAATAATGTAGTTAGACACATCAATAGTTCAATTAAATATACGTTTTTCGAACACTTTTTCGAACACCAAAATTTTTATTACATGTTGATGAAGCAACATTATTACAAAAGTGAAATATTCAGATATAATAGGCCTCAGTTTTTCACATCTATTTATCAATTTTAACCACCTAGTTTCACCTCAATTAACTCAAGCATGGTTCACAAATTAAGTAAGGAAATAATGAGCAAATATGGATTGCTAGAATGGGACCTAACGGTAGTATTCACAGCGATGTTGTGACATTATTCTTTACAATTTCTATCACCTCTGCAGCAGCTTGAAGGTGATTCATAAAATTGAAAGTAATAGAAAATTATTTGAGAAATAGTATTAGCCAAACTCGACTCTGACATTTATCGCTGATAGCAATTGAAAACAAAACCTCATCAAATCTGGATTTAAACGAAGTAATTGATACTTTTGCGAAAACGAAAGCTAGGAAAAAATTGTAAATATAATTATTATTTAGTCAGTTGGTAGGTCCAACCTTTATATAATAAACCCTCGAATCTTTTCTAATTCGTTTTATTACCCAATACCAACACCAAATATTACTTGTAATTTATGTTGTTACTGTTTAATATTTTTATTACCTGCCCTGCAGTGCTGACAGTGCAGTACAAAAATGAGCTGATTATTAAGGAGCTTAGCATCTCTGAATTATTTGTATATTTTCACTTGATAAAACCTAATCAGTTTAGATAGCAATGGGGCCTCATTTTTTGATTTGCCCCATGGCCCTGGGTTGCCTAGCTTCGCCACTTCATTGTCAATGAAAGAGTTTCTTTCATTTTAAAGTACATCATTAGTCGTTTTTCTACATACTGTGATCTTCTCCATCAAATACAGGTATTTTGATTTCACTTTTATTGGCCATTTTCAAGATATGCGTGAAACTGGCCACCGGTTTTCCAGCCACCGTTTTGGCTAAACTGCGCACACACGCCACGATATGATATGATAGGGGTGAAACTAGTAATAAATGAACTGAACAAATTCTGAGAATGATCATTTTGTAATAATATTACTCATTCACATCTTATTACATCAAAAATTCATCGAAATGTTGGCTTAGTTCGAAATCAGTAGCGTAGAGAAAGAAGGAAGATTGAATTATTCGAGAGAGGTGAAACTAGTAGTAGATGAATTGAACAAACTCTGAAAACAAATAAATCTCATTGAGAATGTTTATATCGATGTATTCCATTCAAAATTTCCCAAAATAAATGAATATCTTCGAAAATATAAGCTATAACAGAAAACACTTGTCATATTTATAGAAGGGATGATATTTTTCGTAAATGGATTGCACAAATTCAAAAAATGATCGTTTCGTGATAATATTATTCATTTACATCTATTTACATCAAAAATTCATCAAAAAGTTGGCTCGGTGAGAAATCAGCAGTGTAGAGAATGAAGAAGATTCAATTATTTGAAAGTGGTGAAACTAGTAGTAAATGGATTGAACACATTCTGTAAAGAAATAAATCTCATTGGGAATGTTTATTTCGATGTATTCCATTCGAAATTTTTCAAAATAAATTAATACTTCCAAAAATATAAGGTATAACAAAAAAAGCTTTTCCTATATATAAAGGTGATGATATTTTTCGTAAATAGATTGACCAAATTCTGAAAATGATTATTTCGTAATAATATTACTCATTCGCATCTAATAACATCAAAATGTTGGCTTATTGTGATTTATTCGCAATATCATATTGTAGTTGATCCCGCTGATCTACTACCATATGATATTGTAGTATTATTATATTGTAGTGATATTATATTGAGTCTGTGCGCACTTTAGTCAAAACGGTGGCTGGAAAACCGGTGGCCAGTTTCACACACATATTTTCAAATCAAACTGATGAACCAAGCTATGCTTCCATATTGAGAAAGGCTGGTTCGATTATAAAAATGGTACCTACACAATTTTCAGTTCATTTATTTTATATAGATATGTCGCATCGACTTTCAAAATACCTAGGTACATACTAACTGATCAGAGCATGATAACCAAATGCAAAAACCATTACACAAGCATTGTACTATATATATATATATATATATATATATATATATATATATATATTTATATATATATATATATATATATATATATATATATATATATATATATATATATATAAAATGAATTGCTGTGCGTTAGTCTCGCTAAAACTCGAAAACGGCTGAACGGATTTATCTTATCTTAGTCTTGAAATGTTCGTGGAGTTCCAGGGAAGGTTTAAAAGGCGAGAAAAAGAAACTTTACTATCCGATAAAGTTCATATTAAATTATTCGCGTGCGCTTTGGAGGATTTAATGTCGCGTTCCGAAACTAAACAAAAGTAAATAGCGAACGTGACAGAATCGGATAGTCACAAAATGTAATAAATCATCAGTAGTACTGATTTTCAATCAATTTTCAAATATGCGTAACTTTATTTCAGCTAACTGCAGTTGTTACCGTATCAGACAATTTTTTTAAGTTTGATAAATCTTTAAGTTTGGTCACAACTTGAGTTTCAGAACGTAACCATAATATTTGACAACCACGGAGCTAACTACAAAACACGGAAAAAAGTTTTCCTATTAACAAAATTGTGTTACTATCATGGTTGCGATATTTTATGAGTACATCTATGTTTGTAAGTGACGATTACCGCTACCTGCGCGAGAATATTTTTGCTTTTGTGATGCTTTGTGGTAGTGACATTCCAAGTAGTGTGCTCTTTTTTTGTTGATATTTTGGTGATAGTGACACTTTACTGTTAAGTGAGCGCGAATTTTCTTCACTTTAATTTATTATACATATTACGTTACGATGTCGAGGAGAAGACGACCTGACTTAGGTCGTCGCAGTCAGTCAAATGTACGAAGAGCTACCTCACGTGTTAACCGCACTGATGACCAGAGAGAGACAGATCAAGAAAATAGTCGTATTGCTATGTCAGAATTGCGTTCTTTAGTGAGTGGCAATGAAGTAAATAGGCTCAGAATGCAACAAGTTCGTGCACATCAATCACAACAACAGCAAGCACGACATAATGAAATTGAGCGAATCCGCAGACGCAGTGCTTCTGTGATTCTTGAACGAGCTGCATTCCACTATGATCCGGCAATTGATTATTGTGCCGACAAATCGGTAACAATTCACCTCGGAATTAAATATGTGTCCGCCGTCGTTCAGAAATCAAATTGAGAGAATAGTTTAAAATGAATAACCATATAGAATTTTTATATCTTTGTTACTACATATTTATTCTTAAGGGGTAAAAAATGAACTAAATTTTAGCTAACTACAGTTGTTTAATATCTATCAGATTATTTTCATATAGATTGATAAATCCTAAGGTTGTTCACAAATTTAAACTAACTATCGTATCGATCTATCCTCTATGACATAGAGTCTATGTCGATCGATACCTCATACAAAGAGTGCATCCTTCTATATTCGAGAGTGGCGATTACCGCTACGTGCGCGAGAACTTTCTTTACTTTGGTGATCTTTTGTGATAGTGACATTTCAAATTATGTGCTCTTTTTTTTTGACCTTTTGTGATAGTGACAATTTACCTCTAAGTGCGCGAGATCTTTTCTCACTTATATTGATTACAATTTACAATGCCGAGGAGAAGCCGACCTGACAGGTCGTGGCAGTCAATCAAATATGCAAAGAGCTACCTTACGATATAATATATTATATAACATTCAGATTAAGTTTCACTGAGTGAAACTTAACATATTAACTAAACGAGTATGTTCTGGGCGGTTATCCCATTATTAAGAGTGATAACTTCATTTCTAAATCAATTTTGAAATGGACGAAATATCAAAATGCATCATTTCTATTTGGAAATTTCTGACTTCAAGTAGAAATTATGCCTTCTGACATTTCAAAATTATTTCAGAAATTGAGGAAGTTCTGATTTAATTTTGAAATAAAGTGAAATCAGTAATTTACAATTAGAAATAATTCATATTGATTTTACGTTAATTCAAAAATTAAATCAGAAATTTAGGTATTATTCATCATAAGGGACTAGCCACCTGAAACTTACGTAGAGTTAATAGTATTTCAATTTCAATTTATTATTAATATACTGCAACTCAACGGCTGGATCGACTTGAGTGAATTTTTGTATATGCATTAATTCGTTTATCCTGATAGCTTGGAATGTCATGGCAGGACAACGTCTGTCGGGTCCGCTAGTATATATAAATATATATCTTATATATAAAATTCTCGTGTCACAGTTTTCGTTTCCATACTCCTCCGAAACGGCTTGAGCGATTCTCATAAAATTTTGTGAGCGTATTGAGTAGGTCTGAGAATCGGCCAACATCTATTTTTTATCCCCCTAAATGTTAGGGGTAGTCCACCCCTGAATTTTGTTTTTTATTTTTTAGACAAAATTTTCAGTTTTTATTTTTTTATGATACAACATACAAAAATACATACAATACTAAATTTTCACCCTTCTACGATCAACCCTTATTTTTTATAGCTGTTTATTTCTTTGGCGGCTTGATGATATTGTTGGCAGGCGATTTCAGGCAGACGTTGCCAGTAATTCCCCGTGGAACGCCTGCAGATGAATTGAATGCTTGCCTGATGGCATCACCTTTATATGTTACCGTTATTATGGAATAACGTAAAAACATTAACGCTAACCACTAATATGAGAATTCAACTTCAAAATGATCAAAGTGCTGCACAATTTTCCAAACAATTATTAGCTGTTGGAAATTGAAAAGTCCCAGTTGATGCGACATCTGGATAAATTACTCTTACCAACAACTTTTGCCGATTTGTAGACTCTCAATTAGCTTTTATTGAGGATGTTTTCCAAACATTAGTGAGAATTATCAGAATTATGCTTAGTTAAGTCAACGAACAATTCTTGCAGCAAAGAATAATGATATACACGCACTGAATTTCACCATTCAATAAAAAATTGCAGGCGATTTGGTGACATACAAATCCGTTGATTCCATAACAAATCCCGATGATGTAGTAAATTATCCAACGGAGTTTTGAACTCTCTGGAGTTACCAGGATTTCCAGCACATAACTTGCAACTCAAAGATGGTACAGTTATTATGATATTGCGTAATTTGAATCCACCGCGACTTTGCAACGGTACTCGACTTTCGGTTAAAAGACATGCCGAATTTGATTGAGGCAACCATTATTAACGGAAAGTACGCAAGTGAAAATGTATGTATTCCTCGAATACCAATGATTCCGACTGATCTTCCGTTTGACTTCAAACGATTGCAATTTCCAGGTCGCCTTGCGTTCGCAATGACAATGAACAAGTCGCAAGGCCAATCGCTTAGTGTTTACGGGATAAATTTAGAAAATCATTGTTTTTCACATGGGCAGTTATACGTTGCGTGTTCACGAGTTGGGAAACCATCCGCTTTGTTTGTGTTAACGTCAGACCAAAAAACAAAAAATGTGGTTACTTCAATGAAACGGATAATTTGCGGACACGGATATAATTCAGTATTTACTTTTGATTCACTTTCATTTACTTAGAGACGTTCAACTAAATAACACTTCATTTTTGTAATCGAAATGAATTCATTACTGTTGAGAAACGAAATAAAATTTTTCCTTTTCAAATATAAAACTTTTAATCACCAAACGAAATGTTACATAAAACGAAGCCATCTGGTGGCGAAACGGAGTTCGCCGGGTCTGCTAGTATATATATATATATATATATATATATATATATATATATATATATATATATATATATATATATATATATATATATATATATATATATATATATATATATATATATATATATATATATATATATATATATATATATATATATATATATATATATATATATATATATATATATATATATATATATATATATATATATATATATATATATATTAATGTATCTAAGATACTCAACAAATTCATATCGACATAACTTTATAACTTTGCTAAATCAGCGATTATTTGACTACCCAGGTAGCCAGTTGACAGCTATACGTCATACATCGATTATAATAGGTAGACTCAGACGTCTCACTGATCATGAAGTGACGTCGAAAAGCTTCATTAGAAAGGAGATAATTCCCTCAATAAAACTAAAATAATGGAAGTGAAGAACGAACTCAAAATTTTAAAGAGCACGAGCTAATTCGTACTAGAATTGGAGATTTCAGGTAAATTATGATAAGTGAAGAAAAAACTAATTATTTTTCAAGCTGAGTTCACCAAAATTTGGAAACGAATTGCACGTAAACATGACTCACCAAATTTTCTCTTGAAGTTGAAAAAACTCACCAGTTGCAGCTGTCTCCAAAAATGAGACGGCAGCGAATGAGACGGTTCTTCTCTGACCTTTTCTCTTTACCATAGAAATTGAAGGACGAACAACAGAATCTGACAATAAGTGCTTGAAGATTAGATTCACTTTCCTGGTTCGATTACCTCCAAGAAATGTCGACAAGTATTTCACCTGAAACAAATTGATGGATGAAAAATTTAGAGTTTGAATCCACTATTAACTGAAACATGGTGATATAATCTTCCGGTCTGATTGGCCGTGGTCAATTGGAACTCCACCTCGTCCTCTTTCTCTTAGAAGAGGAGGAGTTCCAGTTGACCACGGCCAATCACCGCAGAAGATTATATCACCATGTTTTACAATGGACACCGGGCGTGAAAGCCTACACAATTCCACTATTAAATAACAAATTGAATTTATCATTGTGATTCAAATAACTTCAAGAAATATCAAGTTCTCTTCAGTTTCAACAGGAGATGCTGTCCTTTTGTCCTCTCCGACCTTTTTCAATGTAGTGAAGCACTATGCTCTAATGAGAAAATAATATTGACATTTGATGTGAGCAGTTTCACTTTAGTTGTACATTCATCATTTACTCGTTATGAAACTGGAGTATTGCCTCCAGAAGTATTCACTGTTGTTATTGTTCTATAATTTTTACTCTCGCATAATCTGAGTTTTGTCTGTGAAAGGTTTAGAACATTCTGGGAAAAATTGTTTAGTTGCAAATTTGAAAGAAAAAAATTAAGGCAATCTATTTTTGCATCAAAACTGCAGGTTGAGACTGAAGGTGTGTTTTTATTTTGACTTTCAATAATAATCCTAAACTTCCATCTGAAAAATTTGAAGTTATTGATACACTCAGTAATTAGTGTATAAACTCATTCTGACTATGCCATAATTTAACAACATTGACTATTGATGTAGATACCTACTCGATAGTTAAATCACCGTTGTTTTTTTTTGAAAGAGATGTAATCGTCATGAAGGTTTGAGTTCGACTTTTCTGCATTAAGATTTTGTACTATTCCAAGTGTTGTTTCGTTGACATTTGATCACTCTGCAGAGTAATTCTGTTTTTCCGCAGAGATATTTCAAGATATATTATAACAGAAACACAACTCGCCTATTTTAATACGTTAGATAAATTAACTACGACTGACACAGAACATGGAATTCGAACACACAGAACAATAAGCACGATGCCAGTTTTTGAAAAACGGGTCTATAATGTCCAGAAATATATACCTACTATTAACATTATTTATGCAGAAATTAAGAGTTAAGTAGGAAGAAATGCAATTTTGAAATAGAAATTCACTTGTTTACCTGGAACGCTTGTCAGTGTCATGGCGGCGCTTGTGACGTCACTTATCGGTAACTAAACATAAGGCGCTGAGTTCGTTCGTTATAAAATATGAATTCGAAAGTGTATGAGTGGTGTGGGGTCTCCCAGTGTGCAAACACATCCATGAAAACTCCTAATAAGTTATTTGTGTTCCATCCTAAAAATAAAACAACACCAAACAAATGGCTTCAACTTGCAGGGCGAGACTCAAATGCAATATTGTCCAGTACTGTCTTTCATGTTTGTGAAGATCACTTTGATGAAAGTTTTCACATTGTTTTGTAGATTCTTGTATGCTAAATAATATTTGGTAATAATATTTTGTACGAGGTCTAAATGTGAAAATATAAACAATCTATTTCGAGGTCTAACCTCGAAATTTCATATCATTGATGTTATATTACGTATTTCATTGAAATTTCAGTTACCAAATGACATGGATAATTAAATGGAACATCATCTGATGGGATCCGTGTCCCAGATCCGAATGAAACCGGAGTGTATGCCACTAAATTTCAATGTCAACCAGATAGAACAAAACGAACGTCAGATGCTACAGAAAAGCCATATATTCTCAAAAAACGAAGAAAGACATTGGTAGAAGAATGTCTGAACAATTAAGAGGAAATAAGTACAAAGCATGTATGTGAAAGTTCAAGTAGGTACTTATTTCTAATACAAATTTATTCATTATTAAAATAAATTAAACTATTGGCTTAATGTTTCACGATTCATTCAACAATATGAATAGTCAACATGTTTCGAGCGTTAGCTCATTTTCAAGACTTTTTTTGTCAAGACTTTGACTATTCATATTGTTGAATAAATCGTGAAACATCAAGCCAAGATTTTAATTAATTTTAATATTCAATTATGTTTCACCAAGAGTTAAGCAAAAATTCAATCTCAGTCACAAATTTATTCCACTCATTAATCTTTGCAGTTTCTTTTTAAATAAGTATTTGAAGGTAATATTTCATAGATATTAATTTTTTGTCTTTTTCAGCTTCAAAAGCATCCATAAACAATATTTCACAAGAAAATGCAAATAAGACAGTGGATAAATCAATCCAAGTATATATTATGTATTATATGACATATAAGTTTCGAAGTAAAGCCACCCAAACGAAAACTAATTTAGTAAATCAAATGACATCACCTTTGAAACCTTCTACATCATCTGTTTCTACATGACCTTTCAAAATGAATAGTAACATTACTGCTAAACCATCACTGTCCAACGTACGGAAATTACTCAAGATAGAGGAAGAATCTGATACTGATAATTGTTAAACAATCTGTAAATCTTAGTATCCCTGCCTCAGTAAATCCTTGATCCTTGACTCGTGCTATTTTAATTCGATTTTAATAATATTCACACTCAAATAGTGGAACTTAATAATACAATTAATAAATAAAAACACAATATTTAAATAAATAAAAGCAATTGAACAGAAATTTACTCCAATAAGATGTCATGTTAACTCAGCTTGCTACATGGGTACTGTCGAGGTGAAGAATAAAAAACGTTCTTCTGAGGAAAAATAAAACAGAACACTTTAAGTTTTCTCGATTCCAAAAAATTGGATTTTGTTGGGTATTATTTTTTTGTTAGTTCATATCTTGGATATCGGAATTTTGCATTACTGGCCATCCGAAATAAAGAAAAGCTATTCTTCAATTGAAAATTATTATTATCAGTCAAGTATTTTCCGGCAATATCTTTTGTATCAAACAAATTTGGTGTAAATGAAATGACATGCATTGAATACAGATTCGATGGAAAAGCAATATAAGTTGTGAATGTAACATATGTAATAAAATAATGAAATTAATAAAATCTATTAATGAATAATTTATAAATAAAATGTATACAATATTCCATTCATAGAAAAATGTTGAAAAATTAACTAGATATCTGCGACGGCTTCATCTTATGATCCAAATAAGAATACTGGATAAATTAAATGTTTCAAAAGTTGACTTAACAAAAAACAACTTTTTAATAGACGAATTTATTTTACACTGTAAAGAAAATGAAATGAAATCTTCCAACATAATTTTGACTGAAACATCTTTCATAAAAATGTAAACAGAAAATACTATATTATTAATAAAACAATATTCATTCTGTTCTCTTCAGTCTATTGATGGAAAATTATATTTATTATTTAAAACGTAAATATTTATCTTCATAATTTCCATACATACCTTCTGGTAGTTGCTTCGACAGCGTATATCAGAATTATCTACTCCAACTACAACAATGCACGATGCTGCATTCCACGCACAATACATCGTTACACTTTTTCGTATGAATGAATTGTATTTGTACAATACACTTCGCAATAATAAATCACAACACTGAATCCTCCCACACTACGATAAATCATTCGAATGAAAATGAGTTTTCTTGAAAACTGCAGCCATCCGATTTACTTGTCTACTATTTGGCAATGTGTCATTCTGCTTCCGAGATCTAAATCGTATTTCAACGATCGGTTCCGAATATATTCGATCGGACTTCTGTTGGCTTGTTAGACGTTAGAACTTTGAGAATCATCTCCATACACGGAATTTTTTCACAAATTAAAATTAAGTCACGAAATCAAAATAATTGTTTACAATTCAGCTAATATGGCTCTGAATGTGTCTTAATCTTAGTTTATGTATATATTTTGGAAATTAATTTTTGTTTTATACCGCCTGCAAAGCCATTCATGGTTGGAAATATTTTTTATGTCTTCCTTTTTGCAGGATGATTATGTGTGCATTAGAAATAAATCATAATCTTCATTCAAGTAGTTAATTGTGAGGTTTTTAAATGCCTTAATTGATTGGGTGATTGTTAAACCCAAAATACATGAATGATTGTTATGTATTTTACGCTTACAAATCATGCTCTGAGCATTATGCTTTAATATAGTTAGTTATATCAGTTTGGCTATATCCTCTGGCCGGATAAACGTGATCTTCCCTTCAAATTGGATATTTGAGAAATTCTCGTTGTATCGACTAAATCATTTTTATGAGAATTGTAAATGGGACTTTAAATCATACATCCGAAATCTAATTTACTCCTAACAAGAGCATAAATTAATTGTATAAAGGTTTTTGTATTCGAAAAGTGTCCAGCATTACGCACAATAAATCCATAAGATTTGAATGCTATTGAAATTGCTTTATTTATATGGGGTACAAAGGTGAATTTCTGATCCAACGAATGTCGGAGATCCTGGAAAGAGTGGTTTCGGTAATCGTGTAGTCAAATTGCATAGACCGTTTCTTTTTAGTGAATGTGACAACGTTACATTTAGTTACATTAATATTGAGTTTATTGTGGTAACACCAATCAGAAACGGCGGTGAGGCCATCCTGTAAGCTTATTCAGTTCTCATATGTTTCAATTTTGCGATATATTTTTGAATCATTAGCAAACATGAGATTATGAACGGCTAGACAGTCTATTAGATCGGTTACAAAAAGAAGAAACAATAATGGGTCTAAATTAGAGCCTTGTGGTACACCTTAAATGGTTGTATATACAGATGCCTTATGACCCTCAAATTGTACAAAGTATGTTCGATTATTTAAATAATACTGAATTAGGGAAACTAGATCTTTGGAGAAACCTTACTTGGCTTCAGCTTGTAGGGTGAAAGGCCTACATCATAACCTTATGATTCATTTAATCAAATGCTTTCATTAAATCGGTGTATATACAACATCTACTTGACTCTTTTCATCAAGATTCTTTAACACAAATTGTGAGAACGTTACAAGGTTAGTCATGCAAGATCTATGTGACATGAATCCGTGTTGCTCAATCTTCACTTGGTTTCATACTTTGGTATAAATATTATTAAACTAGCTGACTTTGTACCTGCGAACTTTGTACGCCCATTTATTATTCTCTGATTATTTTCAAAAAGCCGGGAAGTCATGCATGTTCTACTCTTTGTGCTACACTATCTGGTTTTTAATATTTATCCCGTGTAAAACCAAGACTTACTCACTTAGGAAAGGACTGCAATACTTCCTGTTATTTCAATTCAGTCGAATTACCAAAAAATTCCTATATTAACACATTTCATGTATTGAAAGTTATTAATCTATCCGTTCTCTAGTTGAACGGCACGTTCCTAATTTCGTGGTATTTTTCCCATATACGTCATCATTAATTATATGAGATATTTGCTGGATATAAGTCAGAAAATGTTCAGAATTTAGTCCATTACCGGAAACCAATCAATATAATGGCTCTGGTGGCTGTATTTCGAGCGTCGGTTGTATTTTCTTATCAATAACAATTAAACTTTGCCTTGCAATATTGTTGTCTCATTGTTAATTGGTCCAATAGCAACGATTTTCTGTGAACTCTAATCTATTTCAACGCTATAATTGAATGCAGGTCGATAGGAGTTAAACGCAACCTTTTCATATTGTTAATTTCGATTCCATCGATTCCGTTCAACTTCATTCCGAGCTTCGCGTTGCTCGTCAGTTTGGCTGCTCTTTTATATCTTTGACTTGCTGCATTGCGAGTTCGGCTACTTAACTTTCTACACCTAATAGCTAGCATTTTGAGAAACGAAATTTCAACAGAGAATTTGAGAAAACTATGTATTCTTCTTTATAATCAAATATACCACGTGCTATGTTAGTAACGTGTTTGTCAGTTTACTCAAACTTACCAAAATTTTATAATAAATTGAAGTTTTAATATTAGTCGTGATATCTCTGAACTAACCGTGATGTGTGATAAGATATTCAGTTTTTTTACATCCTCTCTTAGAGAATTAATAATTATTCCTCACTTTTATAATATAAATTATTTATAATGAAATTTTATAATTTTACACCCAATTTTTTAAACTTTTTTCCTGACAATAGCAAACACAACAAAAAAAATTTTGAATTCAGTCCAGTAGTTCACGCGTGATGGCATGACCAAGGGAAATAGGGATTCAATTTTTTATATCTATAGGATTCAGTGTTCATCTCATTTACATAATATTAGTACGTATTTAAATAATTTTGCAAAGATGGGGTTATAAAATTAATGATTACAAAGAGGAAAACACTTTTGGTAACGCGGTTTGTGTTTGACTGTTGTAATAACGGGAAAACTGATTCATTGTTGAAACAAAAGAAATAATAACGCGAAGCTGACCAAATTGAAAATCAGTTATAAAGATCTATAGCTCTTACATTTTGTGAGTTTTTAATTTGGTCTGGTTCGCGATATTATCACTTTTTTTGTGTTTCGGAACGTGACATTAGATATAACGCGCACACGCACACTGTTTTGGATATATATGATTGAATTGCAACTTTGTGCAGCAGTAATAACGAGCAAGTTGCCTCTTTAACGATTAGAACACACTTTATTGCTCAGACAAGAGTAATGCTTTCAATTTAATATGAACTTAATTGAATAGCAGTAAAGTTCAAATTGACTCTACATTTCAGTTAGAAAACGTTTGTATAAGAAAAAGAAAAGGGACGTTTTTAGGGTTTTCCCGGCAATGATTCGAATTTTCCCTGACGTAAAAACCATCCTTGGACTTAGCGAACATTTGAAAAGAAGAATTTGCGAAATTGGTCCAGGCGTTGTTGAATTATGGGCTGACCAACACATTATGCGATTCATTTTTATATTATAACTAGATACGGTGATCTCAAATAATTTCGAAAAAATGGAAAGAATAGATATAGGTCTATAATTGCTGATAACAGTTACATCACTACTTTTTAGTACCGGTATTATTTTTGCAGGTTTCCAGATTTTCGGAAATATTGTTGATTTAATAATTAAATTGAAAATATGACATAAAGGTGCAGAGAACACATGAATGCAATCATCTATATATATAAAAAAAGTCGTGTTAGTTACACTATTTATAACTCAAGAACGGCTGTACTGATTTGGCTGAAAATTGGAGAGGAGGTAGCTTAGAGCCAGGAGACGGACATAGGATACTTTTTGTCCCGTTCGACAGCGTTCTCGTGTGACTTGACAAGAAACGTCAGTCACTAAGAAAGGTTGTTTGAGTCGGTTGAATTCATACTTTCTTAGCAAGCATCAGTGGTTCGGTGGTAGAATCCACGACTGTCACGCGGATTCTTGTTCGAGACACCGTAGAGTGAACATCGACCGAAAAATATCTGTGCGTAGGCAAATAGTTAGCTCGAAGCAGAAGGATTTAAAACCTACGCATTGTGATTTTACCTGTATAGGTTAGGACTTTCCCCAAATCTTTCGAGAAATAGACTCGGTTGATAGTGTGTTATTTTAGTGAAAGTGTAAAAGAGAATCAAAAACAAGATTTTTAACAACTCAAAGAAAGAGGATGAATATGACATCCAAATTCGAAGTTCTGAAGAAAAGGCCCAGAATCCACGATTCCGACAACGAGGATTTTACACATCCCTCTACGAAAAAAGTACTCAAAAGAAATCATGGAAACATTAAAATGAATATAAGAAATAAATATGAAGCGCTTTCCGACAATGGAGATGAGAGCGACATGGAAACAGAATGCGAAAACGAATCCGAAAATCAAAAAAGTAGACCGCAAGAAATCACAAAGAGAAATACGAAACCACCGCCGATTGTTCTTCACGGACACGTGAAGAATCACAACGAATTTATAAAGAAAGATGGAACAATGACTAAAGGTAAATTCCATATGAAGTACGGAAAAAATACCACAAACATATTCATGGAAAACGAGAGCGACTTCAAAACAATCAAAGAAGCGCTGAAAACTGACGAAATTGAATTCCACAGCTTCACTTTGGAAACGGAGAAAACACACGCATTTGTTTTGCACGGTCTTGACAATAAACCGAAAACAAGTGTCATTCTCGAAGAGCTCACTGATAAGTATCAATTACCAGTGAAAGAAGTGTTTCTCATGAAGGAAAAGCCCCATGTATATTGTTATAACAGACAATATAACAACACTGAAACACTTGAAAAAGTCTGTGTATATAATTAATTATACAAAAGTTTACTGGACCAAACTTATCAACAAAAAAGAGGTGATCGAATGCCACCGATGCCAGCTCTGGGGACACGCAACCGCAAACTGTCATGCCAAACCAGCGTGTTTGAAATGTGCTGAGGACCACGCGAAGTGCGCGAACTGTAACGGAGATCATCCCACTAATAATGAAGGATGTCCGATCTATCAGAAAATCGTCCAAGGAAGAAAATCGGCCACGCAGACAAAAATCGTGAACAAACCTGTATACATACCAGCCCCAGTTCCAGCAGTGAATGAGTGAGAGGTAAGAAAACAATTAAAAAGTGCAAGTGAACCTACCATTCGGTCCGTTACAAATGTGCAAACGTGTAAAAGTGAACATACATTTAATGAATTGAAATCGGAATTCGAGAAGTTGAATAATCACGTTAATATTAACAAATTTCTAATAGCTATGAAACAATTGAATTTAAGTCTAGACAAAGCCAACAATTCTGCTGAAAAATTTCAGATATTTTCAAACTTTATCATGAATTTAGAAAGTAATGGTTTTTAACTACAAATGATGCACATGGAATTCAAATGGGGTGAGATCAAAAATCCAAGACCTTTTAAACTTCCTTTATCATCATGAAATAGACATAATGCTTTTCAATGAAACAAAATTAAAACCTTGTCATAAACTTATAGTTAAGGGATATAACGTTCTTAGAAACAATAGGCAAGATGGTCAAGAAGGTTACGGTGGGGTGGCTATTCTTGTTAGGCAGGGAATTTCTTATACCTGTATAAATCCAGTCGATTGTTCAGTAGAGAATGTAGGAATGAAAATTAACAACAATATCTCAATAATCTCAGTTTACAACAGTCCAACTAATAAATTCTCAATTACCTGCTTGAATCGCTTGTTCAACATCGACCATAAAGTGAAGATTTGAATGCAAAACACCACTTTTGTAATTGTAATATCAATAATACCAACCGAAATACGTTACTTAATTTCTTGGATAATAGTCTTGACTGTAACTTGTTCTTCATTAACTGCTAACTGACTTCTGTAACTTGTTGTTCATTCATAATATTTCTACTCATTTTCCAACAAACAACATGACTCCTACAACTATAGACCTCATTTTGAACAAAAATGTCAATAATAGTACACAACCTATTCCATTGCCTGAATTGAATTCTGATCAAAACCCAGTTGTATTCTGCCTCTTATAACTTACTTTTACTATCTAGTTATAGATTGTATACAACTTCGATCTCACACACACAAGATGTATACCTGCGCTTAACCTCTGGTTCAAAACCTGAGTGACTGCTAAGCGAGAACTGAAAGTTAAATGAATTGTACCACACCACAGTTAGCTACAGTGAAGATGGGGTGGGTTAATTATGTAAGAAAAATTTAATGCCAGGCGCCAGAGGTTTGAAAGTTCTCGGTACAATTCAATTGGTTTTCTGGAGGATCAAACAACAACTCCACCAGACTTAACAGTTCTTAATCTTAGTTCTCCCTAACGGTAATATCCACTTGGTTTGATAAATGATAATATGATTATATAAATAGATATATATTAAATAGAAAATAAAATTAATAAATTGAAATACTAAAAAAAAGAGAAATTGAAACAAATAAAAGATAAAAGAATTATTCTAAGAATTATATTTAATGCAGGTAAACTAAACTAGGTTTTCAACGTAAGTTTCTTTTACTTAAATAAAAGATAAATTAATTCTCCCTCAGCTAAGAGGACTTAATCGTCACAATGAAAAATATGTATATATATAATAAATGTTCAAATAAAAAAAAAGAATCTTCAGCATATAAATTGAAAAGTTATTAAATTAATGTAAACTCAAGGTTATTAAAATAAAAATAAAATATAAATTGTCTCTGCAAACTATGTACTGGAATACTCTCACCACACCAAGCGTTCTCAATCTTCCAGCTTTAGGCTCAAAGATCTTCAACGAAACCTTCTTCAAATAGTTATCCAATATTCCAGTACCAATAATAATAAGAATTCCACCAATAATAATTCCAGAATCCAAAAAAAACAAAACGAAGAAATCCAAAAGTAAACTTAAAAAATGGAAACGAAAAACGTAAAACGAAAAACGAAAAACCCTGAAACAAAAGCCTCCATGAAACAAATAATCAAAACTAAACTGAAAATACCTGAACTTACGCAAAGATGTAGTGTGCGGTATACTGTCTATCAAAAACACGTGCTTTGATCCCCTAAAGGGCACTTCTTCTGTTTACAATTTCCAACTAACGAACAAATTCCAGAAGAATTCAACGACCATCAAATGATCCCAATACTGGTTACTTATTCTTTTCGACAAATCAAATTTCCATAAAAGAACGAGTATATAATTTGATGAAGGTCTCAACACGTCTCCTATCTTAATGATAATTAATATCTGACCATTTTTCAGAAAAAATACCAGCCAACTTTTTTTTCAGTCAGGTTAACTTCCATCGACTTACAAACAACACAACATGACAATCAGACCTACTTAACAGTGGAACGAAAGAGTACCCCTAACCTCACAAAACTAAACACTCACGAAAAGATGACAGTAAACAAAATTATAACGTTATAATCCCCCCCTTACTTCAAGAAATTTTTCCCAAAAATTTCATAAAAAAAACAAAGGAGAAAGAGAAAAAAAATCTAACATGAACTATCCATTCGTGCTCAACAGTCACTGTACTAATCCTTCAACTGATTTCGAGGCTAATCAGTTGCTACGACAGAAAGATCTTACTACTCGGGTTCAATATTTGATGGATCTGCCCGCAAGTCTTTCACATGCCAAGTACCACAATTCTTACCCCTGTCGTCTACTAACTCATAAGTCCACGGCGAAGTTTTTTTCTTCACAATGAAGGGTCCAATAAACTTGGGAGCGAGTTTCTGCGCGAACTGTTTACTAGCGTCCGACAAAACAAAATTCCGACGATATACCGGCTGATTTACCCAATACTCAACATGACGCCTTCGAAGGTTATAAAAGTGTGCATTCTTCTCAGCAGCTTTCTTTAGCCTAACTTTAACCTCACTAAACAGTTTAGAAAATTCTACCGATCTAGTAGCAGCTTCTTCTTCATCCGAAACATTCTCAGGCATATTAATCTTATAATCATCTCCAGATAGCATCATCCGTCGACCAAAGTTGATGAAATAGGGGCTATATTTTGTTGTTTCATTTCTAGACGACCTAATAGCACAAGTTAGTTGACCTAAGTTTTCATCCCAAGATGTATGATTATCAGAAGCATATGCTGACAGTAAAAACTTTATGGTTCTATTGGACCTCTCTGTGGGATTAGCTTGAGGATGATAATTGGCATTATATTTCGCCCTTATGTTATACTTCTGTAGCATCTTCTGATATTCCTTCCTATATTGTGGCCCGTTATCACTAATTGCTATTCTGGGAACACCAAACACGAGGTACACTTGTTCCTCCAAAATCCGGCAAATTGTGGATGCTGTGGCACGCCTCAACGGAAAGGTAAGACAAAACTTACTGAAGTAGTCAGTCACCACCAGAATGAAACTATTTCCTCTCCTCGTTCGCGGCAGAGGTCCCATAATATACGAACTAATAACTTCCCATGGCCTTGTTGCACTTACATGATGAGAAGACATGAGTCCCGCTGGTTTCAAGTTATCTGCCTTATGACAGAGACATGTCCTACAATTCCCAATATATCGCGCGACGTCAGCACGAGATTTAGGCCAATAATACCTTTCACATAACCGTGCATGAGTTTTAAAAACTCCCATATGTCCTGAAATCGGAGATTCATGAGATTCAGCTAGAACCCTAGACCTCAAATTTTTCGGTATCACCAATTTCCATTGATAGTTGCCTACAATCAAATCAGTCTTCGGATTTTCCTGAAGTTTATGAAGAATGTTGTTGTATACTCTCCATCTAGGAAATTTATGAGGTTTACACTGAATCCTTTGTACCATTCCTGTATACCAACGATCATTCACTTCACCTAAGTCACCGATATTAACCAAATCTAACTTTGGAACTGAGCGAGACAATATATCTGGTATTACATGATCAGCGCCCTTACGATGTTTAATAATAAAATCGAATTGTTGCATACGAACCGCCCACCTTGCCAACCGACCTGAAACATCTTTCAAATTCTGCAACCATACCAAACTCCAATGATCAGTTATCACTTCTACCCGAATTCCTTCAATATAAGGTCGTAACTTCTCTAGTGCCCAAATGACAGCTAAACATTCTCTTTCGGTTGTAGAGTAATTCTGCTCCTGGCGAGTCAGTGACCTGCTCAAATAGCAAATAACATTTTCGCCTCCCCCAGGAATTGGTTGAGACAAAACAGCACCTATTCCATAGCCAGAGGCGTCTGTCTGTATTTGAAATGGTAGTTCGTAGTTCGGACAGCTTATAATAGGAGAAGACACAAGCTTTTCCTTCAACTTTGCAAATGCGACATCACACTCAGGTGTTCAACAACGAAATTGTTGGACACCTGAGACACCTGAATAAATGAATTGTACCACACCACAGTTAGCTACAGTGAAGATGGGGTGGGTTAATTATGTAAGAAAAATTTAATGCCAGGCGCCAGAGGTTTGAAAGTCTTAATCTTAGTTCTCCCTAACGGTAATATCCACTTGGTTTGATAAATGATAATATGATTATATAAATAGATATATATTAAATAGAAAATAAAATTAATAAATTGAAATACTAAAAAAAAAGAGAAATTGAAACAAATAAGAGATAAATCAATTCTCCCTTAGCTAAGAGGACTTAATCGTCACAATGAAAAATATGTATATATATATATATATATATATATATATATATATATATATATATATATAATATATAATAAATCTTTAAATAAAAAAAAATCTTCAGCATATAAATTGAAAAGTTATTAAATTAATGTAAACTCAAGGTTATTAAAATAAAAATAAAATATAAATTGTCTCTGCAAACTATGTACTGGAATACTCTCACCACACCAAGCGTTCTCAATCCTCCAGCTTTAGGCTCAAACATCTTCAACGAAACCTTCTTCAAATAGTTATCCAATATTCCAGTACCAATAATAATAAGAATTCCACCAATAATTATTCCAGAATCCAAAAAAAACAAAACGAAGAAATCCAAAAGTAAACTTAAAAAATGGAAACGAAAAACGTAAAACAAAAAACGAAAAACCCTGAAACAAAAGCCTCCATGAAACAAATAATCAAAACTAAACTGAAAATACCTGAACTTGCAAAGATGTAGTGTGCGGTATACTGTCTATAAAAAACACGTGCTTTGATCCCCTAAAGGGCACTTCTTCTGTTCACAATTTCCAACTAACGAACAAATTCCAGAAGAATTCAACGACCATCAAATGATCCCAATACTGGTTACTTAATCTTTTCGACAAATCAAATTTCCACAAAAGAACGAGTATATAATTTGATGAAGGTCTCAACACGTCTCCCATCTTAATGATAATTAATATCTGACCATTTTTCAGAAAAAAATACCAGCCAACTTTTTTTTCAGTCAGATTAACTTCCATCGACTTACAAACAACACAACATGACAATCAGACCTACTTAACAGTGGAACGAAAGAGTACCCCTAACCTCACAAAACTAAACACTCACGAAAAGATGACAGTAAACAAAATTATAACGTTATAGTCTCAGACAAACGCAGAATGAACTCACTATCATCTGAAATACGTAGGCAAATCTGTAATTATCGAAATATTACTTGGAACAAAAAATTAGAAAACCTGAGTCCGACCAACTCGACACTATGGAAAATGAGTAAAATATTTCGAATAGAACGTTACAGCATTTCCACTCTCATTCATAATACAATTAATTACGTAACAGACGAACAAGAGGCCGAATTGTTATCCGACACTTATGAACATATTCATGACATAGGTGCAGATGACGATGAGGTCCAAAAAGAGATTAGAAATTCAGTGCACGAATTCGTTGGGAAAGAGTATCACCTAAACGATAAGGACAGTAAATTCATGTTTGCAAATCCAACAGAACTTTCGAAATTCATCAAAAAACTCCTCAATAACAAAGCGCCTGGTTATGATGGCATTGACAACAAACTTATTGAAAGCCTGAGTAAAAAAGCCAAAGTACAACTAATGTATATCATTAACGCAATTTTTAAATTTCAACATTGGCCAAACTGTTGGAAAAAAGCTATAGTTCTTCCAATACCAAAAACAGGTAAAGACCTTAAGTCTCCAAAAAATTATCGTCCAATAAGTCTGTTGTCAATGGTCAGTAAATTAACAGAAAAAATAATATAGGATCGCCTTAAAAGTATAACTAAGAAAATTAACATGCTAAACCCGTATCAATTCGGTTTCAAGGATAAACACAATACTGTACAGCAAATAACTGGAATTTTTACTGATATAATCCAAAATTTCAATTTAAAAAAGAACACTGTTACGATTCTCCTTGACATAAAAAAAGCATTCGATAGAGTTTGTGTCGAAGGTCTGATATAAAATGATAAACCTCAAATTTCCGCACTATATAATCAAACTAGTATTTTCTCATTTGACAAATAGAACTTTTTCAGTGAAGATTGGTGAATTTTTCTACAATCTCAAAAAAAATTGGAGCTGGAGTACCACAGGAATCAGTACTAGGACCCACACTGTTCAACATATTCATTCAAGACTTTCCAGAATATCCTAACACCAAAATTGCTCTTTTTGCAGATGATACGGCTGTTTACACACATTCACATCATGCGCAAGCTTCTAATTTTCTGTTACGTAATCATTTACTTAAAATACAGCATTATACAGCAATAAAAATGAATGAAGAAAAAACGGAACAAATAGTTTTTAGTAGAAAGTCGACTAATAATAAAATAATTACGCCCTTAAAAGTAAACAGTCATATTATCAGACCAAAAGACTCAGTCAAATATCTTGGAATTGAGTTAGATAAAAGACTCAATTTCAAGAGACACATATCAAATTCTCTTGGCAAGGCGTATGGAGTAAATAGGTCACTGTATTCTCTAATGAACAAGAAGAGCAAACTAAACTCGAAGAATAAAAGATTGTTATATACATACATAATCAGGCCAATCATAACGTAAGCATCACCAGCCTGGTGCCATCTTAAACCTTCGCCCCTTAGGCCGTTACAATCTTTCCAAAATAAAATGTTGAGGTTGATTACTAACAAAAATATATACACTCGTATTAGAGAACTTCACGACCTGGCGGAAGTAGCTACAATTCGTGACCATATAAATCGAATATCAAACATCGAAAAATTCAGCAATTTTTTGCCCTTATAGCCCCAATGCTACGCCAATGATGGTTGCGACATTGAAGTGACCATATACCATCGAAAGGTGTGGACAAAATCATCCAACAAATATTCGAGAACTTTGAAAAATTCAGCAATTTTTTGACCTTATAACCCCTATGCTACGCCAATGATGGTTGCGACATTGAAGTGACCATATACCATCAAAAAGCGAAGACAAAATCATTCATCAAATTTTCGAGAATTTTGAAAAATACAGCAATTTTTTGCCCCTATAGCCCCTATGCTACGCCAATGACGATTGGGACATTGAAGTGACCATATACCATCGAAAGTTGTAGATAAAATCATCCATAAAATTTTCGAGAACTTCGAAAAATACAGCAATTTTTTGCCCCGTTAACCCCTATACTACGCCAATGATGATCGGGACATTGAAGTGACCATATACCATCATATAGAGATGTAGACAAAATCATCCATCAATCTTTCGAGAACTTTGAAAAATACAGTAATTTTTCGCCACTATTACCCCTATGCTACGCCAATGACGATCGGGACATAGAAGTGACCATATACCATCGAAAGTTGTAGACAAAATCATCCAACAAATTTTCGATGATTTTGAAAAATACAGCAATTTTTTGCCCCTATAACCCCTATGCTACGCCAATGATAGTTGCGACATTGAAGTGACCATATACCATGGAAAGGTGTAGACAGAATCATCTATCAAATTTTCGAAAACTTCGAAAAATACAGCAAGTTTTTGACCCTATAACCCCTATGCTTCGCCAATGACGATTGGGACATTGAAGTGACCATATGCCATCGAAAGGTGTAGACAAAATCATCCATAAAATTTTCGAGAATTTCGAAAAATACAGCAATTTTTTGCCCCGTTAACCCCTATACTACGCCAATGACGATCGGGACATTGAAGTGACCATATACCATCATATAGAGATGTAGACAAAATCATCCATCAATCTTTCGAGAACTTTGAAAAATACAGTAATTTTTCGCCACTATAACCCCTATATTACGCCAATGACGATCGGGACATAGAAGTGACGATATACCATCGAAAGTTGTAGACAAAATCATCCAACAAATTTTCGATGATTTTGAAAAATACAGCAATTTTTTGCTCCTATAACCCCTATGCTACGCCAATGATAGTTGCGACATTGAAGTGACCATATACCATGGAAAGGTGTAGACAGAATCATTTATCAAATTTTCGAAAACTTCGAAAAATACAGCAAGTTTTTGACCCTATAACCCCTATGCTTCGCCAATGACGATTGGGACATTGAAGTGACCATATGCCATCGAAAGGTGTAGACAAAATCATCCATAAAATTTTCGAGAACTTCGAAAAATACAGCAATTTTTGCCCCGTTAATCCCTATGCTACGCCAATGACGATTGCGATATTGAAGTGACCATATACCATCGAATGGTGTAGACAAAATAATTCATCAAACTTTACAGAACTTTGAAAAATACAGCAATTTTTTGCCCCTATAGCCCCTATGCTACGTCAATGACGATTGAAACATTGAAGTGACCATAAACCATCGAAAGGCGGAGACAAAATCATCCATCAAATTTTCGAAATTTTCGAAAAATTCAGAAAATTTTTGCCCTTATAACCTCTATGCTACGCCAGTGATGGTTGCGACATTGAAGTCACCATATACCATCGAAAGTTGAAGACAAAATCATCCATAAAATTTTCGAGAACTTCGAAAAATACAGCAATTTCTTGCCCCTTCAGCCCCTATGCTACGCCAATGACGATTGGGACATTGAAGTGACCATATACCATCGGAAGGTGTAGACAAAATCATCCATAAAATTTTCGAGAATTTTGAAAAATACAGCAATGTTTTGCCCCTATAGCCCCTATGCTACGCCAATGACGATTGGGACATTGAAGTGACCATAAACCATCGAAAGGTGTAGAGAAAATCATCCATAAAATTTTCGAGAACTTCGAAAAATACAGCAATTTTTTGCCCCGTTAACCCCTATACTACGCCAATGACGATCGGGACATTGAAGTGACCATATACCATCATATAGAAGTGTAGACAAAATCATCCAACAATCTTTCGAGAACTTTGAAAAATACAGCAAAAATTTGCCCCTATAGCCCCTATGCTACGCCAATGACGATTGAAGCATTGAAGTGGCCATATACATAAAAATTCAGAAAATTTTGCCCCTATAACCCCTATGCTATGCCAATGACGGTTGCGACATTGAGGTTACCATATACTATCGAAAGCGATTAAAATGTGTGGGCAAAATCATTCATCAAATCTTTGTGAACTAACCGAATTTTAAAAACACAGCAATTTTTTTCCATTACCCGTATACGACGATTGCGACATATAGGTGACAATTTCCTCGAAAATTTTTCGAAAGTGATAATATTTACAATAACAATTACAAAACACTTTACAAACTACCAGCACGATCGACAGTTTTGAAATATATAAAAAAAGGCTAATAATTCAGTTTAAGCAAATGATATACTATACCGAGTTGTGATTTCTAAGTTCTTATATACATATCTTGAGGCGTGTGACACCTTTAGGTACGATTCGTTGCTTGGGCTTTGTTACTTCTGTTCAGTTCAGATGGTAAAAGAAATACTGAAAAATATTTCGATTCTATTTCAGAACCATAATATTTTTAGAGGTTATTTTCTTGAATTCATCTAACCACACACATCTATAAATAGTTAGGAAGGGAAAAAAAATTACATTATTTGAAGTGTGTAGCTTGTCCTCCTCTCTTGTCCGCTTTGAAATTTCGTGTTCCTAGGCAAAATTCTCGTAATACAGAATTATTTCACCTAGAGACTCCGAGGACCAACTCCCTTATGCAATCCCCCATTTGGTTTATAGTTAAATCTTTTTTCTTATTATTTAGTTATTACTTAGTTATGTATTCAATATATATAATGTTATTATTTTCTGTAATTGGGTGTTATACCCATTAATATTTCATTGAATGCTAGAATGTAGTTAAAAGTTACTATTTTTTTTAGATTAGATTGATCTCTTTGATACATCTTTTGTTCAGTTATTTAGTTAAATCTTTTTCTAATTATTTAGTTATTACTTAGTTATGTATTCAATATATATATATAATGTTATTATTTTCTGTAATTGGGTGTTATACCTGTTGAAAATAAAAAACTTATTATTATTATAGATTGAAGCTTTTTTATATGATTGGTGGTGCACCAAACATTAACATGGGTTACAGAGATTGCACCTGATATTACATGTATTATGCATATGAGTCTCTCATAACACTAAATTGATAATGCATGAAAGAAATTTTAGATGCAAATAGAATAAAATCAGATCCATTTTCATCAGTGAAATAGATGTTCTGAAAGGTTCGTTGTGAACCAAATTATATTAGTTTAAGGTCTTTCCAAATTTGGATAAATACTTAAATGCGAAATGAGTCATGTATGAATGGTAATTAGTTTATAATGAGCAAGTTATTTGAAAAATTTAATTTTCAAATAAAGATTTGTTAGAGAAACACTGTTTTGTTCACATTATTTCAATGTAAAATAGCTCAGACATTTTCTTTTCCGTCATATAAAAAAAGAAAACCGACTTCAAACATTCACAAATTATAGGTTATACGCGTCTTTCTATCACTTACTTCTTTCACTTGCAATTTCAAATTAAATACTACTTGCCTACACTTCACGTTACCACTAAAAATACATCGCTATTTACCTAAAAGTATATTGTGCTCTTTACCTTTTGATATTGAAGGTGCTCAATTAGATACAACTTGAAATGATGTTTTGAGACGTCGTTCATTACCTCATATTGAATACCTAATAGACATGGATGTAAAAAAATACTGATTATACGTACATTGCATAATACCTCACCTTATAACAATAGTCAATTTTCAACTTTATATTTAATAACAATCATAGTTTAATATTGGTAGTTAAAACCGATTGTAATTACTTTGACATTCTTTTTTCTTTTTCTTATCAAGTATCCTAATTTATGAGCATTTAACTCTTTGCATTGAATTGCAGTATGTTAATCAGCAAATATCGTTCATTCAATTCGTGTTATAGGTAAAGTATCCATTCTTCTTGATATTAGAATGAAAAGTACACTTGTATAATCATTTTATTTACATTAAACAGCAAACACTTCACTTTAATGCATGACACTAGCGATGGAGAAACAAGATATAACATTTATAGTTTTGATGTCAATTGACCTACAGACATATCATCGAATTATATTCTGTGACTGTACCTAACCTGAATTTGTGTCATGTATTTTACTAACAAAATATTAGGTCTGTGACTAACAATGAGTTTTCCCTCCGAAATAATATTTTAATATAAAATAAAACTGTGTTATTGAATTAGTTGAATAGTTCTTCGTGCATAAGAAATGAATTTCGATATTCAATTTAATGTTTCCATGGTGAGCATATTCAATTCTTACTTATATATTAAGCACAAGTAATTATTTAATATGTGCGTGGAGAATTTATAATGTTAAACTGTAGAAGTTATTATGACGATAATCATCTGGGTAATATCTTGTCTCTTCTTTTCAGCTTTAGGAGTGAAGTTTATGTGGAAAGAGAAGGAAGTATAATTTTATGTGTTTGTTGACTTCAACAGACACATTACCTTAAAAAAAGGTTGGTAAACATCTACTTAGTCTACGCCTCGACGGAGAGAAGAAGAATAAATGAATTTACAAAATAAATTCTGATGAATAGCCTTATTAATATTTGAAGGTAAGAACATAAATCCTAATAAATAGCATCATGAATGAAAAAACTATGTAATAATTTCAGAGAATGTACAATATTAGTCTTATTATCACATGTGGATCTGATTATAACAAATAATGGGATCCAGAGTAAAGATCAATGTAGAAGTGTATAAATGTAGAAGTTCAATTTAGAAAATCGAACTATATATACTCAATTCATTTTTTAAGCTTCACATGCTATTCATTCACTTGTAAACATTGAAGAAACCACACCAAAAGATTTTAGTTCAGGATTTCCCAAAAAAATTGTCAAGATATTATATTTTCTGTACATCTCTCACGGACAGGAAACCAACATTATATATTTCAAATAATTGAGAATTATTTATAAAATAATTATTCAACCCTCATCATGGTTTTTCGGTGGACTGTATCAACTTCATTGATTAAGTTTGAAGTTTTTCAAGCTATATCAAATATATGCAAGAGTATGTATTCAGAATTAGGTCCTTCATTAAGGACATGCTTCGTTAAAATTTTAAGAATAATACTATAAGATTCTTCAGCATTTCCTTCGTTAACAACAGTTTAGAATTATTATCATGACAACAAATCAATTTGATGAGATATATGTGATTAAGTTGTAGAGTTAATACTCAACTAGATCTAGTAACAATATAAACCACATTAATCACAATTTAACTGCTTTTTGTGGGTATTTATGTACCTACATTCTTACTTTATCTCCAGTTTATTCAGTGTTAGTATTTCAAGTAATTCATTGAGGAAGGAGATACGTGTTGCAATTCCACGTCAAATATATATATATATATATATATATATATATATATATATATATATATATATATATATATATATATATATATATATATATATATATATATATATATATATATATATATATATATATATATATATATATATATATATATATATATATATATATATATATATATATATATATATATATATATATATATACTTTTCAGTGCTTTTCAATTTAGTATCTACAGCAACAATGTATCAGAGATGAAATTCAAACTATACTAGATTTTGAGAATTGTAACTTTGTTGCTATTGATAATTATTTTCGTAACTTCGTGTGGGAAGATGAATTCGATGAATATTCTGTCGATAATTGTGTGCAGCACTTTTACAAAATAGTTTCAAATGCTTTATTGAAATTTGTATCTATTGAAATCATTTCTTCTTCTGATTATCCTGCTTGGTTCACACCGACATTGAAATTATTAATACCTAAAGAAAAACGATCACATAAAAATCAAAAATTGTGTGCTAGTGTTAAAGACTACCAAATATTTTCGAATCTACGGTCAGAATGTAAATTAGAATGCAAAAATGCTATATTGAATTTGTTAATAATGCTGAATCGGCAGTGAAAAAAGATACGAAACAATTTTGGAACTTCATTAATAAAAAGAATAACCACTATTCAATGTTTTTGAGTGCTAAAGCTGCTTCGACGGATCAAGATGTTATGGATCTGTTTGCTGATTATTTTGCTTCTGTATTTAATAACCAACAAACCTCTGTTTCTCCTACTTTTAAACAACATGATTTTACATTTCACGTAAACAGTTTTCTGACTAGTACCGATCAGGTCAGTCATAAAATAAAAAGCCTCACTCCCAAACGTTGTTGTGGGCCGGATGGCTTATCTCTATCATTTTTAGTCTATTGTGTTGCTACTTTAGCTGAACCTCTCAGTAGGTTATTCAATTTTTCACTCCAATCAGGCACCTTTCTTGTCTTGTGGAAATCCAGTTATATAACACCCATTTTCAAGTCAGGGAAGTTGAATGATGTTCGTAATTATCGACCGATCAGCATCTTGAGTGATATTCCTAAGGTTTTTGAAAGCATTGTGTTGGACAAAATTTCCTTCAGTATAGGGCAAATAATTGTTCCTCAGCAGCACGGATTTATGAGGAGGAAATCAAGCTTAACCAATCTGGTTGAATATGTTCAGTTTATTTTTGACGAATTTAAGGGAGGCCGCCAGGTGGATAGTTTTTATACTGACATATTTAAAGCTTTTGACCAGGTGAACCACGCTATCTTGGACCTTGTTGTTGAATCGGTGGGTTTCACAGGTAGTTTTTCAAAATGGATGAAGAGCTATTACAAAATAGAACTCAGATTGTAAAAATTGAAAACCTCAGGTCCAGGACGGTTCTGGTTACGTTAGGTGTTCCACAAGGTAGTCATCTGGGTCCTTTTTCATTTTCTCTCTTCATTAATGGTATCACTTTGTTTTTTAAGTATTCTAAAGTTTTGTTGTTTGCCTATGATTTGAAAATCTATTAGTCCATCTCTTCAGTTTGTGATGCTGCTGATCTTCAATTCGACTTGCTAGCTGTAGTGGGATGGCTTTCGAGTCGTCAGCTAAATGTCAATTTTGTTAAATTTAGATGTATTGCCTTCCATAGAACCAACGATCCAATATTGTATCCGTATTCAATTGGTGGTGCAATGCTTGATCGTACTGATCTCATTAAAGTTCGCCGGATCAGCTACTCTATAATATAAAAATGCATCGCAAAATGTGTTGGTAAGCGCATAACTCAACAACGCCTGGACCAATTATGCCAATTCTTTCTTTAAAATGTTCGTTGAAGTCCAAGGATGGTTTCTACGTCGATAAAAATTCTAAATAAAATGTAGAGTCAACGGCTGGACCGATTTCACTACTTTTTTTTGTTGTGTTTGTTATTGTCAAGGAAAAAATTTCAAAAGTAAAAAAACTGATCACCTTATCACACATTTTGGTTCGTTCAGAACTATTCCGACTAATATTAAAACTTCAATTCAATATAAAATTTTGGTAAGTTCAAATAGACTAAAATACACGTTATTAACATAGCACGTGGTATATTTAATTATGAAGAAGCATACATAGTTTTCTTTAGTTTGCAGTTGAAATTTCGTTCTTAAAAATGATAGCTATTAGATGTACCAACTTAAGTCGCAGTACTCGCAATGCAGCAAGTCAAAGATATAAAAGAGCAAGTCAAACTGATGAGCAACGCGAACTTGGTATGACGTTCAACGGAATCGAAATTAACAATATGAAAAGTTTGCGTTTAACTCCTATCGACCTGCATTCAATTATAGCGTTGAAATAGATTAGAGTTCACAGAAAATCGTTGCTATTGGACGAATGAACGATGTGTGTCAATATTGCAAGTCAAAGTTCAATTGTTATTGATAAGAATATACTACCAATTATGTGACATAATATTGCGCAAAGAGTCAATTCAAATAGACGCTATTGTTACAGTCTCCAGAGCCACTATATTCATTGATTTCCGGTAATGCATTAAATTCTTAACACTTTTTGACTTATATCGAGCAAATATCTCATATAATTAAAGATGAGATATATGGGACAAGTACTTGATACGAAATTAGGAACATGCCGATCAACTATAGAACGGACAGGTTAATAACTTTCAATACATCAAACGTGTTAACATAGGAATTTTTTGATAATTCGACTGATTTGAAATAACAGAAAGTATTGCAGTACCTTCGTAAGTGAGTAAGTTCCTGGCTCCACGAATATTAAAGACAGTGTAACAAAAGTAGAATATGTCTTTCCGGCTTTTTGAGAAATATTCAGATAAAAATAAATGGGCGTACAAAGTTCGCCAGTTCGGCTAGTATATATATATATATATATATATATATATATATATATATATATATATATATATATAAAAAGAATGAAAAATTTTCTTCAGTGAAAAGTACAAATGACAAAAACACAATTATCGGTATAGCCCGCAACTCCATTGGAAGCAGCCGTTGACACGTGTTTCGAGCTAATTAGCTCTCCTCAGAACGGCGTAGCCAAGTTCAAGGTGTACGAACCTGGAGATGGAATACACAACAAAAAAACACACCTGCAAAGGAAGTCTCCACTGCTAGGATTCCACGTGAACTCTCCGGGTTTGGAGATTTGGTCAACGTATCGCCAATGTGGCGACTATTTATCCTTTACGGAGTCCATGACCTTTATAACTTTCATGACTACCGTGAAACCGTAGATCATAGATATGGAGATATCTCTCCATATCTATGATCACTTTGTATTTCATTTATGCTTAAGCTTAACATAGATAATAGTGATAAAAATAGCAGTGATTGATATTTTTTATATTACCAGGCGTTCTCTGATTTTACGCGAATTAAAATGCGAAGAATAAGGAATATTGTTGAAGAAACTCAAAGCATACGAAGTTAGTAAATATATAATTCATATTCGTTCTCGAATGTTTACGAAGTCTGTTTTTTTTTAATTTGAAATCGTTGCCACAAATTTTTTTATGAAAATTCAGCCTGTGAAAATTATTCTGTGAGACTTTTAGGACATTGAATTGCGTCCATTTTTGTCAGCACGTTGCCTGATATAAACAAAAAATTTTATTCATAATATATAAGTATAATGAAACAATATTTAAAATTTTCTCATAATTTGATATAAATACGCTTTCGAACGACGACGTTCCGAAGTACTACTTATTTATCAAATGCTGGATTGATACTAATCAGTATTGAAACATTATGGATATTAATTTTCTCCAAGTATCGGCCTCATCAATCATCAATATATAAATAATTCGAAAGAATAACTATATCCAAAAATATAAAAATATTCCTCTGAGTTAAGGAAAATAACATACAATATTAAATTTTCCATGAAAATTTCTTTTACTTTGACTATAATTTTCAATAAGTATATTGTAAGACTTAACGATGGTCATTGGATATACCACGACAGATTTTGAGCTCCAATACCTACAATATTCCTGAATTCACTTTATCCATAAAAATATATTGGCCACAGGTCGCAACGTGGCTACTGTCTAACTGGTGTCTAGAGTAATGATTCTCCGTCTAAACCATCCCGCCAGTTTTTTTGTATGCCGCGCAATCACAAAGTGTATGTGCCGCCTGGGCAATGATTCTCGTGATCATAAGTCCGTTATATTCTTCCCACCAAACTTGAAACCTATCAATCAATTTCGCTCGCACGTGTCGGTCTGCATGCCGTTTGAAACCGTTTCCACAGGAATACATTAGAAATAAATATTAGTTTTACCAGTATAATAATTCATCACCTACGAAACATCTCTCGCAAAAATAACAATAATAACAAGAATTTTATGTTTCTGAACTTAATACTGAGGTTTTATTGTGAAAAATTTCGAAATATATTTTTTTCAATGATATGCGAATTACGTAATTGCAAAATTAGAAATGTCAATATTTTTTTCATTATCAGTCACTGTAATAACAAAATTTTTCTGAAAATCCATCTCCTATTCAAAATTTGGCTCTAAAAATAAATGAGTTGTTAAAGTTGACCACTTTAAATCTCAAATTTTGCAACTATATACCTACTTCAGTCAGTTGCCCATCAATAGGCCTAAAAAATAGCTGAAGTCGATTTCTGTGAAAGTTAATGGAACAAATGTATGAGGACTTCCCGTTTACCGTTTCAGGTTGGTTTTTCTCTTTGTGTGTGTCAATTTTGCCATCAGAAAGAATTGAAAGAGAAAAAATACGACAGTATATTATGAAGAAGAAGGACAAAACGAAAATCCCTTCATTCCGTATACTACATATATACTATCACGACCACCTTTACTACAGGCCATGAAGAGCGTAGTCCCTCGGTGTTGGCAAATGTGCTTAGTTGTATACTATCCTAGTCGTATGTTATAAGCTTTCAAGCATTATTTCAACTATTTTTGTATATTGTGAACAAACAATGAATAATATTAGTATGTATAATATATAAAATATTATATTGGGTATTGTGAGCACATATTTATGTAACAGAAAACTGTAAAACATTTATTATTGCAAGAAAACAACGATGTTTTCGATAAAGCCCATTGCGTAAAAAATATCTCTATTAGTCAGTGGGATTCATTTACATGAAAAGTTGCCTAACCAAATTTATTAAATTATTTGAGAGAATAGGAACTTTGAAAGAAACGCTGTAGGAATTACTCAAATTGAATTATTTACCTTAGTATAAATAAATATATTTCTGATTAAAGCAACCAACAAACTACTTTATGAAAGTATTGAGCTTTCTTCGTTTATTTTTTGATTCAGTTCTCTCGTGTCCGGCTTCATTATTTTTTGTCTAATCATTCAATAAAATATTCTAAAAAATGGAACACAGCATGTTCAGAATATTTTTATTGTCTTCATCACATAAACAGCAACAACAAAAATTTTTAAGGACTCATCCAATGACACTCTTAAAATAGTGAGATTACACAAATTGCTTTCTGGTGTATATTATACAAAAAAGCACGTTCAAGAGAAATACCTTTGATAATTTTTTCAAATATGGAACACATGTGGAATAAGACATTTTTAATTAAATCTGTAGGTATATTCAGTCCTCCCTGTTGCAAATAACTAAAATATTATCAATAATAAATAAAATCATAGCTTCCAAAAATTCTGTTTTGAGGAAAGTTTGGATTTTGAAAGAATGTGTTATTGTTAGTTAGATTTGTGAATAGCGATCTGTTTATTCGATGGTTATCGGTAATAAATAGGTAAGAAAATATACTTATTACTATAAATAAACTCACCTATTCCAAGCTTGAAACTTACTGAATCATCTACGGAATACCTATCCTCTACATTATATTTCACAAACAAATTATTTGTAAGTAATCCGTACTCAAAACACAACTCAAATTCGATTCGATTAAATAGGTACACACAAAACACTTCGTTTTTATAATGTGATGTTATGTTATCCACAAACTATCAACACTAGCACGTAAATAACACTATAGAAAATTGATGAATAGACGATTAGAACTGAAATCATAAAATATTCAACTTCAAACTACGAAAATCTTGAACAACACAAAATTGATTTCGTTTCACTGAAATTTGTAAACAAACTAAACACTTCGTTTTTTAGTGTTTGATGTTGAGATTTCAACAAATCATTATTATCAACACTTGTAATACACTGTACACTATTGCCAAATATAGAATTTATACCAAAAGTTCAAATTATTTAACTTCAAACTGCGAAAGATTTGGGAAGCGTCCTGTTTGCTTTAGTATACCACTAAAAGAAATGGCGGGAATATTAGGCAATTTTATGACATATGTCAGATATTCATTTCATGGCCTGTAGTAAAGGTGGTCGTGATGCTCTAGAAAAAATTATCTCAAAGACATAAAAATTCCTATAGGTCATGTGAAATGAGAAGTTATGTAGTTTATTGAGTGATGACATGAATCAAGTGAATTAAAGTTCTTTTGAAGATGTAACATTGTTTTCAGGTTGATTTTTTTTTTTTGCCGTCTGAGAGATTTGAAAGAGAAGGAATACGACAGTAGTATATTAGGAAGAAGAAAGAGAAAACGGAAATCCCTTTATTCCGCATATTACGTATATCCTACTATACACAGGCATATTGAGCGGGAAAATGCCCCGAAGAAACCAGTTGGTAGAACAAAATGTCCCCAAACTATCACTTGTTAATATATATATATATATATATATATATATATATATATATATATATATATATATATATATATATATATATATATATATATATATATATATATATATATATATATATATATATATATATATATATATATATATATATATATAATGATGATGTTTACTTTTGTAGGTTAAATAATACAAAAAGTGTTTATCTGTAAATTACGAAAATATTTTATTAACAAAATAAAATAACACGTAATCTAAAAGTTTACTTTACCTGTAAATAACAAAGAAACAACATTCAAGTTATTATTCACGAGGTTTTCTATATCTATCAGAATGTCAGAATGATTCACAAAGCTTAAGCATAAATGAAATACAAGGTGATCATAGATATGGAGAGATATCTCCATATCTATGATCTACGGTTTCACGGTAGTCATGAAGGTTATAAAGGTCATGGACTCCGTAAAGGATAAATAGTCGCCACATTGGCGATACGTTGACCAAATCTCCAAACCCGGAGAGTTCACGTGGAATCCTAGCAGTGGAGACTTCCTTTGCAGGTGTGTTTTTTTGTTGTGTATTCCATCTCCAGGTTCGTACACCTTGAACTTGGCTACGCCGTTCTGAGGAGAGCTAATTAGCTCGAAACACGTGTCAACGGCTGCTTCCAATGGAGTTGCGGGCTATACCGATAATTGTGTTTTTGTCATTTGTACTTTTCACCGCAAGAAAATTTTTCATTCTTTTTATATATATATATATATATATATATATATATATATATATATATATATATATATATATATATATACTAGCCGAACTGGCGAACTTTGTACGCCCATTTATTTTTATCTGAATATTTCTCAAAAAGCCGGAAAGACATATTCTACTTATCTGAGATTTGGTCAACGTATCGCCAATGTGGCGACTATTCATCCTTTACGGAGTCCATGACCTTTATAACCTTCATGACTACCGTGAAACCGTAGATCATAGATATGGAGATATCTCTCCATATCTATGATCACCTTGTATTTCATTTATGCTTAAGCTTTGTGAATCATTCTGACATTCTGATAGATATAGAAAACCTCGTGAATAATAACTTGAATGTTGTTTCTTTGTTATTTACAGGTAAAGTAAACTTTTAGATTACGTGTTATTTTATTTTGTTAATAAAATATTTTCGTAATTTACAGATAAACACTTTTTGTATTATTTAACCTACAAAAGTAAACATCATCATTATATATATATATATATATATATATATATATATATATATATATATATATATATATATATATATATATATATATATATATATATATATATATATATATATATATATATATATATATATATATATATATTAACAAGTGATAGTTTGGGGACATTTTGTTCTACCAACTGGTTTCTTCGGGGCATTTTCCCGCTCAATATACCTGTGTATAGTAGGATATACGTAATATGCGGAATAAAGGGATTTCCGTTTTCTCTTTCTTCTTCCTAATATACTACTGTCGTATTCCTTCTCTTTCAAATCTCTCAGACGGCAAAAAAAAAATCAACCTGAAAACAATGTTACATCTTCAAAAGAACTTTAATTCACTTGATTCATGTCATCACTCAATAAACTACATAACTTCTCATTTCACATGACCTATAGGAATTTTTATGTCTTTGAGATGATTTTTTCTAGAGCATCACGACCACCTTTACTACAGGCCATGAAATGAATATCTGACATATGTCATAAAATTGCCTAATATTCCCGCCATTTCTTTTAGTGGTATAATAAAGCAAACAGGACGCTTCCCAAATCTTTCGCAAATTGAAGTTAAATAATTTGAACTTTTGGTATAAATTCTATATTTGGCAATAGTGTACAGTGTATTACAAGTGTTGATAATAATGATTTGTTGAAATCTCAACATCAAACACTAAAAAACGAAGTGTTTAGTTTGTTTACAAATTTCAGTGAAACGAAATCAATTTTGTGTTGTTCAAGACTTTCGTAGTTTGAAGTTGAATATTTTATGATTTCAGTTCTAATCGTCTATTCATCAATTTTCTATAGTGTTATTTACGTGCTAGTGTTGATAGTTTGTGGATAACATAACATCACATTATAAAAACGAAGTGTTTTGTGTGTACCTATTTAATCGAATCGAATTTGAGTTGTGTTTTGAGTACGGATTACTTACAAATAATTTGTTTGTGAAATATAATGTAGAGGATAGGTATTCCGTAGATGATTCAGTAAGTTTCAAGCTTGGAATAGGTGAGTTTATTTATAGTAATAAGTATATTTTCTTACCTATTTATTACCGATAACCATCGAATAAACAGATCGCTATTCACAAATCCAACTAACAATAACACATTCTTTCAAAATCCAAACTTTCCTCAAAACAGAATTTTTGGAAGCTATGATTTTATTTATTATTGATAATATTTTAGTTATTTGCAACAGGGAGGACTGAATATACCTACAGATTTAATTAAAAATGTCTTATTCCACATGTGTTCCATATTTGAAAAAATTATTAAAGGTATTTCTCTTGAACGTGCTTTTTTGTATAATATACACCAGAAAGCAATTTGTGTAATCTCACTATTTTAAGAGTGTCATTGGATGAGTCCTTAAAAATTTTTGTTGTTGCTGTTTATGTGATGAAGACAATAAAAATATTCTGAACATGCTGTGTTCCATTTTTTAGAATATTTTATTGAATGATTAGACAAAAAAAATAATGAAGCCGGACACGAGAGAACTGAATCAAAAAATAAACGAAGAAAGCTCAATACTTTCATAAAGTAGTTTGTTGGTTGCTTTAATCAGAAATATATTTATTTATACTAAGGTAAATAATTCAATTTGAGTAATTCCTACAGCGTTTCTTTCAAAGTTCCTATTCTCTCAAATAATTTAATAAATTTGGTTAGGCAACTTTTCATGTAAATGAATCCCACTGACTAATAGAGATATTTTTTACGCAATGGGCTTTATCGAAAACATCGTTGTTTTCTTGCAATAATAAATGTTTTACAGTTTTCTGTTACATAAATATGTGCTCACAATACCCAATATAATATTTTATATATTATACATACTAATATTATTCATTGTTTGTTCACAATATACAAAAATAGTTGAAATAATGCTTGAAAGCTTATAACATACGACTAGGATAGTATACAACTAAGCACATTTGCCAACACCGAGGGACTACGCTCTTCATGGCCTGTAGTAAAGGTGGTCGTGATAGTATATATGTAGTATACGGAATGAAGGGATTTTCGTTTTGTCCTTCTTCTTCATAATATACTGTCGTATTTTTTCTCTTTCAATTCTTTCTGATGGCAAAATTGACACACACAAAGAGAAAAACCAACCTGAAACGGTAAACGGGAAGTCCTCATACATTTGTTCCATTAACTTTCACAGAAATCGACTTCAGCTATTTTTTAGGCCTGTTGATGGGCAACTGACTGAAGTAGGTATATAGTTGCAAAATTTGAGATTTAAAGTGGTCAACTTTAACAACTCATTTATTTTTAGAGCCAAATTTTGAATAGGAGATGGATTTTCAGAAAAATTTTGTTATTACAGTGACTGATAATGAAAAAAATATTGACATTTCTAATTTTGCAATTACGTAATTCGCATATCATTGAAAAAAATATATTTCGAAATTTTTCACAATAAAACCTCAGTATTAAGTTCAGAAACATAAAATTCTTGTTATTATTGTTATTTTTGCGAGAGATGTTTCGTAGGTGATGAATTATTATACTGGTAAAACTAATATTTATTTCTAATGTATTCCTGTGGAAACGGTTTCAAACGGCATGCAGACCGACACGTGCGAGCGAAATTGATTGATAGGTTTCAAGTTTGGTGGGAAGAATATAACGGACTTATGATCACGAGAATCATTGCCCAGGCGGCACATACACTTTGTGATTGCGCGGCATACAAAAAAACTGGCGGGATGGTTTAGACGGAGAATCATTACTCTAGACACCAGTTAGACAGTAGCCACGTTGCGACCTGTGGCCAATATATTTTTATGGATAAAGTGAATTCAGGAATATTGTAGGTATTGGAGCTCAAAATCTGTCGTGGTATATCCAATGACCATCGTTAAGTCTTACAATATACTTATTGAAAATTATAGTCAAAGTAAAAGAAATTTTCATGGAAAATTTAATATTGTATGTTATTTTCCTTAACTCAGAGGAATATTTTTATATTTTTGGATATAGTTATTCTTTCGAATTATTTATATATTGATGATTGATGAGGCCGATACTTGGAGAAAATTAATATCCATAATGTTTCAATACTGATTAGTATCAATCCAGCATTTGATAAATAAGTAGTACTTCGGAACGTCGTCGTTCGAAAGCGTATTTATATCAAATTATGAGAAAATTTTAAATATTGTTTCATTATACTTATATATTATGAATAAAATTTTTGTTTATATCAGGCAACGTGCTGACAAAAATGGACGCAATTCAATGTCCTAAAAGTCTCACAGAATAATTTTCACAGGCTGAATTTTCATAAAAAAATTTGTGGCAACGATTTCAAATTAAAAAAAAACAGACTTCGTAAACATTCGAGAACGAATATGAATTATATATTTACTAACTTTGTATGCTTTGAGTTTCTTCAACAATATTCCTTATTCTTCGCATTTTAATTCGCGTAAAATCAGAGAACGCCTGGTAATATAAAAAATATCAATCACTGCTATTTTTATCACTATTATCTATGTTAGTAGAATGATTTTATCGAGATAGGAAAAACACGTTCTGCACATTTATTGTTCATAATTTGAGTATGTCCTGTTGCTTCTATCTATGGTCTCAATAGTATGAAGACATAAATAATTATTTTGATAATACAATAATCGAGATACCTTTGAATAAATGTTTACATTGGTAACATTGTAAGCAACGTCATCAACGCGCCAAAAATACCAATCAAAGTCAATTTTATTGGATATCCTCAGTTCGAGATATAGCCATAATACTAATTCTTATTCATTTTATTGAAAAATGCTTTCTTTGAACAATTGAAAAAACAATTGAATATTACCAATAAAGAAAAGAAGAATTATTGAAAGCATTGATAATTTTTTTCAATTAATGCTCTGTAGTTTTTGATTTGGTGATTGATGAAAAATAGAAAAATTATAGAAATTTTTTTGAAGAATTTCAGGAATAACTTCGAAAAGTCAACAAATTTCAGGTTCAACAATTTCAAACCCAACAGTACTCATTTTCTAGCCCTTACAACTCTCGTAATTTGAATTAAGCATAACTGATTGCTCTGTAATTAAAATTGCCATATAATATAAATACAAATGCGCCTTATTATTTATTATATTATATAAAAACACTTGGCTTGGTTTCACAGAATTTTCAATAAATACTTGACAATTGTTTCAGGACGTTACCCCATTTTCAAAAATAAAACTCAGAGTTTAACTTTTTTTAAACAGAATTTAACTTTTCAAAATGGCGTTACTCCCCGAAACAATTGTCAGGTATTTATTAAAAATCTTGTGAAACCAGGCCCAGTGTTTTCATTCAATATATCAAACAATATTTCACCAAGAGATCAGCAAACATTCAATCAAGTGTATTGTTATTTATTAATATATCTGGTGAGTGTGTGAAGTCAATTTCTTATTCAGTTTGTTTATTAAATTTATATTTATTGTTATTAATAATTATTAGTTATCATTATAATATTAAAAGAAGGCATTTATTAATGTAATAATTAGTGCCTTCTGATAATGAGTAATGTGCTCATATTATAAATTTCGATATTTTATATATCCATATTATATCAGCCTTTTTCTTATTCTTGATAAGAGAACCTACTTCATCAAACGTGCTTTGTAGTCGTAATCAGTGATAGTGAAATTTATTATATATGAATTCACTATTTCGTATACGGATCTCTTCATATACGGCATTCTCTTCTTAATTTTTTACATTTCGTGATCCTATAGATAATGAATTAGTACAAATCGACTCATACAAGATCTAGGAATTTTTCTGGAAGAGCTTCCACACGGCAGTGGTGATTCAACAGTCTGGTTGTTGAATTGCTTCAATCACTTTAAATGAAATATAAATTACAATCTTAAGAACTTGAACTATTGCTATTGAATGACATGATGACATCCTCAAAATTAACAGTAACAAAAAAATTGAAACCTACAAAATTTTTTACGTCTCATCCAGACAAGTAGAAGGCATTGAAATATTTTGGCGGTTTAGCGGAGGAAAAAAATCAGCTTGAGTTGCAATTGATCAACTTTTGAATCTGATAATTTGAGAATGTTGCTTTCAGTTTGCATTCCAGAATACAAATTTCGATATATTTCTCGTATATGGACTATCCCAAAGAATAAGCAGAAAACAAAGAATAAAAACAATTTCTCGTTACGCTTGAGATTCATATTCAATCAACAATAATATTCAAATACCTACATGTTATCAATGAAATATATGTGAGTCATCTTGATCCATGAAATTAATAAAATAAATTAGGTTATCTAAAGTTTACTTTTAATTATATATAACTAACTGCACATAAATTTGAACCATTTCACGACAAAGACATTAAATCTTCAATAATTGAATAGCAATACCTTCAAAAGACGGAAAATGTTAGAACATGAAAATAAACTTATAGACAAGGATCTGGCAGGAGTGGGGTATGTTAAATATGAAAAATATGAAAATTTTGTGAACTCTGTTCGACTCAAAAACGCTTGGACATGACTAGTCTGTATGTTGCCGGATAGATTTCTGGTTCAAAGTGTTTTTATCGCCTTTCATCTCTAAGATATCTAATCAATCGACCGAACGAACGCTTCAGAACCATTTTGATGATTTTTTTTTAGCGATAATATGCTATTTTTTCTAATGCGATTATATATACAGCATGCGGAGGTGAATTGGGCCCGGTGACCCAAATGGGCTCCCTCCCCAAAATATTATTTTGGTTGCTAGAAGATCAAATTGAATTGATGAATAATATAATAATAATAATAAGCATATATCCAAAAGGTTACTACCGAATTACAAGAAAATACATAATGAATGAATATGGTTACTAAAAATATGAATAACAACATAGATATACAACATTATGAAATAATTATAATAATGAAAAACATTATCAAATATAATGATAAAATCTAAAATGTCAATATCTAAATGTTCAATTATAATAAAAATATAAAAAACAAATCACTCATTGAAAAGAAATCAAGATACTTCACTGTTAAGATTTAAGTGAATATTTACGATAGCAACAAGTGAGTTCCAGTGCAAATACTGTGGGTTTTTGTGTAAAATGTCTGGCTTATTCTTATGAAACAAAATAGAACATGTAATCATTCTTCACACTGATTTTTTCCAGAAGCTCGTTTACTTCCCCTAATCCCCCTCCGAAGCTCGGAAGCTGATACAAAATAAGTTAGGGATGAAAACTAATTACTCATAAAAAAATTGTTTTCATAAACAAACGAATTTCAATATGTCATTGTGACTATACTTCTGTACAGATGTTATTGATACATTTGCACAGTGAAATTAAATTAAGTTGTAATTTTCTGCATGCACAGCTTTTTTACGGCATGTGATGAATATTTACAAGACTGAATCGGAAATTCTGGTAAGGATAATTTGTCAAACGACGTGGGTATAATTTGCCATCTTTTTTTCATAGCCTAATATGGTATATCCAATAAAAAACGCTAGGCGTGGTTACACAAAAATTATATTAAATTATATGCTTGACAATTGTTTCGGGATATTGGTCCATTTTCAAAAGCTAAACCATTTTCAGTACTGTAATCAGCTTTCATTTGGGGTAACACCCCGAAACAATTGTCTAGCAGTTTATTCAATATAATTTCTGTGAAACCAATTCAAGTGTTTTTTATCAATATATGTTAAATGTATTCAAAATATCCAGTGTTTCACCAAGATATCAGCAAATTTCTCTAAATAAATTCAAACCGGAGCCGATGATTTGAAAATTTCATTTATACCGGAGTTCATCAGCAGTTGATTGTTACATTGAAAGAAGAAAGCTGCCATGGTTTCTAATTCTTACAATTGTTCGATACTTAGATATAGGTTGCTTAAATGTACTAGACCGTTTTGTGCAGAATCCAAAGATGCAGCTTTCAACCTTTTTTCCAGCACAATTTGTAATGTTGGAAAAATATGACAAAAGTTTTCATCAAGGGATTGAGCAGTGGAACTGCATCCTGAAATGTATTTATTTTCGTAATAACTGTAGATCCTCACATCTCAGCAACCTAGACTTCTTTTTCTTTTGCAGAAATTAAATATGTGTTAAAATATCTTCGAATCGGCTTCTAAATGGTGCGAATTGAAGTCAATTACTCCGATAAATTGTGCTTGGATCATCAAATCCTACATATATGGAGAAACCAAACGAGATGTAACTCATTTTCAGTATTTGAAAATAAATCTCTGCTATTTGTTGGAATTTTTGTGTGATGATTTGAAATCACAATATCGTTCGACCTTAACTCCGTAAAGTTGCATTTGAGTATTTTATCGAAATATTTGTCGAACACAATATCTATCCGTTTTACATTCCTTTGGAAGAATATATTATTAACTATTTTGAAGAATGACTCAGTAAAATCTCCGAATGTGTTGAAATTTTTCAATTGCATTCGATTAACATGCGTCATACTATATATATATATATATATATATATATATATATATATATATATATATATATATATATATATATATATATATATATTACCGATAACCATCGAATAAACAGATCGCTATTCACAAATCTAACTAACAATAACATTTTCTTTCAAAATCCAAACTTTCCTAAAACCAGAATTTTTGGAAGCTATGATTTTATTTATTATTGATAATATTTTAATTATTTACAACAGGGAGGACTGAATGTACTTACAGAAAATGTCTTATTTCACATGTGTTCCATATTTGAAAAAATTATCAAAGGTATTTCTCTTGAACGTGCCTTTTTGTATAATATACACCAGAAAGCAATTTTGTGTAATCTCACTATTTTAAGAGTGTCATTGGATGAGTCCTTGAAGATTTTTGTTGTTGCTGTTTATGTGATGAAGACAATAAAAATATTCTGAACATGCTGTGTTCCATTTTTTCGAATATCTTATTGAATGATTAGACAAAAAAAATAATGAAGCCGGACACGAGAAACCTGAATCAAAAAATAAACGAAGAAAGTTCAATACGTTCATGAAGTAGTTTGTTGGTTGCTCTAATCAGAAATATAATATTTATTTTTACTAAGGTAAATAATTCAATTTGAGTAATTCGTACAGCGTTTCTTTCAAGGTTCCTATTTTCTCAAATAATTTAATAAATTTGGTTAGGCAACTTTTCATGTAAATAAATCCCACTGACTAATAGAGGTATTTTTCACGCAGTGGGGCTTTATCGAAAACATCGTTGTTTTCTTGCAATAATAAATGTTTTACAGTTTTCTGTTACAGAAATATGTGCTCACAATACCCAATATAATATTCTATATATTATACATACTAATAATATTCATTGTTTGTTCACAATATACAAAAATAGTTGAAATAATGCTTGAAAGCTTATAACATACGACTAGGATAGTATACAACTAATCACATTTGCCAACACCGAGAGACTACGCTCTTCATGGCCTGTAGTAAGGGGGTCGTGCCACTGCATTGGTTCTTGAAACAATCGTTTCTAGTGAAGTCTGTATTGTTTTTTATCTCTTCATGAATATCATGATTTCTTCGATATGGCGTTCCTCAAATGTATATGAAATGTTCTGGTTATGGTTTTCATCAAATTACCCGTTTTATCATAAGACAAACATGAAATTTGTTCAAGTTCTCCACTCATTACATTTATCACTTCTAGAGAACTTGTTCACGTTTTTTTTACAGTTAAGCACTAACTAAACACTCAAATACCAGAAATTTTGAATTATGTTGCGTAAATACCAAAAAATGAACTATCCTTAACTATCAGTTAATTTATAGTGGCAACTATACGGCTATATTGGCGTATGGCCAATTGCGGTGCTCGCGGGGTGAAGGGAACCAATAACAGGAAAATGGACAAGCACAGGTTCTGAAAACATATGTTTTCTTGTTTTCTGAGGTCTCAGGATAACGAATCTGAGCTTAGTGGCCGGTTATCATATTTTGCATACTCAGTTCCCTTCGGTCCCTGCACTATTAGACTAAATATTCTCAGGCGCCCATTGTCGCGTCAAAATGAAAAAAACACTGACCGTTTATGATCATAAAGTCATAACACGGGGTCCATAAAAAAATGAATACTGTGTGGACAGCTTGGTAGGTAACTCATTCCTCATTTCCATTCATGAGCAAAACCAACTTTCAATGTAGTTTTCTGAAGTCTGAAATGAATGGTAAGAATTCCCATCTACAGTACTAAGAAAAAAATTTTAATAGCGGGACTCGTGAATTGAGGGCTTGGGTAAACCAGTACAACAGAAAATTTTAACTCAATAAAACATCTTTTCATTCATTCATTCAACAAAAAATACGACTGACAGCGAATAAGATATGAAGTTTTTGCTCTATAATGTTGTTAATTCGAGAAAAATATTTCACTTATTCTACACATATATAGATTCATACAATCATTTAATATCTATTATTGTTGAACAAAAATCAATAAAATAGAAGTTTAGGAAAACGCTCATTTTGTATACGCACATTTCATCAGATTTATTCAGGTAAACTTGTGGAGTTGATTTTTCCTCAAATTTTTCAAACATCATGTACTAATAAACATCAAGATGCTATTATTTTAAGAAGTGATAGGCAATATTTCAATACCGGCGACTCGGTGGTCACTGGTAGCTTCCAGTGACTTACCTTTTGCCTTCCGGTGACTTTGGTCCATGTTTATTTTGATTTATATTTGTTTTGTTAGTAGATACGGTTGGTGGAATAGGTAATTTGATATGAATATCAATAATTTCCAATGATCTCAATTCAATTTTCGTTTTCCGTTTGAAATCACTCATTCGAATAGTAGATTTGTGTCTCTCGACTCATAATATCATATATATCATATCATAATTGTGGAATTGTGGTTAGTCCACTTTGCCTCTAAATGAATATGACAGATTTAAAAATAAAGAACAGGTATACGGCTTACATCTCTCGATCTGTGCAGGTGATAGATACATTCATCAAGAATCAATTGATGTGAAAAACCAACGAATGCAACTCTGTGTGTTAATCAACTTTGCTTTTGGTAGCCTCGAATATTGATGCTGAAAACACGTTAGACACTTCAAACAACCTAGTGCATTCTAATTCAGCTGTTTCTAAATTCTTAAATCAGTGTTTTAGATGTCTGTCACATTTTTCTCATATTTGCAAATATTCTTCAAAACTTAAAAACCACTCTTAAAGAGACGGTAGTATGATATAGTACTAATAATTTTTTTCACAATTTATTTTTTTCCATGGAAACTTCCACTATCATGATTTCTACCAGCATTGATTACACTATTTATGAAATATAATCAATAGATATAACTGATGGCAAAAACGATAATAAAATTTTCAATGTTTTTACTTTTTTCATAAAATTTCGAAAGAATTATCGTTATATAATAATTTCGAAAAAAATTGTTCATAAAAAAATGAGAGCTACTTTAACTCGCCACCAATTTTCATTCTAGTTAACATAGGTGCACACTGTATTGAGTTTTGAACCCTGGTCTCTCAGGCCATTACAAAATTTTCATAATAAAATGTAGAGGTTAATTGCAAACAAAGATATATACACTCGCATAGATGAACTCAACAACCTAGCAAAAATAGCCACCGTTAGGGACCACATAAATCGCATGTCAAACAATTTTTATGAAAATCAGTCAAAAGCCAACATTATAACAGGAAATATAACCCCAATAAGATTCAACAATTTTAATGATGATCACAGACATACGTTTCCCTATCAACATCTACCAATATTTAAAAAACCATTAGAATAATCTTACAAAACTAATAATGAACTAATAACATTATCTTCCAGTTGCCTCAAGCAGGTTTTTATGCAAATAAATTGTAAATACATCATTCATTAAAGTAATAGACTAATTATCGTAAGGCCCCATCGAGCCACTATTTAACATAAGTCACAGTGTGAGCTTTTATATGAAGCAGGAACTGTAAATAAAATAGATGAATTTATAAAAACATCTGTAAAAGTATCAATTTTAAGTAAATATTATTATGTATGATAGTAAAACCTTTGTATGTTTAATTTGTAAATAAATATTTGTTGAGTTGAGTTGAGTTGCTCGCCTACAACGCGAGCGACACGGGTTCGATTTTTGGCCGATACGAATTAAACTTTTTTACTTCAATGAATGAGTTTTCACTAATTTCATTCTATAATCACATGTATTGAAGTAGTGTATATAAAAACCAGTTCTATAAATTACCAAATACTTTGCATAATTATAACGCACTCGAAAATTCAATTCATATAAAGAACTAATACTGTATTGAGAACAAAACACATTATATTCTTTTAAAATATATTCAATTAATTGATGAATTTAGGTCAATGACAATTCTTAGCCTGTTCTTTGCAAATTTCATCATTAATATCTATATATATATATATATATATATATATATATATATATATATATATATATATATATATATATATGTATGTATGTATGTATGTATGTATATATATATATATATATATATATATATATATATATATATATATATATATATATGTAGAAGTAATTTATTGGTGCAATAAAACATCGTACAGCTGTTTTTACACAAGTCAAAAATATAAATAAAAACATAAACAATCACAAATATCTGCATACATACATTCACAAATAAAATGATATCAAGTCATGTATAAGGAGAAATCTACACGAAAGAACTCGGTGAAACAGTAATTAACATTTTCAATTAAAATATCCTTCAGTAATGATTTGAACTTATTAATAGGTAAGGTGCGGATTCTATGAGGCAAAGCATTGAAAAGTTTCCAACACCAATAATTCGGACCATTATGCGACCTGCTCAATCTGGAGAAATCAATTCTAATGTCAGATCTAAATCTGGTAGCATACCGATGAAAACTACTACCCACAAACATAGAATCTTTATTTTCGTAAGCGCATAACAAGCAAACAAAGACATATAAACCTGGGAACGATAGTATTTGTAATTCCCTATATTTAATTTTGCAACAGGCTCTATAGTCTGAACCCGAGATAACTCTGATTGCTCTCCTCTGAAGTCTAAAAATGGTCTCTCTAGCCCCACAACAATGACCCCACACTAACAAGCCATATCGGAGGACAGATTCAAACAAAGAGAAATACGCCAACCTGAGTACCCCGTTCGACACAGATCCGATCAAACTGCGAAGCACAAATATGCTTGTACTAAGCCTGGCGGCAACTGATGCTATGTGTGGTTTCCATGTAAGGCGAGAATCAACACCTATACCAAGGAACTTGGTATAATCATCCGCACTATCATGACGGTTCAAGCTGAAAATCATGCTCTTTGACTTGTCATCATTCATACACAATTCGTTGCCTGCAAACCACTGTTCGGCCTTCATGCGCTCCCTGTCACAAACAATTCGAACCTGACTCAAATCAGACCCACCAACAGAAATATTGCTGTCGTCCGCAAATAAAATCACTTTTGAAGTTAGATAGTCTGGTAGATCGTTTATAAAGACCAAAAATAAAATTGGACCCGCAATGGATCCCTGAGGAACTCCTACGGATAGGGCTCTTCTATCTGACCAATTTCCACCGGAGACCACCGACTGATATCCATCAGACAGAAACGACGAAATCAATTCAATGCTGCTCTCAACAAAACCATACTTTCGGAACTTCGACATAAGAACCGAATGAGATACACAATCGAAAGCCTTCGTCAGATCCAGGAAAAGGCTGACCGAGTACCATCCCCGCTCAAAACACCTCAACGTATCCTCCACAAAACTCAAAATTGCTTTTGTAGTTCCGAGATCCCTTCTGAAACCAAACTGCCTATCACTAAATAGCCTATTTGACTCAAAGAACTCAACCATCTGGGAACACATCAACTTCTCTATCACCTTGGAAAACACAGGAACAATCGAGATAGGTCTATAGTTGGAAACCTCATTCTGATCACCACCCTTATACAGAGGAAGCACTTAAGACACCTTCAGACAGACTGGAAATGTATTAGTGGTGATACACTTGTTGATAAGAAAAGTTAGTGGCTCAACCACAGAACTACAATTCCTCTTCAGAACAACGGAGGACAGGCCATAGCAATCTGGACATCGACTATTTTTCAGAGATTTAATAGCATCTCTGACCTGAACCTGACTGACCTCGGTGAACCGGAACACAACATCAGATGCGATACACTTTCGAAACAGACCGGCATCATCAGAGCAAGAGGGCAACGAAGCACTTATTCGATCAGCAATAGAAACAAAAAAGTTATTAAAATAGTTGGGATCGATATTATGTTTTTTTGATGTTTTGTCAATTCCCCGTTTACTATTAATGATTCTCCACATAGTTCTATTTGGATTGGATGAATTCCGAATAACCTCGTCATGGGCTTTGATTTTTGCCCTTCTCAAAGCCAACCTGTAACCTGTTCGCAGACTATCTCTCGTGCTCCTGCTTTCCTCCGTCCGAAAACAAGAATACAGCTCATTAGCAAACTTGAGTTGATCTCTCAAACTCCTAAGATCGTCACTGAACCACTTTACTCCACCGTCAATCTGTCTACTCCTTATGGTCCTCTCCGGGAATGAAGCTACAAATGCATCAGTAAATAATCTATCTGTGAAATAAGCCAAAAGCCGCATCAGCATCCAACTCCTCACCCCTCAGACAATCCCAATCAGTACTCTGCAGTATACTGTGCATCGCCATGAAACCAGATTCAGTCAAAGGCCTACACCTTTTCATCAACATATTAACAGGAAGGCTAGGTATTCCTACCGAAACCTTCTGAGCCTTATGGTCAGAGAAATAGCAATTCAAAATGTCTGTTTCATAATTATTCAACGAAAAATTAATAAAAATATTATCAAGACAATATTTACCCCGAGTTGGCTGATAAATTGTTCCAGTGAAACCAAATGAGCTGAACAAGTCGCACAAAGATACCGACCTACCATCAATATCCTGCACCCCCTCAGTTTCACCAGATATCCTAAAATGGACATTAAAATCTCCACAAACGACCACATTCCTAAATTTAGCACAACTTGTCAAAACATCTTCTAAGGTTTTCAGAAACACATTGAAGTTCCCACTGGGTGAACGGTAACACGCAACAATAGTTATATCGCACTCGTCAGACCGAGCCGCAGTCACTTTACAATCCACTTCCGATGAAAGTGCATTAATACCTTCGACCGCATCAAAACCCACAAGCCTACTGAAAATACCGACGCCACCTCGAGATTTCAGATTACGGCCACTTGAAGAAGCTGTCATCCATCCGTCCAGAGAAAACACTGAGCACTGCACAGAGTTCAACCAGCTTTCCGTAGCACAAAAAACATCAACGCTTACCCCATCATTCAAAAAAGATTCCACAACGTGTGTCTTCCCATGAATCCCCTGTACATTCAAATGTAGAATAGACAGACGACGTCCCGGTTTAACTTGTGCCAACTTACTATGCTCTCTCTCCTCTTTGTGAGAACTAATCATTTTTCTTTTATCAGTGAGGCCCTTTTCATAAAAAAACTTGTTTACAGTGATCCCCCTTGGCCAAAAGGCAGAATCCATTACTTCATCATAGAATTCTTTTGGTAGCGTTATTTTGAAAGAAGAGTACACATCAGGCCTCCTAGAACTTAGCTTATCACATTCCACATCTGAAGTGATCTGACTTAAAAAGCTCCGTACATCCGAAGCGTCGGTATCAGGATGCAGCCTTGATACATGTATCTGAGTCAATGGCACTTTTGGTGCACTTTTTAACACATTAGACTGAGATGATCCCACAATAGGCTTCAAACGCTTTTCAACTTTATTCCTAGCATCCAACATATTATCGGAAAAGTTTCCCGAAGTAGTTGGATCTCCATCTTTGTTTGAGACTTTCTTTATATTGCGTTTCGAGGCAACAACGCTCCATTCCAAACTTCCACTATTCTTATGTAGCCCAGAAATGGACTTAGTCGTTTGCTCAAAGCCTGTAATTGTGTTACCGTCAATATTTGTAATACCATCATTTTTTCGGACGGTCCCTGTATCTCGAACAGCTGATTTATTCGAAATGTTTATATTCGAAGCGATCGTCTTATCGGCAGGCACCTTTTTATCTGGTTCACGTGTCTTGATTATCTCGTTTAATCCTAAAATATATTTATTTTGGTCTAGAATTAATTGTTTCAGCTCTGCAATTTCTTTCTTGAATATAGCCGAGACTTCAGAAACTGATTCTCGAATCAAGTTGTCTAACTCAGATTTCTTCACATATTCATCCGCACATTGGATGTCGTTCTCCTTGGTAATCATTTCGGATACAACTGTTGATTTCTCATCGACTTCAACGCACTCATCACAACGCCATTCGTTTATCAAGTTCCTATCTCGTAAATCATTAAAATCATCCATTAAAACATTCACGCACTTAATATGAAAATGTTCGTTACATTGAAAACACTTCAACGTATCATTATATCTATCAATTTTACAGGTAATATGTATGTCAATCCGTATGTATGTATGTATGTATCCGTATATATATATATATATATATATATATATATATATATATATATATATATATATATATATATATATATATATATATATATATATAACAACTATCCTTCAATTTCAGGTTAAAAAATAAACTCATGCGTTGCTTCTGAAAACGAAGCTTTATTTCGTTAGTTTCTTACAAATACGATAACATATTTAACTACACTATTATTGCAACTTTACCTGAAAACGAAGAAACGACAATTAAAGTCTATTCTTCCACCAATTATTCTTATTTATCTATTTTGATTAACAAATCTATCACAATAAATCTCTTTTACAATGCTATTTTTCTTATAACGTCTCAACTGACCATAGACCTCAGACCAAGGATGCCACAGACTCTAGTGCTTGTCAGTTGTCAATGTCATTGGTAATGTAGTAAGCGCGGCAAAATTCAAAATTGAAGAAATATTATTTCTCTACACCTTCCCCCATGGGGAAGAAAATTCACCCGTGGATTTTCTCTAGGTCTCTTCCATGTCTTCTCTTATGTCTTCATTACTCGTTTCTTCCTCTTTTTTTATCTGTACTGGAATAAATTTTGAAACATGAAATAGATTTGACTCCGTTTTTCTATGTCCTGTATCAATCTCGTAAATAGTATTTGTTCTTTTATTTATTATTTTATATGGTCCTATTCTTAGTTCATCTAGTTTCTTTCTATTTAGCTTATTCCTGTTTTCAACATAAACCATATCTCCTTCATTGAATTCTCTATCTTTTCTATTTTTATCATAACGCATTTTGTTATAGTCATGTGATTTCAAAGTATTATTAAACGCTGTTTCTTTATCTCTCATCCAGACACTTTTTCCGCGTTCTTGACGTAGTTCCTTTGGTAAGATTGTAACATCTGTTCCATATAACAAGTAGGCTGGTGAGAAGCCAGTTACCGAATGATTGGTCTGATTGTACATCTCTACACATTTATGTGCAATTGTTGTCCATGCTCTTTTTTGTTCATCTTCATAACTTCTGCATCTTATCTTGTGTAATGTCATCTCCCGATGACGGGTTAAGAAAAAACCAGTTGTCACATTGCTGTAATTTTACATCATGTTCGATCTGTCGTTGAACATAGAATGAATGTATGTCATCTCTAATAATCCTTTGTTGGAATCGAAATAATGCTATTAATGCAATTCTGCAATGAATGCAATTCTGCCGATGTGCAGAATTGCGTCAAATTGTCTTTCCTAGTTATTGTTTTGAATACTTATATCTAGCTGTTATAATAAATTTGTTGCAATATCCTACTGAATGTTTAAAGAAGGATTTTGCAACTTCCTTTCACATTACACCTCCCCCGGTGGTTGAAAAAAAAAATTTTCCAAACTATACTATTAACAATTAGCTATGTCTGAAGGTATAATTTTTTTTTTTTCGATATAAGTATTCTCCTTACCTAACTTACAGATAATTTCTAAAATCTACACTGTTTCGGTCTTTCAACTTATGTGTAATAATGTTTCACTCTGTTTTTATGAACAATCACTTGTTTTTTACCTACCCTTATTACTAAGTTTGGAGTCTTTTCTTCTATTACACTATAAGGTCCTTTATAGAGTTCTTGCAACATATTTTGCGGTTCGTTCTTTATTAACACTAAATCACCTTGCTTATAACTAATTGAAGGAGTACTACGAGACTGATCATATTTTTCTTTTCGTTTTTCTTTCGAAGTTATCAATTTTTCCCTCGCGTCAGCATTTGCTTGTTGCACTCGATATTTTAGTTCTAGAGGATAATCGTCGAAAGTATAGAGCGGATCAATTGTTTCACTTAGATTTGATGGAAGTGTCGGTACACGACCAAATACTAGCTCATAGGGAGCATATTTGGTTTCCGTGTGCACCGTTGTGTTATAAGAAAAACACCAAAAGGGTAACCAACTACTCCAAGCATTTTGGTACTGCTCTGTTTGAATTCTTAAATAAGCGCCTAGATGTTTGTGCGAGATTTCTAATGCACCCAATGTCTGGTGGTGATATGCTGTTGAATTCAATTGCTTAGTATTTAAAATTTTGCAACTTTCTTTAAAAAGTGTAGACATAAACTCCGTTCCTTGATCCGTAACAATCTCTTTCGGTACTCCATATCTTAAAACAAAATTTTCAACAAATGATTTAGCTACAGTAATAGTCTCTTTATTAGGTGAAGGATAAGCTTCAACAAATTTTGATAATTCACATTGTATTGTCAAAATATATTTATTACCTTCGCTATCCATTTCAATAGGACCTACTAAATCTAAGAAAACCTTTTGAAATGCTTCCGTTGCCGTAGATGTAATTCTTAAATTTTCGGTATGAGGGTGTGAATGCTTATACCGTTGACATTCGTCACACCGATGTACAAAAGATACCACATCTTCACGAAGTCCTCTCCAGTAATACTGTTTTTTAATATTGTTGAACATTCTGTTTATGCCCGAATGACCGCCGATTGGCAAAATGTGAAAATCGTTTAATATTAGTTGTCTCGTTTCTAGCTCGTTTATAGTTCTCACTTTATTTAAAATTGAAATCTTTATATTTGCTCCTTTGAACGATTTCGACATTTTAGCAATTTCTTCAAATAATTCGAATGCGCATTCATTTTCTTTAGTAATAATGAGTTCATAAATATTGAACTGATTGCAAATATTTTGAAGATCCCCCAACATCGCTCGAAGATCCGACGCTGGACAAGAATTAGTCCATTTGCAATAAATAATTGGCAACGTTGCATCAAACATAAAATTTTCATCACTAAATTTAAATTGCTTATTGTTTTTCAATTCATCAAAAGTCTCTGCGTCCAGAGCTTTTAATTCTGTCGAATTTTTCGGTTTCCTTAGTATTTCTACGATACCGGGGTGATCAGCCCTAGTCACGTTTTCACCGATTTTTAATTTTGTGAGTGCTCTCGTTGCTATATTCACATTTTCCACAACTGTAACTGATAATTTACGTAATTCCTCTTTAGGAATTTCGATTCTCGATAACGCGTCTGCTGTTACATTTGTTTTTCCTTTAATGTATTGTATTACGAAATCGTACTCTTCTAGCGTTAATCTAAATTTTGTTAGACGGCTTAAGGGGTTCGTCATTCCAAAAAGATGAACTAAAGGTCTATGATCCGTTTGTATTATGAATTTTCGTCCGTAAAGATAGGGCCTAAAATGTTTCACTGCCGAAACGATTCCTAACAATTACTTCTCGATTGTACAATAATTTATTTCCGCCTTATTCAAAGTTCGGCTGGCATACGCAATGGGTCTATCGTTCTCATTACACAGAACTGCGCCTATGGCAAAGCCTGAAGCGTCTGTTTTTAAAACAAATGTATTACTTGGTTCAAAATTTGAGTATTGTAGAACCGGTGGTTTGATTAATTTTTCCTTTATTGTTTCAAAAGCGTTTTGACATTCGGGTGTCCATTGAAATTCTACATTTTTTCTACTTAAGTAGTTTAGTGGCATCGCAATTTTAGCAAAATTTGGAATAAAATTTCGATAGTAATTTGCGAAAGCGACGAATCTTTCAGTTGACTGTGCATGGAGTGGTCCGGAAAATTTTTGATTTCTTCTATTTTACTTGGATTTGGAGAAACGCCATTAGCTGATATTATATGACCTGAATATAAAATCTCTTTTTTCAAGAATTCACACTTATTTGGATTCAATTTTAAATTTACTTTTCGTAATCTGTGCAGAACTTTTACCAAATTTGTATTGTGGTCTTTCAAATTTTTCCCGAACACAATGAGATCGTCTAAATAAACAAAACAACTTTCGTAATTTAATCCCGACATTGCTATTGTCATAGCCCTCGAGAAAACGCTAGGACTTATTTTCAAGCCCATTGGTAACCTTGTCATCTGATATTGACCTGTGTTTGTCGTGAAAGCAGTATAAGGTCGACTTTTATGATCTAATTCGATTTGATAATAACCTTGTGACAGGTCAAGATGTGAAAAATAAATTGCTCCTGACAATGAGTCTAATATTTCGGTAATATTTGGCAATGGAAACTTGTCATCTTTTATCTTTTTATTTAACATCCTATAATCAATGACAACCCTCCATTTCCGAACACCGTTATTGTCTGGTTTTTAGGAACAATTAACAATGGTGCCGACCATGCTGATCTTGCTGGTTCTATAATACCGTCATTCAGCATTTTTTCGATTTGAGATTGGATTTCTGCTTTTTGTGTTTGAGGTAGCCGATATGGCTTAATATACGCTGGTGTTACGGCATTTTCTAATTGAAGGTCGTGTTTATAGACATTTGTCACGGTCAGTGGGTCAGATGGCAAATGAAAAACGTCAGCAAATTTTGCGCATATGTGCTCCAACGATTTATATTCTTCTGTATTTAAATGCTTATTACTAATTAATTTAAGTACTGTGTCAATGCGTTCCACCGTTTGATCCTCAGTTTGAATAGATAAAATCTGAAATTCGTTTGCGTTTATGGTTTGTGGTTTAAAATTTCTGATTGTTACTGGTTCTATATTTGTATTCAAAATTCGAACGGGAAAGTTTCCTTCGCATGGACGCGCTAGTACGCCTGCTATGAAAACTCCCTTTTGAATTTCTTCCGGTAAAATGATTTGGTCTCCTGAGGGCTCTGTTTTAAGGTACGCAATGATTTCGCATCGCGGTGGTACATTGATGACCCGGCTATCTTTTGTTTCTATTGGAACACATATATGAAAATTTTTGAAATAAAAAGACAGTTCATATTTGTTATAATCAATTGATGCATAATACTTTTCAAAAAAATCTGAACCCAATATACCGTCGATAGCATAGTAAAATGGTTCTATAATTACAAATGTATGTTTTATATCATTTTTGCCAACTTGCAATGAAATATTAACCGTGCCGCTCGCTGCCGTTGACCCTGAGATACCATTTATTTTTATAGTATTTTCTTTGTTCACCTTTTCATTTTGATTGACACAAGTTTTGAATAGAACACTAACTGACGCCCCCGTATCTACGAGAAGGATAATTTCCTTTTGGTCGTAATTCATGCGTACAAAATTTAAACTATTTATATTTAATATAACATTTGACAATACATTGTGATTATTTTCTAAATTATTTGCGGTCGTTGGCCCGAAAAACTGCTGCCTCTCGCTATCTACATTTTCGGCTAAGAAAACATTACCTCCATTACTGTTACTATTAATATTACCTCGATGATTATTCTGTCTAATTCGGTAATTATTATCTCTATTATTATGACCCCGATAATTATTTTGTCTACTTTTCTGATTATAATTGCTATTATAATTATTATTATTATTATGATTATTATTGAACGTTCCGCGTCCTTTAAAATTTTGACGCCCTCTGTTATTAAAAAATCTACCGCGCCCTCGCCCTTGGCCACGGTACTGATCTTTAAAATGTAGAACTGACGCGTTTTGCTGATTCAACACCGCTTCTTCCTTCGAGGCGTTTATTGCATCGCTTAATTTATTGAAATTTCGCGACTTTATAATTGTTCTTGTTTCGAAATTTTTGATTCCTCTTGCAAAAACATCTACTGCTATTTTTTCGTTGGCGCCTTTGGAAATTTCTAGCGCTCGGGCATCATTACCTGCCTGAGCAATTGTTAGTTCTGACATAAGTATTTCAATTGATCTGCCGTATTCTTCTATATCCGTGCTGCCTTGCTGACAGGCTTGCAATCGTGCCGCAAGTGCTGATGCAGATTGTTTCGGAAGAAAATGAGTTTTGATATCGGCAATTAATTCATCTACGCTATTGTATGACTGCTTCAATCTAATTTTTTCCACATGTTCAATGCATGCTTTCAAAACGTAATTTACTAATAATGGCTTATTAATTTGATCTAATGCAGATTCATATAATTCTATGCCCTCAATTAAATGATGAATCGTTTCAATTTTTCCATCTAGTTTGGGAAGCAAACTAGATGCCGTTCTGAAATTAAATTGTTCAGTCATTATTTTATGATCAGTCGCCCGTGTCTCTTAATCCTTAAACTTACGATTAATTACTTCTTCATCGGTCCGTCTTGCTGTATTGTCTTTTCTTAAGTTGTCTCTAAATGTCCTTAAGTCGTTGTTGAGTTTCTGATAGATTTCTCCTAAAGATATTTCATTTCGCACCCCTTGTTTTTCACTTCACGCACTTCAACTGCACACATCCCCTTGTTGTCTCCCAGACGTCGACTCGGTCGTCCAGCTGTTGTCTTGATTTTTCCATTTCGCTGCTACGGACTTCTTGTCTAATCACACTCCGTAGGGCTGCTTTTATTTTCCTCCATCCCATAACAGCCACAATTATAGCGATGATACAAACGTGTGCCATCACTAACCATTCCGTCCTATCTATCCTTTGTGTAGCTGACTCTACCGCTTGGTTGTTTCCCGAGCCTGCAGCTTCCACTATTATCTCTTCCTGCTTATGTTGGCTATTGCCCATTATTACATCAGCTCAGGTACACATTGATATCATGGCCCCAAAGGCACTGGCAGGATCGCCATGTAATGTCATCTCCCGATGACGGGTTAAGAAAAAGCCAGTTGTCACATTGCTGTAATTTTACATCATGTTCGATCTGTCGTTGAACATAGAATGAATGTATGTCATCTCTAATAATCCTTTGTTGGAATCGAAATAATGCTATTAATGCAATTCTGCAATAAATGCAATTCTGCCGATGTGCAGAATTGCGTTAAATTGTCTTTCCTAATTATTGTTTTTAATACTTATATCTAGCTGTTATAATAAATATGTTGCAATATCCTACTGAATGTTTAAAGAAGGATTTTGCAACTTCCTTTCACATTACACTTGTTTACAAGTGTTTGACTTAGTCTTTCATTTAGACCGTTAGAAAAAGGTGCATTAACTGCTGTGAATATTATTGTTATTTGTTTGTCATTAAGAAATTCCTTAAATTCTGTGGGGTTTATACCCGGGTACTGGTCGGTAAGGAGTATCCCAATTTCATCTGGTTGGGTAACCTTGTTTACCAGCTTTATAAAATCATGTGCACTCTGGGTTTCAGATGTAATAATAAATGCATATCTAGTGAAGTGATCGATTAAAAGATATAGATATTTCTTCGTTGATCTTGATCCACCAAAACCACCAATTGTGTCTATTGATACTATTTCAAAAGGTTTTCTCGCGGGTCCTAAGTGTGACATTAATCCATATTTGTGATGTCCTCTTGTTTAATTCTTTATGCAAACTTCACAGTTTCTACAAACCTCTTTTATATTCTTCGTTAAATTGTTTGTCACATACAGAGAACTAATACTCCTTAGCATTTGTCCAACTCCAATATGACACAGGTGGTCTTTATGTACTTGTTGTATAAGTTTAATACTGAATCTTTCTGTTTTCTATTATTTTTTCTTTGTTCCTTACTTTTTTGTAATATACATTGTGTTTTTGTATTATTTTGTCTTTGTTGGTTTGTATATCTTTATTTTTATTCTGATCCATTATAATATATTACAATGTAATTAAGTTCACTATTTTCAGTTGTTCTTCTTTATTTTCCTCTGGTTCTAATACAGGGTTTATACTCAAATTGTCTGCTTCTACATTTTCCTTTTCTGGAGAATATTTGATTTTAAAGTCGTATTGTGAAAGGTAATAAGTCAAATCACCTAACTCTTCATCCGTCCTTGCTTTTAGTTTCATATTCTCCAATGGTTTGTTGTCTGAGTAAACTGTAAATGACTTGCCAATCAACCAGTACTGCCAATATCTCAGAGCTTCTTTGATAGCCAAACATTCAATATTTATAGCTTTCCTTTTCTTTTGCGCTGCATTTAGTTTCTTTGAAAAGTATGCAACTGGTTTTTCTTTACCATCTGGTTGTACTTGCTTCAAAATTGCAAAATTAAAACGACAATTAAAGTCTATTCTTCCACCAATTATTCTTATTTATCTATTTTAATTAACAAATCTATTACAATAAATCTCTTTTACAATGCTATTTTTTTTATAACCTCTCAACTGACCATAGACCTCAGACCAAGGATGCCACAGACTCTAGCGCTTGTCAGTTGTCAATGTCATTGGTAATGTAGTAAGCGCGGCAAAATTCAAAATTAAAGAAATATTATTTCTTCACATATATATATATATATATATATATATATATATATATATATATATATATATATATATATATATATATATATATATATATATATATATATACAGGGTGTCTCAAAACGATCCAACTACTTTAGTTGAAAAAAAAAATACAGTAAACTTATTTTTCTATACATTTACTGATACGAATTAAAAGATAAGGAACAAAATTTTACTTTTTAAACACTACATTATTTAAATGACGGCCACCACGTTGACGGCACTCCTCAAACCGTTTGCGTACACTTTCAAAAACTTTTTGAAGAAGTGGTCGAGGAATACTCCTGATTTTTTCTTCAATATTGTTTCTATATGATTATATATATATATATATATATATATATATATATATATATATATATATATATATATATATATATTATACTATTATACTATTGATATATACATATATATATATATATATATATATATATATATATATATATATATATATATATATATATATATATATATATATATATATATATATATATATATATATATATATATATATATATATATATATATATAACTCATGTGGGATTGTTAGTACCCCCATCGGGCGCCTCCCCAGGTGGCGAATAGGGGAAAGTCTCCTAGATATAGGAGACACTGATATAGGGCGGACCAAAAACTAACTAAACAAATCCATTGGCGTCTGTTCAGTATCTGACGGCCATTGGTCAGCGTCTGTTTCTCTAGTTGAGGCGGCTGTATTTCAATCTTCTCGAACTCAAAAGTACACCCTGTGGTCCCAATTGAGACCACCCCTAAGCTCTATTCAGCTTGAACGCATGATGGAAAACAAGATCAAAGTATCACTACCCCAGGCACCAGTCGAAAGACTGGCTTCACCTGATCATCGGATTCTGGGGGATCAGGGACACCATGCGGAGAAGAATCGGAGCTTCTCAAAAACCTTTCATTATCTCAAGATCAAACAAAAACATCACATCGGTACAATTAACGTTAATACACTCGCTAAAACAGGTAAACTGAAGCAGCTCATCAACACAATGAGAAAGTTCAATCTCAAAATCACCATTCTCCAAGAAACACGATTCATGGACGAGAATCATTTCGACACCGACAGTTTCAGAATCTACAAAGGGAAACCTGCCGTGAAAGTAATGAGCAAATTACCGCTTTTAGGTACGGGATTCACGATACACAATTCCATACTAGACTCGGTTATTAATTTCACATCGCCCAACGAGAGAGTCTCGTTGCTTTCTATCAAATCAGCTAATAGAGCTTACACTTTAATCAACGTGCACGCTCCCATTAATCAACACAACAAAATCGTTCCAGAAAGCGTACAAGATTTTTGGGAAACATTGGAAGAAACAACCAATAAAATATCAAAACACCACGTGAAAATCTTGCTAGGAGATTTTAACGCACAGCTACGTAAGAAAAGGAAATTCAGAGACACTACGGGTCCCCATACTAATCACAAACGTACCAACAAGAACGGTGAAAGGTTAATCGCGTTCTGTAGAAACTTCGAACTCAAAATCATGAGTACTCAATTTCAAAAACCTGCACATAAGCTAACTACTTGGAGATCGCCCAGTCTCAAGCAGGGTGAATATCAAATTGATCATGTCGCAATTTCCAAGAACAACGTAAAGGAAATTTTAAATGTTAGAACTCGTAAAGGCGTCTTTGATTCGGATCACTATCTCCTCCAAATAAAAACAAAATTTCAACCCAACAGAAATAAAAAATTTACACCCAGAAAAGTTAGGTCCGATCCAGAATATCTGAAACTTCACAAGGATACAATCATTGCACAAATCAATCAGGAAGAATCGACGAATTGGGAAATCCTTACAAAGAATATTCAGAAAGCCATCATACTAGGACAACCTCCTCGCACCAGGAAACACCGCTGGTGGAACCTAATCTGCGACCAAGCAGTCGACAAGAGAATAACTGCATGGAAAAAATTTAACGCCCATAAAAATGAGGAAAACTGGGAGAATTTCCTTACAACTCAAAAACAGGCCTCCAAAGTAATAAGAAGAGAAAAACGGAGATACGATAATATAGGTGTCACGAAATACAGAAGGATTGCACCAATAATAATACTAGAGATTTTTACAAAACTTTCAGAGAAAACTTGCGAGGATACCAAGCGCCCACTCTTTGCTTCAGAAAATCCGATGGCGCGTTGGAAACTAACACAAAAAATAACTGCAAAATGTTAGCCGAATATTTCAGCACCCTTCTCAACTGCAGTCCACCCCAAGAAAAACTTATGTTCGACTTTCCGGGGTTTACGCATCCAGACTCGCAAGCCCCTGATATGGAAGAGATTACGGCAATTATCAAGCAACTCAAAAACAACAAAGCAGCAGGAGAAGATGGGATTATTGCGGAACTCTGGAAACTGAACGATACTACTTTGACCCAGAAACTTCATCATTTAATATCAGAAATCTGGAGAACGGAACAGATACCAGAGGATTGGAAATGCGAGTTGATACATCCATTGCACAAAAAGGGGGACAAAATGGATATCAATAATTACAGGGGAATTTCCTTACTCCCAGTTGCGTACAAAATACTTTCTAAAGCACTCCTAAACAGAGTAGAACACCAAGCGGATCCACTAATTGGGGAATACCAAGCTGGATTCAGAAAAGGCCGATCATGTGCTGAACAGATCTGGACTTTGAAGACGATATTACAGATGAGGAAATGTAGAAATACAGTGATCACATTCATTGACTTCAAAAAAGCATATGATTCGGTAGACCGCGGAACCCTTTTCGAAATCATGAAAGAATTTGGAATCGATCGAAAGACCCGAACAATTATAAAACAGACACTTACAAGTACAACTTCCAAGGTAAAATTTATGGGCGAAATATCAGATCCCTTTGAAATCAAAACCGGTGTGCGGCAGGGGGACGGACTTTCGCCAATTCTCTTCAATATCGTTTCAGAAAAGATCATAAGGGAATGGGAACTTCACGTGAAGGGCATACAAGTGGGTATCAAAAAAGAAAATAGAATAAATGTCAATTGTCTCGCCTTTGCAGACGATATTGCTATCATCACAGACAACAGAACTGAAGCCATTCGCGCCGTGGGAAAACTACATGAAATTGCGCAGAAAACTGGGTTACAAATTTCTTATGATAAAACCAAATACATGGAAAGAAAACCAAAAGATGAATCTTCTCTTATGACAAAACATGGTGAAATTCTGCAAGTAGGCCATTTTAAATACCTCGGGGAAGTTATACAGTCCTCAGGTTTAAACCGAATCGCTAATAAACAGAGAATAACCAAGCTCCAAAGGGCCTACAAACTAACATGGGCTCACTATAGCAAAAAGTGCATTTCGAGAGGCGCCAAATTGAGGCATTATAACACAACGATTCTTCCAGAAGCAATCTACGCAGCTGAAACAATGGTTATTGGCGGCCATTCAAGAATTAGAGAAATAGAAAAACAAGAACGAAAAATTGTCAGGGCCATTCAATAGAAACGGTATTTGGATGAAAAGACCTCAAAATGAACTGTATCAAAAAACAAATACGATAACGGAAGAAATCAGAAAACGACGAGCAAAGTTCTATGCACATGTCTACAGAATGAAACAGTCCAGAATACCGAAGAAACTACTCAATATAATTATGAATAGTAAATGCGGAACAGAGTGGCTAAAAGAGGTCCAAGAGGATCTACAACAGATCAATATAAAAAATCTCTAAGATCGCACTGAATGCCGCTATAAAATCGCACATATAAAGTTTGAGCAAAAAGTAAATCGTCAACCTGGAGTAAAGTGGACAGATGAACGGAAGAAAGAGAATTCAGAGAGGATGAAGCGTTTTTGGGAGGCAAAAAAGATGAAGCAAAATTCCTAATGATTGCGAATTCGAGTTCAGTCGCTCTCCTCATGGGGAACAATCGAAATAATAATATATATATATATATATATATATATATATATATATATATATATATATATATATATATATATATATATATATATATACAAATTGATTTATAGCCTGTTTAAGATATTTTATTTCGAATATTTTTAGCAATAACAGGCTTCTTTCAATATGAAAAACTTTATTTTTGTTGACGTTTCGTTGTATATCACAACTCTGTCAAAACTATATATTATATAGAAAAAATTATATAATTATATACAACGAAACGTCAACGAAAATAGAGTTTTTCATATTAAAAGAAGTCTGTTATTGCTGAATACATTGAATATATATATATATATATATATATATATATATATATATATATATATATATATATATATATATATATATATATATATATATATATATATATATATATATATATATATATCTATATATATATAAAAATGAATTGCTGTGCGTTAGTCTCGCTAAAACTCGAAAACAGCTGAACGGATTTATCTTATCTTAGTCTTGAAATGTTCGTGGAGTTCCAGGGAAGGTTTAAAAGGCGAGAAAAAATCGAATAATTGCCGGGAAAACTCTAAAAACAGCACTTTTCTATTTCCCATACAAACGTTTCTAAATAAAATGTGGAGTCAATTTGAACTTTACTACTATCTGATAAAGTTCATATTAAATTATTCGCCTGCGCTTTGGAGGATTTGATGTCGCGTTCCGAAACTAAACAAAAGTAAATAGCGAATGTGACAGAATCGGATAGTCACAAAATGTGATAAATCATCAGTAGTACTGATTTTCAATCAATTTTCCAATTCGCGTAACTTTATTTTAGCTAACTTCAGTTGTTACCGTATCAGACAATTTTTTTAAGTTTGATAAATCTTTAAGTTTGGTCACAACTTGAGTTTCAGAACGCAACCTTAATATTTGACAACCACGGAGCTAACCTCAAAACACGGAAAAAAGTTTTCCTATTAACAAAATTGTGTTACTATCATGGTTGCGATATTTTATGAGTACATCTATGTTTGTAAGTGACGATTACCGCTACGTGCGCGAGAATTTTTTTGCTTTTGTGATGCTTTGTGGTAGTGACATTCCAAGTAGTGTGCTCTTTTTTTGTTGATATTTTGGTGATAGTGACACTTTACTGTTAAGTGAGCGCGAATTTTCTTCACTTTAATTTCAGTCAAATGTACGAAGAGCTTCCTCACGTGTTAACCGCACTGATGACCAGAGAGAGACAGATCAAGAAAATAGTCGTATTGCTATGTCAGAATTGCGTTCTTTAGTGAGTGGCAATGAAGTAAATAGGCTCAGAATGCAACAAGTTCGTGCACATCAATCACAACAACAGCAAGCACGACATAATGAAATTGAGCGAATCCGCAGACGCAGTGCTTCTGTGATTCTTGAACGAGCTGCATTCCACTATGATCCGGAAATTGATTATTGTGCCGACAAATCGGTAACAATTCACCTCGGAATTAAATATGTGTCCGCCGGCCGTCGTTCAGAAATCAAATTGGGAGAATAGTTTAAAATGAATAACCAGTTAGAATTTTTATATCTTTGTTACTACATATTTATTCTTAGGGGGTAAAAAATGAACTAAATTTTAGCTAACTACAGTTGTTTAATATCTATCAGATTATTTTCATATAGATTGATAAATCCTATGGTTGTTCACAAATTTAAATTCTGAAAGCTACCACAATATTTGACATTTGACAACCAACTAATGTATCGATCTATCCTCTATGACATAGAGTCTATGTCGATCGATACCTCATACAAAGAGTGCATCCTTCTATATTCGCGAGTGGCGATTACCGCTACGTGCGCGAGAACTTTCTTTACTTTGGTGATCTTTTGTGATAGTGACATTTCAAATTATGTTTTTTTTTTTTTTGACCTTTTGTGATAGTGACAATTTACCTCTAAGTGCGCGAGATCTTTTCTCACTTATATTGATTACAATTTACAATGCCGAGGAGAAGACGACCTGACAGGTCGTGGCAGTCAATCAAATGTGCAAAGAGCTACCTAACGATATAATATATTATATAACATTCAGATTAAGTTTCACTGAGTGAAACTTAACATATTAACTAAACGAGTATGTTCTGGGCGGTTATCCCATTATTAAGAGTGATAACTTAATTTCTAAATCAATTTTGAAATGGACGAAATATCAAAATGCACCATTTCTATTTGGAAATTTCTGATTCAAGTAGAAATTATGCCTTCTGACATCTCAAAATTATTTCAGAAATTCAGGAAGTTCTGATTTAATTTTGAAATAAATTGAAATCAGGAATTTACAATTAGAAATAATTCATATTGATTTTACGTTAATTCAAAAATTAAATCAGAAATTTAGGTATTATTCATCATAAGGGACTAGCCACCTGAAACTTACGTAGAGTTAATAGTATTTAATAGTATTTCAATTTATTATTAATATACTGCAACTCAACGGCTGGATCGACTTGAGTGAATTTTTGTATATGCATTAATTCGTTTATCCTGATAGCTTGGAATGTCATGGCAGGACAACGTATGTCGGGTCCGCTAGTGTATATATATATATATATATATATATATATATATATATATATATATATATATATATATATATATATATATATATATATATATATATATATATATATATATATATATATATATATATATATATATATATATATATATATATATATATATATATATATATATATATATATATATATATATATATATATATATATATATATATATATATATATATATATATATATATATATATATATCTATATGTATAAAAATGAAACCCGTTTTCCGTTGTCACGACATAACATGAAAACGGCTTGACCGATTTGGCTGATTTTTTTTGTAGTTTTCTAATACTCTGTACAAGGTTCCTTCGGAAAAAAATATAGAGAAAATCTCTCAAAAAGATTGAAAAATATACATTTAATTTTGCATATTTTAAAAAACGCGCGTAACGAATGTCAACGTCCTTCACTTTAAAACAAAAAATCTGTGGTAATCTGTGACACCACATCGATAACCGCGCTAACAAATGTCAACGTCATTCAATTTAAAACAAAAAAATCTGTGGTAATCTGTGACAACACACCCATAACCGCGCTAACAATAAATTTATTAAGTTTTTGATAAAGTTCGTTTTGTTTTATAGAATAAGAAGTTTTTTGTTGATCCGGTCAAATTAGCTCCAAAAATGGGGGGAGGCAACATTAATTCGCACCCAACTAAAAATTGACATGGATATTGGGGACCCTATTACACACAATTCGTCAATTATCCTCATCAATCCAACGTGTGGAAAAAATTTATTCAAGGTCAAATGTTGCAAAAATCGGTTTTTAGAGTTTTCCAGCTCAACGGTAAGTTTCATTATAAAAATAGGTGAGACAAAAATTATTCATCATGCAATTATCTATAAAAATTGTTCAAACACTTTTTTTTTCTAAGAATCACCATTTCGAAGATATAGCGACGCAAAATGTTGAAAAAGTTGTGTTACTCATAATATGTACGTCAATTACAGTTTTAAACGTTACAGAACGATAATAAAAGTAAAAATATTAGTTTTCGTGGCGTATACATACATATTATACAATTGTCTAAATTTGTATAAATGTATGTCTGAAAATATCTCTGTGAAGCAAGCTGATAATGATGCTGATGATAGCAATAGAACAATTTACTTCGAGAAATTCCACTATAGTCGTTAGTGAAGATGTTGATTTGGTGGTATTGCTCACTGCTCGAACGCCAACCGAAAAAAAATATTTATTTTTAACACTCAACAATCAAAAATATATTAATCCAAGAGTTTATCTGCTTTTTAAAAATGCCGAAATCATATCTTATTTCTACATGCAGTAACTGGTTGCGACACGACATCAGTATTCTTCAGGAGAGGTAAAAGAACAGGTTTGAAATTGTTTGAGAAACAAGATTCAGTTGATTGTGCTGACGTTTTCAAAGAAAGTACCTCTAGTGCACAAGCTGTAATCACCAACGGAATTCGCTTTCTTCTTTCCGTTTACGGAGCTCCAAAAATAGTTACGTGCTCAGATAAGGTTCGATACTTATCTTTTGCTAAAAATACGCATAAAAAAACAAATACAATTAGCTTGTCCTCCTTCAAACTCTGCTTCTGCTCAGCAACACCTATTTCGTGTATATTATAAAGTTCAAGTATGGCTCGGTGATAAACTAAACCCAGAAGACTGGGGTTGGAAGTTAATTGGCAATATATTGGATCCAGTTAAAACTTTACTCCCTCCTGCACCGGAAAAACTCCTCAATTCAAATTTTTGCAATTTCAAAACGGGGTGTAAATGCTAAATGCGGCTGTAAAAAAGTTGGATTGTTTTGTTCATTAGCATATATCAGTTGTCGAGGCCAATCGTGCTCCAATGTTCAATCGCCAGTAGAAGAAGATTCTTACGATATATGCGAGGAGACATCTAATGCATCCCTCTCTGAACAATTTATTTGTACCCAGCAGGAAGAAGGAGAAGCAGACGAACAAGACAGTAATAGCATGTTCCATCAGAAGAGTATCAATCAGACGAATAATTTTCTCAAATTACTCATTACTTACACCGCTCTTGCCATTACAATAGTACCATTTTCAATTTAATACAATAGCTTTCAACTCAACAGAACCACAATAGATCGTGGAAAAGGCCTACCGTGGAAACCACGTAAAAAAACGCGCCATGTACCCTACCTCACGCGTGGCGCGGGAACGTGTGCATAATATGAGTAACACAACTTTTTAAACATTTTGCATCGGTATATCTTCGATATGATGATTCTTAGGAAAAAAGTGTATGAAAAATTTTTATAGATAATTGCACGATGACTAATTTTTGTTCCACCTATTTTTATAATAAAACTAACCGTTTAGCTAGAAAACTCATATAACCGATTTTTGCAACATTTGACCTTGAATAAATTTTTTTCCACACGTTGGATTGATGAGGATAATTGACGAATTGTGTGTAATTGGGTCCCCAATATTCATGCCTATTTTTAGGTGGGTGAGAATTAATGTAACCTTGAATGCCTATTTGGACCGGAGTATGTTTGCTAATAAGTATTTGTTAATCACGGTAAGTTCATTTCACTTCATATCGATTTTTGGTAACTTTTGGTGACTACACAATATTACATTTTTACATGGTTATACAGAAAATATAACTTCAGTTGGATTTTCGTTTTTAACAATGCCACCAACTATACGTACAAACTTAGGCCGCAGAACCCGAAATACGGCATAATATAAAAATGAATCACAAAATGTGTTGGTAAGCGTATAACTCAACAACGCCTGTACCAATGTTGCCAATTTTTTTTTCTAAATGTTTTTACGACGAGAAAAATTCGAATAATTGCCGGAAAACCCCTTAAAACAACTCTCTCCTTTTTCCCATACAAACGTTTTCTAACTGAAATGTAGAATGAATTTGAACTTTATTGCTACTCAATAAAGTTCATGTTGAATTACAAGAATTCACTGTAGTCTAAGCAATGGAGGTGTGTCTCTAATGTCAAAGAGTCAATTTGCACTTTATTACCGCTGCACAAAGTTCAAATTCAATCATATCTATCAAAAGCGCGTGAGCGAATGTCGAGTTCCGAAACTCAACGAAAGTGATAATATCGCGAATAAGACCAAATTGAATAGTCACAAAATGTAAGAGTTATAGATCATTAGTATTGATTTTCAATTTGGTCAGCTTCGCGATATAATTTCTTTTGTTTTTGTTTTGGCACGCTTCAGAAAATGCATCAGTTTTCACATCATTACATCAGTCAAACACAAACCGTGTTACAAAAAGTGTTTTATTATTTTTAATTAATAATTTGATGTCTCTATCTGTGCAAAATTATTTAAATACGTACTAATAATATGTAAATGAGATGAACACCGAACAAAATAATAAATATAGGAAAATGAAAACTTTACACACATACAACATTGGTATGGCTTCAAGGGCTTGATTCTAAGCCATATCAAATCAAAAAGAAGTTGAAAATTGAAACAACAACAACCTGTCCATTTCAGGTGTACAGGTGTTGTGTACCGTCCTATCGACAGGGTGACGGTTATGTTCAGGAGAATTTTTGCGCCGACTATAGAATAGGTAGGAACAAAGACTGCATCATTCCAAATCTTTTTGACGGGACGAAGTCTTTCGGGTCCGCTAGTATATATATATATATATATATATATATATATATATATATATATATATATATATATATATATATATATATATCTATATATATATATATATTTATATATATATATATATATATATATATATATATATATATATATATATATATATATATATATATACATATATATATCTATATAATAATTACAGGGGAATTACCTCTTACTCCCGGTTGCGTACAAAATACTTTCTAAAGCACTTCTAAACAGAGTAGAACACCAAGCAGATCCACTTATTGGGGAATACCAAGCTGGATTCAGAAAAGGCCGATCATGTGCTGAACAGCTGAACAGATCTGGACTTTGAAGACGATATTACAGATGAAGAAATGTAGAAATACAGTGATCACATTCATTGACTTCAAGAAAACATTGACTCGGTAGACCGCGAAACCCTTTTCGAAATCACGAAAGAATTTGGAATCGATCGAAAGACCCGAACAATTATAGAACAGACACTTAGAGGTACAACTTCCAAGGTAAAATTTATGGGTGAAATATCAGATCCCTTTGAAATCAAAACCGGTGTGCGGGATGGGGACGGACTTTTGCCAATTCTTTTCAATATTGTTTTAGAAAAGATCATAAGGGAATGGGAACTTCACGTGAAGGGCATACAAGTGGGCATCAAAAAAGAAAATAGAATAAATGTCAAATGTCTCGCCTTTGCAGACGATATTGCTATCATCACAGACAACAGAACTGAAGCCATTCGCGCCGTGGAAAAACTACATGAAATTGCGCAGAAAACCGGGTTACAAATTTCTTATGATAAGACCAAATACATGGAAAGAAAACCAAAAAATAAATCTTCTCTTATGACAAAACATGGTGAAATTCTGCAAGTAGGCCACTTTAAATACCTCAGGGAAGTTATACAGTCTTCAGGTTTAAACCGAATCGCTAATGAATAGAGAATAACCAAGCTCCAAAGGGCCTACAAACTAACATGGGCTCACTATAACAAAAAGTGCATTTCGAGAGGCGCCAAATTGAGGCATTATAACACAACGATTCTGCCAGAAGCAATCTACGCAGCTGAAGGAATGGTTTTTGGCGGTAATTCAAGAATTAGAGAAATAGAAAAACAAGAACGAAAAATTGTCAGAAAGATTTACGGGCCAATCAATAGAAACGGTATTTGGATGAAAAGACCTCAAAATGAACTGTATCAAAAAACAAATACGATAACGGAAGAAATCAGAAAACGACGAGCAAAGTTCTATGCACATGTCTACAGAATGAAACAGTCCAGAATACCGAAGAAACTACTCGATATAATTATGAATAGTAAATGCGGAACAGAGTGGCTAAAAGAGGTCCAAGAGGATCTACAACAGATCAATATAAAAAATCTCGAAGATCGCACTGAATGCCGCTATAAAATCGCACATATAAAGTTTAAGCAAAAAGTAAATCGTCAACCTGGAGTAAAGTGGACAGATGAACGGAAGAAAGAGCATTCAGAGAGGATGAAGCGTTTTTGGGAGGCAAAAAAGATGAAGGAAAATTCCTAATGATTGCGAATTCAAGTTAGTTACCATAGATATCAAAATGTGAAACTTATTTTTTAGAAAAATCAAATTGGTTTTTTTGTATCTTCACTCATTGATTTTCATTTTTTCCAGATCTACCTTGAGTTTCACACACATAAACCAACATATTCTGAATAAGTATAAAAAACTATATGTAATTATATATATATATATATATATATATATATATATATATATATATATATATATATATATATATATATATATATATATATATGTAAATATAAATCACACTTATTACAATCACCTGGCGCCATGAGTTTTTCAGAGGTTTCCTCATGGTGAGGAAGACTAAAACTTCCGGAGCGAATGCTGAGCCAGAAATATTCCTCTGATGATGAAGATCAATGAGTGAAGATACAAAAAACTAATTTGATTTTTCTAAAAAATAAGTTTTATATTTTTAGAAATTTTTGGACATTTTATATCTTTAGTAACTCATAAATTCAATTATTCATTAGTTTTGACAAAGTTGAAATATAACAACGAAACGTTGACAAAAATAAACTTTTTCATATCAAAAGAAGCCTGTTATTGCTAAAAACATTCAAAATAAAATATCTCAAACAGGCAATAATTCAATTTCAAGAAATATAATAATAATATCTATTTTAGCCTTAACTATTACAAAATCATATATATATATATATATATATATATATATATATATATATATATATATATATATATATATATATATATATATATTCAGGTTAAAAATATATTATTTACAATTATATGTTTAAAACGAACTTAGCTTATTTACGCTTGAATACCTTGAGGTCGCTAATTTTTTTTATGGAGCTAGGCAATTTATTAAATGCGTTGAATCCTTCATAAAATATACTATTCCTATGTTTGGAATGCTTACAAACTTGCATGTAAAAATTTTCAGCATTTCTTCTATTATAACTTTGCACATCAGTGTGTAGTCTGCAAGAAAACCTCCACTAAGGACATGGCAAAATGTGACCCATGTGCGAAATACCACCTGCAAGCCATGCAGTAATTTAACAACCAGTGAAATGACCGTCCTAAAATTGAAGGCCAGAAAGCTGGTTTACAACTGTACGGACTGCACCGACAATGGGACTATCGAATTACTGAGAAAAATAATCGATAAAAATGAAGACCGAATAGCGAGAAAAAATAGAATTATCGAACTCTTGGACAAAGACAAAGCCAACCTAGAGGAAGGTATAAAATGCTTAAAAAAAGAAACATCCCCAAAACTTCGAAATAACCTAAAAGAAACATCTTATGCTACAGTCACGAAAAAACCGGTGACTCAGGCTAAAGATAAAATAATAGTACGACCAACTTTAGATCAAAGTAGTTTGCAAACTAAGAAAGATTTGCAAACTAAAATTGATCCAGTTAATCTAGGAGTCGGGATAACAGGAATATCCAACATCAAAAATGGAGGTATCATAGTAAATTGCTACGATAAAAAATCCAAGGAAAAAATTATGAGCAAAGTGGAGGAAGAATTTGGAGACAAATATAAAATTACAAACGTGAAAATGAAACTACCTAGATTATCAATAATCAATGTAGAATCTGACTATATAATGAAAAATGATGAGGACATAATAAGAAGCATAATTGAACAAAACGAAATAAGTAAAGATGATCCAAGTAAATTGAAAGTTTTCAAAAAATATATAAAAACCAATAGAAGAAATTGTGGAAATATCATATTAGAATTAGAACCCACTTTATTCAATACAATATTGGAAAATGGGATCATAAAAATGGATGGAGACAATGTACTGTGTACGAATACATTGGTATTACACAGTGCTATAAATGTGCGCGTTTCAATCATCTAGCCCGTGATTGCAAAAACGAAATAACGTGTGTAAAGTGCAGTGGTAAACACAACAGTAAGGAGTGTGAAGAAAACAGAAACAAATGTGTAAATTGTGTATATGCAAATCAAAAAAAGAAACTGAATTTACCAACCGCCCATACAGCTCATGATAAACAATGTCCTTGTTATCTGAGAATGGTCAGTAAAGAACAAGGTAAAATAGAACGTAGTCAGTAGCAATTAAGTTTAAGTAAAATAATATATCTAAATTGTCAAGCACTTACAAATAATATAGACCTGTTAAAAGTGTATATAAATAATGTGAAACCTATGGTTGTTTGTGTATCTGAAACTCATCTTACAGAAGACATATGTAAGAATGAAATCGATATAAACGGTTATAATTCTGTGAATTGCTTCAGTGAAAACAGAAGAACAGGTGGAGTCACCTTTTATATTATAAATGGAATAGATTTCAATGTAATAAATAATAAGACTAATGATAGTACTTTATGGTTCTTGTCAATTTGTTTAAAAATTCAAAAACATAAACTGTTATTAACCGGAATATATCGATCACCATCAGGACCAAATAATATTTTTATAGATAACTTTCAATAATTTAATTGAAGATATACTTGAGTTCACAGGGACACAAATTATCATGGGCGATTTCAACTATGATTATAAAGCACAAAGCTATTATATAAATGAATGTAAATTGTTATTATCAAATAGTGGATTGTATCAGATTGTTAAAGACTACACACGTATAACCAATAATAGTAAAACTCTCATAGACTATGTAATAACAAACGAAAAATCAATCATTTGTGAGGTACTTCTCACGCCTAAGATAAGTGATCATAATATAATATCGCTAACAATGAAGAAACAAAATTCTACAATTGTAGAATATACGATGATTAAATTTATAGACTACAATAGAGACAAATTGATCGAAAATTTGCTAAAAACAGAATGGAATAATTCTGTTGTTAATATCGACTGTTTAGCAAGCAATCTGATAAATCCATTAAATAAAATATTGAGCGAAATGTCAAAAGAGAAAACAGTTAAGCATTTTCACAACAATCAAGTCAATAAGTGGATAACAAGTAAAATCATAATGAAGATGAAAAATAGAGACAGAAAATATAAAAGTGCTATTGTTAATTATTCACCCCAAGCATGTCAGGAATATAAAACGATAAGAAATGAAGTTGTAGAAATGATAAGGCAGTCGAAAAAACGATATTTCATTGATATTTTAGACAACAAAAGGAACAATTCTCAACAACTATGGAAACATTTAAAACAATTATTACCAAGTAAAACAAACAATACGTTATATGTTGAAATCGATAATGAAATAATCCGGGATGATCACCATATTGCCCACTGTTTCAATCTATACTTTGTTGATAGTATAAAACAAATAATTGATTCTATAGTTCCAAAACATAACCATGACTATGTGATGAAATTTATACCGAAATTGTTGAAAATGGATAACTTCGAAAAAAATAGATATGGCAGGTTTGAAAACTATTGTGATAAATCTGAAAAACACTGGTAGTTGTGAAGATGATATAACTGTTAAGATTTCAGAAGATGCTTTTGACATTTCTGGAAATAGATTTTTAGATTTAATAAACACATCACTGACTCATGGAATCTTTCCAAATGAATGGAAATGTTCAGTGATAATACCAGTGCCTAAAATTTGTAACGCTGTCAAATTGGAGGAATTTCGACCTATAAACATTCTTCCACCATACGAAAAAATTCTAGAACTAGTTGTTAAAAATCAGGTTCTAGAATTATGCGAAAAACATTCAGTTATTTCTGACTTACAATCAGGTTTCAAGAGAAATTCCTCCTGTGAGACAGCACTGTTGAGCATATGCGAGGAATGGTATAGAGCTATCGATAAAGGAGAGGTAGTGATTGTAGTATTATTGGACTTCAAAAAAGCGTTCGAAACTTTATGTAGATCATTGCTGTTGAAAAATCTAAATAAAATTGGTTTTGAAGGTTTAGTGAACAAATGGTTCAATTCTTATTTACAATCGCGATCTCAAAAAGTTGAATTCAATGGTGTTATTTCGGACAGCATTGGAGTTGATTTTGGCGTACCTCAGGGTACGGTTTTAGGTCCACTACTATTCTCCTTATACATCAATGATATTGTTTTGCATGTGAAAAAATTCTCTATACGATTGTTCGCAGATGATACTATGATTTTTATTAGTGGTAAAAATATCCAGACCATGACAGAATGGATCAATAGAGACTTGGCAGCAATAAATGAATGGCTAAGCGATAACAGTTTATCGCTGAATGTTAAAAAGTCTAAATTTATAGTTTTTGGTACAAGTAGAATTCTTAAGGTAGTTAGTAATGAAAATATAAGTATTAAAATTGAAAACCAGAACATTGAGAGGGTAAAACTTGTTAAATACTTAGGCGTTATGTTAGATGAGAAATTGAGTTTCAATGATCATGTCGACTTGATATCGTCTAAAATCTCCAAGAAAATCAATTTCCTCAACAGAATTGGGAAAAATCTGACCACATATATGAAGTTATTGCTCCTAAAGTCCATAATTATGCCACACTTTGAATATTGTTCCACTCTGTTATTGGGATTGAGTAAAGAAAAAACTCAACAGTTACAAAAGTTACAAAATAGAGTTATGCGAACAATTTTGAAATGTAATAGATATACCCCAATCCAAAGCATGCTAAATTGTTTAGAATTGATGTCAGTCAAACAAAGAATACTTTTTGCTACATATATATTTATATTTAAAGTTAAAAACAAATTGTTCCCATATAAAGTAATGAAAAATGCTACATGTGTCAGTGATGTGCACAGTCATAATACAAGAAATGCTGACAATTTCTACATGCAAGTTTGTAAGCATTCTAAACATAGAAATAGTATATTTTATGAAGGATTTAACGCATTTAATAAATTGCCTAGCTCCATAAAAACAATTATAGACCTTAAGGTATTCAAGCGTAAATTAGCAAAGTTCGTTTTGAACATAAAATTGTGAATAATATAGTTTGAACCTGAATGTATGTATGATTTTGTAATAGCTAATGCTAAAATAAATATTATTATTATTATCACTGACACTTGTTACATTTTTCATTACTTTATATGGGAACACTTTGTTTTCAACTTTAAATATAAATATATATGTAGCAAAAAGTATTCTTTGTTTGACTGACATCAATTCTAAACAATTTAGCATGCTTTGGATTGGGGTATATCTATTACATTTCAAAATTGTTCGCATAGCTCTATTTTGTAACTTTTGTAACTGTTGAGTTTGTTCTTTACTCAATCCCAATAACATAGTGGAACAATATTGAAAGTGTGGCATAATTATGGACTTAAAGAGCAACAACTTCATATATGTGGTCAGATTTTTTCCAATTCTTCTGAGAAAATTGTTTTTCTTTGAGATTTTAGACGATATCAAGTCGACATGATCATTGAAACTCAATTTCTCATCTGACGTAACGCCTAAGTATTCAACGAGTTTTACCCTTTCAGTGTTCTGGTTTTCGATTTTAATACTTATATTTTCATTACTAGTTACCTTAGGAATTCTACTCGTACGAAAAACTATAAATTTAGACTTCGTGACGTTCAGGATAAACTGTTATCGCTTAGTCATTCATTTATTGCTGCCAAGTCTCTATTACTCCATTCTGTCGTAGTCTGGATATTCTTACCACTAACAAAAATCATAGTATCATCTGCGAACAATCGTACAGAGCATTTCTTCACATGCAAAACAATATCAATGATGTATAAGGAGAATAGTAGTGGAGCTAAGACCGTACCTTGAGGTACGCCAAAATCAACTCCAATGCTGTCCGAAATAACACCATTGAATTTCTCTTGAAACCTGATTGTAAGTCTGAATGCTTTTCGCAAAATTCTAGAACCTGATTTTTAACAACTAGTTCTAGAATTTTTTTATATGGTGGAAGAAGATTTATAGGTCGATATTCCTCCAATTTGACAGTGTTACAAATTTTAGGCACTGGTATTGTCAATGAACATTTCCATTAATTGGAAAGATTCCATGAGTCAGTGATGTGTTTATCAAATCTAAAAATCTATTTCCAGAAATGCCAAAAGCATCTTTTAAAATCTTAACAGTTATATCATCTTCACAACTACCAGTGTTTTTCAGATTTATCACAATAGTTTTCAAACCTGTCATATCTATTTTTTCGAAGGAATCCATTTTCAACAATTTCGGTATAAATTTCATCACATAGTCATGGTTATGTTTTGGAACTATAGAATCAATTATTTGTTTTATACTATCAACAAAATGTAGATTGAATCAGCGGGCAATATGGTGATCATCCCGGATTATTTCATCATAAATTTTCACATAACGTATTGTTTATAATGTATTGTTTGTTTTACTTGGTAATTATTGTTTTGAATGTTTCCATAGTTGTTGAGAATTGTTCCTATTGTTGTCTAAAATATCAATGAAATATCGTTTTTTCGACTGCCTTATGATTTCTTCAACTTCATTTCTTATCGTTTTATCTTCCTACCATGCTTGGGATGAATAATTAACAATAGCACTTCAATCTTTTCAATCTCTATCTTTCATCTTCGTTATGATTTTACTTGTTATCCACTCATTGACTTGATTGTTGTGAAAATGCTTTAGTGTTTTCACTTTTGACATTTCGCTCAATATTTCATTCGATGGATTTATCAGATTGCTTGCTTAACAGTCGATATTAACAACAGAATTGTTCCATTTTGTTTTTAGCAAATTTTCGACCAATTTGTCTTTATTATAGTCTATATATTTAATTTTCATATTTTCTACAATTGTAGAATTTGGTTTTTTCATTGTTAACGATATGATATTATGATCACTTATCTTAGGCGTGAGAAGTACCTCAAAAATGATTGATTCTTCGTTTGTTATTACATAGTCAACAGTTTTTATTGGTTATACGTGTGTGGTTTTTAACAATCTGATACAATTCACTATCTGATAATAACAATTTACATTTATTTATATAATAGCTTTGTGTCCTTTGTGGCTTTGTGTGATGATTTGTGTCCCTGTGAAATCGAGTAGATCTTCAATAAAATTCTCGAAGTTATCTATAAAAATATTATTTGGTCCTGATGGTGATCGATATATTCCGGTTAATAATAGATTATGTTTTTTAATTTTCAAACAAATTGGCGAGAACCATAAAGTACTATCATTAGTCTTATTATTTATTACATTGAAATCTATTCCATTTATAATATAAAAGGTGACTCCACCTGTTCTTCTGTTTTCACTGAAGCAATTCACAGAATTATAACCGTTTATATCGATTTCATTCTTACATATGTCTTCTGTAAGATGAGTTTCACATACACAAACCACCATAGGCTTCACATTATTCATATACACTCTTCACAGGTCTATATTATTTGTTAGTCCTTGACAATTTAAATATATTATTTTATTTAAACTTAATTGCCACTGACTACGATCTATTTTACCTTGTTCTTTACTGACCATTCTCAGATAACAAGGACATTGTTTATCATGAGCTGTATGGGCGGTTGGTAAATTCAGTTTCTTTTTTTGATTACACAATTTACACATTCGTTTCGATTTTCTTCTCACTCCTTACTGTTGTGTTTACCACTGCACTTTACACACGTTATTTCGTTTTTGCAATCACGGGATAGATGATTGAAACGCGCACATTTATAGCACTCTGTAATACCAATGTATTCGTACACAGTACATTGTCTACATCCTATTTTTATGATCCCATTTTCCAATATTGTATTGAATAAAGTGGGTTCTAATTCTAATATAATATTTCCACAATTTCTTCTATTTTTTTTTATATATTTTTTGAAAACTTTCAATTTGCTTGTATAATCTTTACTTATTTCGTTTTGTTCAATTATGCTCCTTATTATGTCCTCATCATTTCTCATTATATGGTCAGATTGTACATTGATTATTGATAATCTAGGTAGTTTCATCTTCACGTTTGTAATTTTATATTTGTCTCCAAATTCTTCCTCCACTTTCCTCATAATTTTTTCCTTGGATTATTTATCGTAGCAATTTACTATATCTCCATTTTTGATGTTGAATATTCCTGTTATCCCGACTCCTAGATCAACTGGATCAATTTAAGTTTGCAAAAGTTCTGGAGATTTTTCTTTTTTCAAACATTTGATATTTTCATCTAAGTTGGCTTTATCTTTGTCCAAGAGTTCGATAATTCTATTTTTTCTCGCTATTCGGTCTTCATTTTTATGGATTATTTTTCTCAGTAATTCGATAGTCCCATTGTCGGTGCAGTCCGTACAGTTGTAAACCAGCTTTCTGGCCTTCAATTTTAGGACGGTCATTTCACTGGTTGTTAAATTACTGCATGGCTTGCAGGTGGTATTCCCACATCGGTCACATTTTGACATGTCCTTAGTGCTGGTTTTCGTGCAGACTACACAGTTCATTTTGTTTGAGGGTAGCAAATTTCAGCCGATTTTTCAAGATGTTGTCCAGATCTTGTTGTTATATCTTTTATGATATTTAGAGACGCTCGATGCTTCGATTTCAAGAATCGCCCCAAATTATTGATTCTAATTTGATGATTCACAAGAATCCTGATTAGAATTTCAAAAGACTTTAACACTTTTTCAATCTACGCCTTTTAATTTTTATAACTATATTAATATGCAGTAATAATTTTCGTTTTTACCCGCTTGAACTAACTATTCTTGAGGAGCAAACAGAAACACAACCTTCCCACTCTGAAGACTATAGACACGATATGTTATTGCTAGCTGAAATAGAGACATTTTGATAACTGACAAACATTATGTCTGGAATTTTCAGTCTCTTCAAGAATATAGAAGAACAATATGGATATCAAGCCAAAACCAAACTTAAACGCCTCTCCAAAGTGAATAAAAAACAAATAAACCTACAATCAAGAAGAATATTCTCACTCAGATGCAAGCATAATGAAATATGCCCCACATTCCTGAAATTAAACAGAAACCATATCAACTTGAATTGTGAGTACTTATACAGAAAATTTAAAGATCTTAACAAAAAATATATACAAGAAACTATCAACCTTATTATCACAGATACAACAAGACATAAAAACACTCACAAAAATAATACAAAATCTAACACAATCATCAAAAAATGCTCTCTCAACCCATATATTCGAAAATTTTCAACAAAATGAAACTAGAAAAAATAATATTCTTAATGAAAAAAATAAGCTCAGGAAGAAAGGAAAATTCAACAAACTTTACGCTCAACAAATAAATATAGAATTTTCAACATCATCATCTTATGATAATATTATAAATACAACAAAAACAGAAATACCATAGTATGTCAACAATATACTCAATTCAGATCCAAAACACGCGGTACAAATAAATAACGTAGATCAAATTCTAATTTTCAATATTATTACAAAAATAGAAAAAGGAATTTCCAAATTACCTACTGAAAATCAAAACTCAATTCGACTAAAGGTAACTAATACATTTGAATCATACCATAATAATTTTCAAAATATAAGAAATACATCTGAAAATAAACTTCTGATGAAAAATTTAAATAAAACAAAATCATTCATAAAATCTTATCCACAATTAACTATAACAAAATCCGATAAAGGAAATAAAACAGTCATTCTAGAAACTAATGAATATGAACAAAAAATTAACGAAATGCTTAGTGATACAATTACGTATAATAAAATTAAGAGAGATCTAACAAAAACTTTACAGAATGAAACTAACAAACTAATAAAAAATGGGAAACAAATAGTTTTATATCACCAAAAACATCTGAAGAGTTAATACAACATAATAGTTTACCACCCAAATTTTATGGTTTATTTAAAATACATAAAAATAACATTCCATTAAGACCAATTGTTTCATATATTCAATCTCCTCTATATAATCTTTCTAAATTTCTTTCTGCAATTTTAAAAAATGTAATAAATCAAATCAATTTTATATCAAGAACTCTCATCATTCAGTTGATAATCTAAAAAATTTACAACTTAATGAAAATCATAAATTATATTCTTAAGATGTAATCTCACTATATACTAGTATACCTAATGCAATCGTTCCAAACATAATAGATCTAAAATGGAATATTTTAAAAATTTTCACTTGTTTTCCAAAAAATGAATTCATTGAAGCAGTGAAATTAACTTAAGGAAAAATTTTTTTTCAATATAAAAATGAATTTTATCAACAACTTGATGGTGTCGCAATGGGCAGTCCAATATCAAGTCTTAATTAAAATTAGTTATTATATCTTATTAGTTATAAGTCTTAATTAAAAGTCTTAATTTATTATATAAAAGATATGTTGATGATTTTTTAATAATAGCAGATAAAAATCATATTAATAATATACTCGAACGTTTCAATAGTTTTCATAATAAATTACAATTCATACTTGAAGAAGAAAAAGATGAAGAATTAAACTTTCTTGATATAACAATTATAAGGAAAGATAACAAAATTTTTACAAGATGGTAGAGAAACGAAATAAATTCGCAACGAACAATAAATTATATAAGTCATCATCACTATTCCCAGAAAAAAAGGATAATAATTAATTTTATAGATAGATCACTAAAATTAACATCATCATGTTTACGACATGAAACACTTGAAGAAGTTCGTACTCTTCTCATAAAAAATAATTACCCATTAAATTTAATCAACAAAATCATGAAAAACAGAATTCATAAATTATATAATACTTGACATTCAAAAAGAAGTAAATCTAACGAACAGAATTACATTTCCTTACCATATATTCCAAAATTAAGTACAAACATTGCTAAAATATTAAAACCTTATAATTTAAGAATAGCACATACTGCCAAAAATCAAATCGAAGAAATATATACAAAATTAAAAAGTAAAACTGTAACTCAGAAAAAACTCATGAGGTTCATGATATACCGTGTAAAAATTGCAATAAAAGCTAGATCGGACAAACATCACAAAATCTCGAAGAGAGAATCAAAGCGCATAAATACGCAAAAACTCAAATAACAGCCTTACATAAACACGAAATAACATAAAAACACGATTTTGATTACAAAACTACGAAGATTTAAGCATCTGAAAGGGGCAAAAAAAGGAGATAAATTTAAGAAATGTTACACATTCGTAAAAATTTAGAAAACACAGTATATGAAAGAATACATTGAACATCTTAATTCTATTTACAACAACTTAATAAACCCCACAATTAAATGAGTAGGACTACTAGTACAGAACAAGTTACAATCAAGGCTATCATCTAAATAATTAAATAATGTATTTCCGTTGGTATTATTACTATTACAATTCCAAAAGTGGTGTTTTGCATTAAGATCCCCAATAACAAGAACTTTAAGGCCGATGTTAAGCAAGCGATTTAAGCAGGTAAATGAGAATTTATTAGTTGGGCTGTTATAAACTGAGATTATAGAAATGTTGTTAATTTTAATTCCCACATTCCCTACTGAACAATTGACAGGATTTGTACAGGTATAGGGAATTCCCTGCCTTACAAGAATAGCCACCCCACCGTTACTTTCTTGACTATTTTGCCTATCGTTTCAAATAACATTATATCCCTTAATTATAAATTTACGGCTAGGTTTTAATTTTGTTTCATTGAGTGGCATTATATCTATTTTACGATGAAGCAGGATATTTAAGAGTTCTTGGGTTTTTGATTTCACCCCATTTGAATTCCATGTGCATAGTTTGTAATTGAAAACCATTATTTTCTAAGATCATTATGAAATTTGTGAAAATCTGAAATTTTTCAGCAGAACTGTTGGCTTTATCTAGACTAAAATTTAATTGTTTGATAGCTATTAGAAATTTGTTAATGTTAATGTGATTATTCAACTTCTCGATTTCCGATTTCAATTCATTAAATGTATGTTCACTTTTACACATTTGCACATTTGTAACGGACCGAATGGTAGGTTCACTTGCACTTTTTGATTGTTTTCTTACCTCCCACTGATTCACGGCTGGAACTGGGGCTGGTATGCCCACAGGTTTGTTCACGATTTTTGTCGTCACGATATTTTTCTGATAGACCGGACATCCTGCGTTGTTCGCGGGATGATCTCTGTTACAGTTCGCACACTTCGCGGGTTCCATTGTTGATTTTTTGCAATCCTTGGTCAAGTGGTCCTCAGCACATTTCAAACACACTGGTTTGGCATGGCAAAAGTAAGCGAGCATTCTACCACTGAACCACTGATGCTTTCTAATTTGAGCTGAGAAAGCACAGATTTAAACGATAATTTATAGTGACCGACGTTTTATGTCAAGTCACACGGAAACGCTGTCGAACGAGAAAAACAGTATCCTGGCCCTAAGCTACATCCTCACCAATTTTCAGTGAAATCGGTACAGCCGTTCTTGAGTTATAAATAGTGTAACTAACTAACTAATCAGAGTAAAAACACTACAAGAAAAGAATTCTGTAAATCCCGTGCTACGTTATCGCACTTGTAGATAACACAACTTATAGATATTCGCTATCAAAGTACATTATAACATTCTTTCGATAATTCTTGACGAATGATTCCAAAGAATATTATAGCGGAGCAGGCTATGTGAATCATGAACAATGCGATGTCTCCATTGTCCTTCTAGGGATCAATGTTAGAGAATAATAGATTCCCCATTATCCTTCATGTGAAAATGTTAAAGAATCTTGAAATCGCTGCCTTCATTTATGGAAAACGTGAGACAGTATACTGTTTCGTACTACAAGGTACTCATCAGTCACGCCACGTTCAACGGATGAAAGGCAAAGATTTCAACCCTGTCTCATTATGTATGCTTTGTCTTAGTTTTAGTGTTCAATGATGTGATTATTTTTGTAATTTAGCTGCATACTGCTGATGAAGTTGTCAACTGACAACGAAATATACAGGTTTCAATTCAGAATACATGAGTTGAATCTTTTCATCTCCATACAGACCGAATACCAGGAAAGAATAATAATCCATTTATATCACTCCACGGTCGCGAGTAATTAGTTGTTATATATATATTTAGCACAGCTAATACACTTTACAAAAAAGACAAATTAAATATACAACATCAAACAACATATTTCACCCTAGATATTGTTTTTTACAAAATGATACAATAATTGTTTCAACTCATTATGGTTCTTACATAATTTAAGGTTCGGATCTAGACTATTAAATGCAATCATTCCTTTCGCACATAAATTATTTAGGCATTTATATGTACTGCACTTATCAATATAAAAATCATTTTGTTCCCCAGACCTTGTTTGGTAACCATGGACATCTTCAACGTATTTTACACTGTCAAAGATATAGCTAGAAACCTTGCCATATTTTATTTTATAAACAAAGTCTAGCCGTTCTAAACAACTTTGTGTTTCTAACATAAGTGATACAGGTGTGTACCTATTGCGCTTCAATATAATTGTAAATGCTCTATTTTGGAGCTTTTGCAACTTTTGAATATCATTTTGAGACGAGGTGTATAATACAGTTGAACAAAAGTTTATATGTGGTAATATTATCGACTTATACAATAGATACTTTGTAAAAGCACTAACATAATTACTTATCCTTGCTAAAAAATTTATTTTTCTTGAAATTTTACTCATAACATATCTAAAATGATTTTTAAAACTCAAATTTTCATCGATAATAACACCTAAATTTTTTATTTTACTGACTTGTTCCAATGCTACATTATTCACTTTTATTTGTATATCATACTCTAATCTAGATAGTTTAGCTTTGTTTCCGACAATTATGAATATAGATTTATCAGTATTCAATGAAAGATTGTTATCACACAGCCATGTATGCAAACTATAAAGGTCACTATTAATTTTATTAGTTAATTCTTGTGAATTATTGCCCGCGGTATCCAACATATAATAATATAGAAAATATAGAAATTTCACAATTTTTTACATACTCAATTATATCGTTTATATACAAATTAAACACTAACGGCCCTAAAACTGTTCCTTGTGAAACTCCATAATCACAAATAATTGGTTTGGACAAATAGTTTCCATATTTCACATGTTGTGCTCTATTATGTAAATATGAATTGAACCATTGCAATACTGTTCCAGAAAAACCAAACTTGGCAAGTTTTTTTTAATAATAACGACCTATCAACAGTTTCAAAAGCTCTACGTAAATCCAAAAATTCTGCTATTACTATTTCATTTTTATCTAACACTCTAGACCATTTATCACAGATAAATGTGATAACGGTTTCACAAGAGTGCTGCGCTCGGAAACCCGATTGACACTCCACAATAACCCTGTTTCTATCACAAAACTCGCTTAGTTGGTCTGTAACAATAAATTCCAAAATTTTCTTGTACACAGGCACTTTATTTATAGGTCCAAATTCCTCGCTTTTCTTAGTTTTCGGTTTTTTTGGCGCTGGTAAAGCGGTTGTCGTTTTCCATTCTTCAGGAAATTCGCCGTAACATAAAGACATGTTCGCAATGTCCAAAATCCTATTTGCCGCAACCATGACGATATCTCTGAATATATCTGTTGTAATTCCATTTTCCCCTCCACCAACATTCTTTAATTTCTTTACATACTTTTTCCGGGTAGACATATCGATCTCTTTGAAATTAATCCAATCCTCATACCTGTTGATGGTACTCAGCCCATATTCATTACCATTCACCATACTGACACCATCTACAATATCCCTTATACTGTTTATAAAAAAAATATTAAAATTTTCTGCAATGCCTTCATCTCCTTCTATCAATAGATTTTGGAAAAATATGACTTTCTCTACTTTCCGTTCTCTATTGTTTTCTGGTAACAAAGTTTTGAAATTTTTCCACAGTTCTTTACTATTATATTTATTGTCATCAATGATATTGTGATAGTATCACTCTTTTTCATTTTTTAACAGCATATTCACCTCATTTCTCATTTTTTTGTATTCTTCCCATTTAACGCTATCCTCACCAAGGAAGGATAGCCGACTTGCATTTTAAGTCTTTATTCTCTATTTTTTCTAACATGGAATTGTCAATCCACTCATGATTTTTATATTTTAATGTTACTGGTCTTTCTAGGACGGAGCACATATCATTTATAATTTCAGTTACACCATGAATCAGTTTATTTGCCATTATATTAACATTTACGCATGAGTTTTCCATTCCATGTTCATCACCTCTGTTTGAAATATCGTGCTATTGTATTGTTTATAATTTCTACATTAAATAATTTCACGTTTCAATTAAAAACAAAACTCAAAAAGTTAACTCTCAAAAAATCACCCGTAATTTCACTGCAATATTCATAAAAAAAATACACCACATACATATTTCTTATATGTTCGATTACTACATATTGAAGGTTGTAACCTTATGTACTGTGCGAGATGATTAAGTATAATTCAAAATGAATGCACTTGAAATTATATCACCTTTAATGCAAAGACATAAATTTGTATAGTTCCATAATCCATATAATGCCGTTCCTTCATAATTTGTATTTACTGAATAATTATTTCAGGACTAAGTAGATAATCGATGATATTCACTAGTCATAAATTTTCTATTGTTGTTCTATCCTAATATTTCTGATATTATCAGATACTCAATTCATTCAGTGACATTAATTGAACATTACTGATATCAATAAGGTTTCAACTGTATCATTACTAAAATTTTCGAGTACGCCATTCAAGATGAACAAGAATTTTAGGATCGCTAACACGTAAGTTTGGAACTGTATAATTAATTGCTGTTTTTGCAGACGTTAAATTTTGAGGAAATTATGATATCCGTTTTGCAATACAGCAAATTTCGATGAATTTATGATATTCATCTGCGTTCTAAAGAATTGTAATGAACACCTTTACCTATTTTGTAGATCCAAGGAACTAATAATGAATCCAGTCAATAGTAAGTTCTGCACTTAATAAAATGCAAATAATTTTTTCTCAAACCTTAACAAGAAGAAGCATACCAAGAAGAAGAAATCTTCAAACCGAAAATAGAAAATCCTGTATAAATACAATTAAAAATATAAATCCTCGAAATCCAAACCGAGTTGTTCACCTCGGCAACGCTGTTTTATATGAGTTGCGTCACGTGCTAACAGCACTGTTTACATTTGCGTGCTTCTGTTGCAATTGGTCAGATTGGTTGTAATTGGCCAGACAATATATTACTGCGACATCTTGGCTCCTATTCTGCAGAAGATGAGTTTTCATTTCAGTTATTAATACAACGTGAGGGTGGTGTGTAACCTAGAATATTTTTGGATGGTGTATTTGAAAAAGCATGTTAATTGTAAATAATATTAATGTTCTGCGATGTGAATAGAACTTGGGAACGTGAAATTGCAGATATGTCTAGAACAGGTATTTTCTTTTTCATTCTGATCAAAAAAGGTAATTTTTATTCATCGTAATGTATATTATATATATATATATATATATATATATATATATATATATATATATATATATATATATATATATATATATATATATATATATATATATATATATATATATATATATATATATATATATATATATATATATCTCGTTGGTGACAAATGAATTAGTTAGAAAGAGGCGAGACATTTACAGAGTTTGTTTAGTTGAACATGTTAGTGAGCATCTGCTTTCTAAACTTTATCAGTGAAATATCATATATGTTAATTTTTAGAGTGATTTGCGTAGACTAATATAGATAACACATTTTGAACAAAAAAAATGTATATAATCGATTAATCAGATTGTAAACTAATCATATTTATTTGATCATTTATATTTTAATACGTTGAAGTATTGAACAAACACGTGTTGACTATTTCAATTGGATAATTATGAAACTAAGTGATGTTTTAGTGAATTGTTTTTTATTGTATTAATTTTTTTCATATAAAATTCATCTATATTTTTTGTATTTCTATATTTATATATATATATATATATATATATATATACATTTGACAAACTATCTGATTCGTGAACCATTTTATTTATATTGTATAAATTTGAACCTTGGGTTTTTTGGTTCAATGGAAACAAAATGATATTAGTTTATTTCCAAAATTACGTTTCGGTTATTATTTTAACCTTTATCAATGTGGTATATATGTCATATGCTCGCTAAAACAAAATTAATATAAAAACAACGCTCACGAACATGATTTTAAATCTTACCACAATATAAATACTTCGGAACAAAAGTTCATAGGTGACAAACAAACAACTATATTGACAATTCTACTTAAAAATTTTAAATTTTTCCAAAATAACAATTCACGTCTATCTCTCAAAGCGTATTACAATTATATGACTGAAATCGGAAATTGATTCCACATCTGCAATATTACATACCCACATCAATGATACATTTTTATGTTTTTCCGCATGTTCTTATGCGGTTAAAATATTATTGTAGATTTTACTTAGACCAGTTATGTCGGTTTCATCATTGATGGATTCTGGATTTTTCTTTATATGGATCATTTCCTGGATTTCGCGTTTTTTTTCATGTTGTTCAGTTTTCAAGATTTTTGTAGCCGAAAAATCAAACTTATGACCCAATGTCTGCTGGTGTTTTGTGAGAGCAGTGGTATTTTTTTTTATCATATCTATGTCCATTCAGCCTATTTTTCAAGTATTGGCTAGTTTGCCCAATGTATACTCCTGTACAGTCTGCACATGGAATCTGGTATATTGTGTGCGTTTTTTGTGCAACTACAATTCACAGCACCACATATCCCAAAAAAAATCCGTAATAATTGGGCTAGCAGATCGGGCAATTAGGCTAAGTGACTCGGAGTTTGTACATGACGCAATAAATAAAGCGAAGGAGATACTACATCATAACTCTTATCCGAGAAAACTAGTCAATGCAATTTTTGAGCAAAGAAAAAAGAAACACTCGACACGAAACCAAGATAATTTTGACACTACTATACCTGAAGACAAAAAGGAAAACCAACATCTATGCATACCATATATTCCGTACTTGTCTGAAAATCTGGACAAACTTTTCAAAAAATATGACATAGAAGTGTGCCATAAGGGGTATAATCTGCTACGAAACAATTTCAGCAGACTAAAAAGTAGTATTCCAATGGATAAAAGAACGCACACAATATACCAGATTCCATGTGCAGACTGTACAGGAGTATACATTGGACAAACTAGCCAATACTTGAAAAATAGGCTAAATGGACATAGATATGATAAAAAAAATACCATTGCTCTCACAAAACACCAGCAGACATTGGGTCATAAGTTTGATTTTTCGGCTACAAAAATCTTGAAAACTGAACAACATAAAAAAAACGCGAAATGCAGGAAATGATCCATATAAAGAAAAATCCAGAATCCATCAATGATAAAACCGACATAACTGGTCTAAGAAGTAAAATCTACAATAATATTTTAACCGCATAAGAACATGCGGAAAAACATAAACATGTATCATTGATGTGGGTATGTAATATTGCAGATGTGGAATCAATTTCCGATTTCAGTCATATAATTGTAATACGCTTTAAGAGATAGACGTGAATTGTTATTTTGGAAAAATTTAAAATTTTTAAGTAGAATTGTCAATATAGTTGTTTGTTTGTCACCTATGAACTTTTGTTCCGAAGTATTTATATTGTGGTAAGATTTAAAATCATGTTCGTGAGCGTTGTTTTTATATTAATTTTGTTTTAGCGAGCATATGACATATATACCAGTTTGATAAAGGTTAAAATAATAACCGAAACGTAATTTTAGAAATAAACTAATATCATTTTGTTTCAATTGAACCAAAAAACCCAAGATTCAAATTTATACTATATATATATATATATATATATATATATATATATATATATATATATATATATATATATATATATATATATATATATATATATATTCATTTGTGAAGTGGAGTTTCTATATTGATACAAAAGTATCTGTATCTTGTTATATCAAATTGAGTCTTTCATAATAATCGTTTTTGTTCAAAACAGCTGCTGAACAAGCACCTTTGTCTGCCGGCATGATGTGGAAATTTTCGTTCTCTTTGACAATTTTTTTTCTTTTGAATATAATTGCTGGATAGTCGTAAATTTTTGTGTAAATTGATTTTGATGGGTAATGTTATTAGTCTTACGTGATCTCAAATAGATTTCTTTGTTTTCTGTAGTTTTCGTACGATATCTTCCCATTCAAATTCTATATCGGCATCGTACGGTCGAGAAATTAGTTTTTAGAGACTTCTGACACAAAGTCAACACGTTGCTCGCATAAATAATATTGTTTCATGTTTTTACAAAAGAGTTGGTTTTGGTATTAGAAATTCCAAATGGTTGCCTCAATCAATTATGCAAACTCCTTACAATACTTTGAAACGATCATAACCAGAATGCGATATGCTTGTATCGTTTGTAATGCAGGATACATGTGTTATATAAGAAATCTTGAATCTGTTCAAAGACGTTTCTCGAAATGTTTATGGTTTTGCTCTGAATGTTTGTATTTAGAACAAGGCATGATTCACTCCAAGGTCGACTGTTCTATCACTTGAAATACACATGAAATATAATATTTGGGAGTTATGTTTCTGTGGAGGTTGATTATGTTTTCTGTCGATGGTTCTTTTTTCTGTTATAAATTTCCGGGTCATAAGATTACATTGTTGTAACACGACAGTGTTCTATCCACCTCTGGCTCCTACTAATATTCTGGCCTTTTCACCACTTGCTAAAATTTGTGGTAACTTTGAGCCTTTTCATGACGTCATTGACATATTTTCCTGAGGGACTAGTAATATTATGATGGTTCTAGTTTATGTTTGATAATTCTGTTTCAAGTTCAATTTTTCATGAGTTGTAAATTTTATTGCATTTGTTCCATTCAATTGTTTAGTGGCTTAAGGCTTAAACTGTTGAGTAGTGTACTTCTGAATATATATATATATATATATATATATATATATATATATATATATATATATATATATATACATATATATATATATATATATATATATATATATATATATATATATATATATATATATATTCGTCGAAATTTTAGTAGTTCTGAGAATCGGTCAACATCTATTCTCATTGAATATAACTTAAATTCAAACACTTGAACTTATGATTCACACTTTATAGACTACATAGCATGACGCGTTTCGTCGTTACAAACGACTTCTTCAGATGCTTACAGAATATCGTTTCAGAAAAATCGTTTGTAACGACGAAACGCGTCATGCTATGTAGTCAATAAAGTGTAAATCATAAGTTCAAGTGTTTGAATTTAAGTTATATTCAATTATAATGGATTTACATCAAGTAAACGCCAACACTATTAAATATCTATTCTCATATTCCTCAATGTTGAAGCTGGTCCATCCCAAAATTTCATTCTTTTTTGAATTGTTTGTTTTCATTGTTTCAAGATTCAAGAAGCGTCGAAAAATACGTACATCTCCAAATTTTCATCCTTTTACTTTCCAGTTTCCAGTTTGAAATTTCAATTTTATTGACGTAATTTTCAATTTTTTTATGATTTGGGATTGAAACATACATATGCACAACCGTAAATTTTCACTATTCACCACAACCAACACCTATTTTTTAAAAGCCATTTTAATATTTCAATTATTCGTGAAAATTCACCTGAGCTCCTTCTATCGCAGAAAAGTCGTATGAACTCTACCTAGCGTTGTGGACATTTCATTCGAACACCACAGAAATCTGTCTGCAATGTGTAAGAATGGTCCCATGCCTAATCGCTCCAGATCACGCCTCGGAATGCAATAGAATAGCTAGTTCCAAGATTTACGAATCATTCATACTAGTAAATACTGAAACTGTTAATCGAAATATCGAAATATTTCAAATAAAACTCCCAGGAAGCTGCCTACTCAAATGTTGTCAACGAGAACGAACCTATCACTTTCGAGAGAGAATATTATGTGCGTTTCGAAAAAATCATCGATCTTTTGATTTTGGTTGGTTGAATGATCACTAATATAAATATATAATCAATCTAAATAAATAATTAAATTCAATTATTCTTTACTTTTGTTAAACTTGTGATATACAACCAAACGTCAAAAAAAATTAAGCTTTTAATACTGAAAATTGCCTGTTATTGCTGAAAATAATTGAACAAAAATTATATATAGGTATATATATATATATATATATATATATAAATATATTGTATATTTACAATTTATGAGGAAACAAAATTTTCATGTAACTGGAATTGTATGCTTCTTAGGTGAAAAAAGAATAGCCAGAAAAGGATGAACATGTGCAATAATCAGTCATGAACCCCTCACGCCAATCCATCAATTCTATGGACCTGAAAGTAGACTTCAAAAAAGTCTTCAGCCCGAAAGTGATCAGATTGTATGTCTCTGATAGGGAGTAGAAGAATTCAACTTCAAGTAATATAAAATTGTTCCAATTTCAAATCAAAATCTGGTTCAAATTTTCTATAATTATCTTTAAGTGTAACATCCTTGACTACTTTCTGGACTTCGAATACAGCAATGGCATCAATATTTCATAAACTTGATGAACATTTGAAATTGAAACATCATACTATAAATATCGAAAAAAATTTGGATATATTATATGTATTTCAAACTGAAATAGATATTTATTCATTTGAAAATTTAATATAAGAGTAGAAAAAAACAATTGAAGTCCCATCGTATAGAATGCAGTAATATTTTAAAAACATCTAAGATTATGTTATTGAACAATAATAACTATTGAGTTTAATTTTGTACATAGCTTTTCTGAATTTAAATCTCTTGACTTTGAGTCGTTTCGATTATTTCGTTGACAATGATATTGTTTCCTTTAATCTTAATGATTGAAGAAGAATCTGTGGGGAGTTTTCTCTTTCACATGTTTCTCTTATAGGTAGCATGAAAGAGAGACAATACCTTCTTCTGTTATCGTAACCCGTAACCGCAGACGTATAAAAAATATCACACTAGCACAGATCTGTGGTCATATTCATCCCTAAAGCAAAGTGGTAATAAAAATTTTTACAATTGTCTCACGGTAATGTTATTTGATCATGTTGAGTGAATACAGATTCAAAAATCTTTCAATGTACAAGATGTATTTATGAAGATTTATTTCGAATTCATTTTTCTAACTTTTCTTTGGAACAGTTTTGATTAGGCCATCTGTTTAAGCTGAAGTGCTCCCGGAATTGCTTTGTAAGAACTGTCGTATCAAACATCTAAGCCTGTGATCGAATTCCATCCAGAGTATAGTTTGTGACTTGGCCGCTTACCAATGTATGTTCTAAAGGTAAGGGCACTATGTTTCATCGAGTAACTTTTCATTGCATTTCAATTTTTTATCTCAAAATTGTATCACTATTTGAGTCATTAGGTCAAACCGACGAAATTGCACTCTTCAACACGAACTACACTCTTCGTTTCGAGGGATTTTGAAATAGACCGCTTGAAAATTTGAATTATTCAGTATACGCTTCCGAAATATTGATTGAAAGTTTTCCAGATATTTCGTTAGTCGAAATCGTATCTATAATACACAGTAATGAGGCAAGTAATGACCTCGAACAATTTAATAGTGTATCTAGTGAAACATTACACGAAAATAACGTGAAAATCCAGAAAGTAAAGTTGGATAATTAGAGTATTAGAAAATTACAATTATATTGCTTCAATATTCGAATGAAAACTTTGAATTCTCCTGGAACTTTATTCGAATCTCTGTTTCCCTGAATGTTGAAAAATCATTGACATCATTGATATTAAATTTGAAAAGTAGTTGATGAATTTTGATTTCAGATTCTGAAGTAGTATTGTTATATTCAAGAAAAATGTATAAAAATAATATAGCCGCAATTTTAGAAATGAAGATGCTATTAGCTCCTAGAAAGATTTTCCTGGAATTTTTATAGAAGAAAATTATTGAACCACTTACATGAAGCTTGAAACCACTTGCATGAGCAAACGCCAATAGTATTGAATTATATCGCAGAGTTGTGGAGTTAAGAGTTTCAAATGGAAAGGAATATCCAATAGTAAAAGGTGAATTTCAACTATATTCTCTTTTCAAGCATATTTTCATCATAGAGCAAGCTACAATTAAAGATGATTGAATGTATGTAGAAGTATATAAATATATTTGTGTGTGTAATATAACACAAAATATATAAAACCATATATATTTATAGACATTTCCTAATAAAGACATATCGTTGCTCAATACCCCTCTCTACAATTATTGTCGACTGCCACTTGTTCTTATAATTCGTTGTTGTCATCTGCTGAACATCTAAAAGGCCTTTTAATACAATATTCGTCCACAAGTAGATGAAGGTATACGTGCTTTATATTTGATGACCAAGCCAATGTCATAATATATATATTTCTGAGTTCTGTTCAGTATTCAAATTACCTATTGGAATTCTTTTTGGAATTCGAAATAATTTCGAATCCTTTTTGCTTTCTATGTTCATAAGAGTTAAGTGTGCAGTATTAGAAAATCATATTCAAATTCTTCTCCATCATTCGTATTAACATCTGCTTTTTCTGCAACATCCAAAATTTGTATGTCAAACATATTTTCTTCACAACACAATATTAGATATTAATGTAATTATGTTCGCTGAAATTTTTTCTGTTCACTATATAATCATCCTGTTCAGTTTCATTAAAAAGGCTCACAGTAGATTTCACAGTTTCCTAAGCAATTTCATCTAATGATATAATCTGATAATCTCATTTCGATAACATTCATCATTGTTCTGGTGTCATATGATTTCATTGTCTTTCCGTTTGTGTTATTACATCACAATAATGATCCTGTTTGAAATCTAAGTGTAAATGCATATTTCATTTGAGACCAAACTTTGTTTTCCTAGGCTCTTCAATTCACTGAAATTTTCTCTCCAAAATGTCCATTTAGACTTTCGTTCAGTCAGTTTTATGAGCATAGTGCTATACCAACCAAGACACTGATTTTCTAAGAGATATTCTAAAATCTCAATTTTATCTTCATCTTGAAACAACAAAGTCTTTTATCAATACAGATTTACACATGATATTCGCATAGTAAAATAAAATCATATTAACCGACCTAACAAAGAAACGACATTCAAAGTTTGTCATTGAATTCATCAATTCTCATTATTTAATTCTGATCCAATTTCAATTCTATTTTACTGCGTGTTCTCTGCGAACGTAAAACTAAAATTTGAATATTTAGTGTACTCAAAGTGTCCTAATATCATATTTGACTTGCATCAGTCTTTAAAAGATGTCATAATATGTGTACACATACATGCGTCATGTACACGATTTAGAATTCAGGTCTTTACGAAGCAGTTATCTGGGCCTCTTGTGTTTCCATCGAGAGTCTTGACAATCTCCAAGGGGTACTACCAGGGTATTCTTGTAGTACCCCTTGTATATATATATATATATATATATATATATATATATATATATATATATATATAAAATTTTATAAATTATGTTTTCTTGTTTGTTGTAATACTTGAGTTTTTGGCAGCTCTTGAAGATTTTGATACGAATGTCAGGCATTCCATTGAAAGTGACCAATTGAAAATTAACCCTGAAAGGGGGTAATACTGCCTCCTGTTTTCTTAACCCTTTACCGCAGACGTATAAACCATCTCATGATAGCACAGATCTGCGGCGATATTTATCCCTAAGGCATTATAAAATTGAAATTTTTGATATTTCAATTATTGCATAATAATATTAATTAGTCGAGTTGAGTGAATACATATTCAAAAAACTTTCAATGTACACTATTCGAACGATTTATTTCGAAAGCCTTCATATTTTTCTGTAAAAAATGCATTCTGACATAGGATCATCTCATGAATTGCACCTTGGTATACTACCCAAAAAATATATTCTAACATGAAAGGAAAATAGAAACTCAAGCATTTCAAACTGTATTCTAATGAAACAACTTGAATTATGAAAAACTGCAACAATGCACATTTTACAAATAATAATGGAACAATTGGATGTCGTACTTCTTTTAATCGCTCGCATCTTTAATTCTTCATTATGATGCGACAACATTCAAATGAATAGTAGCAAATTTATAAAAGACCTTAGTGCTATATCGTTCAATTCACTAATAATTTTTATATCTCTATATATGCGTGTGTATACCTAGTTATGCGTTCATTTTCTCACAGAACAAAGACGTTGATTTTAATGTCATCACATAGGATTTACCTTACAATTCCTGACTCCACTTTATTGAAAATTTTATTTTTTAGTCCTGAATATTTTATTCACTCACATTAGCTTCCAAGGTACTTGACTTATTTCTAAAAGGAGACACCTCAGACCTTTTGTGACCATGTTCATCATGAAGAATATTCTTTCTAGTTGAAGCATCTTAATGATTGCTCACAATATAATCATTATAGGCAATTCTATGGCACTTTAGCCTAAACTAGCATCATCTGGCCATTAAACCAGTGTTTCGTCTAAATCTACATCTCCAAGTCCTACTCGAAATTCGAAAATTCCATTCAGACTATTGATCTATGACGATTTTTCATTGGTTCTATATTGATAATACTAGTTCATCGGATTGGTTTGTATAGGGCCATGTTTTATTTTCGTATTGTTGAAATGTGGACTTTTAATATTTGAAGTATTTTGAGTGAGGCATTCATATTTTATATTATGATTGAAACACTATACTAATACTTAAACGTCTTTATAAATAATGACTACGACTCCTGTGATAGCCTTCTCACAGATGCCCGCGCATGCTACATGTCTAAAACGTTTATAGTTAGGTACCATGCAAAATCTTCCTATTTCTGAAGAAGTACAAATAGTGAATCTAAGGTTTTTACATATCTTAACCTAAGACTTAAATCTAACGGTAATGAACTTAATATCAAAACTAATCTAACCACTTTAATATAGATATACATAATGTGAACTGAAAATACCATAAAATATAATTAAGCCGCTTAATATTCTTTATCACATCTCAATCTAGGTGAAAAGAGTCCCTCATTTTTCTCATTTGCGAACTCCTCCTCCGATTCACCTGCTATTGTTGTCTTTTGACCAACTCTTATAACATTGACTGAATTGACTATAAATGACAGGAAGGTTTCGCTTATCTCTTAGTGAAATATGAGGTTGAAAACAATAAACTGAATTTAACATACTTGCTTTCACCAAGCAAGCATTATTAAGAATGAGTTTAAGTATATGTACAGCCTTTTCTGCAAGTCCCTTCCCTTTTGGATAATTAGGACTAGAGGTTACTATTCCGAAATTACACGTTGATGCAGAAACATTACATTCATAAGATGCAGTAGGTACACTATCACTAATGACTACCTTTGGTATACCAAACTGAGAAGTTATGTATAACCAACCAATGATAATTTGACTGAAGGATTTTTAAGTACTGGTATATCAGACGTGTATGGCAGATATGGTATTGAGCCCAACACGCTACCCTGTGGAACACCAGCATTGATTGGTTTAGAATAGAATAGAATAGAATAGATCTTTATTTCTAGTTACTACAAATAGTAAAAAGAAAATAGTGTCAAAAAAAATTCACAATTTAATCAGTATAAAATTCACCCAAATCATATGGCTCTAGCTTAAGTGAAAATTCGTATATTGCTTTTTTGTACTTTCTGATATCTCTTTCCCTTCTGATGGAATTAGGCAGTTTATTGAAAATCCTCAAGCAGGAATAGTGACAGCTTTTCTCTGTCATAGCGAGGTGATGTATAGGATAAATATATTGTGTCTCTCTACTTTCATAACTGCTTTGGCTTGAGTAACTTTCAAAAAGGTGTTTATTTTGGTATACAAAGCTCAAACATTCCTGTATGTAAACTGCATACACTGTTAAAATTTTGTTGTTTTTTAACAAACCTCTGCAGGATTCTCTACTTTTAACTCCAAACATTATTCTCATTACCTTCTTTTGAGTTACAAAGATGTCCTTAATACTTTTATGTGATCCATAGAAAATGATACCATACCTCAGTCTTGATTCGAAGTTGGCAAAGTATATGGTTTTTAATATATCTCTTCTTAGGTATTTTGCTAAGACTCTGATTGTATAGCATACCGAATTTAAGCATCTGTTAGTAATTTCTATATGTTGTCTCCATGTAAGATGTTCATCCAGTGTCAACCCTAGGAATTTTGCTGTTTTTTGAAGACAGGTTGTCTCCATCAATCATTATCTCTCTTGGTATATTTTTGTTGAATGTTGGGTTGTGAAGTACATAATAGTCGTTTTTTCGGTATTGAGTTTAAGTTTACGAAATTGTAGCAATTCCCGAATTCTTACAAAGGCACCAGACACCTTGCCAATCAGTTCTTGAAGATTTTCATCCCACAGTAATACATTGGTATCATCAGCAAACAATATCATCTGTTCTCCAAATCCAGTGACACCTGTTAAATTATTTATGTACAGCAAAAATATAATATATCCTAATATGCTACCTTGTGGTATGCCCTGATTGATTTGGCCTTTGTGAGATTTTATTTCTTCGCCCTTTTCTACTATCAACACTCTGTGTTCTCGTTTTGTTAGGTAAGATCTGAACCATTTTAGGAGTTAACCTCTAATTCCAGCGTTCTCCATGATTTCCAACAGAATTTCATGGTCAACGCTGTCATACGCCTTTGAGAGATCCAGGAAGAATCCATTCCTGGATCCTGGAATAACAATTATATTTTGTTTTCTTTTTAAGGTCGTACCTTTTGAACATATTGTATTGACTTCCTTCATTTTCCAATAAATTATTTTTTTTTGAAGTGTGATTTGAAATATTAGAATGAATGACTTGCACTGTATACTAATTTTAATTAAAATTTGTGAATTTGTTATCAATACATGACTGTGATGTCGATGTTATTCTGGTATTTTGAAAAATTGTTTGCTGGAGGTCATAAGAAGTTAGAATATTTATGAATTCTGTTTGATTCTAATTAGGAATTATTTAATTGATATTGAAGTATCCGGTAAGTAAAATCATTTCCCTTTCAGGAAGCATTGTGGATAGAATTTTATCGATTTTCTCGAAGAATATAAGAATATCACCATTTGGGGGCCTATAGATGTTAATTATTATAATCTTATCGTTATCCACCTTACCTTCAATTGCAGAACATTCAATGTGACCTGATTCAATACTTCTGATATTTGTCCTAGGTTTTTTCATGGAAATTTTTCAGATGTTCATTTACATAGATGGCGCATCCACCATGTTTATTTTCACTTCTACAGAATGCGCTTAAAAGTTTAAAATTCACAATTGAATAATTATTTAGTTGTTCTTCACTTTTCCAGTGCTCACTTAGACATAATACCTTGCAATCCTTATGGTCTTTGAGGAAAATTTCCAACTGTTCTACTGCATTTCTTATCGATTGTATATTTTGGTGGATGATACCGAAAGATTTTTTTGACGTTTTCTGCTTTCTTGTTAATTTTCCAATCATTCTGTCTTGTGTGGCTATATCGTCTTCTAGTTGTTATCTATAAAAAAGTATTATTCGGCCATTTTTTTTATATAATTGCTGGTTGAATCTTCCTATACCTACATTCTCTCGCCAGAAGCTTGGAGTATACAGTTCATCTTTCCTTTCGAAGGGTACTTTTACCAAAGAGCTTTTCAATTTTCCTTTTTTCTCTTGAAATAATAGTTCATTTACTTCAACACCCACCTTTTCAAATCCAGGTTTATGTTTTATGTAGTTTTCAATAGAATTTTCAGTTACATGCTCCTTAACTCGCCTTATGAAAAACCATGCTTTCTTTTCTTGTCCACTAAAGTTTTTGTCCTAATTTGTAACCGTACAAGTTCCTGAAAGTGTTTGTTGTAGTTTTCTTGGTTTTCGCCTCTGTATTGTATTCCATTTTCCTTCATTTTCTACTATGGTTGGTTTGATACTTTTATTTGTAACTTTCGAAGCTTCATCATTCTTAATTATATTTTTATATTTTCCGAGATCAATGATTTCAGTCATTTTCCTTCTTTGTGCTTTTTCGAATTCATCATTTTTCCTTATTTCTGTTCTATCCGTTATTTTCGATGATACTATTTCTTTGTTTCTAGTCCTCTTAGGATCATCAGATTCAGTGCTCCCTAAAGGATTTCTCATTCGATTGGGTTGATCATTCACGTTAACATCATTTCCTGTTATCGCATATTCCATTTGTTTATGATGAGTTTCTTCACTGTGATTTTGCCTTCCTTCACTTTCCGATACATTTCTCTCTAGTACCGAAATTTTATATTTGAGTAATTAATTATTTTCAATTAAAACTTGATTTCTGTGCTCCAGTTCCTGGATGATTTTAATCATCCAACCAATTTTTGATGATTCTGTAGTGATATTATTCTTTGCTTTGGTTTGGATATTATATATATCATTGTTGACACAATCTTTTAACACTTCAAAACGTGTTAACCTTTCAAACGTGTAATACACGATGGATGGTATGTACTTTCACATTTTACCGATTTAACCACGGTTCTTCGACAATATCTGCAGAGCGTCTCAAACTCGACCTTCTCGCTTTCCGCCATTTTTTGTGTTTTTTTGCTCGGAATTCAGTTTCACTTGGAATTGGTTTCAGCTTGGAATAAGCTCCTTGTTGTAATCTGAAATTTCTTTCAGTAATATGAGATTGCAGAATTTCAGACATTGTAGAACAAATCATCTACAGAATCTCTCTTCTGTAAAAATTCTCTTCTAGAGAATTTTCTGTAACTTGTGTTATTCTGTGTACTTAGTCAATTGTGAGTGGTTATTTCTGAACCCAAATTGATGGTCAGGAATTACTTGATTTTCTTCGATGTCTGGTTTTAGTTTTTTCAGCAGAGGTTTTTCGAAAAGTTTTGCTATTACTGGTAATAGTGTAGTATTGGCTGGTGCGAAGTTATTTCGGGAGGGGTGGTTTTCCGGGTTGGAATGACTTCTGCCATCTTCCAAAATCTTGGACCATATCTTAACCTAAATGCGGCATTAATTAAAACGTTAACTTAACTATGGCTTTTCGTGGAAGTTGCTTAAGGACTTCGCCAGTAATTTGGTTAAATCTTGGCGCTTTTCTTTTGGTTATATTTTTTTTATTTCTGTATATCTCTCTCTAGACGTGGTGAGTTTCATTGATTCTTCGTCTTCTTTCATTTCTTCTCATTCCGGGGCTCCTTGTTCTTCTCAAGGTTTGAATGCTTGATCTAGTTGATTTCCGAAGAGTTCTGCCTTTTCGTTGCAGTTTGGCCCATTTTCCATCATGTTTGATTGGATTGTTATGTATTATAGGTCTCTTGAGTCCTTCGGTAGCCTACCACAGAGAGTAATTGGTGATGTTATCATTGTTCAATTTTTGAAGGTAACAACTAACTGATTCCTGCTTAACCTGTTGGATCTCACTCTTCAAGCGCTGGGTCGCATTATTTAATCAAGTCTTGTCTGCGATATTTCTTCTCTGCTGCAATTTCCTTCCGAGTTTTCTTTTCTTCACAATTAATTCTCCTATTTCCTTATGGTAATTGTAACCAGCTATTCTATGTTTTAATAATGGAGTATTTTTCTATGCTGCCCAAGGTATATCAGTAACTAATATCTCCACCTCTTGATCTAGTTGAATTTTATTCGAAGGTACGGGTAAGTTAATTTTGATTTCATGGTAAATCCTAAAGGATTTCAAGTCAGTTTATTTGTTTACCAACGTTAAATTATTTTCTCTGTTGAGTATGTGTTCACTCAGTATTAATACTATTGATGAATGATCCGAGTTCACAGAATAATCATATTCAATTTGAATATAGTTGGAGGATGTATTTGTAATTATATGGAAGTCAATAAAATCCGGTACTTTGTTCAGGTCAGTAGGACAGTATGTTGGTTTACCTGTCGATAAATAATCACACTTGTTTTCTTTTATTGCCTCTAGCAACTCTGTTCCGTTAGTTGTAGTTAGTCTATATCCCCAATCGGTAAACTATGAATCTATCACCTTGTTGCCTCAAAGCGTTTAGATAATGTTTTTCATGGCGTGTTTTGGCGGGCGATATATTGCTGTTATTCTGATTTGATATGTCTTTGTTCTAACGGCCACGGATTCAATTATAACCGCACTTCCACCTTTGGGTGCATTGTGTGGGGGGTGGTATAATAAAAATTATAAATTTTAATATGTGAAATGTAAATATTTAAAATATGAAATGTGTTTTAGATATCAAACATCAATATTTTCAATATCTAGGACTGCTTGTAACTTTTCTTTGTATTGCAATAGTCCATTGGTATTTCATGACATTATTTTAAGACTATTAACCATTTTTCTGTTCAGGAATAGCTCTCCTATTGCTGTACTCTATCCTTCTTAGTCGCTAGTCAAAGTTTTGGAACAATTGCTTTTGTTCAAGCATCTGTTACGAAATTGGATGTAGCGTTGGATACGCATTTTATTTTAATATATTAATCTCATGATTGCTTGTGTAACCTGCCGCCGCTTGGCTGAATGGTTTATTAGCAGTCCCGATATTGAATATTTCGGTGCGGTTAAGTATTGAGTCGATATTTTTCTGACTGCTAACCTGTTTTTCGCTCCTTGTTGGTTGTATCGGTGTTTCTCCTTTATTCCCTCCATCAGTTCTGATTTTTTGTAGATTTTTGTGGGAATACATCCTCGGTTATTAGCTGGGTGATTTTTACCGCAGTTAACGCATTTTGGTTGAGCATTTTCTGACACCTCGGATCTTTTGCACAATAATTCTGTGTGTGTCCAAAGGCTTGACAACGTTTGCACTGCGGTATTAGGTTGGATTTTTTTTTATAGGTTCTATCTCCACCTTATTTTCTCGTATTGTCGTAATAAGGTATATTTTGTTGATATCTTCGTCATAACTGACTGTTGATGTAAACATATTCAATGGCTCTTTAGTTTTCCACTTCAATTTTACACATGCATCTATTGCTTTGTAGTCTCTTCCTTGATGATCTCCTATTATTTCTTTCGCGTCGCATGCGTGGTGTAGCCTTTTGGCGATAACTCTTATCGGTCTACTTTGTTTATTCTCGTAGGAGTGCGATGATCGCCCATTTTCATCAAGTTTATTGGTCAGTTTTCTGTAGTTTTCGCTATCAAAGGTATTGAGTAATGTGAATAAAATCTATATAAGCAAATACTAGGGATTTCTTAAGTGAAACCGTTGCCATTAGGGCATCTGTTTGAGCTGAAGTGTTTCCGGAATAGTTTTGTAAGAACTGTCCTAGCAAACATGTAAGCCTGAGATCAAATTCCTTCATAGTATGTATCGTTTCGGATTTGGCCGCTGACCAATATAGGTTCTAAAGAGATGTTTCATCCAGTTAGATTTTGCTGCATTTCGATTTATGTATCGAACTTATATTATCATTTGAATCAGTAGGTTGAACTGATGAAATTGATTAAATGAATCGCATTATTCGTTTCGGGGTATTTTGATAAATACCGCCTGAATAATAATAATATTTATTTAGCTGAAGCTATATAAAAATCTACATATTTTATTTTGAACTGTCAATTTTTAATTATATACCTATATCATTATTTAAAATAAACTTTTTAAGATCACGCTTAAATATTTTAATACTAGTACTTGTTTTAAATATATTTGGTAAATTACTGAAAGACTTAAATCCGTCATAGTATATGCTATTTTTGGATTTAGAGAGCTTACAATTTTGTATATAAAAACTATCAGTATTTCTAGTATTAAACCCATGTACATCACTGACATATGTAACATTTTTTATTACATTACATGGAAGCAACTGATTTTTTATTTTGAATATGAATATATATGAGACAAAGAGTATCCTTTGTTTTACAGACATTAGTTCCAAAGAGTTCAGCATAATTTTGACAGGGGTATACCTATTGCACTTTAAAATGGCTCTCATGGCTCTATTCTGTAACTTCCGTAATTTTTGAATTTTTTCTTTAGTCAAACCAAATAACAATGTGGAGCAATATTCAAAATGTGGCATTATTATTGATTTGAACAACAATAACTTCACATAAGTCGACAGGTTTTTGCTTATTCTTTTCAAAAAATTGATTTTCTTAGAAATTTTAGATGATGTGAAATCAACATGATCATTGAAACTCAATTTTTCGTCTAACATAATGCCTAAATATTTCACTTTCTCTACTCTTCTAATTTTTTGTGCATTAATCTTTATAGTTATGTCCTCATTTTTATTGGTTTTAAGGGTTCTACTTGTACCCAAAACTATGAAGTTAGATTTTTCAACATTCAGAGATAAGCTATTGTCACATAACCATTCATTAATTGCAGAAAGGTCTCTATTGATACCCTCTGTCATATTCCTAATATCTTTGCCACATATATAAAGCATAGTATCATCCGCGAATAAACGTAGAGAACATTTTTTTACGTGAGAGACAATATCGTTTATATATAAGGAGAATAACAACGGACCTAAGACAGTTCCTTGAGGTAATCCCACATCCACTTTCATGCTGTCCGACAGCATGCTATTGAACTTAACTTTTTGTGTTCGCGAATCCAAGTATGATCCGAACCAATCATGTACTACTCCCTCAAAACCAAGTGCACTGCCCTTCAAGGTAGTGATTATTAGGAAATTTAAGTAGGTTACTCGAGCCTTGAATATCTCCAAATCCGCACGTCCATATTGGTAGATGATAAATAGTTTTATTTATTAAACGTGACCAGATACTATGTTTATAAATGTTCACACACGAATCAACAAAATAATTGTTATCATATCAATTCGTTGTTTGAACAACAAGCATCTTGTCATCGTTTAATAATATTATATAAACTGAGAAATGTAAATAAATAGATATAGTTAGATTTTAGATGTCTCCGGCTCGATACCCTTCACAAGGTATCTCGCCTGTGTTAATATAATGTAACTGTTGTAATGTTACTGATCCTGGGGATGTCCCAGGCTCCATCACCCTACGTTACACGATGTATATAAAGTAAACTAGAATAAACCAGAGCCTCTTTAAATCCACTACCCCCCATACAACCTCGAGACATTTCATGGCGATCCTGCCCATCGAACCAAAATGGGAAACACAAGTTCAAAGGAAATAAAAGAAGAGGTCATAATAGCCCAGGCGGGAAATAGTGGTGGAATTACAAACACCACAAAGGAAGTAAGCAACAGTGGATATAAAGAATGGCTGGAAATAGGAGTATTAGCAATAGCAGCAGTGATAATAATATGGGTTATCTATAAGAGATGCAACAAGAAACTAGAAGAAAAAGTGAGGAAAGAAATTGCTGAAAGTCAACTTCTCGCTCAACAGGATAAGGGAAAAGAAGAAGCCCGAAAAAAAAAAAGAACATGTGGGTGACAAGTGGAAAATGCAATGACTATAGTGAATAAAGTGGTGAACTGTGAGGAAATCCGAGTATTCCACAGAAATATAATGAAGGACCCTATAGACAGAAGGAGATGCGTAGAGGCAATAAATCCTAAGTTATACAAATTAAATACCTACAAAACTGAATTTGATAAACTGAAAGGAAATATAAACTTAGCATCGTTAGGGAAATCAGACAGTGGCCTAATTCTTAAACAAATCGCAGAATTTCTTTCACACGTAGTTAAGGTTGAGGATATTTTGGAACAAAGATTGTTAGATTGTAGTAATATTGTAAAAATTGAGAATAATAGCGAGATTAGATCTTCTATTACAGTAAAAATGGCAGAAAAATTCGATTTTAAAACAGCTATCGGGCTTATACCCGTCATGACCGGCGATGAAGAGCGGACTAAAAGTATTACAGACGGAATTGAATTATGGGGCATTTCACGTGAAGCGGACAGGGAAAAAAAAGTGAGGTTCAGAAAATTGATCATATTCGGCTCATTTATACTTCTAATACGTATGAATGTGAACACAAAATATTTTTTATGTATAATGAATATTTCACAAGTTATGGGTTTCTAAAGAATTGACGTAATTGTAATATCAATTTTTTGAAAGTAGTTTTTCCAATTTAAAGAATTTACAAAAAAACATTTGACATAGCGATTTATATTGGAAAAATACTGTTCTTTCCAACAATAAAATGAAATTTGAAAAAAAAAATTTTTTTCATGTCCAAAACCGGAAGTAAACTTTTCAAACTTGAATTTCAGTCACTTCAATCAATTTTTTTTTCAATTTTTTTCTCTCAAAATATAGCCTAAAGTATGCTTAAAATACCCTAGAAAATTCAAAATGGGTTTCTCATTAGTTTAGGAGTTATATTGGTTGATGTACATACGCGTCGCAATAGCCGTGATATCTGGCGCTAGCTTAGATCGGTTGGTGTGCGCGAAACAACATGTCTTGTATAATTGCTGTGATATAATAATTATAACATGATAAAACAACATTGTAACAACGCAAGAACTAGTTTATTTTGTAATTTTTACAACTTTACAATGGAAATCTACGCTAGAACTGGTTCTTTTCACAAGAAGGCCACCTGTTGTTGGAATAAAGCTGTGAACTCGTCGCAATGGGAGTTATATCTGACGCTTGCATTTAAATCGAGTAAGTTTGCGCTATATTGTTTTAAAACTCGCAACTTTATAAAGATTTTATCTCGTTTCGGCGTATTTAAGCTCTTACAAGGATGTGGAATAAATATTATTAATGTAATATGCTAGCTTTCGCGAGCCCGGTATGTCCAATCTTTATAAATTATAGCCTATGTTTTATTACAATGTCTTAGCTTTATTACTGCAAAGTTTCATAGAAATAATTATAATAATCAATTATAATAATTCTTGTTATTATAATGAAGAGGTACGGTGATCGTTGTTTTAAACCAGTTCGCTTGGTACTTTATCGAAAATATGAAAATTTGAGAAAACTATCTCATTGTTTAGCACAAAACTAGGGCTTTTCACGAGAAATTTACGTATGTGCCTCCTGTAGGAAACGACTTTCAAACGAAACACCTCCAGTAACTAATGAAGACAAACATCTAGCAATGCAGTCGAACATCTAGTGAAACTTCGCAAAATACTCAAGATGAGTTTTATCTTCTGATAATTCTGTAGATGAGTTATGCGACGCTTTGGACCTTTTGAAACCTCATGCTTACATTGCAGAGGAACGGGCGCTTTATTTTAGAAGTCTGAAGGAGACTATCGATGAAGTTTAAATTCTCGTACAATTTGATTCTGCAGAAAATTATAGTTTTGTTGTCTAAGATGCTGCTCAATCTTCTCATCAGAAAAGCGAACAAACAACGCTTCTAACGTCGGTTTTTTACTACATAGACGGTAGTGAAGTAAAGCACGGTAGCATTGTTATGATTTCTGACGACTTGAAGCATGACACAGTCACCTTCTATGCCTTCAAAAAGGTACTACACAAGAATTTTTTAGAAAATGCAATAGTTGGATTTAAAATTATATTCACAACCGACGGGGCTTCTCAACATTTCAAAAACAGATTACACTTTGTGAATCTGTTTTATTACAAAGAAGGTTTCAATGTAGATGCAGAGTTGCATTTTCATGCAACGTCTCACGAAAAGGGACCAAATGTTCACCTGCGCATACGATTCGGCTAAATCATCTTTAAAACAAACATCCATTCACTAAAGACGATATTGAACGCCAGAGAATATTTTTGCAAATCCGGTTTGCGTCTACAGTCACCATTGCTGGAACCAAAAAGTTTCACAGCTTTATTCCAACAACAGGTGGCCTTCTTGTGAAAAGGACCAGTTCTAGCGTAGATTTCCATTGTGAAGTTGTAAAAATTACAAAATAAACTAGTTCTTGCGTTGTTACCATGTTGTTTTATCATGTTATAATTATTATATCACAGCAATTATACAAGACATGTTGTTTCGCGCACACCAACCGATCTAAACTAGCGCCAGATATCACGGCTATTGCGACGCGTATGTACATTAATCAATATAACTCCTAAACTAATAAGAAAGTCATTTTGAATTTTCTAGGACATTTTAAGCATACTTTAGGCTATATTTTGAGAGAAAAAAATTGAAAAAAAAATTGGTTGAAGTGACTGAAATTTAAGTTTGAAAAGTTTACTTCCGGTTTTGGATATGAAAAAAAATTTTTTTTTCGAATTTCATTTTATTGTTAAAAAGAACAGTATTTTTCCAATATGAATCGCTATGTTAAATGTTTTGTTGTAAATTTGTTAAATTGGAAAAACTACTTTAAAAAAATCGATTTTACAATTACATCAATTCTTTAGAAACCCATAACTTGTGAAATATTCATTATACATAAAAAATATTTTGTGTTCACATTCATACGTATTAGAAGTATAAATGAGCCGAATATGGTCGATTTTCAGAACCTCACTTTTTTTTCCCTGTCCGCTTCACGTGAAATGCCCCTTATACGATAGTGTTTTAGACGAATCTAGTAGAAAATTTCTTACTAATTTTGTATTAAAGTCAAGGGTAACGAAGTTATAAATACACGCAATAAATCTATATTAAAAGGAATTTGCGGTAGTACAAAATCATTAGGTAATACATCATTAGAACTAAGTAAACCAGGAAGTGAAAAGTTCATTGTTCACTTTGAAATCATCAATAGTTTTGATTACAACATTAGCGGAATATTAGGGTCAAAATTCTTTTATAAATATGTTTCGATTATAAACTATGAAATAATACACTTGAATATAAACATCGACCTTGACATTCAGTCAAACGGTCAACACACCGAGGATATCATATTACCTCCGCGATGTGAAATAATTAAATTTGTGTCAAGCGAATTAAGCTAGACTAACTCGCAAGTAGATGCTGAAATACAGCTGAAAGGAATTATTCGACGATAGAAAAGGAATTATTGGCAATTTATTGGTCAGTTAAGCATTTTAGACCATATTTATTCGGTAGAAAGTTCGAAATATATACCGACCATAAACCTTTAATATATCTATTTGGCATGACAAACCCGTCAAGCCGGCTAACAAAATTTAGACTAATTCTTCAGGAGTTCGATTTTGATATTAAATACCTCAAAGGAGCTAACAATGTAGTTGCGGACGCAATGTCCAGAATAGAAATCAGCTCAGATGAATTGAAGAATTTAGAAAACGCCGAAAATGGTACAGTCTATGTGACAACAAGAGCACAAGCAAAGACTGAGGAAGTTATAGTACCTAGGGATGAAGAAAAAGTCGAACACCCAGATGTAGTAGAATTGATAAAAGAGCCAAAGCATTCGATTAAACTCGTACCTATAAATAAGGACGAAATGGGAAGCGTAAGGACGCATAAGTCTTACGACTTTAAAATAGGAAACCTATTTTATAATATGGAAAATAAAGTAATATACATAGACAAGAATAACCGATCAGCAGTAAACTTAGGTATTACGTTGAGGAACTTGGACAAAATATGTAAAAAATATAACATTCCAGAATTGTTTATTTTGAAAAACGAATGCAATATTCCATTCATACAGGAATTGAAGGTTTATATATCAGAAATTAGAGAATATAGACTCAAGATTTCTATTATAAACAGCCCGAAAGAGGTTAAGGAAAAGAAAAAAAGGCTCATTATTCTAAACGATTACCATTTGCTACCTACAGGAGGTCATGCAGGCGTAAAAAGAATGACAAAAAACATAAGGAAAAAATTTTGTTGGTCAGGAATCAATGAAGATATAGAAAAATTCATAAAAAGATGTGAAGATTGTCAAAAATGCAAACAAGGAAAACATACCGTGGTACCGGTGGAAATTACCACGACAGCGAAATCAGCGTTTGAAAAAATATATTTGGATTTACTAGGACCACTGGACGAGGATCCAGAAGGAAATAATTATATTCTCACGTTACAATGCGAATTGACAAAATTTGTAGAAGCTTATATAATCAAAAATAAGGAAGCGAGCACTGTTGCCAGAGCATTGGTAAATAATTTTATATTACGTTACGGAGTACCTTAAATAATAGCATCAGATAAAGGAACAGAATTCATAGCAAATATTTTTCGGACACGTGTAAACTGCTCAACATAACTAAATTAACTTCTACGGCATACCATCATGAATCGATAGGCGCGTTAGAAAACACTCATAAAAACTCAGGAGCATTCCTGAGAATTCAGTTAACAAAACACAAGGATAATTGGGCAAATTGGGTCAATTACCGGACATTTTCACACAATATAACACCACACAGTTCGACACATTACACACTATACGAACTAGTGTTCGGTAAGTTTCCATATTTGCCAACAAACCTTACAGATCAGATTGAGCCAATGTACAACTTCGACAGTTATCAAGCAGAACTGAAATATCGCCTACAGACTGCTTGTAAAGATGCACGTGAAAATTTAATATTGTCTAAAAATCAAATCAAATCTCGCTATGACAAAAGAGTTAATACAATTAGGTATGAAAAAGGAGATCGGGTACTTTTACTAAATGAATTAGGGAATAAATTGCAACCCTTATATAACGGTCCATATACCGTAATATATAGAAGATCTGAATCCTAACGTAAAAATTTATGTGAAGAATAGAGAAATAATAGTACATAAGAATAGAACAAAAAAGTTCTTCAGCTAGAATTGTAATCATGATGCTAAGAATACGAAAATTCAGTTTGTAAAGACAAATAGTGCAGTGAAAATCGGACAGTAGGCATATTGCGGAGCGGGAAATGAATATTTCATTGCGAATAAATATACACCCGTCACTCCATATTGTAAATGTATTCGTTTTATCCACTTTGTATGTAGAAATAATCAGAAAATCGTAAATCTCTATGGACGTTGCGTATATTACAAAAATTTTTTCAACTATAGCAGAAAAATTTTTTTTTCGCGTTAAGAGGTGCACTGCCCTTCAAGGTAGTGATTATTAGGAAATTTAAGTAGGTTACTGGAGCCTTGAATATCTTCAAATCCGCACGTCCATATTGGTAGATGATAAATAGTTTTATTTATTAAACGTGACCAGATACTGTGTTTATAAATGTTCACACACGAATCAACAAAATAATTGTTATCATATCAATTCGTTGTTTGAACAACAAGCATCTTGTCATCGTTTAATAATATTATATAAACTGAGAAATGTAAATAAATAGATATAGTTAGATTTTAGATGTCTCCGGCTCGATACCCTTCACAAGGTATCTCGCCTGTGTTAGTATAATGTAACTGTTGTAATGTTACTGATCCTGGGGATGTCCCAGGATCCATCACCCTACGTTACACGATGTATATAAAGTAAACTAGTATAAACCAGAGCCTCTTTAAATCCACTACCCCCCGTACAACCTCGAGACATTTCACAAGTTTATTAAATTTTTTCAATAATAGTGATCTACATAACGTTTCGAAAGCTCTTTTAAAATCCAATAATACTACTATAACCGTTTCTGCTTTATCTATAGCACTATACCATTCCTCACATATGCTCAATATTGCTGTCTCACAAGAGCAATTTCTTTTGAATCCTGATTGAAACTCAGAAATTACAGAAAATGTTTCACATAATTCTAAAACCTGTTTTTTTACTACTAATTCTAAAATTTTTTCATAAGGTGGTAATAAATTTATAGGTCGAAATTGCTCTATTTTTACAGTTTTGCAAATTTTTGGCACAGGTATTATTAATGAACATTTCCAATCTTTTGGAAATACGCCATATGTCAGTGATGTGTTAACTAAAAGTAAAAATCTATTTCCAGAAATGTCAGAGGCATCCTTCAGTATCTTGACTGTTATTTCATCTTCGCAAATACCTGTTTTTTTCAAACTTCTAACGATATTTTTCAAATACTTCATATTCATCTTCTCAAAATTACACGTTTTCACAATTTTCGGTATAGATTGTAAGACATATTCGTAGTCATGTATCGGAATTATAGAATTAATTATTTGGTGTACACTCTCTACAAAGTAAATATTGAAACTCCAAGCAATATCTTTATCGTCTCGTACTATTTCGTTATTAACCACGATATATGGTGTATTATTAGTTTTATTTGGTGATAATTGTTTCAGATTTTTCCATAGTTGTTGCGAATTTTTTTTATTTGTATCTAAGATATCTATGAAATATCTTTTTTTTGATTCTCTTATCATGTTACAACCTCATTTCTCAAATTTTTATAATCCTGCCATGACTCAAGCGAATAATCTAAAGCTGCACATTCATACTTATTATCTCTTTCTCTCATGTTTGTTAAAATATCATTAGAGATCCATCTATTTTGATGATTGTTACTATACCTAACTGTTTTCACCTTTGACATTTCCTTCAAAATGTCATTTATTGGGTTTATCAAATTGCTAGCTAATCTATCGACATCAACAATGGAATTATTCCATTCTGTTTCACGCAAATTTTCAATCAGTTTGTCTTTATCATACGCAATCGTTTTTACTATTTTATTTTTACTAATTTTTGACATTTTACTGAGTGTCAATGAAATTATATTATGGTCTCCTATCTTTGGTGTGAGAAGCACCTGACAATCGATCGACTTGTCGTTTGTTATGACATAATCAATAAGAGTTTTACTGCTATTCATTAGTCGTGTAAAGTCGCTAACAATTTGATATAACCCACTGTTTGTTATTAATTTTCTACACTTGTTTGGATAAAGAGTTTTTGAGTTATAATCGTAGTTGAAATCACCCATGATTATCTGTGTTCCGTTCAAATCAAGCAGATCTTCGATTAATTTTTCCAAATTATCAAAAAATATATTATTCGGTCCAGATGGTGAGCGGTATATTCCTGTTAGTAAAATATTGCAGTCGTGTACTTCGATCGAAATTGTTGAAAACCATAGTATATTTTCAATTGATTCGTTTTTTATGATTTCGAAATTTATTTCTTTCAATATATGAAAAGTAACTCCACCTGTTCGAGTGTTATTACTAAAACATGTGATCATATTATAACCGATAATATCTACTTCATTTGAAAAAACATCTTCTGTCAGATGGGTTTCTGATACACAGAGAACCGTAGGTTTACATTCATTCATATATATTCTTAAAAGGTCTATGTTATTAGATAATCCTTGACAGTTCATATAAACTAACCTATTCATACTTAATTGCTACTGACTACATTCTATTCTACTTTGTTCTCTATTGAACATTCTGACATAGCAGGGACATTGTTTATCTAAAGCTGAATGATCAGTTGATAGATTCAGTCTAGTTCTAATATTGGTATTTACACAATTTATACATTTTTCATTTTTTACCTCACATTCCTTCGTGTTGTGTGTTCCACTACACTTTGCACATGTTAGTTCATTTTTGCAATCCCGAGCTAGATGATTAAATCTCGCACACTTGTAACACTGTGTAACACTTATATACTCGTATATTTTACATCTTCTCCATCCAATTTTTATGTTACCTTTCTCCATAATGTTGTCGAAGAAAACGGGGTTCAATTCTAATATTATATTACCACAATTTTTTCTGTTGGTTTTGATATATTTTTTGACAACATTCAATTTATTCGTATTTTCCTCTTCGATATCATTTTGTTCAATTATAGATTTCAGAATTTCATCATTTTCTTTTTCTATGTAATCAGATTCTAAATTTACTATAGTTAGTCTTGGTAATTTCAATTTGACGTCCTCAATCTTATATTTTTCTCCGAATTCCTGTTCCACTTTGTTGCTCATTTTTTCCTTAGTTTTTTTATCATTGCAATCAAGCAGAATTCCTCCATTTTTTACATTGCGAATTCCGTTTATCGCAACTCCAAGATTAAGGGGGTCTATTTTTGTTTGCAAATCTTTTCGAGTTTGCATACTGCTCTGTTTTTCGCAAGGTATAATTATTAACTTGTCTTTACCCTGTGTCACCGGTTTTTTCGCGACAGAGGCATAAGACAGTTGATTATTTAGCTGCGAATCCGGTCCTCTCTCTTTTTTCAACAATTTGTTACATTCCTCGAGGTTGGTTTTCTCTTTATCTAGTAATTCGATAATTTTATCTTTACTAGCTATTATAACTTCTTCATTTTCAATTATTTCCCTCAGCAATTTTATTGTTGTGTTACCGGAGCAATCTATACAGTTATAACTCATCCTCATGTCCTTCAGTTTTAAAACTGCCATTTCGCATGCTGTTAGGTTACTACATTGTTTACAGGTAGTATTCCTACACCCATCACAGGTAGCCATAGCATTATCCCTAGAACTGGTTCTTTTACAAAGTACACAATTCATTTTCGTACAGACTTGGTCGGTAAGTTCTATTGACGAAATTTCCAAGATTTTAGCCAAATGCTTTTAGCGTCGTAAAATTTGGCAATTGCGAGTATTTTGAATTCAATATTCTCACTCGATGATCAATTGTAATTGGATGAATTACAGGTCACCTGGATTGATTTTCAGAAAATGAACTACACTATCGTAAACTCGGTCGTTTTATCTGTTTATCAGTATTTATATAACTTTCAACTCACGGTTATTCTCTCAAAACTTACGAACACGGAAGAGCACAAGAAACACAACCTTCTTACTTCAAGGACTGTTGAAGATGAATATTAAAATTGTTCAGTTGAAATGTCTCGAGGTTGTATGGGAGGTAGTGGATTTAAAGAGGCTCTGGTTTATACTAGTTTACTTTATATACATCGTCTAACGTAGGGTGATGGATCCTGGGACATCCCCAGGATCAGTAACATTACAACAGTTACATTATACTAACACAGGCGAGATACCTTGTGAAGGGTATCGAGCCGGAGACATCTAAAATCTAACTATATCTATTTATTTACATTTCTCAGTTTATATAATATTATTAAACGATGACAAGATGCTTGTTGTTCAAACAACGAATTGATATGATAACAATTATTTTGTTGATTCGTGTGTGAACATTTATAAACACAGTATCTGGTCACGTTTAATAAATAAAACTATTTATCATCTACCAATATGGACGTGCGGATTTGAAGATATTCAAGGCTCCAGTAACCTACTTAAATTTCCTAATAATCACTACCTTGAAGGGCAGTGCACCTCTTAACGCGAAAAAAAAAATTTTTCTGCTATAGTTGAAAAAATTTTTGTAATATACGCAACGTCCATAGAGATTTACGATTTTCTGATTATTTCTACATACAAAGTGGATAAAACGAATACATTTACAATATGGAGTGACGGGTGTATATTTATTCGCAATGAAATATTCATTTCCCGCTCCGCAATATGCCTACTGTCCGATTTTCACTGCACTATTTGTCTTTACAAACTGAATTTTCGTATTCTTAGCATCATGATTACAATTCTAGCTGAAGAACTTTTTTGTTCTATTCTTATGTACTATTATTTCTCTATTCTTCACATAAATTTTTACGTTAGGATTCAGATCTTCTATATATTACGGTATATGGACCGTTATATAAGGGTTGCAATTTATTCCCTAATTCATTTAGTAAAAGTACCCGATCTCCTTTTTCATACCTAATTGTATTAACTCTTTTGTCATAGCGAGATTTGATTTGATTTTTAGACAATATTAAATTTTCACGTGCATCTTTACAAGCAGTCTGTAGGCGATATTTCAGTTCTGCTTGATAACTGTCGAAGTTGTACATTGGCTCAATCTGATCTGTAAGGTTTGTTGGCAAATATGGAAACTTACCGAACACTAGTTCGTATAGTGTGTAATGTGTCGAACTGTGTGGTGTTATATTGTGTGAAAATGTCCGGTAATTGACCCAATTTGCCCAATTATCCTTGTGTTTTGTTAACTGAATTCTCAGGAATGCTCCTGAGTTTTTATGAGTGTTTTCTAACGCGCCTATCGATTCATGATGGTATGCCGTAGAAGTTAATTTAGTTATGTTGAGCAGTTTACACGTGTCCGAAAAAATATTTGCTATGAATTCTGTTCCTTTATCTGATGCTATTATTTAAGGTACTCCGTAACGTAATATAAAATTATTTACCAATGCTCTGGCAACAGTGCTCGCTTCCTTATTTTTGATTATATAAGCTTCTACAAATTTTGTCAATTCGCATTGTAACGTGAGAATATAATTATTTCCTTCTGGATCCTCGTCCAGTGGTCCTAGTAAATCCAAATATATTTTTTCAAACGCTGATTTCGCTGTCGTGGTAATTTCCACCGGTACCACGGTATGTTTTCCTTGTTTGCATTTTTGACAATCTTCACATCTTTTTATGAATTTTTCTATATCTTCATTGATTCCTGACCAACAAAATTTTTTCCTTATGTTTTTTGTCATTCTTTTTACGCCTGCATGACCTCCTGTAGGTAGCAAATGGTAATCGTTTAGAATAATGAGCCTTTTTTTCTTTTTCCTTAACCTCTTTCGGGCTGTTTATAATAGAAATCTTGAGTCTATATTCTCTAATTTCTGATATATAAACCTTCAATTCCTGTATGAATGGAATATTGCATTCGTTTTTCAAAATAAACAATTCTGGAATGTTATATTTTTTACATATTTTGTCCAAGTTCCTCAACGTAATACCTAAGTTTACTGCTGATCGGTTATTCTTGTCTATGTATATTACTTTATTTTCCATATTATAAAATAGGTTTCCTATTTTAAAGTCGTAAGACTTATGCGTCCTTACGCTTCCCATTTCGTCCTTATTTATAGGTACGAGTTTAATCGAATGCTTTGGCTCTTTTATCAATTCTACTACATCTGGGTGTTCGACTTTTTCTTCATCCCTAGGTACTATAACTTCCTCAGTCTTTGCTTGTGCTCTTGTTGTCACATAGACTGTACCATTTTCGGCGTTTTCTAAATTCTTCAATTCATCTGAGCTGATTTCTATTCTGGACATTGCGTCCGCAACTACATTGTTAGCTCCTTTGAGGTATTTAATATCAAAATCGAACTCCTGAAGAATTAGTCTAAATTTTGTTAGCCGGCTTGACGGGTTTGTCATGCCAAATAGATATATTAAAGGTTTATGGTCGGTATATATTTCGAACTTTCTACCGAATAAATATGGTCTAAAATGCTTAACTGACCAATAAATTGCCAATAATTCCTTTTCTATCGTCGAATAATTCCTTTCAGCTGTATTTCAGCATCTACTTGCGAGTTAGTCTAGCTTAATTCGCTTGACACAAATTTAATTATTTCACATCGCGGAGGTAATATGATATCCTCGGTGTGTTGACCGTTTGACTGAATGTCAAGGTCGTCAATTGTTTATATATTTTAATTCAAGTGTATTATTTCATAGTTTTTAATCGAACCATATTTATAAAAGAACTTTGACCCTAATATTCCGCTAATGTTGTAATCAAAACTATTGATGATTTCAAAGTGAACAATGAACTTTTCACTTCCTGGTTTACTTTGTTCTAATGATGTATTACTTAATGATTTGGTACAACCGCAAATTCCTTTTAATATAGATTTATTGCGTGTATTTATAACTTCGTTACTTGACTTTAATACAAAATCAGTAAGAAATTTTCTACCAGATTCGTCTAAAACACTATCGTATAATTCAATTCCGTCTATAATACTTTTAGTCCGCTCTTCATCGCCGGTCATGACGAGTATAAGCCCGATAGCTGTTTTAAAATCGAATTTTTCTGCCATTTTTACAGTAATAGAAGATCTTATCTCGCTATTATTCTCAATTTTTACAATATTACTACAATCTAACAATTTTTGTTCCAAAATATCCTTAACCTTAACTACGTGTGAATGGTATTCTGCGATTTGTTTGAGAATTAGGTCACTGTCTGATTTCCCTAACGATGCTAAGTTTATATTTCCTTTCAATTTATCAAATTCAGTTTTGTAGTTATTTAATTTGTATAACCTACGATTTATTGTCTCTACGCATCTCCTTCTGTCTATAGGGTCCTTCATTATATTTCTGTGGAATACTCGGATTTCCTCTACACAGTTCCCCACTTCATTTACTATAGTCATTGCATTTTCCACTTGTCACCCACATGTTCTTTTTTACTCGGTCTTCTTCTTTTCCTTCATCCTGTTAAGCGAGAAGTTGACTGGCAGCAATTTCTTTCCTCACTTTTTCTTCTAGTTTCTTGTTGCATCTCTTATAGATAACCCATATTATTATCACTGCTGCTATTGCTAATACTCCTATTTCCAGCCATTCTTTATATCCAATGTTGCTTACTTCCTTTGTGGTGTTTGTAATTCCACCACTATTTCCGTCCTGGGCTATTATAACCTCTTCTTTCATTTCCTTTGAACTTGTATTTCCCATTTTGGTTCGATGGGCAGGATCGCCATGAAATGTCTCGAGGTTGTATGGGAGGTAGTGGATTTAAAGAGGCTCTGGTTTATACTAGTTTACTTTATATACATCGTCTTACGTAGGGTGATGGATCCTGGGACATCCCCAGGATCAGTAACTTTACAACAGTTACATTATAGTAATACAGGCGAGATACCTTGTAAAGGGTATCGAGCCGGAGACATCTAAAATCTAACTATATCTATTTATTTACATTCCTCAGTTTATATAATATTATTAAACGATGACAAGATGCTTGTTGTTCAAACAACGAATTGATATGATAACAATTATTTTCTTGAATTCGTGTGTGAACATTTATAAACATAGCATCTGATCACGTTTAATAAATAAAGCTATTTATCATTTACCAATATGGACGTGCGAATTTGGAGATATTCAAGGCTCCAGTAACCTACTTAAATTTCCTAATAATCACTACCTTGAAGGGCAGTGCACAGTATACTCCTCCGAAATATTGATTCAAAGTTTACCAGATATTCCATGAGTCGTAATTCTATCTATAATATACAATAATGAGGATATAATGACCTGGAACAAATGAAAAGTGTATCTAGTGGAATCTACAGAATACACAAAAATTATCCAGATAGTCTTATTATCTAGATAGATCCAGATATCTAGAAAGTAATGTTGAGTAATCAGAGTCATTAACTTACAATTATATTGCTTCGATATATAAATCAAATTTTCGATTTCTCTAAATTTATTCCAAACTTCCTTTCGGTAATTAATATTTTGGGAAAAACAATTATTGATATTAGATTTGAAAAGTTATTGAAGCTTTAATTTTGCTTTCAGAGTTTCTAAAGTCGTTTTGTCAAATTGAAGGAAATTCATATTGAAATATATAACTTATTTTCAAATAATATAGCCGCAATCCATGAAATAAAGATTCTACTACTTTCTATGCTGTTTCTAAAAGAAAATGATTGAACCGAAGGACGAATGAATGATTCTTGGACGTCCAAGTGGTCCGCAGTGCTGTGGAGCTAAGAGTATAAAATGGAAAGGAATATCCATTATTAAAAGGTGAATTTAAACTATATTCTGTCTTCAGTGTATTTTTACTCTACTGCAAGCTACTGCAAATGTTGTCAACGAGAACGAAATTAACAATTTCGAAACTCAATATTAGGTGAGCTTCGAAAAATCATCGAACTTGTTGAATGATAATAGGATACAATTGCTTCTTCATTATTATGGATCATCAGTCCTTTTTTAATCAATTAATCAAGAATCGATGACTTTCAAAACGCTTCCAGGTCCTGTATCCGAATGAGAACATCAGTTAGTGAATTATTCATGTAAGCTCCCTCTGTCGGAGAATAGACGTTTAGGCATGGTTCCATTCTCACACATTGCAGGAAAAGTTCTGTTGTGTTCGAATGAAATGTTTACAAAGCCTGTTATGGATTCACATTATATTACGTCTTTTCTCCGACAGAGAGAGCCCACGTGAATAGATCATTAACTGATGTTCTCCTCATTCGGATACAGGACCAGGGAGCGTTTTGGAAGTCATCGATTATATATATATATATATATATATATATATATATATATATATATATATATATATATATATATATATATATATATATATGAGTTTGGAATTTATAACTATATTATTTATATCATTTTGAACTCTCATTATTTCTAGTTGTTCCATGTGTGGAAGTAGTGGTCCCTTGTTTAGAATGTGCAGTGCCTTGAAACCAGTCTGCAGGTTTCTCTTCTTCAGGTAACTGCTTTTAACTCTAAAATACATAGACTTACAACATTGCCATTGTCAAATGCAGCATTCGACAAGGAAATTTTAATTCTGAAACATATTGCCCTTACTAATGGTTACAAGACTCAGATAATAGATAAACTTATTATGAGAAAACAAAAGAAAATCATATAACAAAATGTTTATATTAATAATTCACTACAAATAGTTAGGAATGATGGTAAAAATGTTTCATTAACTTATATGGGTCCCACTTCACACAGATTAGCCAATCTACTGAAAAACTATTTCAAAGTTTCATTCAGAACTACGAACACTCTGGGAATGGCTTTAATCAATGATAAAGACAAAATAGATATCCTTAATAAGTCAGGAGTATATCAGCTTATTTGTGACACATGTTCAGCACTGTACATTGGACGAACTTTTCGCAGTTTTGGCATCCGTATCCGCGAACACACTAAGTTTCGCAACCACCTGTCTACGGGTTTCTCCCAATTTTCCCAACATCTACTTGACGAGGGCCATATATTCAACCTGCAGACTGGTTTCAAGGCACTGCACATTCTAAACAAGGGACCACTACTTCCACACATGGAACAACTAGAAATAATGAGAGTTCAAAATGATATAAATAATATAGTTATAAATTCCCAACTCACTTCAGATATATCTCCAACATTTGCAGTTTTGTTTGAGAATCCAACCTAATTCTGGCGTCTTTGTGGAATTGTTTACCAACTATGAGTTGAAAGTAACAGTCTTGTTTACCAGTTTCTTTTTTACGTTTCGTCTACTCCTTGACAGTGTGTCAATGTCTGATTCAATTTGTCAGTTTATCGGCGCGAATATCGCGAAATCTACTACGCTTGTCATTCAATTTCCATCATGTCTGACATGTGAATTTGAAAAGACTGCAGTGAAAATAAAGAGAACTATTCTATAACATATTTGTGATTCATGTGACCTGTATTTTATGTTTAATTTGAGAATTTTCTTTTATCTTGGAAACGAGCTATATTTGTACTAGTCCATTGTTATTCAACAACATACATGTAATTGACATGTCCTCATACTTGACCAGTTTGGTCTACTGTAAGTTTTATGGCATTGTATCTTGCATGTATCTTGACATGTTTTTCACAGCCCTCTGAAGCCTGATGATGCGAATAATACTTCGCGAAACCGGTAGCTAATTAAACCAAATTTTGGAGTTGTGAGAATTGTGTTTCATTTAACCCTCATTATAAAAATGATAACATAGATCTCTGTGTTATCATTTATGATAACACAGAGATAATACCATTTCATATATATATATATATATATATATATATATATATATATATATATATATATATATATATATATATATATATATATATATATATATATATATATATATATATATATATATATATATTCTAATGAAAAAATTTTTATATCTAATGAATTTCTGAATTTAATTTAGTGGATTCTCTCTCTGGGTGGAATCTTTACAGAATTAAATTTTTTTTAAATAAATAATATTTCTGATGTTTTTAATCATACACACTTCCATTACTCACAATCTTTGAAAAGTGAGCTATACTAAACACAAAACTCTCAACTCCTTAAAATTGAAATACCTAATCTTGAAATAAAATTTGAATTGCCCTTTGAATTAAATTAATAATTGAATAAAAATTTGCATGAGGTGCCTCTTTCTTCGAGCTCTCTTGATTTCTTTACTACGAAAACACTCCAGACTTCTATTCAAATTATTATAAATTTTTCGTACTGCCATTTTGCAAATTACTTTTCTTTTATCAATTTTTCGTTTTCCAAAATTTTATTTCAATTCGAATTCTTCTCTCAAGACTTGGCGTCCCTCTCTCGATTGTTCTAAATTCCTTCCCGTCTGATGTATTTCACAGCAATCCCTGATTTCATATTTTCGAATTTCGTGCACAAGCTTGACTTTTATGCTGCTTCATTCAAATTCAATTTATTATCATCTATGGTGTGTAAATTGAGGTTATGACTGCACAGTAGTTAAAAATTCCATACTCATAAATGAACATTTTTGAAACTTTGAAGAAAATCTTGAACATTTTGAATAAATATTTATATAAATATACTTCATTTGGTAAGGTGGAATACATTTGAATTATGTATATTTTATATGTTTGAATTTCCAGGTTACTGTTCCAAATTAACTACTCTTTGTTATTGTTTTGACACTCGATCAATTTCATGATCAAGTTTTGAAAATGGGTTTCACAAAAACATTACATGAATATCATTTTGTAACAAGAAATGAGTTGTAAAAAAACATAATTATAAAGAATCTAAATAAATGTGCATTAAATACTTTACTAAATACAAGTGAAGTCATCAACTGTGCTAGTGTTTAACAGTTAATAACAAATATGTGGATTACCAACTTTTGAAGGAAATTTTACTACGTTAACATATTATCAAATGGAATTAATTATATCTACAAAACTATAAGTATGTTTGAAATTTCACATAATAAAGTGGAATGCATGAAATATGACCTTGTCGAAACAAATAATTTCAGCTTAGAAACACCTTGAGAAAAATTAAAATTAGTCTATTCTATAAGAATTATTCCACAAATTTTTACTTCCTCTGTAATTCATTGATTTCTATATTATCAAAGAGATAGCATGAAAATTTTACCATAACAATTCCTCTAAATTTGTTTTTATTTCATATAAAAATTGTAAATTTTTCTAGAAATGAAAAACTAAATTTATTAATCTTTTGAATTTGAAAGTATTCTCTACATTAATTCTATTTGTCTTTCAAACAAAGGTTTTCAAATGTTTTGAATTCATTATACATAATCATTTTCTCTAATCATTCATAAGTACATTTTAATCATCATACATTACATGAATTCTGAGTCAAATAATCAATAATACATTTACATATGTTTAAACATATATTTTACATATGTTTAAATTATTTCATACTTTATATTCTTAAACGTTCTCTTCCATATTGTAATACTATATGAAATATTAACTTATCAAATTATCCATATATTTTTCACTTATAATTTTAATCAGTTATCTTATTTCAGATAATTTGCATCACACTATTGCTAAAACTTGATCAGAGAAATTCTGTTTCTATTTGCATTGTATATCTTCTAATCTGTTCTTATAAAGAACGGCATTCCATCTTATGCACACTATCGTGTTCTTTTTGTCAAATTGTATGTGGCAGCATACTGTACTTCTTACATATGTGTATATTTTGAACTCGGTATTTTATTATATGATCTTAATTTTTATTCTCATTCAATCTTCAGATCCCTTTCTTTCATTTTCAATTCATATTTACTTGATGGGACAGATTTCCGCATTCGTAATTTAAATTTAATTACTTTCTCATTATTATATTTTATTTATTATTTACCGCTTGTTCCATATTTCGGTAGATTTTATATTTATCATTTCTTTTGCGCATTTCAGGTTATTTATATAATTATTCCATTTTCTTTTTCTACTAACATCATTATATATTCCAATATCTTCGTTACTTTTCCTTTCTTCATGAATCTGAGTCTGAGTTCTTAATGCTCAATACAAATCAATTCCGGTCTATATTATTTGTTTATTCCATTTAAATGTCTTTTCTTTCATTATCATAATATTGCATATGTTTCTATTTTTTATAACTATTTTTATCTATTTTTTTCTAATAATTAAACTTATTCTCTATTACCATGGATAATTCTGTACTTAAATCTTTTATTTCTAATGAATAGATGAATTTATTTTCATAACTATGTTGATAGATTTCACTTCGGTTCGATTTATAATTAATAAAATATTTCAATTCGTTCATTCTTTTTCAATTGCCAGTTTTCAACCAATTATCCTACCCTATATAATTCAAAAATTACTGAAACCGTTCATCCTCCCAAGTTTATGAAAAAAAGAACAAAATCAAAATTCATTGCAAAATTACATACATTTTGTACTGTAAAAAAATTTTCCGCAAAGTAATTCATATCTGCTTTTGTTTTGATTTACTGTACCTTTACTTATGAAATAAAACACAACTTTTTTTTTACTATTAAAAATACTTATTTCTCTAAGTACCTAATACAAAATATTTACAAGGTGAAATATATAAATGTACAGATTATCCTTATGTATAATTCTCTTCAGTACCTAACTAAAGCGTTTTACCTGAAGTTATCAATTTTTATTATTATATTGAAGCAGGTTGATTATGGCTAGATTATTGTAGTTATTGCAGGGGTACGACGAACTTATGAAATAAAACACAAATATTCCTCGTATGAAATTAAGAGATTATTCATGACAATTAAGTATTTATAGAGATGTTTATGATGATAAATTTCTTAGAATTGAAGTTAATTTTTGTGTCTATTCATTTTATCAAAATGTGATGAATTGTTTTATGTTTGCTTTTTATTCTATTGTTTGAGTTAAGACTAAGATGTTTTGTCTTACTCAAAGTATTGATTGTAGAGTAGTAGAATTTTTGTGTTCGTTTTATAATTGATGATTTGATTGTTTTTGAATTTGTAATAGAGTGAAGCTCTGTGATTCTGGTTTTACGGGATTTGTTTGTAATTATTCGGAGAATTTTGATTTGAAATGTCTGCAGTTTTTTGTAATTCGTTTCATTTGTTTTACTCCAAATGGGGCTTGCATAAGTCAGGATTCGTTTGATGCCTTGATTGTATAAAGATTTACAATTTTAAAGTAAAAAGTTTCATTCATGATAATATTCGCCTTATTAGGTGTTTCATTGATGTGCGAAGTGAAAGTTAATATTTTATCAAGAGTAAAACCTAAGTATTTAATTTCATTATGTATAGGAATTATTTCGTTGAATAAAATAACATTCCTATCTTATATTCGTATACTTTTTCGTTTTTGAAAAGGGTGAATCTCATCGAAACGTGCACCATGCAGTATTGTTTTTGATATATGTGTAAATCTTGGCTTAACAATTGTTTCATTATGTTTATCGATTTACATCAAGGATCGACCACATCAATTATTGATTTTGAATGTGTGTTTGCCAAATTTGGTGACCAATATTCAGATATATAATATCTTCAGATATAATATTGATTAAAAGGGTTCCAGATATTCCGTAAATCCCCATCCAACCTCTAATAATAATAATGAGGCACGTAATGTCCTCAAACACATTGATAATGTACTTAGTGAAATCTTGCAGGAAAATGCTGTGATAAACCCGGACAGAAACGTTGAGTAGCCACAGTATCGGAAAAGTACTTGCTATTATATTCCTTCGATATCTAAATGAAAACTTTTAATTATCAGATCATTTATAATTGAAATGAAAATAGATAAAGATGTTATAAATTTCTCATGCAGAATTTAATGAACGTAGGTGTAAGTGCCTAAACATTAAGATAGGTTAATCTGATTTACTCTTTCCAAATGTTCATTCAGAATGAAAATGTATCCCAATATCTGCTTCACTGAGTATTGATAAATCATTATTATCATTGATATTTGATTTGAAAATTGATTTATGTTTTCATTTTGCTTTCAGTGTCTATAAAAGTGTTATTGAATTGAAGGAAAATATATGTGTGTAATATATCCGCATTTGTAAAAATGAAGATGCTACTAGTTCCCAGATAGTACTTCTAAGACTGTTTCTAGAAGGAAATCATTAAATTGCATACCCAGAACCACTTATTCAAACGCAACAAAATGTTAATTAGATGAGCAAACAACAGGAACAATCAATGACGTGGGACTTCCAAACTTCTCACACAGTGTGAAGCTAACAATATTAAATGGAAGAGAACATCCAATAGTAAAAGGTGAATTGAAACTATGCTCTTTCTTTAAGTGTATTATGATTTCAATATAAGTGACAATTGATAATGAATCGATTTCCTTGATAATTGATTTCATCTAGGAAATTATGTGATAAATTGATTTGTGATTGGCATTCCTATATTTCTGGCTTTTGTTGAGTATTGAAATTACTCGTACTCATGTGAAAGTTTTTTTTCTTCATGCATTAAAGTTCAGTGCACATAGATATGTTTCATTCTTCTTTTCTTGTTAATTATTGCTTCCATTTTTATTCCTATTCAAATAGGTTTTTAAGTACTTAATTGTTCTCTTTTTGAGTAACATGCAAATTCTGAACCTGAACTGTTAAATTTTTTCGTGTATTCCAATTATCCTTCAGCAATTCTATAAACACCTACGTTTTAACAATGTCTAAAATTTTTATTTGATTATTTGTCAAACCCATTATCTTTTGAAATGGAAACAAAGCTGCTTTGTTTCCCTGTGAGGAAACCTTAAGGCTTGAAATCGAGGATAATAATTATCATGGTAAATATCTTGTGATACAACTTTGTATGTATATCGTTAGGATAGGATAAATTTCCTCATCTTCCACCTGCCCTTATACATAAAAATAAAAGTTCACACAATAGTCATACTCAGATTCATTATTTGTGACTAGGAAGTTTCATTCTTTAGAAGCACCTCTTCAATCCTGTTTTTGAATTTGAATGGTGTAAAGTATTCATGTCCAGTATCTTCTGCAAGAAAGGAGGTGCTGTGTGTAAAAGGGGTTCTCATATTTTAAAGTTTAGTGCAGGAGTATTATGAAGGTGTCTCGTCTCAAATCTTAAATAAATATCTTTTTGTACACATCTACTTAACAAACATTTGTATAAAAATTTTTAAGTGATTGATCATAGCAATCTTATAGAAACATGTAATAAAGAAACGATAGATTTGACCCTGAATACGCAAAGGTTAATATATTGATGTAATATAGAAATAAATTCGATGGACGATAAATCTACTCTGTGATAGTTCATATTTAAATGAGAGGTAATAATAAAAACTTGTCTAAAAATCACTGACTGAACAATTCTTTATTCGACTAGAGTTCATTGTTTTTTCAATATACTTCCAAATTTTCTCGAAAAACTTTTGGATCGCCTAATGACATTTGAAAGCAATTATTCCGTAGCTGAACAACGATTCTCTATGAGCTGTAATCTCTTTCCATGTTATAACTGAATGAATGCAGCTCTATAGGGCGTTCATTGTGATTCCATCAAATCCTTTCAAATTCATTCTGCGCTTCGAGTTGCTTGTCAAACCAATTTGCTCTTGTAATTATATATTTCACTTGCAGCATAGCGAGTTCTGCGACTCAAAATTGTACTTCTAAATCAGTTTTATATCGGTTGGAAGTTTTTTTCACATATCCTTGGTGAGAAATAAAGAATCAATTATTTTATTTATTCATCAGGTTACATTGTACTATCAAAGGCGATAAGGTTACATAGGAAGTCAGAAAAATTTAATTTGGTGGTTAAGTATTCTTAAATTTTCTAATTTTCGGCGAAATTATGAATCCATGAAATTGTTTGTTTTGTGTTTAATTTTTAATGAGGATATATATCACTAGCAATTATTTATAGAATTTTTATGCTTTAGTTAAAATTCAAATTTTTCATATTGGTTATAGGTCTGTGCTAATGCTTATTTCAAATAAAGATACCGATTGGTGCATCAGTTGAGTATTTTATACAACGTTGGTAGACAAGTGATTAATTGGTCTTTATTAGGAGTAATCATCTATTTGGTTGCTTTTAGGTAAAATATGTCTACAGCCGAGTGGTGTATTGAATTCCTGGTGTATTGAAGTAAACTTCTATACTGGAATTTTTTGGATGTTGTCCACTTCAATTCATCAATTAGACTTAATGATCAAAAATTCAATATAATTATGTCATCCAGAACGTCCAAACGTTTGGGATATTGTCGACCCCGTTGCTTTCCGGTTGTTTGTGGCTTACTCTACTTAAGATTCTACTGAAGTTATTATTTCTTCTAACATCTGTAGCAAATCAACATTATCAATATGTGATCTTCTCCACCTTGGAT